>JAVSCE010012472.1:0-600000 GCA_032199065.1 Smutsia gigantea
AAATCTTAAGGATAGGAATTAAAATATATCTAAAGATATCTAAAGTATGACAGCTAATCTTAGCTCTTATCTTGGCATTTCTATTTGAAATGATCGCAAAGGTGTTAGAGGGATATCATGATTAAGTTCTTTCAAAATGAAAAAGACAGCCCATTTCTCATCGAAAATTAGCTATCTCATCAGACTAAAAATGCTTAGAGCAAAATATCCTTACACCAAATCAGGGCCATGCAGGCTGCCAACAAGTAAATGAGATTAATCATTTTATTACATTTTTATTCTTATGAGGGTCACAACTTCATGCTAATCAGGCCTAAGAAACTGGAAACAGAATGCTGACATTCATGCAGTTAAAATGCCCTGTTCAAATGGTTTTACCTTCCTGACTGTTAGGAGCAGGAGAAGCAGTAAGGACATCTGCTACAGAAAAACAAAAGCAGAAAGGGGATAAAAGTTAGGAAAATTAGGACAAAAAGCCAGATAAATTAAGCCAAGGTGTGAAGCAAAACATAAATAACAACAGCTTAGAGTACAAGATAAATGAAACAAGAACTCTCCCATTGATTTGATATTGACTATTAAGGGATACAAGGGCTGGAAATAAAAGAAATGCAACCATTGTTAATGTTAATCATGCTGCCACATTCACATTACATACTCTCAGTTACTGTCATAATACTCCCAATCATACATTATGTCAAATGGACAGAAATTGATTAATTTGTTAGAATCATGCAGTCATTGCCAATGCAAATTCATATCTGTACTCTAGTGCATGCTCAAGGCTAGTCAAGATAAACAGCAAGTGGGAAAAATTAATCTATATTTATTTAATGATATTTAAATTAAATAAATATTCATTAAGAACTTATTAGCCAAAGAGTAGCAGTTCCTGAAATATATGAGCCTTGTTTGTGACTTACTTTAGATTTTTCTGGAGGTAACTTTGTACCTAGAAATAATCACATTTTTATAACCGAAAGAGGCTTTAGATTAATTATCTCATTTTATAGATATGAAAACTGAGGACTAGAGCTGTCAACTAAATAAACTGGGCCACCCAGATTCTAGAGATGGGTTCTTAACCTGGGATGCCTGCCAGGTCCTCAGAAGGTCTGTGAAACTCTGCAAAGGCATGCAGAATTTTGAGAGCGTGTTCATTTCTCTGAGGGGACTAGCCACAGCTCCCCTCTTATTCTCAAAGGAACCCATCATTATAAGAAGCTTAGAATCCTTTGAGATCTCCGTATGAAGCTGGAAATCATTCTGCCCATAGCAGGCAGGTTTCTATTTTCTTTTTGTCTCAACTGGAAAATGTGAAGATGGAAGAGGAATGGATGCATGCAGTTGAGTGAGTTACCACAAACCACATCCAAAAGTGCAAGACGGACACGGCATTTGCCAGTAGAATAAGGAATCCTTAATAGGACAAGCACGAACCAGTCATGGAATAATTACAAGGCCTGTTTAGAAATAGCCAAAGGAATCTTTCAATGAAATGGGAAATAACCATATGATGGGAGTGGACTTTAGTTGTCATAGATCATAGATATTAGTGCTAGAAGGGACAATATCAGGCAACACTTAACAGGACCTTTTCATCACATATCTGAGGGACCTAAGGCCTGGAGTGGAGATAGGACAGTGACTCAAGGTCTCATGACTCATTGAAGCAGAACCTGGTGGGGCCCCCTTTCCATGTATGTCCCACCCTAGCACATGGAGGTGGATTGGTTGACTTCTTAAGTGTGGCTTTCACCTCTTATTTGAAAAAAAATTGTTCTTTGAGGAGGTATCAGCATGGTTGTAATTGAGATACATGGGGAAGAATAAGTGAATATAAAAATATTCATGTTCCCATAACTTTTCAGGAATAGGATACAAGAAATTTTCTTGACTCACTTGCATTTTCTCTCTCTTTCTACCTCCCCATTAGGGAATATACTTCTTGTATTATCTAATGGGATTTCAGGTAAAATAAACTGGCCTCTAGTTGATGGTATGAAGCAATCAATGGCTCTATTACTAAGGACAAATATATTGGCAAATATAAGGACAAATATACATGGAGCATGAGAAGCAGATATTTGAAGGAGGGTGGCTTGATTGTCTTAATGCCAGTGGTAAATGGTTGCTGATCTGGGTAAATCTGCAAATTAGGAAAACAATTATCCTACATAGTAGTAATATATTCTATATCTATATCGTTTATATAAATAGGAACTTTGGCATTTTTTCATTACTACATTGCTGTTTGTCAGAAGTTGCTAAAATGAAACGGCCTACCATCAGCAATAGTACCCAGAAAGCATTTTGCAATCTATAACAAATGATACTAATTTAGTGAGAACACACCTAAAAAACTGAATTTTTATGTAGGAAGAATCCTTCGCCTGTAATGTAGATAAAGCTATTCATGTGACTTTTTGTCTTGTGCCATTAGCCATCATTCATGTTTTGTCCCTTTCTTGGGACCAGAAGGAAATATCTTTTTGGTTTAGCAACGTGAGAATGAGGAACAGGGGAAGGGAAGTGGTGTTTTTTCTTTTTTATACTCCTAGAAAGCAGGGGTGAAAGTGGTGAGAGGCAGGAGCAGAGAAAGCACAGCTACCCCCGACCCCGCTGGTGGTGCAGGAGAGGGAAAAATTCAGCCACCAGCTATAATTCCTGCCAAGAGCATCAGCCATACCAAAACCTGAAAGGGTGAGAATGGGGTCTCCCTGCTGTAATCCCCCTTCTTCCTTTAGAAACCCACCAGGAAAGACTTAGGTGTTCCTTCCCACACCCTCCTCTTCTTTCCTTAAGTGGTGGCCATAGTGGCTAACAGAATCCTTTGCTTTGCTTGGTCTTCCTTGCTAAGTAATGGATGGGATCAGAAACTCTTGGACAGTATTACAACAATCCCTACTGTTGTCTATAGACTGCCAGACTTATTTTTTTGGGGGGGGAGAAAAAGAACAGAAAAACAACAGAGAGTCATCCAGACATTTCCCTGTGCATGGCATAGGGCTCTTACCATCAGAGAGGGATTCATAGTCATAATCATATTCGTCCTCCTCATCTTCCTCTTCCTCATCATTAACAAGTGGTGGGGTGCCAGTCCCCCCACTATAGGCCTGAGCTTGCAGGGATGCTAACTGATGAGCCTGCAAGATAGCAATAATTAAAGACTGCAGACACTAAGCTACTGAACTGCCATTTACAGCCTTCAAAAATGACCAACTGCGGTTTCCGACACTCATAATAAGTGGCTTAACCTGTTTTGATTCATTTGGGAAAGAAAACAAAATCTAGATTTCCTTAAAGTACAATGTCAATACTTGGGCGAATGTTAACATCCCTACAGAAGACTCCAGGAGCTTTAAAAATGAATCACAAGGAGTCAGCGTGTAGTGCCCAGCCACCCAGGTTCCCTTGGGCAAATCCTCAGGGAGAAACTTCGGTGCCTCAGAGAACCACCACCAATTTCAAATGATGAAGAAGTGGGTCAGCCCATCAATTCTGGGAAAGTAAATCTCTGCTAAGAAATTTTTTTTTAAAAAATAATGTGAAAGCTTCTGACCTTGAGAAAAATGTTAGAATCCCTATGGACAATAAGACCAGAAGAATAGTTGTTTGTTTAAATAAAGTTTTTTCAACAGACTTCATCTGAACCATCAGATTAACAAAATAGAAACTTCTGGAAAGGATGTGTGCTATCAGGGAGGTCATGTGCCTCTGCATTCAGTTAGAATTACTATGAGGTGATATCACAGGACGCAAGAGTCAATATAGGTGTGGGAACGTAGTATAAGGAAATAATTGGAAACATAGGAAAAGTTACTTGCATGAATTAAAAATAGGAAACAACCTTAAAGTCCAACAATAGAGGAATGGGGTCAGTAAACTACAGTGTATCTGTTTGAGAGAATGAGACTTGAAAAATAATTCTGATATGTATTTAGTGAATAAAGGGTACAGGATTGTGTGTATGTGTGTGCGCACATAGGTATATATATATAAATATGTATACATGTAAATGTATACATATGTAAATGTATATGTAAACATACATAGAACTCTGTATCCCTTGTTCCATTTCTATATCTCTGTCTACATATAATGATGTAATTATATAAAATGATATGCATAAGAACACTAGATATTAAATAGTAATACACCAGGGATTCTTGCCCTGTTTTTTGTGGCACAGAGCCCTTCAACAGTCTGGTGAAGTAGAACCCCTCTCAGAATGACATTTTAAACAAATAAAATAAAATATGTAAGAATACAAAGGGAAAATGAATGTTGAATATAGTTATCAAATGTTAACACAAATTTGTGCTGTAGGAATATGTTTAACACAGACAAAATATATAATGATAGGTCAAGTAACATTTTGAAACAGTGATGAGCATACATAATTCTTGGAGATAGATGAAACAACTGTGATGTGATATGAAAAACTATAATTTCTATTGGTGATGAAGACATAGGTACTGCCAATGTCACTGTGGTTTCTTCCCTACATCTACAATCATAGGAAATCCTAAATTTCAGCTAGAATTTAGTGAAAATGAAGATGTAATATTTTTCTTCATCTATGTTCACAGACCCTTGAATTTTATCTGTGGTATTACTGAGGTTAAGAACCTGTGCAATATAAGCTGTGTTGGGCCTTGGAATAATGTATGTTCTAAAATAATTCTTTATTCCTTAGGTTTTATGAAATGTGGTTATAGGACCTTTATAGTAAAAATGTATACATAAGGAGGATACAATTTAGGCTTTGTCTATATCCAGATAAAATATTTTATACTCTAGATAACAGAACATTGTATACAAGAGTAGAATTTCTTAAAGTGGATTTTATGGAATACTAGCTCTGTGGGTGTTAATAGCTGTTATGTAAAAGCTGGCAATTACAGTAACCACAAAACACAATGGAAGGTTGAAAGCATCAACTTGAACAACTGAAATACATTTCTACTACAGGTTTCACATAGTCTTCATTTAACATGCTAAAGGGCATCAAGATTCTTCAAAGATCCCCAGTACAGAATTTCCCACACTTATTTAACCAGGGAATTTTTTTTTCTTCTCAGTGTGTCTCATAGGATTAGTGTTCTTCAAAACTCTGGGAAATCTACGCTAGGCACTGGGAAGGCACCAAAGCAAGTCTATTTGTCCAGGATAAGAGAAGGTCCCTGATGTAGCAAGCATTCAAGGTAGAGCCAGAGCTGGGAATGATGATGCAAAGAGCCTGGCAGATCCACTAGCAGACATGCACCAGAGCTGTGTGACAGCAGGGCTCCCTGAGCTAGCAATGTCAGAAAGGGGTGTGCCAACGTCCCTTGGACACTCAAACACTTCCATCAGTGCAGGGAGCATGGAAAAGTGGCCAAATGGATAACCAGGAGTTGACATCCCTATTCTTTGCAATGTCTTACTTATTTATCCCTTGAATAAAAGCAATTCAGATACAGATCAGAGGCTTAGAACTCAGGGTCAAATAAGGAGACTGGCTCAGATGAGCCATGTCTAGTTAGGAGCCATGTCTTACTCTGCTCTGTTCCCCCAGCACCTAGCAGAGTGCCTGTCATAGAGTGTGAACTACAGAGGAAGATGTAAACTGTGAAAATTAGACAGTGGGGAATGTCAAGGTGATACTTGACAAAATTTTGGAATGGATTATTAATTCGTTGATTTGAGAACACAGGGAAAAAAAGAGGTGGTTAGCAAGAGTTAGCATGGATTTACTAAGAACAAATCCCTAGAAGGATGACCTCTTTAAACTTTTTGGATAAGGTAACACACTTCATGGGAAGTTTCTAAACTTCAAGGATGATAAGACTTATTTTTTTTATTTTTATTAAGGTATTATTGATATACACTCTTATGAAGGTTTCACATGAAAAAACAATGTGGTCACTACTTTTACCAATATTATCAAGTCCACACCCATACCCCAATGCAGTCACTGTCCATCAGTGCAGTTAGACGCCACAGATTCACTATTGCCTTGTCTGTGCTAAACTGTTGTCCCCATGATCCCCACACCATGTGCACTAAACATAATACCCCACAATCCCCTTCTCCGTCCCTCCCCACCCGCCTTCCCACACCCCTCCCCTTTAGTAACCGCTAGTCCCTTCTTGGAGTCTGTGAGTCTGCTGCTGTTTTGTTCCTTCAATTTGGCTGCGTTGTTATACTCCACAAATGAGGGGAATCATTTGGCACTTGTCTTTCTCTGCCTGGCTTATTTCACTGAGCATAATATCCTCCAGCTCCATCCATGTTGTTGCAAATGGTAGGATCTGTTTCTTTCTTATGGCTGAATAGTACTCCATTGTGTATATGTACCACCTCTTCTTTATCCATTCATCTACTGATGGACACTTAGGTTGCTTCCATATCTTGACTATTGTAAAAAGTGCTGCAATAAACATAGGGGTGCATATGTCTTTTTGAATCTGAGAAGTTGTATTCTTTGGGTATATTCCAAGGAGTGGGATTCCCGGGTCAAATGGTATTTCTATTTTTAGTTTTTGAGGAACTTCCATATTGCTTTCCACAATGGTCGAACTAGCTTACATTCCCACCAGCAGTGTAGGAGGGTTCCTTTTCTCTGCATCCTCACCAGCATTTTTTGTTCCTAGTCTTTTGGATGCTGGCCATCCTTACCGGTGTGAGGTGATATCTCACTGTGGATTTAATTTGCATTTCTCTGATGATTAGTGATATGGAGTATCTTTTCATGTGTCTGTTGGCCATCTGAATTTCTTCTTTGGAGAATTGTCTTTTCATATCCTCTGCCATTTTCTAATAGGGTTATTTGCTTTTTGGGTGTTGAGCTGTGTGAGTTCTTTGTATATTTTGGATGTTAACCCCTTGTCATATATGTCACTTACAAATACATTCTCCCATACTGTAGGATGACTTTTTGTTCTGTTAATTGTGTCCTTTGCTGTACAGAAACTTTTTAGTTTGATATAGTCCCATGAGTTCATTTTTGCTTTTGTTTCCCTTGCTCGAGGAGATACATTCAGGAAGAAGTTGCTCATGCTTATATTCAGGAGATTTTTGCCTATGTTGTCTTCTAAGAGTTTTATGTTTTCATGACTTACATTCAGGTCTTTGATTCATTTTGAGTTTACTTTTGTGTATAGGGTTAAACAAATGCAAGTTTCATTCTCTTCCATTTAGCTGTTCAGTTTGGCCAACACAGCTGTTGAAGAGGCTTTCATTTCCCCATTGCATTTCCATGGCTCCTTTATCATATATTAATTTACCATATGTGCTTGGGTCTATATCAGGGCTCTCTAGTCTGTTCCACTGGTCTATGGGTCTCTTCGTGTGCCAGTACCAAATTGTCTTGATTACTGTGCCTTTGTAGTAGAGCTTGAAGTTGGGGAGTGTAATCCCCCCAGATTTGTTCTTCCTTCTCAGGATTGCTTTGGCTATTTGGGGTCTTTTGTGGTTCCATATGAATTATAAAACTCTTAGTACTAGTTCATTGAAGAATGCTGTTGGTATTTTGATAGGGATTGCATTAAATCTGTAGATTGCTTTAGGCAGGATGGCCATTTTGACAATATTAATTCTTCCTATCCATGAGCATGGGATGTGTTTCCATTTATTGGTATCTTCTTTAATTTCTCTCATGAGTGTCTTGTAGTTTTCAGAGTATAGGTCTTTCAGTTCCTTGGTTAGGTTTATTCCTAGGTCTTTTATTCTTTTTGATGCAATTGTGAATGGAATTGTTTTCCTGATTTCTCTTTCTGCTAGTTCATTGTTAGTATATAGGAATGCCACAGATTTCTGCATATTAATTTTGTATCCCACGACTTTACTGAATTCATATATTAGATCTAGTAGTTTTGGAGTTTTTTATGTACAATATCATGTCATCTGCAAACAGGGACAGTTTAACTTCTTCCCTTGCCAATCTGGATGCCTTTTATTTCTTTGTGGCTGGGACCCCCAGTACTATGTTGAATAGAAGTGGGGAGAGTGGGCATTCTTGTCTTGTTCCTGATCTTTTTTTTTTTTGCCCTTTAATTAATTTTTATTAATACTATCTGGAGGTAGAAAAATATTTTCCATTTACACATTTACACAATTTATACACACAAATATACAGATTGAGACATAATTGCTATAGTTAGCAATACTCTTCATAAAAGAACATATACATAGACAGATAAACTAATGCAAAGATTTCAGTTACTTATATCCAAATTGCCTTCTTTCTTTTTACCTTGTTTGATTAAAAGTATCTGATTTCTAGAATACACTCTAAGGGCGAACAGTTTACATAACTGGGTTAAGGTTTAGATGGCCCCAGACTAACAGGGCCAATGAAAGCTCTGAGTCTTGTTCCCGAGCTTGAGGGAAAAGCTTTCAGCTTCTCACTCTTAAGTATGATGTTGGCTGTGCGTTTGTCATATATGGCCTTTATGATGTTGAGGTACTTGCCCTCTATATCCATTTTGTTGAGAGTTTTTATCATGAATGGATGTTGAATTTTGTCAAATGCTTTTTCAGCATCTATGGAGATGATCATGTGGTTTTTGTTCTTCATTTTGTTGATGTGGTGGATGATGTTGATGGATTTTCGAATGTTGTACCATCCTTGCATCCCTGGAATAAATCCTACTTGATCATGATGAATGATCTTTTTAATGTATTTTTGAATTTGGTTTGCTCATATTTTGTTGAGTATTTTTGCATCTATGTTCATCAGGGATATTGGTCTGCAATTTTCTTTTTTGGTGGTGTCTTTTCCTGGTTTTGGTATTAGAGTGATGCTGGCCTCATAGAATGAGTTTGGAGGTATTCCCTCTTTTTCTACTCTTTGGAAAACTTTAAGGAGGGTGGGTATTATGTCTTCACTAAATGTTTGATAAAATTCAGTAGTGAAGCCATCTGGTGCAGTGGTTTTGTTCTTAGGTAGGTTTTTGATTAGCAGTTCAATTTCATTGCTGGTAATTGGTCTGTTCAGATTTTCTGAGGGTTTCTGGGCCAGCCTTGGAAGGTTGTATTTTTCTAGAAATTGTCCATTTCTTCTAGGTTATCCAGTTTGTTAGCATATAATTTTTCATAGTATTCTCTAATAATTCTTTGTATCTCTGTGGTGTCCATAGTGACTTTTCCTTTCTCATTTCTGATTCTGTTTATGTGAGTAGACTCTCTTTTTTTCCTGATAAGTCTGGCTAGGGGTTTATCTATTTTGTTTATTTTCTCGAAGAACCAGCTCCTGCTTTCATTGAGTCTTTCTGTTGTTTTATTCTTCTCGATTTTTTTCCTATCTAATCTAATCTTTATTATGTCCCTCCTTCTACTCACTTTAGGCCTCATTTGTTCTTCTTTTTCTAATTTCATTAATTGTGAGTTTAGACTGTTCATATGGGATTGTTCTTCTTTCCTGAGGTGGGCCTGTATTGCAATATACTTTCCTCTTAGCACGTCCTTCTCTGCATCCTACAGATTTGGTGATGTTGAATTATTGTTGTCATTTGTCTCCATATATTGCTTGATCTGTTTTTATTTGGTCATTGATCCATTGGTTATTTAGGAGCATGTTGTGAAGCCTCCATGTGTTTGTGGGATTATTAATTTTCTTTGCATAATTTATTTATATTTTCATACCTTTGTGGTCTGGGAAACTGGTTGGAACAATTTCAATCTCTTTAATTTACCAAGCCTCTTTTTGTGGCCTAGTATATGATCTATTTTTGAAGATGTCCCATGTGCACTTGAGAAGAATGTGTATTCTGCTGCTTTTGGGTGTAGAGTTCTGTAGATGTCTGTTAGGTCCGTCTGTTCTATTGTGTTGTTCAGTGCCTCTGTCTCCTTACTTATTTTCTGTCTGGTTGATCTGTCCTTCAGAGTGAGTGGAGTGTTGAAGTCTCCTAGAATGAATGCACTGCATTCTATTTCGCCTTTTAATTCTGTTAGTATTTGTTTCACATATGTAGGTGCTCCTGTGTTGGGTGCATAGATATTTATAATGGTTATATCTTCTTGTTGGATTGACCCTTTTATCATTATGTAATGTCGTTCTTTGTCTCTTCTGACTTTCTTTGTTTTGAAGACTATTTTGTCTAATACAAGTACTGCAACTCCTGCTTTTTTCTCCCTATTAGTTGCATGAAATATCTTTTTCCATCCCTTCATTTTTAGTCTGTGTATGTCTTTGGGTTTAAAGTGAGTCTCTTGTAGGCAGCATATAGATAGGCCTTGTTTTTTTATCCATTCAGCGACTCTTTGTCTTTTGATTGGTGCATTCCGTCCATTTACATTTAGGGGGACTATCGATAGGTATGTACTTATTGCCATTGCAGGCTTTACATTCATAGTTACCAAAAGTTCAAGGTTAACTTCCTTACTATCTAAGAGTCTAACTTAACTCACTTAATATGCTATTACCAACACAATCTAAAGGTTCTCTTTTTTTCTCCTACTTTTTCTTCATCCACCATTCTTTATATATTAGGTACCATATTCTGTACTCTTTGTCTATCCCTTGGTTGACTTTGGGGATAGTTAATTTAATTTTTGAATTTGCTTAGTAATTTGCTGTTCTACTTTCTTTACTGTGGTTTTATTACCTCTGGTGACAGCTATTAAACCTTAGGAACATTTCCATCTGTAGCAGTCCCTCCAAAATACACTGTAGAGATGGTTTGTGGAGGTAAATTCTCTCAGCTTTTGCTTATCTGGAAATTGTTTAATCTGTCCTTCAAATTTAAATGATAATCTTGCTGGATAAAGTATTCTTGGTTCAAGGCCCTTCTGCTTCATTGCATCAATACATCATGCCACTCCCTTCTGGCCTGTAAGGTTTCTGCTGAGAAGTCTGATGATAGCCTGTTGGGCTTTCCTTTGTATGTGATCTTATTTCTCTCTCTGGCTGCTTTTAATAGCCTGTCGTTATCCTTGATCTTTGCCATTTTAATTACTATATGTCTTGGTGTTGTCTTCCTTGGGTCCCTTGTGTTGGGAGATCTGTGCATCTCCATGGCCTGAGAGACTATCTCCTTCCCCAGACTGGAGAAGTTTTCAGCAATTACCTCCTCAAAGACACTTTCTGTCCCTTTTTCTCTTTCTTCTTCTTCTGGTACCCCTATAAAGCGAATATTGTTCTGTTTGGATTAGTCACACAGTTCTGTCAATATTCTCATTCTTAGAGATCCTTTTTTCTTTCTGTGCCTCAGCTTCTTTATATTCCTCTTCTCTAGTTTCCATTTCATTTATCGTCTCCTCCACCGTGTCCAATCTGATTTTAATACCATCCATTGTGATCTCCAATGATTGGATCTCAGACTGGAATTCATTCCTGAGTTCTTGAATATCTTTTCGTATCTCCATGAGCATGTTAATGATATTTATTTTGAACTCCCTTTCAGGAAGAGTCATGAGGTCAATGTCATTTAAATCTTTCTCAGGAGTTGTATTAATAATTTTACTCAGAACCATATTCCTTTGGCATTTCATATTTGTGTATGACGCCCTCTAGTGGCCAGAAGCTCTACTCCGTGGAGCTGCTAAGTTCCTGAAGCAATGTCAGGAGTCGTAGGGGACTGATATTGGTGCTTTGGGGGAGGAAAGAGCTGGTTCCTGCCCCCCGGCTGCTATGCCTGTCTCCACTGCCTGAGCCAGTGGGCTGAGCACACAGGTATAAGCCTCTCTGCTTTGTGTTTGTAGTTGCTGTAGACAGATCTTCCCTCTGGATGGGCTAATGTCAGGATAGGGTTTGCTGGTTTGCGAGCCTGGTGGGGCAAGCCGGAAGAAAGGGGTAGTAGGCTGCGCATCACGGAGGGGGGTCCTTGGAGCTGTGTAGGCAGCCAAGGAGCTGGAGCACCTGAAGATCATCTAAGGAGGAAGATTTCTTTTTCCTTCTTAACTATGAGAGTCTATATGACAAACATCCCAACCTGCTGGGCAGAGTTCACCCAGACAATTTTGTCTACCAGTCCTCTCCCCTGAGCAGTAAATTCTGTGCAATCCTTGCCCCTTTAGCAACCCTTCACTAAGGGCTTCCTTGTTAGGAAGTCTCTCAGACTGCCCAGCTTTCTTTTGTCCCAGAGCAGCTGGATACAGATCCCTGCTTTCCACAAGTGACTGGATTCTCAGTCTCTGGAGGAATTCTGCCTGTTTTAGCTTTCCAACCCCATAATCATGAGAGTATCATGCAAGCACCATGAATTGTAGGTTTGTGCTCCTAGAGCAGATCTCTGGAGTTAGGTATTCAGCAGTCCCAGGCCTCCACTCCCTCTCTGCTCCGTTTCTCTTCCTCCGGCCAGTGAGCTGGGGTGGGGGGAAGGGCTTGGGTCCCACTGGGCCACAGCTTTGGTACATCACCCTGTTCTGTGAGGTCTGCTCTTTTCTCCAGGTTTATGCAGTCTGGTGCAGTCCTCTTTCCTGTTGCTCTTTGAAGATTAGTTGTATTAATTATGTTTGTATTATATGCAGTTTTTGGAGGAAGCCTGTGTCTCACCTCTCATGCCGCCATATTTAATCCCCTGTTCCTAGTCTTTTTCTCTCTCTTGCTTCTTTTAATAGTCTGTCCTTATCCTTGATCTTTGCCACTTTAATTACTATATGTCTTGGTGTTGTCTTCCTTGGGTCTCTTGTGTTGGGAGATCTGTGCATCTCCATGGCCTGAGAGACTATCTCCTCTCCCAGATTGGCGAATTTTTCAGCAATTACCTCCTCAAAGACACTTTCTATCCCTTTTTCTCTCTCTTCTTCTTCTGGTACCCCTATAATGTGAATATAGTTGCGTTTGGATTGTTCATACAGTTCTCTCAATATTCTTTCATTCTTATAGATCCTTTCTTCTCTCTGTGCCTCAGCTTCTTTGTATTCCTCTTCTCTAATTTCTATTTCATTATCGTCTCCTCCACTGTATCTAATCTGCTTTTAAAACTTTCTATTGTATGTTTCATTTCTGATACTGTGTTCCGTAACAATTGGATCTCCAACCAGAATTCTTCCCTGAGTTCTTGAATATGTTTCTGTACCTCCATGAGCATGTTAATGATTTTTATTTTGAAATTCGTTTCAGGCAGATTCATGAGGTCGATTTCATTTGAATTTTTCTCAGGGGTTATATTCAGAATTTTACTTTGAACCGAGTTCCTTTGGTGTTTCATATTTGTATATGGCTCCCTCTAGTGCCCAGAAGCTCTACTCTCTGGAGCTACTCAGCCCCTGAAGCAATTTTTGGGGTCACAGTGAAGCACTATTGGTGCCTGGGGGAGGAAAGAGCTGTTTCCTGCTTCACGGCTGCTATGCCTGTCTCCACTGCCAGAACCAGTGGGCTGAGCACACAGGTACAAGCCTCTGTGCTTTGCATTTGTAGTTGCTGTAGATGGGGCTTTACTTTGTTGGCCTAACACCAGTGTAGGGTTTGCCATTTTGCAAGCCAGGTGGGGCTGGCCGGGAGAAAGGCTCAGTAGGCAGCGTATCACGGATGGGGTCCTTGGAGCTCTGTGACCAGCCAGGGAGCTCCTGAAGATCGTGAATGTTCCCAACCTGCTGGGTGCAGTACACCTGGACAATTTTGTCTACCTGTCCTTTCTCCAGAGCAGTAAGCTCTGTGCAATCCTTGCCTCATTAGCAGTCCTCTTGCTGTTTGGAAGTCTCTCAGATTGTCTACCTTTATTTTGTCCCTCAGCAGCTAGATATGGATCCCTGCTTTCCACAAGTGGCTGGATTCTCAGTCTCTCCAGGAATTCTGCCTGTCTTAGCTTTCCAATCCCCTAATCACAAGAGTACCATGAAACAACATGAAATGTTGGTTTTTGTTCCCAGATCTGATCTCCGGAGTTAGGTATTCAGCAATCCTAGGCCTCCACTCCCTCCCTGCTCTGTTTCTCTTCCTCCTGCTGGTGAGCTGGGGTGAGGGTTAGGGCTTGGGTCAGCCGGGCCACTGCTTTGGTATGTTACCCTGTTCTGTGAGGTTTATTGTTTTCTCCAGGAGTATGCAGTTTGGTGCCGTCCTCTTTCCTGTTGCTCTTTCAGGATTAGTTGTATTAATTATATTTTCGTATTGTATGTGGCTTTAGGAGGATGGCTCTGTCTCAACTCTCATGCCACCATCTTTAATCCACTCCTCTCTGATAAGACTTATTTTTAAATTAACAAATTACCAGACCACCCTTGTGGAAATTTTAATTTAGTTGGGCAAATTTGTGACCTAAGAATCTGTGTTTTTAAAAGTGTTCTAGTGATTTTTATCAATGTATACTGACTTTTGTATCACCTTTGAGAAGCTCCTTCTAAAAGCCCAGGATCTGAATCCTAGCTCTGACACTATGAGCTGGGTGACTTTGAAAGAAAGTCACATAAATGGTGAAGCCTCAGTTTTCTATAGTATAAATAAAGAAGTTGAAGCACACTCTGGAGAAACATGGGCTGCAAGACAGGAGAGCCCCAGGCAGAAGAGGTAACCACCTAAATTCCAAGGATGTTCTGAAAGAGCCACAAGGCTCTCCACTTGACCACCTGGCTCAAGGGCAATTAGGGATGAAGGCACAATTTGAAACACTGCTAATAAATATATTGTATGTCAGATGTCAAAATTCACAAAGAGCCTTATATGCTGCAGTAACCAAAACCAAGAAAAGCAAATTTAGCAGAGATAAATGTGAGGTTCCTGCATATGAAAGGTCAAACTAATTGTAAACTGAGAAAAATGGGGAGACATTTTTCACGAGTCCATGTGAAAATAACTGAACACTTTGTTTCCCACAAACTCAACATGAGTCCAATGTGTGTGTTAAAAAAGAGTTTTAAAAGCAAGAACAATACTAGGCTGTATTGACTGAGGTCTAAAGTTCAAATTATAAGAGGTGATGGTGTCACTGTCTGCTTGTTGTCACACCTTATACAAAGTATTGACTTAGGTCTGGAAATCATGTTTATGATTGACAAATTCAAGAACCCACGAAATTTAGAATATCTAAAATATTCTTAATTGAAGGCAAAGAGTTTTAGCAGCCATATTCTGTGAGATTCAGCTGACACAACAAGGATGTTTAGTTTGGAGAAGAGCAAAGCTGGTGAGGAGACACATGGTAACTTTCTAGATATGCAATTAGTTTATGCAGCTGTAGAGGGATAAGTATACCAAAGAGTAGGAGGAACAGGAAGGAAGATTTGGGTTCAACATAAAGAAGACTTCTGTAACAACATGATCTATTCATTAGCATAATGGAAACTAACTGCAAATGAGTGCAAAGACTGGGAAAGGCAATAGTTATGAGAACATTCAAACACATCTTGAAGACCCTAGAAATACGCACAGGGCAGCTGTGTCTGCTTTGGCGGTCAAGAGTGGGCAGTAGTTGCTAGATAAAAAAACAGCATGAGGGACAGTGTTGTAGAAGAAAAAGCACCCAGTGTTGGGTAGTCAGTTACTGATGCAGCGTTTGACGAGGGCCAGGCATCAGAGAACACATGCTGATGTTCTAATTAAATGACTTCACAACAAAATCCATCAGCATTGGTTCATGGCGTCTGGAACCCAGATAGATGCCAGGCCTTCTGGAGCAGCTTTGAGAGTGCAAATCTAGACAAAGGTAAACCTAGAAGAGGTCTTAAACTGGTGGCCCTCAGGGCTGACTTCACCTCCAGACCAGACTTGTTTGGCTGGTGCAGTGATCCCAAAAGAATTTAATTAGAGCAGTTCATTTATGAGGGCATGCATGTTCCACTCCTGTGCTTACTGTTTCCAACTGTTGTATCTCCAGCTGGCTCCTCATATTTATGTTTTCTGCTTGTCCCCTGATGACTGATTTTGCAATTCTTGGCCTAGAGCTGTGTGTGTCTTCAAACTGTGTACCTCCAGCGTACACAAAGATTTCTACAGATATGCAGATATCCATATTTTTAAAGGAATCCATTTCTAGAGTCAAGATTTTTCAATATTCTTTGTATATTCTTTTAAAAATAGGACTGCCTGAAAACAAGCTTATGGTTGGCTAGTTTCCCTTCCCATTTTCTTTTCATAATTGCTTTTCTCTTACTTTACAAAGAAAAGCATAACTCTCACTTATCAATCAACATCTTACTATGATGCATGAGATGAGGTGAAAACCAGCCAAGGCAGCACAAGGATTTTGTAAATGTAGATCTCCTCAGAGGATCTGGAGAGGCTAAAGAGGGGAGTGTTTTATTTCATCCAGACAATAAACTTCTTTAAGGCTCCATGCCTTGTCCATCCATCTATCTATCTATCTATCTATCTATCTATCTATCTATCTATCTATCTGTCTATCTATCATCAACTATCTATCTATCTATCTATCATCTATCTATCATCTATCATCTTTCTCTCTATCTTATCATTTTTCCTCTCTCCCCTTCCTTCTGTTTGTCTGTCCATTTATCTTAGAATTAAAATTCAGAAGTGAGATGGTCACTGGAGGGATAATACAATGTTTATTTGAATTAAAAAATAAAGTCAGACTTCTCCTGATCAAAGGTAAATCTGGCTGACTATGCTGATTTATTTAACAAAGAGGACTGAATGTTATATTTGAATATAATATATGTCATCTATTATATGTTTCTATATAAAGAATAAAGTATGAACATATATCCTTTGCAACTATTTGAATTCGTGATAAAAATTTTAATACCACCCAGAAAATGTAAGAGAGGAAAAAGTTTTATCAGAGGTCCACAGTTTTTCAAAATTCTTTTAAGGGATATTTGAGCAAAAAACTTTGATAATGAGAGGTCAAGGGGATCCATGATAATCCTGAGCCACTCTAGTTAGGGCAAACCTGACGGTAGGAATCTGCTAGGCCGAATTGGTGTGGAGCCCGTTCTGTAAATAGCTGCCTTTCTGCCAGAAGGGTAGGTCTACAGATGATGGAGTCTCTGGCCTCACCTTTCTTCACTACCCTGAGGGCATCTGAAGCCATCCTGGCTTTTGGCCAATCACTGAGTTTACTAGGTGATATAACATAAAGGCCTAACTCAGCCTGACTTTGGTCCACCTGGAATCCTGCCGAGGGTGAGTTGAACAATCTGGGAACTCTCTGGTACTTATTAGAACAGCAGATGGCAATATGATCCAAGGGACCCCTCAGAGAAGCAGTAATGTTCCAGGATGGCAAGAAACACTGCAAATAGAGCCTAAGAAGTGGGATAATAAAATGCTTACAGAGTGGTCTACAATTCTGACAGGGGTCCTGTGACTGACTTTGGGAGAGATTTTGTGAGTTTTAGTGTCAGAAGGGTCTTTGAGGCTAGTTACCTCAACGTTCCCATATTACCGATGAACAAATGGACTCCCAGATAGATTGACTGGCCCATGTCACACGGTGGGTTTGTGACAGAGCCAGCACCTGGAACCTGGTATCTTAGCTTCTCCCCTAATGCTCTTTCTCCAATATCATGCTACATATCATTCAGCTTTAAACTCAGGCCCTACGTGTGAGTTCTACAAATTAGAGCTTTTAGAAAATTTGATGATTGTTTCAAACTGACCACTCAGCTGGGTCAAAGGACACTTGACTCAACATGACTTAAAATTTTTTTATTAATGGCTAAGGACAAAGGTTCCAAATTTGTTGGGCTCACAGAATCCTTCAGCTGACTTCTCTGTTCTCTGGAAGCCTCTAAAACAGGGCCGAAGCAGGGCCTGCAGGCTTGGAAGTGATGGCACAGAGAGAAAGTTGCAGGTTACAACCCAGTTTTTGCTGTGAACTGTCCCTGCTGCTGGAGCCCCACCATTCTACTCCTGCGGGTTTGTGCAGCAGTTCTTGGTTGCTGTAAGTTCAAAAGTGGTGTTTTAAGGCCAGTAGCACCCTCCTAAACAGGACAAAGAATTTTGGCAGCTGTCATCTGTGGGATAAATAAGTGCAACCTGGCATACAGACTCAGTCAGTGGTCCTGGACCTAAACTTTTTCACAGATCCTTGGGCTGATGGCCCTCTTACACAAGTGGGTTTGTGGTGCTTGGGAAGCAGATCACCACAGATGAGGCAGGTATGGAAGTACCTTGTGGGGCCATATGCTACAGAGATATATTGTGCCAACTTCATGCTGGGACCACAGCGCTGCTGGTATTGGGGTTCCAGTACCAACATGAGGAGTCATGGCCCCATGTTCAACTGCTCTCCCAGCATGGGGCTGTCCCCACAGGGGTCTTGAGCAACCACAGTGGGAATGACAGCCATTAAGTCCAGGTCTAGAGACAAGAGTCACAAATTATCCTGCTCAGAATAAATGAAATAGTGGGGTACATTCTACATGGGAAATCAATTTTACAAAATAAACTTCTAGATGAGTGGGATGAGAATATTTATCGGTCAACTAAAAGGAAAGCCAAAAATCAAATGTATTATTCAAAGAAACTCAATCTTCAAAAACAGGTTACCCAGCAGGTTATCTGAAAGGTTAGAATGACATTTATTTCTTTGTTCTGGATGCATATCATACCTATAATCTCTTTAACAAGAAGAGAGTACCTTTTGTTTTAATATATCCACTGGTGTCTGATGGGCTTTCAGTTTCTTATTTTTAAGAAGTACTTTCCTTCTAAGTTGGTCAGGTGAGGGAAGCATTGGATCATCTGAGAAATCAGTCTCAAATAAGAATTTAGCCACCAGTTTTTCTCCAAACACAGTCTAAGAAGAATAAAAAAAAACCCACATAATCAGTGCTTTTACCTATACTTGAATTATTCAGCTAGATACTTCAGCATAGTTGAATTGTTCTAAAAATCCTAGGAAGAGGAATTAGGAAAGAAGTGTGCCTCCCACTCCCAACAGTTTCTAAAGCAAAGGAAGACAGGTGGTTAGAAGCCAGGAGAGTCTAAGCCATTCTCCAGGTAGCACTGCTCTATTAGGAAAATGCTCTGCGATCTAATGTACTAAAGAAAAAAAAGAGATTGAGTTAGAGGCTGTGGTTTTGGAGAATAAGGTACATTCCAGATGTGTAAGAAGCCAGAGATAGAAATCTTTGTACGTAGGAAGTGAGGGCAAAGATGAAAGGTGATAGGGAACATCTGCCACCATTGAGTATAAAGGACTGCAGACACCCTTCCCACAAAGATTTTCTAAGCGTTGGTCTCCATAGGGAAATGTGTGTCCCTGAAGGAGGTGGGTGGTGGGGGTAGGCACAGGACAACTGATGGGGGTAAGTATAGAAAATAAGGCAATTTCTATTTCTAGTTATTTTGTTAACTTTTTAAAAAAAGAACAAAAGTGGAAGTTTATTGCCATGTGATGTGCAGACTGAAAAGGGTACACTCACGCAGTCTGTATGTCAGATGCTCTTCATGAAGGGACAAGGGGAAATCTCCTGCTGCACAGGGACCAACAGTGAGTCCCTCACATCTCTGCTACTAGGTTATTGAGATGATTGCAGTTAGGATATCATGGGATGTCACCAATGTGGTTAATTTCATAAAATGACTTTTCTTTGAAATATTTTATACTGAGATGAACAGTGACTATGAAAACCTTTTCTACCACATAGAAGTTCACAACTTTATATCAGAAAAATAGAGTCAAAGGAGTATTTCTAAGTTATGTATTTTTCTTTTTTTAAAAGTGTCTTAAAATTTCTGACTTTTTCTGTGTTCACAGTGGGTGGCAGTACCTTCACTGTTACCAGACAATAGTAATAATAATAAAATCACATTTAATCTGCTGGTATATGATAAGGGTAACATTTCAGCATTGAGTGAGAAAATTATTGCTTTTTAGACAAAATTTGTGTTCTGGAAAGAGTGAAAAGGGATGTCTAAAAATATTTCTATTGTGATAGGATTTTGTTGTAAGCAACATGTTTTGACATAAAAACTCTTATTTATGCACACTCAAGCAACTTAGAAGCAGATTTTCTAATGGCTAAAAAAATCTTCTAAAAAAGCATTTTAGTGGAGTTTGAATTCCTATGTTAGAAAAATAAAAGGCAACACCTTTTCAATAAGTTTCTAAGAAAAACTGATACAAAAAATATATACAAATTGTCTAGCCAAATTTCAACAAAAACATTTCCCTCATTAATGGAATTGAGAAATGAGGACCATGACTTGGCAAGTGCGGCTAATGACACCCCTTTTTCCATCTGGATACGTGTATCTTTGTAAGGTATCTTCATGCGCAACTGTAGCAGCTAAAACCAAATAATGAAATGATAAACTAAACTTGAAACCAGATATCCAAATCATTGACCACAAAAATTTCAAAAACAATGAAGTGTATTCAATCACATTACTCCCACTAAAAATTTAGATAAATAAACAGTAAATTCACTTAAAAATTTTTTGAGAGCAAAAGGGGTTTTGTACCATTAGTAAATAATAGTATTTAAAATTTTTTCTTTAATTCATCTTTTCTATGTTATTACTTTTCATATTCTATTTTTGGCATGTTTTAACTAATGTATAAAATATGTTAATAAGGAATATATATATATAATTTATGAATAAGTCAATAAGCATGTAATAGGAATACATGCTATAATACTTCACTGCTGAGGTACACAATCAAAAAAGTTTAGAGACAATTATTCTAAATGATGGCAAAGGAAAGGCAATAAGAAAGGCTAATTAGTTTGTTGGCATTAGTATTTGGGGACATTTCCCTCTGGCCATGACCCTCCCTCCCACTGAGAGCCCTATTTCCATAAATGCCACTGTCAGTGGAGGAAGGGGGAAGTACAATGGAATATTTGCCTCTAAATCTGCCTGCATTATAATTTCCTTGTCTGAGGAAGGGCCAAGTGTTAACATAGCAACAGTTCTGGCCAGTCTAAGCTCTATACCAACATGAACACCCCCATCTGTAGTGTCGGCCACAGGAAGATTTGGCCTATTTGCCCTGGATATTTTCATCTTTTCCACATACAACTGACAGGTGACATCCTGTCATCCCTGATTTGTCATACCAGAAGCACTGGAGAGCTGGTCTGACCTTATCTCCTAAGGCTTTCTGGAAATGCCCAGAAGCCCACAGAATAACATTTCCATCATGCCAACTGAAAAGATGGACCATCCAAGAAAGAGCCCAGGCTCCCAGGGCACCCCTATTTCTCAGGTCTGAGGGACCCTAACTGATGTGCTTCACAGCTGAGGTGCAGCTCTGGTGTGGTTCCCTGTGGCCCTGTATAAAACTCAACAACAGCCACAAGACAAAGGCCATGATACCATCCTGCCTCTTAGCCAAGAACTTACCTTGAAAATTTCTGCCATTTTTCTTTGCTGAGGCAACGAGCAGTGGTTCTCAATTGATATAATGATGGGCAGGTCAGAGTTGATGAAGGCACTGCGGTCAATGGCCTCAACCACTTCCTGTGACATCCAAAACAGCTCATTTGAGTCCACTTATTTGTCCAGGGTGGTCAGAAAGCAAGGCACTTATAGTCACAGAAAGCATCTGAAGTGTTGAATGCAGAAGAATCTAGCCAAAGTGGGTTTTATCTTTTCAAATATATTTTCAAATTAAGCAAAATGATAGGCTATTTTCTATAAAGACATTAAGCTGTCTATATTGAGTTTTGCTCACATACTACAAGAACAGCTATCGGTACACTGAATTTAACAAATCAACCTATTTATGTTGAGTATATTGTAGTAAAAGACACTGTTTTAGATACAGCAGCAAAAATAATGCAGCATAAGATACTTCTTTCAAGGAATTTATAATCAATCTATTTTGGGCAATAAAACATATATCACATACATTTACGTGTGTATGTAAACACAGTTATCAGCTCTTCCTTCCCTCAATATAGAGTACAAACATTTTAAGAGGGCTGAATAGGAAAATGAGTTAAAGAGAAAATATATTTTAGCTATCATCTCCACATAGAAGATAGAAAAATAGGATTCCTTCCCAGCCTGGCCACAATTCAGAGAAAAATATTACACAGCCAAATGTGGATAGTAATTGCACAATGCACTAAAAAACTACCTAGAATTTGAAATAATCCAGTCTTCCTGGGAGACCAGTCTCCCCAGGTGGAATCAATTCTCATTACTTTATTTAAACATCTTTACTTAATGTTATTTAATCATCTCCTAACACATGATGTCAACCTTTGTTAGCAAGACACCAGGATAAATGAATTTTAATTTCTTTAGCAAGGCAACAGTCCCAGCCTTTTATTTATCATCTTATGATGTAAAAATTGCAACAATATTTAACTAATTTAACTAATGGTTACAAAACCTGGTTAAATGAGAATCTAATGAGAGTTCCAGGTCAATTCCCAGAAAAATGAATATGTGCACATATCACAAATTTTGGGAAGTCTTTAGATGCAGGATAAGAACCCCCAACCTATCATGTAATTTGGAAGAGTTACTCATTTAAATGACTAATGAAGACAACAACCCTGTGACTTGATTTAAAGAAAGGTATGAAGCATTACCTTGAAGGGGATCTTGGTGGTCAGTGTATGTCCATGATAAATGATGGGCATCCCGTCATCTGCATCCCAGCAGTCCAACTCTATGCTCCTACAGCCTCGCAGGAGGACCTGTGTGATCCCCAGATAAGCAAATGGAGACAAAGCCTCAAATTAATCCCAGCTCATGCTTCTACACACATTCAGGGCTAAAGCAGAAGGGAGTAAGACCTAAAATACTGCATCCTGGCCAAAGGCCATAATTTATCAGGGGAGAGAACAGATTAAGGTGGGAAGAGTGCTTTCCAGAGCTGAATACTATTGGAAGGTAAATTTTGATAGCAAAAAGTTATGACAATGTTGGTCCCACAAGGAGCTACACTTGTATATCTGAAATGATAGAGCCAGGCTAGTGGTCCATCTGGGCAGATGTCAGTGGAGCTGAAGGTGCTGATGCCACAGTCCAGAGAACATGAGGCCACTGATTCCCGGATGAAATGGCCAAATATGTATATTTGGATAAGTCTCCATTTAGATCCAAATTCTGTCACCACCTAATACCTTTGCTATGAACATGTAGCATGTAAGAAGAGTAGAAGCAAGGTTATCAAGGGTTTGCCTTGTTGTCTAATTCCAGAATAGCATCTAGAGCAAAGATGGCAATAATCCATAAACTCCCCTCTCCTATACCCATAACAGTCATCAGTAATCAATCACAACACTCTTGCCCTCTAAGCTTGATATGTCATCTCACAAGCTCATCAACAAAGTGCTCTAGGGAACACCACCAATAAATTAGATGAGATGATACCTGTTGGGCTACCCCAGATCTAGAGCTGGAAGCAGAGCTCCTGACACATGGGTTTACACTGCAGCTCTGTAACATTTGCTTGGGAAAATATCTTCCTCCATAGGCTTGATTTGTGAGCTATCATAAAAGATTACCACATATTGGAAGGGTAAATGAAACCAAGAGGCAGATATTTGTGATAGGCCAACTCACTGATTTAAGAATCCTCAAAACCATGTCCATGTGATGGCAATCCAAGACTGGGGGCTAGTGGCCACTAGAAAACTCAGGGAGTGGAATCTCTCTTATTTTAATATTTTGTATGAGATACTTGCTAGATTCTTCCCATTGCACAACATGCAGCACCCAGTCTTTATAGGTGACCTATTTTCCTGGTTGGAAACAATTCCGTGGCCTAGAATTCTACAGCTATCAGCTTCTTTCAGCAGCTAGACTTTCTAGAGGTATGCTGTTTTGGAATGAAAGTTGTTGTGTAATACGGCAGCTAGAAAATGAGGCTGCTTCATCTCTGGTCACACAGAATGTTCACTGACTGGCATCAGGTGAGATGTTTTTTCAGCATGAAAAGACTTTATCAGCATGACCGGTCTTTATCAAAGTCTGCATGACCGTAAGCCCTCCCTATAGGGCTAGAAAAGAAAACCCAGGGCTGGGAATTCCAGGTGAGAACAGGGCTTCTTCTCACTTCCTATCTGCTCCATAGAGTAATGTTAGGAGATGATTAGGAGGGCTGAGAGAAAGCAGGGAGTTTAAGAAATAAAGTAAGAGGGATCTTCACACTAGGTTAAATCATATTTGTGAGTCTATTTGAGAGACCCTTGTGCTTTATTCAAAGGCTGTGACAATCTCTACTGTAATGTTACAGAGTTAAAAAAAAAATCTCTTTCAAGTCAAATATGGATGTGAAGTAGAAATTAAAGCTAGGACATTGGTCTCTGCTTATTTTCCTGGGAGAAACACACACACACACTTTATTTCTTCCCCCTAGAACAATGTATTTCAAACTTCTTTTATCCTTGGAATTGTCTTCAAATGGAGGGCCAATATGTAAAGCACATAAAAGAGCAGGCCTTCAGCTGCACTGGGCGGAAGCTATGGGACCCTTCCCACTGCTGCTTGCTCCTCTCACTGTCAGCAACTGAGGCCTCTTGAGAGAGCTTCTATTTTGAAAATCACTACTCTAAGGACATCTCCTTATTTCATAATAAAAGCTCCTTATATTTTAGGGTTTAAAATACACATTCAATGCTAGATAAGCTTTGGGACAGAAGTCCATGCTTTGAGGCCTATCTGGACTGATCTGAAGAAGAAAAGAACATCAAGTCTGCTGGGTTTATGTAAACAATGCAATTACAGTTTTCCCTCCTTGTTCCCCTGCCTCCCCCACCAGCCCCACTACCCCCAACCACACACTTACTAAATTTCCTGCATCTAGCCTAGCTCCTTCCTGATTAATTCTTCTTGTGAGAGTTGAGAAAACAGGCAGCACACATGAGGGAGTTTTAGAAAATGTAACACATCTGCTGACATGCAGATCATTGAGGGCTGGATATTTAGGTCAAAAGGATGTGCTTTTTCTAGTCCCAAAACCCTTCTGAGTTTCTAAGCTCATTCCCATGAATTTCAGTGTGTAGGGGCAGTGCCTACAGTCTGTGCAGATTTTTTTCTTAACTCAGTTACCATAGGGATGGATTGATTGTCTAACAAATTGCAAAGCAAAACAAACAATATTTTGGGAGTAGCTTCACAGAAAGTTGTATTTTCAACTATGCTTTCCCACTATAATTTATTGATTTATTTAGCATTTAGTGAAACGATTAGATAATTTTCCCATGGGAAAATCTAATTTTAGTTGGAGTAGGTCAGACCAACTAGGATCTAAAAGCTATGAGCCTCAAACAAGTCTCTTTTTTTTTTTTTTTGCCTAGAATAAAGGTTAAGTATAGATGGGGGGTGGGGAAAGAAAACAAAAAGAATAAAACAATTATATATATATATATAGGCAGTTTTCCCACACATCATGCTTCCTCACATTTCACATGGAACAGTTGGTAAATTCTTCAAAGGAGTCTGGGGTCAGGTTTTTGTGACTTCAGGGTTATGTAAATAAGGTTTAATGAAAACCACATTTCAAGTGGAATTCTCAGTACCTGGCTGTAGAGTTCTACTGAGGATTCTCCTTTGAGCTGATGGCCTGTGAGGTAGGTATTATGTGAAGATTCAATATAGTAGTAGGAGAGGGGCAGCTGTAATTCTTTAATGTTCTCTTGTGACTCATCATTTTTGGAGGCAAAATTATCTTTATCCATCAGAAACCTACAGGAAACAAATTTTCTTAGAATTGCATGGGAAAAATTGATACTCTTAATTATTAAGAGCAAGAGATCATTTAAAAGTTACCTTGCAAATCCTTCAAATGACATTAGGCCCTGATGACACATACTAACACTAGGCTCGAACTTCTGTAAAGTATACCAAAAGAGTATTATTTAGGTGAAGGAAACTAAGGGGAAAAAAAAACACATCATTTTTTAAAGCTGTTCTGTTTTTATCAGGAAACATCTAAACCAAATAATTGAACTAATTTAGTTATGCAGAGGTAAGACATAGTTTTTTAGGCCAAAGAAAACATTTATTATATGTGAGTTTATTGTATGAAGCATATTTATTTAAGAGAAAAAGGAAAGTGAGAGAGAAGAATAAGGCTGGTTTATATGAGAACAAATGGTATCAGTTTATCCAGGTGAAAATGGTGATAATCATAGCAGCAGTGGTAGGAGCATTGGTGGGAGATGAAATGAGATGATTCCATAGAATGATTATTAGTACAGTGCTTGTCCTTGATAATGTTACAGCGAGCACTCAATCATGTGATCATAATCTTACATTGTTGGCATTTCCAGGGATTAAATTCAATTGCTGGACAGTGAATCCACTGATTTCCAATCAGTTAACAAGGGAGGTTGAAACCTAGACTAATTCTGTTGCATGCAATGCTGTCTCATCCCCCCGTCTCTGCCGCCCTCTAGTTGAAGCCACCACCACCACCTCTTGCCTGGGTTACTGTGATAGCATCCCACCTGTTCTCCCTGCTTCAACAACCTCCCCAGCACAGTTCATTTTCTAGTGAGGGCAGAGTGACCTCTTAAAAATGTAAGTCAAATCACGTTACTCCCTTGCTCAAAACTTTCCAGTAGCTTCCCATTTCACAGGGACTAAAGTTAAACTCTTTACCATGGCCTAAAATGCCTAGATGATTTGGCCTCTGGCTTATGTTTCCCATCACACCAGCCTTTTTGTTTCTCATAATCCCCAAGCTCGCTCCTGCCTTGGTTTTTGAGCTTTCTACTCCCTTTCTGGAATGTTATTTCATCAGACCTTCATATAGTTTATTCATTCAGGGTTCAGCCCAAGTGTCCCTTCCTCAGGGTGGCCTTTGCTTACTCCTTTCAGCCCTCCTGCATTACTCTGTCCCCTTATTCAGTTCAATTTTCTCCAGAACCCATTATTACCTGAAATTGCATTATATCTTTATTTGTTTATTGTCTGCCTCACCCACAAGAATGTAAGCTGCCTTGGGGGCCAGAACTTGATCTTATTTACCACTATTCCCAGATTCTGGAACAGAACCTACCCATAGTAGTAGCTAATAGATATTTGTTAAATAATCAGAGGTTGAAAACTCATACTGCTAATTCTACTGCATGTACCAGAGCAATAAGAAGGAATCATGTATTGATTCCTTATAACAGTAACTGAATAAGAGAAGGCTTGGGATCTATGTTAATTATATGTTAAATAAGAACACTTATATATTTGGCATTTGAAACAAACAAACAAAATCTTGAATTCTGCCCCAGATTTGAAGACTTTGGAAACAAGTACAGAAAGAGTAAATGTATAGCAGAAAATAATTAGAATAGTCACAGACTTTACACATATGTGTGCATACACAACAGGTACAAACCTGAATGATGCCGAGGATTTCATCGTAAGTGCAGTGTTCTCCTTGGCAATTCACCAGGAAGTCATTGAGCTGGAGTATGCCAACCCCGAATATGCCCAGAGATGTGCTCTCGACCCCAGTGCCGTTTGTCACAATACTCACGGCAGCAATGGCATCAGATATCTGCCTCTGGTTATCTGATAGCTGCTGTTTACTCTTAATGAACAACCCCAAATCTGAGACATTTCTGGTCAACACATCTGAAACAGAACCACCCATGGAACATGGACAAGTTAGCCAGCATCTTTCACAAAGTTCATTTTGGAGATAATGGTGTTGTGGGATTATTAAGCTGGAGAAACCCTTCAGTAATCTGTCTAAACAAAGCCATCAGATTCAGTGCTTATTCCTGGCTTCACATAGTTGAGAGAAATAAAAAACAAATCAATGAATAAATAAAAGAAACTAAGAGAGAGGTAGGTCGATGATCTTGAAAGCCTACAAGTTTTGGTATTAGGTGGGAACTAAACACACATTCAATTGGGGACTTCAGACTGAAGTTGGACTTTGGTTTTTGAGAATAACTACTATACTTTTATGTTTGCAGAGACAAAGATATACATTTAAAATTAGTTTTTCTGTACCTTAAAAGTGTAACTATAAGCACTTGTGTGCAGGTTTCTGTGTGAACATGTTTTCAACCCATGTGGGTGAATACCAAGGAGTACAATTACTGGAGTGTATGGTGAGAGTATGTTTAGTTTTTTAAGAAACTGCCAAACTCTCTCTGAAGTGGCTGTACTATTTTGCATTCCCACCAGCAATGCTCCAGTTGCTCCACATTCAGACCAACTTTGGTATGGCCAGTCATTTTCATTGTAACCTCTTTGGAAGGTTGTCTGGCAGTTCCTTACAGAGCTAGACACAGGCTGACCATACAATCCAGCAATTGTGTTCCTAGGTGTTTACCCAAATGAAGTGAAAACTATGTCTGCACAAAACACAAACATGGATATTTATAGCACCTTTATTCATAATTGCTAAAACTTGGAAGTTACCAAGATGTTCTTCAAAGATGAATGGATAAATAACCTGATACATCCAAACAATGGCATATTATTTGGTGATAAAAATAAATGAGCTACTCAGCCATAAAAAGACATGGAGGAATCTTAAGTGCATCTTGCTAAGGGAAAGAAAAAAGTCTGAAAAGGCTATGTATCGTATGATTCCAACTACATGACATTCTGGAAAATGCAAAACTATGGAGACAGTGTGAAGTGGTTGCTGCCATTCAGAAGGGGGGTGGGACGAATGAAAAGGTGGAGCAAGGGGAGTTTTAAGGCAATGAAACTATTTTGTATAATACCATAATGGTAGATGAGTGTCATTCTACTTTTGACAAACACGTAGAATGTACAATACCAACAGTGAACTTTAATGTAAACTATGGACTTTAGTTAATAATAATATATCAAATATTCCACACTAGTAGAAGATATTAATAATAGAGGAAACTACATATGTGTGTGTGGGAAGAGTATATGGGAATTCTCTGTACTTTCCTTCATTTTTCTATAAAACCAAAACTACTCTAAAAAAAAAGTCTATTAATTTTTTAAAAAGTGAAATGACTTGACTTATCCATACTTATACACATTTTATGACTAAAGTTAAAAAATGTTAATATTCTTAGCTTAAGGACAATATATGTTTTTAAATAATTAAAAAGCATCTGAAAGAAAGAGGACAGGTTTTGTTTTTGTTTTTGTTTTGTTTTGTGTTTATAGCTTCTAGCAAGAGAAGGAAAAATAATAGCCTTAAAGTGCATGAGTGGTGATGGTAATGGTGGTGATGGTGAGGGGGATGGAGGAATTAGACATCCTGGCTAAATATTAGGAAAACTGTCCTGGGTGTTCAGGCAGGAGTGTTCTGCTGAGGTCACTATACTCTGGTGTTGAAGCGCAGACAACTCCCACCCTGGGGCTGAGTACCTATTTGCCTGCAGGCAGGGAAGAGACTGGTGGTTTTCAGTTGGGATGCATCATGCACCTAGTGGACATTTGGAAGTGGGTGGGAAAGGGCTTTTGGTTCTCAGAATGACTGGAAGGCTCTATTGGCTAACATTCTGGAATATATGGACAGACCCACACAATGATAAATTTCCTTGCCCCAAATGCCAATAGTACCCATCCTCATGACACCTTAAAATAATTCTGTTAAGTGTTTCACCATGTTCCAGGTAACAGAACACCATTTGGAACAGGTGAGGGTTTGTGTGATTGGGTCTCTACAGCTTCATTTTTAGATAGAAAGATCTCAAAGGGAAATGTTAAATTGTTACACAAACCTAGGTCAGGCTGAAGACCGCTGGAGTTCTCATCAATGGTTAGGTTGGTGTAGAGTGGGGCCGACTCAGAGCCGGCTCGGTTGCAGGGCACAGCATAGATGTCAAAGAGATCCTTCAGGTCCTTACGGCTCCTTACACTGGGTGAACAATGGAAAACACCTCACATTTAGTACTGTTATAAAAATGTGGGACTGAGAAAGGGTAAGGAGAAAGCATGCCATACCTGAATGATTTGAACAGCTCAACAAATTCAACAAAACTCATGTTACTGTCTGAAATCATGAAGCTCTGAAAGCCCTTCATTCCTCCTTTCATCCGCCCGTGCCAGCTGCTGCTGCTCCAAGCACTGCAAGAAAGAGATGGCCTGAATGGGCAAAACTGGGGCACTTTTGTCATTCTGTCCCAACAGACATTCTCTGATTAGCAATGTGCCCAAAAAGATGGACTGCAAGTCATTGACGGTTTAGGCTATTTTCTGGACTCTCCTTTCATTTCTCTCAAAATTAATCTACATTGTGTCAGAGGAAATTAAACATATATATTGAAACTATGTCGTGTTTACAGTAAGGGCACAAGGCTGAGTTAATATAATCATGTGAGTCTACTAATCTCAAGTTCTTTAAAATCACGGATCAATGCGAAAAAAATATAAACTCAAGGCAGAGAAAGACAAGTATCAAATGATTTCACTCATCTGTGGAGTATAAGAACAAAGAAAAAACTGAAGGAACCAAACAGCAGCAGACTCACAGAACCCAAAAATGGACTAACAGTTACCAAAGGGAAAGGGACTGGGGAGGATGGGTGGGAAGGGAGGGATAAGGGGGAAAAAGGGACATTACAAATAGCACATATAATGTAGTAGGGGGGGCGGCACAGGGAAGGGTGTATACACAACACAGAGAAGACAAGTAGTGATTCTATAGCATCTTACTATGCTGATGGACAGTGACTGTAATGGGGTATGTGGTGGGGACTTGATAATGGGGGGAGTCTAGTAACCATAATGTTGCTCATGTAATTGTAGGTTAATGATACCAAAGTAAAAAAAAAATGTAAACTCAGTGTTTTTGAAGAAAAATCATTTTTAAAAAGAGCTCCAAATTACTCAGTCATAACCTATGGAAAATTATGCATATTCTTTCCTATATTCTAAATTATAGAAACATATTTAAGAAGAAAGTCTTGAATGAATCCATGTCTTCTCTTTTACCTTTCTTAATCAGTTTTTAGATGAAAACAAAGAAGGGCTTTTAATACTAATGGAAAATGTGAGTCAGAAAAGTATTAAGAATGAAAAGAAACTAACTCTGCCCAGGATTATATTTGTACCTGTCAAGGCTGTATCTATTCAACATAAAAATATCAGTCAACTCAGTCAAAAACTCAGTCTAGCTGTTTCACAACATTTTTTAATTTTCTACAATGGTTCTCTGACAGGATAGTATGAGAAATGTTTTGATTGATTTTTAGTCAATTCAATGAATAGGATCTTTTTTTTTTTAATTTTTGTCTTTTGTTTTTTACTTTTAAGATATTTCAAATATATAAGAAAGTGTAGAGATTACTGTAATGAATGGCTAGTTTATCTTCAATCCTGCTAATAATGTTTATTTATGAAAAATGATTTTGAATTATCTCAAGGTCACCTCTGTTAGTGGAGTGGTGTTACAAAAGGATAGATCTATAGTCCTTTGTAGGTATAGGCTGTTGATCCCCAGCGTGGTGTAGGAAACAAAGGGTGGAGAGTCTGGAAGAGGAAAAAGTTCTAATAAAGTGGCTTATCATTTGCATTTAAACAATTACATTCCCTGTCTTCCTTCTAGTTCCAGGTTCAGCCCCCATCTGTACAGAGGCACCTATCTCCCTCTGACATTAGAAAATTTTATCTGTCCACTCCTGTCCTTTCTAGGGCTCAGCCTTGCTTTCTCCTTGAACAGCATTCAGGCTGATTTTTCTTCTCCGGCCTTGCCTTTCTGAACGCTTTATGGGCCCTGTGATCTTGCATCTGGCATATTAGTTTCTCCACTTCTACTTCTTTGAAAATATTTTCCTCCCTTATTCTGTCCTTCCTTTTCCTGTTCATGAATGGTTGAAATAAAGGGAAAAGCCACTAAATCCAAGTTATCTGGCTTTTATATACACCGGGTACTGTATAGGCTGAAATATAATGTAAAGAATTCTGATTCTTTGCAGCTTTTAATTTTGTTACAAACCTAAGCTTACAGAAGTTTTGCAATGAACAGAGAATTCCCATGTACCCTTGACCCAGTTTCACCAAGTGTAGAAATCTGAATGTACTGAGCATAAATTATGTTCATTATTCAGTGTGTAAGAATGCTTCCCTTTAAAATATGATTTACTGTAGGATTCTTATAAATAGCAGGCTTCCCTGAGAGACTGTGTGATGTGTGTGTGTAATTAACATTCCCAAAGCCAGTGTCTGCACAGACCCATTTCTTTCTCCTACTTCTCTGTTTGATAAAGTATTACATTGGTCCTGTCTGGAACTTCTGCATTTCTTAAACTTTAGTGTGGGGTTGAGGAAGATGTTGTGGTATTCTGATTCCTTTGGAAAGCTTTCATTTTCATAAATTTCTATTAAATAATAATTTAATAATTATTTCTTCCAGATGTTGTTTTAAATCTGTAATGTGCATGAACCTTATAAAATAATTCACTATACCAGCTTCAGAATTATATCAAAACATATCCAGCTTGCTGTAATATATTCATTTCTCCAGACATGCATATCTTATCTTATATATAAGAAGAGTATCAAGTATATTTCACCCACTAGCAGAGGGTCAAGTAGCTTATGTTAAAACCTAGTTTATCCTTCATTTAGAGCAGTGCTATCCAACAGAACTTTCTGCAATGATAGAAGTCCTGTATCTGTACTGTTCACCACAGTAACCACCAGCCATTTGCAGCTTTGGAGCACTTTTCATGGGGCTAGTATGACTGAGAAACTGAATTTAAAATTTTATTTAATTTTTATTAGTTTACATTTGAATTAAAAAATCCAGCTCCCTCCCTTACCGCCCCTCCCCCAGCCACTTCTATACTAGACAGAACAGATTTAGAAAAATCACAGCTCAGGGTGTGTTATGCTACTGATCTTTGAATGGTTGGTCTGTCAAATAATTAGCGGCGATTATAATAATATGAGAATGTAGCAGTATAAAATCAGGCACATTAGAAGCATTGTAAAGTTTTAGGTTTTTCAGTTTTCAATGTAAGTGTTAAGTCAAAATTAGGAACAGTCTTTCTAGAGAGCACTGGAAGATGCCGCTCTATACAACATGAATGACGTGAAGGGTCCTTCTGTTGTATCATGTTAAGGCCCCACATGGATGGGCTCTTGTTTGAAGAAGACAGCACAGAGGAGGACACTGGCCTGATGGGAGATGATGTCCCGGCAGCCAAGTTAGGGGATCCAGCTGTGGTCAAAGAGTGGGCTCTTCTGGAAGGGAGGGGGTGAGGAGGGCTCATGATCGCATTCACTTCTGTGAGAGGGAAAGACAGAAAAGAGACAATGACTCCGATTATATTATCCCTCAGCAATCAAATAAAACCCAAAGATGTTTCTGAATGTCTGAACAAATCAATCTAGGCAGCCAATATCTATCGAAGAAACAGCCATATATTCTGATGAATGGACTAATCTGGTGGGTTCTCAACCCTGGCTGCACATTGGAATCATTTGGGGAGCTCCAAAACTATGTAGATGTCCAGGTCCCAGCCAGAGATTGCCTAAATCAGTTAGACTGGGGTGCGGCCAGGACATCCAGATATATATTTTAAAAGCTCTGATATCCAGCCAGTCTTGAGAATCACTGCTCTAATCCGTCACATTTTATCCTGTATATCTGATATTCCCTATCAATAATGGCAAGTTAATTAATGCAAATTTTCTTCCAAATACACTATGCTTGCAGAACTACTTCTTGGGTTCCATCATCTAATTAAAAACAAAGGTAAGTATACTTAACAACATAAAAAGTTTTGTTAAGAACGCCCACAATCCTTAAGTCACAATTTAAAGCCAAATGCGTATTTCCCCACAAAGTTAAAAAATAAGAATCTCACATGTGAATTCTGCTTTACCTGATTTTTCTTGCTCATTAGCATCTTGAGGATCAGAACCACTCCGGCTCTGGCACTCTTTGTGCATTTTGGCCTTCCAGGTGGCCATTTCATCGTCGGTCACCTCTCCGCTCTCTCCCTGGGAACAAAAATCTCACAATGTTTCTCATTCTGTATTCCTTTCCCATCACTGCTTTAGTTCAGGCAGGTCTCTACTTTCTGGCTGGTCCACCTCCAATACTGCCTCCCCCTGGTGACACCAGGAAAGGCCTCCATGAAGGCTGACCAAGTATTCTCATGTTATATTATCCTGTTTGTTCTTCATTATAAAGCAGCACTCCTCAGGGGAGGGGGCTGACAAGAGGGGGCACACCCCTGGAATCTCTGGGTAGAGACAGAATTATGAAGCCAATAAGTTCAATGTAGGCATCAGCAGCCTCCTAGATACAAAAAGTGGGACTTTCTCCAGATAACCGTGGATAAAATATATTATCATGTTTTAGTGGTAATATATATAATGTAATATATAGTGATATATACAGGTATACATATATGTAATTTCATATCATGGTAAAAAAACATCAAATTTAGCATCATAACCATTTTTAAGTGTAGAGTAGTGCTACACTTGTAGTGTACCTTGTTATACAACAATCTCTAGAAATTTTCCATCTTGCAAAACTAAAACTCTGTACCCACTGAACAACAACTCCCTTTTTCCCATGCCCCAAGCCCTTGGAAACCAGCATTCTACTTTCTGTTCCTAAGAGTTTGACTATTCTAGGTACCTCATCTAGGTGGAATCACCCTCACTATTTGTCCTTTCTTGACTGGCTTATCTCCCTTAGATAATGTCCTCACTTAGGTTCGAAAACATAGTAGCATATGACAGGATTTCCTTCTTTTTTAAAGGCTGAATACATTCCACAGTATGTTATTTTTCATTCATGGATGGATATTTCGACTACTTCTCTTGATAATATATTTTAAATTGTGTTCTACATTTCGCATTTTGGCCTTCTAAGGCCTTCATGATCTGATCCCTGCTCCTTTCAGTCTTTCCTTTCCTACCACAGAGTTCATGCTTCAGCAAGGAGCATAAACCCAAACTGCTTCCCTCAACAAGCCATCTTCAAGTCTCTCTGCTGCTTCCTCTGCCAGAGATACTTGAGATACTTTCCCTGTGTTGTTTGTCTGGTAAATCGTATACATCCTTCAAGATCCATTTGTCAACTTCTCTGTGAAGCCTTCCCTGCCTCTCAGCCCTGTATTTTCCTTCTCACTACTCCCACAGCACTTTGCAGATGGTGTGACAACAACTCTTATTCAGATCTTACTGTGTTAACATTTCTGTGGACCCTGACTTCTTCCTTGTGTTGACTCAGTTCCAAGCACCGGGCCTGGTACCCAGGAGGTGCTTGGTAAGCCCTTGTAATTCATTTGTTTTATACTTCATCTTGTTCTGAACCCAAAAGACCTAAGATGGTTTATGGAGATGTAGACCATACAATGGTCCCAGGTGACTGTGTCTTATATTTAATAAATAAGCAACCGTCTACCCTCATAAGGATTTTCTTCTTTTTCTTGGTGGTGCTTATGCCCAAGGTGTTGTTTCTCTGTACGTTGGGCTTCTCAGCACTCTTTGCTGATGTCCCAGGGCTGGGGTTTCGAGTACTCCATCGTCTGCCACCAAACAACTCCACAGCATGAGCCAAAGTTGGGCCTTCGTACCTTCCATCCTCCTGTAAAAGAATCACATTCTGAGCACGTAAGGGAGAGCAAGCAAGGAAGTAAATATATTAATGGCTTCCAGTAAATTCCCAGAGGTAGGAGAGCACAGGCAGTCATTGGAGAATAGTGATCTGGCCACCCAAGTGGTTCTGCTTTCTAACTGTGAGAACTTTCTGTTGGAATTTCATCATGTCCTCTGTTATACTGGTCACAGCCCTGCAGAGTTCCAGTGATGTGCTTTAATAGTGCCATGGTCAACTGGAATTAATAAAATTGGTTTAACCCTTCTCAGATTCAGAGGTTATGTTCCTGAATTACCACCGTGGGAAAATTCACTTAGATGTACTTTGGGAAAATTCACTTAGATGTACTTTGTAAATTAGTGCTTTGTGTTTGTGCGTGTCTCTTTGTGTGTGGAAATCTATTTAGGTAAAATCAAGTTCTATTTGTTATTGCATTGCTTTAGGTATATTTTCACCTAATTTGATGTTTGGGACAGTCTGACTTGAAATATAGAGTATGTGGCATGCATGAAGCTCACTTTGGAGGGCTCTAGGGAGCACCTCAAATAGTTGGGATGCCATCTTCTTGAGTGACAAATATCCAAGAATAGAGAACACAGGGGACTCAAAACACCATGTATATTATGATTTCGTGAGCAGCAAAAACATATTCAAGGGGCAGGTGATGGTTTACCATAGCTGCTTCTTGTAAGGCAACTCCAGGTAACATACACTGAGTAGCAGCAAGGATTTATTAATTATAATAATGGCCAACAACTCCCTATAAATCAGGAGAGTCAGTTAATGAAACTACAAAGAGTAACATATGAATTAAAGATAATATTTCATAGGTTGCATAAAAGGATCTTTTAAAATTAATTTCCATTTACTGTCTTTACTTTCTACAAACTTATTAGGATAGTCCTCCTTTGCAATTCCAAAGAAGTGCTTGTGAATAGATTTTGCTTTGTTGAAGATAATAAATAATAAAGAGGCTCTGTGGGTGTGTACTTACTCCTTCATCCTTATGTTCAATGACTGATTTTATGACTTGAGTTGTGACTTCCCACTTCCCACGTCCTGTTATGGAACCCAGGATGCTGAGTAACTTTGATATTTGAACTTTTGATGATCTCTGGTGGGTAACTGTGACTTATGCCTATCCATTAATCATTTGTCTTTTCTCTAACCATACCCCAATTTTACTGTATCTCTTTTCCACTGGATACAGTCTTGGGCCCATCAGTCAAGGAACATTCTTCCTTGATAAATGGTTAGCACAGGATCCAAATAAGCCAATCAGAATCTCCCTCCTTCATAAATCTTGAATGCAGGAGAATGAAAATGGTCAGAGATCACTCCCATGAGAGTAGTCAAAAGGGTACCTGCCAACAAGTCACTATAACTGACCCCAAAGTAGGAACAACATTTCACGACACAATTTCATAAATAGGATTTAACTAACTTATTCAATAACATACTCTGAATCTGAGAGAAATTTTATAAAAATTTTATCTGTGTGCTTTAAATAACATCTTTAAAAATTTAATAGCCTTCTTCATTAAAATTTAAAACTTTTGCGCAGTGAAAGACACTGTCAAGAGAATTAGAAGACAAGCCACAGACTGGGAGAAAACATTTTCAAAAGAAACATATGATAAGAGACTATTATCTAAAATATGGAAAGAAATCTTAAAACTCAACAATAATAAAACAACCTGATTTTTTAAAAAAGAGCCAAATACTCTAACAGGCACCATATATCTAAGAGGATATACAAGGCAAACAAGCATCCTAAAGTGGGCCAAGCTTTACTCTTAACGGAAATGTTTTAGGCCTGGAAAAAGCAGGATGCCTTTGTTTAATCTTTAAACTGGGAACTAAATGTAATGAATCTTTATTTTGATTTATACAAAACAATAAGCTTGTTCAGAATGGGTGAAGGGAGTACCTTTTTTTTAATTTGGGAGAAGGACTATTGTAAGTGATGGCACATTCTGTTTTAGAAAACAGTTCATGTGGAAGTTGAGGATTAGGAAACTGATTTCTTAAAAAATATTCATGTACTTTCCCTTCTTGGCATATCTTTGCATATGCTATCTTGAAGAGTGCTAAACTAATTTAGTCCTTTGAATTCTTTCCCCTCTCGAAGATAGCCCGAATATGTTTCTGTTGCTTACAACCAAAGAACTTTACCTGATAATCCTGTATTTAACCTTCTCAACTTTCCAGAGATCTTTGCAAATACTCAGGATTATGGGTTCTCAGCTCTGCCCATGAAAACATCAAGCCAAAACTCATGATACCAATCTTTCTTCACCCCACATCAAATCTCTGCAGTTTACCTCCATTTTCATTTTCCCGTATTCCTAGGCTTTATTACAAATGTCACTATTTTACTCTTCCACTTTATCTCCTGTTACTATTTCCATTAAATCAATTTACATTTACTATTACAAAAATACTTATATTAGAAAGTAACTTCACATACATTCATCACACAAGGGGATTCTGACCCAGGAAAATTATTTTCTATATAAAGCCCTTCCCAAATCGGGGAGAAGAAAATACTCTTATAGGGCTGATAACATAAGTTTGGACTATTTATAAATTTATTTAACTTATTGTCTTGCAAATGGGTTTCAGCCCCAGGCAAGTCCGCTATGGATTCAGTGTGACCAAAGAAATTGACAGCAAAACGTTCTTGGGGTGAAAGGGTTATACCCAACTTTATTTCCACAGTGGCAGGTCAGTCACTAAAATCCTATTCACTCAGAGAGTCTGTATGCAGCAAACCGGTCTCTGCCTCTGGACCCCTCTGTCTGCACAACCGTCCCACACAGTCGTCCTCTGAGCCTCTGCGGCACTGCCGTCCCACACAGCCGTCCTCTGGGCCTCTCTGCACAGCCATCCCGCACAGCCGTCCTCTGGGCCTCTGTCCTCGGTGCTGCCACCACCCCAGCCTCTGCTCTGCTCTCCTGCAGCCTTGCAGCCCTGCCACCCTGTCGCGCCCAGAGCACTGGGCGGAGCTCTTTATATAGAGTTAACAGCCATATATTGCCCACAGGTGTGCAGTGAGCTAATCAACCAGTGCCAGGTGAGAATCCTGGTCACAGGAACTCTCATTTTGTCCACGCTCCACCCCTCCAGGATTCTCTCGTCTCAGTCTATGTGTCCTTAGTCCTCTGCAATGGTCCCTGTGCAAGGATGGCTGCACAGAGGCCCAGAGGATGGCTCGAACATTGTTCTTCAGCCTCTCAGGCAAAAAGTCTTGCAAACAAACAGGCCGGATTCGTGGCTCCGTCTCTGACCTCTGCCTCTTTGGTCTTAATGGCTGGAACTGCTGCTCTGGTTTCGGTTGTTGCCATAGCTCCAGTAAGATCCTATTTGGCTTCCTGTCTAATTTTCTTCCATCTACTCTTGCCCATATCAAATCAACCCACATCTGGGGCCTCATAACCCTCCCGGGACCCCTCAAATTCCTCCTGTGAGTAACAGGTCTTATTTCTTTCCAGGTTCTCATTATTTCAGCTACTGTACGTGTCACCTCACATTTTGTAATCGCTGCCCCAAGGCGGGCTGCACTGTCAGGGAAGATAGCTTTCCCATCTCTGATCCGGAAAGAACAATTCATCCACCCCTAAGTCCCACAGCCACCGGTTCAGCCTGAGTGTAAGGGTGGACCATAGAATGCTCCACCACCTGGGGAGGAGGCTGCTCCTCTCCTTGGGGAACTTTCAGCTACTGGGTCTTTATTTTCTTTACAACCACTGGGTGTGCTTTCAATACAGGAGGGGCCAGTGTCTCCAGCACCACCCCATCATCTTTCCCCAGCTCCTCCACTTCTGGGGCGGATGGCACCTTTCTCTCCACTCCCCCAAGTGCCTCCTCTGTTATAGTGCCTCGCAGCAATGCTAGCTCAGTCTTCAGAAGCTCTCTTACCTTCACCTCAATGCTTCGCAGCTGATGCTCTCGGGCCACCTCCCCCTGTGCTTCCCTCAGGAGTTCATCTTTTTCCTTCATGGCCTCTTCCTGCTTCAGAACGCCTGGAAGCACTGCCGTCTCATCTCCAATGGCACCTTTCTGCCGGTGCTCTTGTATCAATGCCATCTCTTCAGGGAATCCACAAAAGTGTGCAGCTCGTGTTCTCGTGCCACCTCCTCTGGCATAAATGCCATCTCTCTCCTCAGGGAATCTACAGAAGTTTGCAGCTTGCATTATCGTGCTGTCTCTTGCATCAATGCCATTTCCCTCCTCAGGGAACCCACGGAAGTTTGCAGCTCGCGTTCTCGTGCCGCCATTTCCTCTGTAGACTTTTTTAATACTGTGAGAAGCAGCCAACCCACAGTCCCCACTGCCTCATGGGCACTCTGCTTCTGAAAGGATCTGCTTACTATACCAAGGGCCACCCCTGCTGCCTCAGGTGTCACCTCCACTTGCCTCCAGTCCTGGGGTGGGGCCCAGTCCTCTAGGAGGCAAGCCACCTCAGACCAGATACCCATTGGGGAACGATCCACTGTTTCCCCAATCACAGGGGCAGCCCGTTGAAGCACCCCTCCCATAAGGGCAGCTTGTCTTTTCCCTTGGTCAACAATGAACGCTGCCAACTATGCTAATTGTCTTGCAAATGGGTTTCAGCCCCAGGCAAGTTCGCTATGGATTCAATGTGACCAAAGAAATTGACAGCAAAACGTTCTTGGGGTGAAAGGGTTATACCCAACTTTATTTCCACGGTGGCAGGTCAGTCACTAAAATCCCATTCACTCAGAGTGATCTGTATGCAGCAAGCCGGTCTCTGCCTCTGGACCCCTCTGTCTGCATAGCCGTCCCACACAGCCATCCTCTGGGCCTGTCTGCACAGTCGTCCTGCACAGCCGTCCTGCACAGCCGTCGTCTGAGCCTCTCTGCACAGCCGTCCCACACAGCCGTCCTCTGGGCCTCTCTGCGCAGTCATCCTGCACAACCGTCCTCTGGGCCTCTGTCCTCTGTGCTGCCACCAATCCAGCCTCTGCTCTGCTCTCCTGCAGCCTTGCAGCCCTGCCACCCTGTCACGCACAGAGCACTGGGCGGAGCTCTTTATATAGAGTTAACGGCCATATATTGCCCACAGGTGTGCTGTGAGCTAATCAACCAGGGCCAGGTGAGAATCCTGGCCACAGGAACTCTCATTTTATCCACACTTATAGATACAGTTAAACAGGTTTCTTTTGTACTTTAAGACTCCTCAGAACCTTAAATGTGCTAAGTCATTTTATAAGTCACCAAGAGGGGCATTTAGCAAGATGCCTATTTAAGCTTTTGTTCTCCAAGTACCAAATTAGCACCATTTTGATGTTCTCTGAGACAGTGTGGGAACTGGTCTACATGATGGGAAAATGACCAGGCCCGTTGGCTGTTTTCATTTAAAAAAAAAAGAAATCTTGAGTGTCAGTTTCTAAGACATGTTGCTTATTTTCCTAGGCAGCTCATGTAGTTGAATATTTTCAAGAAGAACATCACCTATGTTTTCAGTAGTGACTGAGGTATATGGAGCTCTTCTGCCTTTCCACTGTATCAGTTTGGTTTCACACAGGGGTGGAGGGATGGAAGGCTGGTGAGAAGGGAGGTATGTAGCTGTCTTTGTAACTGGGTAGGACTGAGTCTGCTCTAGGTCTTCCTCTGTCTCTGAACCAGCAGCATCTTTTACCTCTTCTCATGCGCTGTTAACGTTCTCATCTGGTGCCTCCTTCAGCAAAAACTGAAGGTTGCCAGTGTAAATGAGAAAAACCAGGTGCACTTTATGTATAATTCAGCTATATTATGCTATAAGACTAGGAAGGAAACAAATAGAATAAATAAACCACATAGGCTTTATGACAGCGATTATATTGAGCTCAAAGACTTTGGTTTATGTCCAGGTAGAATGGATTTTCATGATTCTAGAAGGCTGAGGAATGATTTTAATTAAAAATCAATATTCATAATAGCTCCTGAAGACCTTTCTTCAAACAGGTAGGACTGCATTGAAAGCTCCCTGTGGAGTAGACAGGAAATAGGTTTTTTGGTTTCCATTTTAGGTGAGTTAACAGAAACTGGCTTTGTACTGAGCAGCATTAGCATAATCATTTATATAGGTCTGTGGGCTTTTAATTAATTAAGTTAGTTATTCAGGATATGATCTCTACTGATAAGTATGGCAAGAATGTGAGGAAAGGGCAAAGGAGGAGCATTTTATGTGCCCATTCTAAGATCTCAGAAGGAAAAATATTTTTATTTTTCAGAAACACTTCTGGAAATTTACCTGAAGAAAACAAAATTTGAATAGATATACACACTTCTTTGCTTATTGCTGCATTATTTACAATAGCTAAAATATGGAAGCCACTGAAACGTCTATTGATAGATGAATGGATACAAAAGATATGGTACATATATACAATGGAATATGACTAAAACATAAAAAAGAATGAAATCTTCCATGTGCAACAACATGGATGGATCTAGAGGGTATTATCCTAAATGAAATAAGTCAGACAAAGAAAGACAAATATCATATGATTTCACTTACATGTGGAATCTAAAAACAAAGCACATGAACAAACAAACAGAACAGAAATAGACTCGTAGACCCAGAGAACGACGCTGGCATGGGGGTTGTGGGGAGATGGGTGAAATAGGGGAAGGGGAAACATTCTGAGAATGTTTGATATCTTGGTCTGGGTCACATGAGTGCACACACATGTTCAAGTTCATTGAGCTGTACACTGAGATTTGTGTATTTTATTGTATGTACCTTAAAAAAAGAGAACATGTTAGAACTATGAAAAGTATATGAAATCAATTATTTGAGTGATTTAAGTCATTGCTCTCTTTGTGACACTAGTAAAAAAGATAATTTCTCCCCAGAAAGCTAGGAAAGCATAAAAAGAAGAACTAAATACTTTGGTACAACTGATTTGACAATGCCATCAACAGTGTCTCCTTGTGGAGGGGTTTATGGCTCAGTTTGCAAGCACTCCGCCCTCTGTCCTCCTCAAGCTTGCTGCTATGGTTATGGCCTTGTCTCTTATCACCTCACTCAGCCCAGGCCTGCAGCCACCCTGAGCTGAAGTGTTAAAACACCTGATAACTTAGGTTAATAAGGAACGCCCTCAGTTTAAGCAGCTGACTGTGAAAAACTGCCTCCTGAAGGCTGCTGCCCCTACACATGTGGCTAGAAGGAAGTCCATGTATGAGTTATCCCCAATTTGGGAAAGTTTCTTTTGACCTTGTAAGTTCTTCAGAAAGGCAGCAATGTACGGTAAGTTAATGTCCTGAGAGTCACATAGCATGTTATTTGATGAAGCAGAATTTCAGTTTCCAAAGTGAAGGTTTCCAATCTGTTCATTTGATTACAATGCTTACAATGCATTCAGATTACAATGCTTTCAATGGATACTTTGAGTAAGTGAAAATGCTTACATTAATTAGTTTCTTTCAAATGTGAGTACAATAACCAGTCCCTATTTTCATGCAAAATAATAATAGGACCTACTACAAGACAGACACTATTCTTCATACATATGAATTTACTTTATGGCTTTACACATATTAACTCAGTTAATCCGCATAGCCTCCCTATGAACAGGTGTCATTATTCTCATTTAATAGATAAGAAACTGAGGCACAGAGAGGTTAAATAAAAGTTGCCCAATATCATTCAGATAGCTAGCGACAGAGTGGGAGAACAAACCTGGCAGTTTAGTTGTTGTGTCTTTGCAAGATTGATGTCTTGAGAATTAAGCTATTGAGGAGAGAGGAATGGCTGCACACTTACCTGATAGAGGCTGACATACTGTTTCCGCAGCCACTGTTGCCTTTGATCAGGGAACGTCCTCATCTTTCTCACAGCTCTAGTGAGTTCCAATAATCCACTGAAGAGCATATTAGCTGTATGTTTTGGTGCCACAAAGTGTAGTAATCTATTGTCTGTGGTCTGAAGCCCGTAGAGCAGTGTCACACCAGTCTCTGAGAGAAGCATGCTGCCCAGTTTGTTCTGAACACACACAGTGTGTATATCAATGCTAGGGTGTCCCATGTACACAGCCTTTGCTGAGAACAGATCCAAAACTCCCTCTGCCAGGCCGCTTAATCCAGCATTGCCCAGTAATGGGAATTTGCCAGGCTCAGATGTGTTACTCAGCACACCAAGTTTGCCTTTAGTAACGGCTGGGGAGGCAGTGGTGGGCTTCATCCAGGTCAAGGTGCTATTGTCAGGCTGAAGCTGGAGGAAGCAGCGGGCAGAGAGGTGCGTGTCCTGGTCATAGTGGATGACCGTGGCCCCTTGCAGCAGGAACTGGTGCACGTCAGCTCGGATGGACAACACGTACCATGGAATGAGCTCTGTCCCATGGTTAAAGGCCTTCTGTGGCTCTTCTGATCCGTGAGGGTCCCACTCTTTGGGCTGCTCAAAGATGTCGTTTTCAGAATCTAACAAATCTCCAATTATAAACCTAATGGAAAGACAGAAATTTGGCCTGTCATAATTAGAAATGAGAACAACACAAAGCTCTTCATTCACACTGGACATCACTTTTCATTCCACCATGAATTCAAATTAGCATAGGGAATATAAAATGTTAAAAGTCGCAGAGCGATTTTTTATAACTATACTCTAAAACCTTATATTTAGAATATGTCTGACCATAGGCATAAGGAAAGGAACTATTAGATCAGTTACTGTATTTTTGTATTTTTAATACCAACCACAATCTTCATTATGTATTAGTTTACTTCCTTGTGTTAGGAACTGTGTTAAATATTTTCTACACATTTTTGCATTTAATTTGACCTATTTGCTAAGTAAGTTTTCTTATTCATTTTTTTCCTATCAAGAAACTGAGGTTCAGATGGGTAAGTACTTTGGTGCCGGTTACCCAGCTCAGGAGAGACCTACTCCAGGTAGTATTCTGATTTGTCTATTTAGCCTGGGATTTTCATCACTAGGTTCATCTGATCAGAACCAAAACTCATGACCTGAACACAATAGGACTAAAATAGGTAAAACAAGACTTAATAAATTGGCTTGAGAACTGCCTCTGTTAAAAATAAACAATTAGTTCAGACACTCATTTGGAAACGCAGTCATAATGGCCAGATAAGCAATAACAGCTCTTGTTGATTCAGCCTTAGATATCTGCATACACATGTGTGCACATAAAGACCTGTCTGCTTGGAAAATTGAGCAAGTTGCCTTCTCTGAGTCAGGAGCCTGGATTGTTAGGGACAGAAGACTCTGGGGAGACCTTATTGCCTCTTTTCTATCTGGCTACTTTGGTAGGAACGTGCCCAAGAGAGACTCATTGTCTTCAAAGCACAAGGATCCGTTAGCAAAATGAAGGTTTCTGCTGGTTGAGCCAGACGTCAATAACAAAGTAGTCAATAAAACTGAGCAGTTGGTCCATAGATCTCTGGGAAAGAATGTTCCCATCATCTTGAGGCACTTAAGCAGACTACTGCCTCTTGGCAAGACATGAGCAGCAGCACTGGGCTTCTTAGACTCTCAGTTTAGATCCTGGTCCCTGAGCAACATCCCGCACCTACACCTGCTTTCCAAAGGTCCTTCCTCCTTGCTTCACATAAGAGGAGTATTCTTAAAAAAGGAAGAGAAGTCTATAAGAGATCTCACAAATCTGAATGTCAGAATATCCACTTGAGATAACCCACACTGAAAACACTGGAAACAATCCAAATGTCCATCAGCAATAAATGTACAAATAAAATTTGTTATACTCATAAAATGTAATTCTAAACAGCAATGAAAATGAACATACAGTAGCTAACTACATGCAACACAGACCAGTTCTAAGATACCCAAGAATACATACTGTATGATTACATTTATGTAAATACAAATTTCAAAACCAGGCAAAACTATACTATATTGTTTAGAAATACATAATAGTGGTAAAATTATAAAGAAAAGCAGGATGTAGTATCATAAAATTCATGGGAGTGAATTTTTCTGTAGGGGGAAGGTAGTAATCTAATTGGGAAGGGAAACAAGGGGTTTACAGGTGGTTGCAATATTTTGACTCTGGGTGGTAGTTATGTGTATATTCACTTGATAATTATTCAAATACATTAGTTTTTTAAAAACTTTTCATTTTAGAATAGCTTTAGATTTGTAGAGAAATTGGAAAAGATAGTATATCCCACATCCAGTTTCCCTGTTATTAGCATCTTATATAAGGATGGTATATTTGACAGAGTTCATGAACCAATACTGAAATCTGTACTTCGATGAGATTTCCTTAGTTTTTTACCTATGGTCTTTCCTGTTCCGGGATCCCACCCAGGATACCATACTACATTTAGTTGTTATATTTCTTTAGGCTCCTCTGGATATGGCGGCTTACCAGATTTCCCATGTTTTTGATGATCTTGTCAGTTTTGAGGAGTACAGGTATTTTGAAGAATGTCCCTCAATTAGAATTTGCCTGATGTTTTTCTCATAGTTAGACTGGGATTATGGGCTCTGCGGAGGAAGACCCCAGAGTCAAAGTGCCCTTCTCATCACATCATATCCAGGGAGCTGGCTAAGTAGTGTTGGTCTTCTCCCATGGAAGTTCTTTTTTTTTTCTAAAGTTTCTTCTTTGGAAGGAAGTCATTATGCACAACCCACATTTAAGGAGTAGGGAATTATGATCTACCTCCGAAAGTATGGCATATCTACATAAGTCATTCATAATTCTGCAAGGAAGATTTGTCTCTTCTCTCTCATGTGCTGTTTATTTATCATTTACCTATATGAACTTATGAATATTTACTTAATACTATTTTGTTTTGTTGCTCACATTGTTCCAGCTTTGGCCATTGGGAGCTCTTTCATTTGGCTCCTGTGCCCTTTGACATAATCCCATTATTCTGTCTGCGTGTGTGTGTGTGTGTGTGTGTGTGTGTGTGTGTGTGTGTGTGTATGTGTGTGTGTGCACTTAAGCATTTTTTTACTTTCTGGCACAATATGATCCAGGTTCCTCTTGTGTAATACCTGCCCCAGTCCTAGAATCAGCCATTTCTCTAATGAGTCTTGCTTTCTTTTATTGAAGAATGTTATTAGAAATTGAGATCTAGGTGCTAGGTGCAGATACATTCTATTTTATGCACTTTTCTTAAAAGTACGTGTCACCATAAAAAGTGAATAAAGGAAAAAAAAGTAAATCATCTGTGCCTAACTTAGCTCTATTCCTCTGAAATTGCACTAACAGTAGAAAACCAATACTTACATCCTCTTATATAATACTTGTGTCCATGCTTCATACATAGAGCATGGTGGTTAGGAACATGCCTTCTAGAGTCACCTTGGGTTTAATGTTCAGCTCTACCATGTATTTGCTGTGGATCTTGTCACATCACTCAACCTCTCTGAGCCTCACTTTGCTTATCTGTAATGGCACAAAGACAATCCCCACATCACAGAGTAATGGTGAAGTTCATATAGGGTAATCCTTGCAATGCATTCAGTACAGTATCTAGCTCAGTAAAGTATATGGAGGTTTCATCTTTCCCCTTGCCCATTTCCTTTTCCCTAGACTGAATCAGCCCAGCTGTTTTTCTAGAGGGGCTTTCTTCAGCACTACATACAAGTCCTTTAATCTTTCTATTTCCTTTCTCTGGGACCATTTCCATATTCTCCATGTCACACTCTTGTTTTTGTTATGTTCTAAGGGCAAAAAGAAATCAATCAGTGAGTGTCAGTCTCCATGAAATACAACATATGTTAATTTGGACATAGAACTTCTGATTTTAATTTAGTAACAGAAATGGTGTTTCCCATATTCATTTGATCTGAATGCTAAGCTAAATCAAATATTTTCCAGTGAAGAACTATAGGCCTAAAGAAAAGTGTCTGGAAAGAAAAATTGTGAAGCTTTTCCAGAGCCCATTTCTGCTGCTCAGAGATGACATAAGCTGAGAGAGAACAGACACTGTCTTTGTTAGCATCAATTTCTGTTTTAGAACACAAGAAGAATTAATGCTATTAAATTCTTTTAATAAGTATTAAAAAGTACTCTTCCAGATAAAATCGGCAATTGTTTAAAATCAAATAATTTTAGTTCAAGAAGGAAACTAGTATATTTGTCTCTTAGATCATATAGTGAATTTTATGCCCTTATGTGCTTGATTCTCTCAGGAGACAAGTTTCTGTGGGCTTACAAGGAGAAATAAGGTGGAAATTAAAGGCTTATTTAGGAACCAAATTACATTAACCAAAGATCAAAGATGTGGTTTATCAGCAAAGAAACCACCTTGTTAATCTAGGTCATATACCTTAAGGAGACCAAGGAGAGGGGAGGGGAATAAGGTTTGTACTCGACCCCTGAAATGATTCTGGAGTGCCCCATCTTCCAGGAAGAAATCAGAACTGCACAGATAAACACTTCTCTAATGTTTCCCAGTGAAAATCTTCTATTAGGGGACAAGTGGGCTATTGAACAACCTGGTTATGTAATTTCTTAAAAATGGTTCATTACTTCCCACAAAGTGAAATAGATTATATAAACATGATTCACCAAGTGATAAGACTAAATTTAATTTTGTAAAATAGAAGAAAATATATACCTTTCCAAAGGGCTCGCTATGACTGTTTCCTATAAAAAATCCAGAGTTTTAAGCTTGCTTCTGGCAAATTCTTGCTTTTAATTAATCTAGCACCTTCTTCAACTACAGACAGTAATAGTTTGGATAGTACTAAACGATCCCTCCAGTTAGGCCAGCCTCTGCCATTCGAGTTAGGCTTGACCACTGATTTCTGAACTTCTCACTTGGTTGTGGGTAAGCATGTCTGGCTAGACTATAATACCTGCCTGAAAAGTTACAAAGCTGCAGATGCCATCTCACTGAACCTTGCTTCTGAATGTGAGCTCCTTGAACCACCTGACTAAGAATAACCCAAAGGTTTGGGGCAGCTGCCAAAAATACTGATTTCTGGATATCACTCCAGCCCTACTAAATTAATATATTTGATTTTAAAGTATTTTAAAACTTGTCCCTGTGCTCCACCCAGTGACTAATAAAAACTTTTATAGAAGCTATGAAATAAATAAAATATGGTTCTAATCCTGAAATTTTATTTGCTGAGTTTTTAGAAATGGCAGGATAGCTCTAGTTTTTGGTTTTTTTTTAAGAGACAAGTGGCACAAAGTTAAATTATGAGCAGGAATATTATTTTTATTTCTTTTCTCTTTTTAAAATTTATTTTGAGGTATAGTTGATATACAATATTGTATTGGTTTTAAGTATACAAAATAGTGATTCAACAGTTATATACATTATTAGATCCTCACCCCAACTAATATAGTTACATCTGTCAACACAGAAAGATGTTACAGAACCATTGGTTATATTCTCTATGCTGTACTTTCATCCCTGTGACTAAATTATATTATGATTGAGGTTTTGTGCCTCTTTAGTCCCTTCATTATTTCACCCACCCACCATAACCCCTCCCTCATGGTAACGACTAGTCACTTCTCAGTGTCTATGGTCTAATGCTGTTTTGTTTTCTTTTAGATTACACATATATGTGAAAACATAGGGTATTTGTCTTTCTCCACCTGGCTTATTTCCTATACCATAATACCCTCTAGGTCCATCCATGTTATCACAAATGGTGGGATTTTTTTCTTTTTTATGGCTGAAAAATGTTCCATTGTGTAAATGTACCACATCTTTTTTATCCATTCATCTATTGATGGACAGACACTTTGGTTATGAGCAGTAATTTTAGAATGCAGCATAAAATTAGAAAGGTAAATTCAAGTTCACAATTGGTAAAGTTGGAAGATCAAGAAGCAAGTCTTACTGATAAAGGTGGTAGGTTTTTATTAGGTGTCTACTTGAAACCAAACTGAAAAAGGAAAAAGAAGAAATGAGAATTCCTTTTTTAAAAATGTAAAACTTACTGCCATCGGGCTTTATCCTTCAAGGAATTTTTCCTAGAGCTGTTCCCTTCACTGGGGCTGTCCTCTTCTTCTGTCTCCAGACTTCGACTACAGCTCCTGATGATCTGAAAGATGCTGTTGACAGTGGACTCCTTCTCTGAATTCTTTAAGCCATTTTGTCCCACTCGTTGTAGGAAATTATCTTGTCCACTGTAATCAGCTACAAACTAGAGAAAAATGTATTGAGAATTTGTTATCGCAACTTCATATACTACATCTACATAACCTACTTGGCTAGGGAAATGAAATCATAATAGTCATAAATAATGGCATTTGTGCCAATTTTATTGAAGAAAAAAAAAGAACCTCCAGGAAAAACATTTTTTCATTTCACATGAAATATCAAAACTCACTCTTGTTTTCACTAAGACAATTTTAGTCCCTCTAGGAAATACTCTACTTTGATTTCACAACACAAAAAGCAGTATTATTTCAAGGTTCCCTAGGGAGAAGATAAGCCACTTTACAGAGGAAGGTCAGGGTTATTTTCTTCTTGTAGTGAGAATTGAGAAAAATCATGACAAAAATCTATTATTCTATGGAACCGGATAAAATTACTGGGGCCCAAGGAAAACACGGAGAAAGGGTGATGCTTTGCTTTATTTCCCATATATCCTCCAGTAACACAGAGGCTTTCTAGTGGTTTTTAAGCTCATATTGTCTAGTTCTGACCAGGAAGATTCTCCAATCAAAAGTAAGAGGTGCAGCTGGGCTGCAGGACGTGGTGTTCCCTCCCTCTAAACCATGAGGGCCTGTGAGGGCACAGTTTAGGGGACTTGCTCTAAGCTTTCTCCTTCATTTCTTGCACTTTTATTCACCCTAAGCCAGCAAGATGCAAGCCTGTAGTGTTGCCTGTACCTTTCAGGGCCTCCCTAATACCAGGCAATGCCTTTGTTCCAGGTGACACAGAAGAGGCTGAGGTTTTAGGAGAGTCTTCCCACTGCCACCAAGAAGGGGTTGTGGGGAAGTTCGGGTTCCTATGGCCAGAATCCTCACTGAACTTAAACCACCTGATGATGTAACTGGCCTGTTGCTAGGCTACCGCTTCCACACCTTTAGGCAATAGGCTATTATTGTGCTATAGAGAGAGCTCAGCCTAGCGCTATGGGCGGAGGCAGAGACGCTAGTGCTCAACCTACCGCTGGGAGAACAAGCCAGGCAATAAACCCTTTGACCCCTAAGAATGATCGCTGTCAATTTCTTTGGTCGCATTGAATCCATAGCAAACTTGCCTGGTGCTGAAAGCCATTGGCAAGAAAATTGGCATAGGTGGCAGGATTCATTGTTGACCAAGGAAAAAGACAAGCTGCCCTTATGGGAGGGGTGCTTCAGCGGCCTGCCCCTGTGAATGGGGAAACAGTGGATCATCCCACAGGGGGTACGTGGTCTGAGGTGGCTTGCCTCCTAGAGGACTGGGTCCCACCCAGGACTGGAGGCAAGTGGAGGTGACACCTGAGACAGTAGGGGTGGCCCTTTGGTATAGTAAGCAGATCCTTTGAGAAATAGAGTGCCCATGAGGCAGCCGGGACTGTGCGTTGGCTGCTTCTCACAGTATTAAAAAAGTCTACAGGGGAGACCTAAGAAATGGCAGCACAAGAACACGAGCTGCAAACTTCTGTGGATTCCCTGAGGAGGAAAATAGCATTGATGCGAAAGGAGGTGGCACGAGAACGAGAGCTGGACACTTTTGTGGATTCCCTGAAGAAAGAGATGGCATTGATACAAGAGCACCACACTTGGGGTTGCCCCTTCAGCACGGGAGATAGGATCCTCTGACTTCTCAGGAACTTCTGCCATGTTCAACAAGAGCAGGTTACAGGTCCCGTAGCCAGGGCTCCTTGACCCTCTACTTATACCCTCCCAAGACAATGAGGGGCCGTTCCCTTTACCTGATTGGTCAGCAACACAGTCCTCCGTGGACGACTCCTAAGGGCTTTCTTCACTCTTTCTTCTTACGCTGCCTGTAGCAGCAGATGATGATCTTTGGCTTTTTCCGTCCCTTATATTTCTGTTCAATATGTTGAAGGACTTGAGCTGCCCTCTTCATTATCTTTTGCACCTGGTAGGAAAAAAGTTTAGCCCAGAAAGACATTAGTTTTGGGTTAGAGGATGGAAAATAAATGGGAAAGGGGCCTTTCAGAGAATAGGTGTGGGTCGAGGAGGGGTTTTGTACCAGGGAAGGGCAGGGTAAGAGTCTTTGTTGGGAGATGGAAGGGAAAGAAGAGGAGGCACACGAATAGGGTAAACTGACCCTCTTCTTTTCCTCATCGGGTTGAGATGCTGCCTTCCTCTTTCTGCCCCGTGTTCTTGAAGCCTGGTGCTGCACACTTGTGCTTGCCTCTTCAGCGTCGGAGGTAGGATCCTCTGAGTTCTCATGAACCTCTGCCATGTTCATCAAGAGCAGGCTAGGGCTCTGGTAGGCAGGGCTCCTTGACCCCTCTATTTATACCCTCCCCAGACAATGAGGAGCCACACCCTTTACCTGACTGGTCAGCAAGACAGCCCTCCAGCCAATGGTAGCCACAGGCTGGCTTGACATCACAAAGCACCACCCTTGAAAATCCACTGGGGGGCTAAAGATGTTGAGCTTGTATTAACAGCATAGCTACTTAAAAGGTTAAAAGCTGTTTCTTGATACTGTCAGGATTGCAGCACCCTCAGTTTACCAACTAATTTTCAGGAACTTAACTGAGGTGGGGGCCCTTGTACTACATGTGGACGTAATGGATCTTTCTGTTTTTGTGAGTTCCTTTGTGAGAGGTTTTACCTCTGAGCGAGTGTGTCATATGAATCTCCTCAAAGGATGTCATCAGTGTGATGTCATACGTGTACATCTGGAAAAGACTAGATGTGGTTAAAATGTTGCCTGCAAAGATATAATATGTGAGATGACCGTAGTGGAGAGTTACACCCCTGAGTTCCCAGGTATAAGTGTACTGTAGCCAAGAGGCTGCTGAAATAGACACAGAATAGGACATATTAGCCAAGTACTTTGCTGTGACTGCAAATTATTTACCAGTTACTTACTGAGTGGAATCAGTAACTTTGGTAATATAGATGAAGCCCTAGAACAAGAAAATTCACATTGAAGCATGTGTGGAAGTTGGGCTTCCTATGGCCAGGATCCTCACTGAACTTAAACCACCTGATGATGTAACTGGCCTGTTGCTAGGCTACTGCTTCCACACCTTTAGGCAATAAGTTATTATTGTGCTATAGATAGAGCTCGGCCCAGTGCTCTGGGCGGAGGCAGAAACGCCGGTGCTCAACCTACCACCGGGAGAAGAAGCTGGGTAATAAACCCTTTCACACTAAAGAACGGTCTGCTGTCAATTTCTTCGGTCGCACTGAATCCATAGCACACTTGCCTGGGGCTGAAACCCATTGGGAAGAGAATTGGTGAAAGTTGGTAGGGTTCATTGTTGACCAAGGAAAAAGACAAGCTGCCCTTATGGGAGGGGTGCTTCAGTGGGCTGCCCCTGTGATTGGGGAAACAGTGGACCGTTCCCCAGTGAGTATGTGGTTCGAGGTGTCTTGCCTCCTAGAGAACTGGGCCCCACCGCAGGACTGGAGACAAGTGGAGGTGACACCTGAGGCAGTAGGGCAGTAGGGGTGGCCCTTGGTATAGTAAGCAGATCCTTTGAGAACTAGAGTGCCCATTAGGCAGCAGGGACTGTGGGTTGGCTGCTTCTCACAGTATGAAAAATGTCTACAGAGGAAATGGTGGCACGAGAACACAAGCTGCAATCTTCTGTGGATTCCCTGAGGAGGGAAATGGCATTCATGCCAGAGGAGGTGGCATGAGAATGCAAGCTGCACACTTTTGTGGATTCCCTGAAGAAAGAGATGGCATTGTTACAAGAGCACTGACAGAAAGGTGCCATTGGAGATGAGACGGCAGTGCTGCCAGGCGTTCTGAAGGATTAAGAGGCTATCAAGGAAAAAGATGAACTCCTGAGGGAAGCACAGGCAGAGGTGGTACGAGAACATCAGCTGTGAAGCATTGAGCTGAAGGTAAGAGACCTTCTGAAGACTGAGGTAGCATTGCTGGGAGGTACAATAGAAAAGGTAAAGATTGTAGCAGAGGAGGCACTCGGTGGAGGGGAGAGAAAGGTGCCATCAGCCCCAGAAATGGAGGGGCTGGAGAAAGACGAAGGGGTGATGCCTGAGGCACTGGTGCCTCCTGTATTGAAAGCACGCCCAGTGGTTCTAAAGAAAATAAAGACCCAGCAGCTGAAGGTTCCCCAAGGAGAGGAGCAGCCCCCTCCCCAGGTCTTGGAGCACTCTATGGTCCGCCCCTATACTCAGGCTGAGCTGGTGCATTTGGGCTCCCGGTTTAGGCAGAAGCCCTCAGAGTCAACTTCAGCTTGGCTCCTGTGTCTGTGGGACTTAGGGGTGGATGGAATTGTTGGGTCGGCGTCAGAGATGGGAAAGCTGTCTTCCCTGACAGTGCAGCCTGCCTTGAGGCAGCGATTACAAAATGCATATGAGACCCCAGGGAGTCAATCCCTCCTCGATTGGCTTATGGCTGCACTTCGTGCTGTGTGGCCCAATCCGGGTGATCTACCATCCTCTCCTGTTAGATGGCAGACATATGCTGAACTCCAACAGGTGCTACGAGAGCTAGGCATGAGAAATGCCACCTATAGTCCAGAGAATTATGGCCCAGATGAAGAGAATTTCACTACGGGGATGAGAAATATTGTACTTCAAACAGCTCCTACATCCCTCTTTGGGTCTCTAGTGGCCATTCTTTCCCTCACTTAGGGCATCCCATAAGCAAGGTGACATGTACAGTAGCAGACTTAGGAGAGGCTGAAGCAACGAGAATTCAGAAAGAGATAAGACCTGTTGCTCAAAAGAAGAATTTACAGGGCCCCATGAAGGTTACAAGGACCCAGATGTGGGTTGATTTAATACGGGCAGGAGCAGATGGAAGGAAATTAGATGGGAAGTCAAATAGTATCTTACTAGAGTTATGGCAACAGCTGAAACCAGAGCAGCAGTTCCAGCCATTAAGACCAAAGAGGCAGAGATCAGACACAGAGAAACGAGTACGGCCTGTGTGTTTGCAAGACTTCCTGCTGGAAAGCGAGCCAACCTCACTTGAGCCCACACAGGAAGGTGATTGGGGAACACGGTTCGACTGAGGGGAAGGTCAAGGTATCTGTCCTGAGGGACCTGGGGGGACCGGAGACCACATGTTGAAATAGCTATCCATTGGTCCCCAGGGAACATACAACGTGTCCTGGCTCTGGTGGACACTAGGGCTGAATGTTCACTGATTCATTGTAACCCTGAGCAGTTCCCCAGGACCCCCACTATCATAGATGGATGTGGGGGGAAGGCTATCAGAGTGAAAAAAGCCCTAACCGCTTTGGGTATAGGGCGTCTACCCCGAAAAGAGTATACCATGTATATATCTCCTATCCCTGAGTATATTTTAGGGATTGATATCCTGCAGGGTTTATGGTTGCGGACCACTGCAGGTGAGTTCAGACTGAGAGTACTTGAGGTGAATGCAGTTCTGAGGGGACATGCTAGGCACCCACCCATAGCTTTGCCTGTCCCTCGGTGGGTGACTAATACCAAACAGTGCAAACTGCCTGGTGGGCATAAAGAGATTGGAGAAACTCTCCAGGAGCTGGAAAAGGTGGGTATTATAAAGCCCACCCATAGTCCGTTCAATTCCCCAGTGTGGACAGTAAAAAAGCCAGATGGCTCGTGGCATATGACTGTGGATTACAGAGAACTGAGTAAGGTCAAAGCCCCTGTACATGCTGCTGTCCCCTTTATTGCAGGTTTGATGGATACTCTCAGCCATGAACTACGAACATATCATTATGTGGTAGCTCTTGCTAATGCCTTCTTTTCATTAACATTGGGCAGGAAAGTCAGGAACAGTTTCCCTTCACGTGGGAAGGACGACAATGGACTTTCACCATCCTCCCACAGGGATACCTCCACAGCCCCACCATCTGTCACGGACTTGTAGGCCAGGACTTGGCTACATGGGAGAAACCGCCAACGGTGTGGCTGTACCATTATATTGATGATGTCATGCTCACGTCCGATTCTCTTTCAGATCTGGAAGGTGCAGCACCTAGACTGCTGCAACATTTACAGGAAAAAGGATGGGCTGTGAACAGCACCAAAGTTCAGGGACCTGGTTTGACTGTCAAATTCTTGGGGGTCGTCTGGTCGGGTAAGACCAAAGTGATACCAGAAGCAGTTATAGATTAAGTCCAGGCCTTTCCTACCCCCACAACTGTAACATTGCTACAGGAGTTTGTGGGTCTTCTAGGCTACTGGAGAGTGTTTATCCCGCACTTGGCACAAATTCTGAAGCCCTTATTCCAGTTGGTACAAAAGGGCATCAGGTGGGACTGGGATGAGACATGTGCAACTGCCTTTACTACAGCAAAACGGGCAATCAAGGCCATGCAGGCCTTGAGTGTGAGAGACCCATCAAGGCCCTGTGAGCTGGACATTCATGTCACTAAAGACGGTTATGGCTGGGATCTCTGGCAGCGGCTTCAATGAACTCACCAACCCACTGGATTCTGGTCACAACTCTGGAAAGGGGCAGAGGTACAAAATACCCTTTGATAGAAAAACAACTGGCTGCCGTGTATCACGCCTTGCTGGCTATGGAACCCATCACTGGAATGGCCCCGATAAAGGTAATAACCACTTATCCCATCTTGGGGTGGGTATGAGACTGGACCCAAAAGCCAAGGAGTGTCGTGGCACAAACACCCACACTAGCCAGGTGGGGTGCTTACCTACAGCAGCATAGTGCCCTTTCTAGTAGCCCCTTGAATGAAGAACTCCAATGCGTGTTGGGGCCGGTAACATATACTAGTGAAAAGCAGGAAGAACTTGCTTTTGAACCATTAGTCGAAGAGAGTCCCTATCGGGAGGGAAGAGCCCCTATACTTGAAGATGTATGGTACACAGATGGCTCCAGCCATGGGCAGCCCCCAAAATGGAGGGCCATAGCTTTCCATCCTAAGACTGAGACAATAGGGATGGAAGATGGTGAGGGGAAGAGCAGCCAGTGGGCAGAGTTGCAGGCCGTGTGGCTTATGATCAACCAGGAGCCCTCCTCTGTAGTTGTCTACACTGACAGCTGGGCTGTCTATTGGGGCTTGACCCTGTGGCTGCCAACCTGGTACCATGCCAACTGGCAGGTTGGTCACCTATCCGTTTGGGGGAAAGAATTGTGGCAAGACTTATGGGCCTGTGGTCAGACTAAAATAATTACAGTATACCATGTGACAGGTCATTTGCTACTGACATCCCCAAGAAATGATGAGGCAGATAAATTGGCCCAGATACGTTGGTTAGAAGGAAAGCCTGCCTCTGATGTAGCCCAATGACTACACCAGCGTTTGTTGCATGCGGGGCAAAAGACAATGTGGGCTGTAGCCTGTTGGTGGGGCTTGCCTTTGACCTTCAAAGAAGTTAGTAGAGCCCTGCAGGAGTGTGTCGTGTGCTTCAAAAGGGACGTACACTGAGTTCCACAGCAACATGGGACAATAGCTAAGGGGCCTATACCCCATGTCAGGTGGCAGATAGACTATATTGGGCCTCTACCTGTGTCAGAAGGATATCGGTATGCGATGACCTGTGTGGACACAGCTACTGGACTTCTGGTTGCTTTTCCTACCAGTTGTGCAGACAAGCAGATGACCAAAAGAGGCCTGGAGTGCCTCTTTGCTGCCTATGGCTGACCACAGGTAATTGAGAGTGATCAGGGCATCCATTTTACTGGACATACACTGCAAGAATGGGTGTGGCAGCTGGGAATCAAGTGGAAGTTTCATGTGTCATACAATCCTATCGCAGAAGGCATGATAGACAGGCACAATGGCTTGTTAAAATCCAGACCAAAGTCAGATACCAATAGTCTGCAGGGATGGTCAGTCTGCTTATGGACCGCGCTACGGTTTGAATGAGAGACCCCCAAAGGGAGCCCTGAGCCCCGTATACATGTTAACACATATGGCAGCCTCCCCTAGACAACTGCAAGTGCAAACCAAGGAAGAGCCACTGAAGCAGAGGTTCGGCCACCAGAATAACATCTTGCTGCCAGCACCAACTGCACTGAATCCCGGAAACTCCATTGAGTGGACATGGCCTTGGACCTTTCGACACATGGACCAACGATGGCTGGCTCTCCTGGCACCTTGGGGACAAGGCCTGGAAGCTGTGTATTCCTGGAATAACAGCCGAGTGGCTGCCAAAGTTCACAGTAGTATATCCTGAACAGCCAGAAGGTAGGAGCATCTTACCGGGGAGTTTTGTTTTATCATTATGGCCAGTGCATGCACCTCCAGTAGCACTATATACAGACCCTTCAGTAACCCCCACGGGGAGAGGGGTAAAAGTATGGTATACTAGACCTGGAAGGGACCCCCTTCCTGCTACAGTCCTATCACAGGACCACTCTCTTGCATGCATCCTACCTGATGGACAAGATTTGCTTATGTTGGTGGCATTAAAACATGTGTCTTATCGCCCCTAAAGTCTTTGTAGATTGGGAACGTCCTCTGGCTTGAGGATTATTATAATTTTTGTTATTAGGAACCTCCTTTCACTTGAGGATTATTATAATTTTTGTTACCTGTTATCTTAATTTTTTATTATATCTAATTTATTGTTAGCCTCTGTTGCTGTGTGGAATCTGGTTATAGTGCTCCAGCTTTCTCGCACAGGGACCATTGCAGAAGATGCAAAGCATGTAGATTGTAAGGCGAGAATTCTGGAGGGGTGGAGTGTGGGGAAGTTGGGATTCCTATGGCCAGAATCCTCACTGAACTTAAACCACCTGATGTTGTAACTGGCCTGTTGCTAGGCTACCGCTTCCACACCTTTAGGCAATAAGCTATTACTGTGCTATAGAGAGAGCTCGGCCCAGTGCTCTGGGCGGAGGCAGAGACGCTGGTGCTCCACCTACCGCCTGGAGAACAAGCCAGGGAATAAACCCTTTCACCCCAAAGAACGTTCTGCTGTCAATTTCTTTGGTCACATTGAATCCATAGCAAACTTGCCTGGGGCTGAAACCCATTGGCAAGACAAAGCACCACATACATTTTGCAGGTATAAGAACAAGTCAAATTTGGCTCTTAAGTGCAGAAGCAGTGGGGATACTCCCACCATCCCTAAATAGGTCTTATATAATGGTTTTCAATCTAGGAAGGCCTCATTTTCACTTTGATTGGGTCTTTTTTTTTTCCAAATGGGCTGGAAAGTGTTTTTTAACTAGGGAGGAAGGTCCAAAAGGTCACATTTCTTCAAGTTGATCATAAGTGCCAAAGAATTAATTTCATTATTCATTACATCAGATTGTCCATGTGTACTAGAGGATATTTTAGGGCAATGGGTGCCTTGGCTATGGGGAATTTAGGCAAGGCAATAGTTCCAGTGGTTAAGTTGAGGCATATCCATTTTGTTCCATTTTTTATTCAGTAACTCCCTGGCTGTCTTTATCAGCTTGCCCAGATGTGGGCCAAGAGGAGAAGGAATGAGGCTTGAAAGCTGTCACTATTCAAACATAAAACACGGAGTCAAATTCATTATTATACACTGCCACCCCCACACATCACCCCTCTCCCCAGCTGAGGCACCCCCACAAGGCACACACAGAAACAGCAAGTCTTTTTCTTCCCGGCAAGTGGGATAAAATATTAAGGTTTCGACATTTTGTCTAGAAATGTCCCCTCAAATACAACTGAAATGAACTATAAAACAACACTCATCAATCCTGGGAAATTTGAAGTTTGATGAATTTTCTTGAAGAAAGCACACAGTAAGAATTTTAAGAACACAAGTATTTGCCAATTCACAGATAATAAAATGTAAGGCCTTCAAATGTAAGGGTTTTTGTTGTTTGTTTCTCTGGTCAGCTTTTATCAACTATAAATAATAGTTGTATTCACAAACATTTTTTATTTGTATAATTGGAAGTTTTAAGAAATTATTACAACTATTTACTATGGAAGTATTTAAAACATTCTTTCTTGATATAAGCTATATACTTGGACAGAATACATTGGTATCCAAAATTTGAGGTGTGTAAAGACTGCTTTTTGTTTTAAAAATGTGGTCTACATTCAAAGTTTTGAAGTGTTTTATGCTTCATATGGCTAACTTGTAGTTTGGCAGAGTCAACAGCGTAAGAATAAACATGCCGTAATTTTAAAAGATGCTTTGAATAAAGACTTAATTTACACACAAAAAATTTTTGTCCTCACAATGCTCGGTCCTCACCTCGTCCTTATTCCCAAGGACTGGCTAACTGTGGACTGGCTGGTCTGGGCCCCAAACTTGCAGGCTTCCACCTCTCCCCCTTCCCACACACCTGTCCCTTCCTTTCCTTCCCATTCTATCATCAGAGAACAGAGACACATACACAACTCTTTTTGCAACTGTTGGTATTTTTAATCACCAACATGAGTACTTTATTTGGTCTTCACACAAGTGACCATTGGTGTAAATTTTAACCTCGACTTAAGTGACCGTTTCTCTACTGCTTCTTTGGAGTGCCAGCCAATGCTTTTGATGGTCACTGGCTCCTGGCAGGCAGGCATTATGGAGTGGACGACTCCTCTGGGCTTTCTTCATTCCTTGGCTTGTTTTCATTCTGTCTTCTTATGCTGCCTGTAGCAACAGATGACTATGGTTGGCTTTTTCCCAACCGTATGTTTTTATTCAATGTGTTGAAGGACTTAGGCTGCCCTCTTAATTATCTTCTGCACCTGGTAGGAAAAAAAGGATTGCCGAGAAAGACATTAGTTTTGGGGGAGAGGACGGAAAATAGATGGGAAAGGGGCCTTTCAGAGAATGGGTGTGGGTCGAGGAGGGCTTTCGTAGCAGGCAAGGGCAGTGTAAGAGTCTTTGTTGGGAGATGGATGGGAAAGAGGAGGAGGCACACGAATAGGGTAAACTGACCCTCTTCGTTTCCTCATCGGCTTGAGATGGTGCCTTCCTCTTTCTCCCCTGGATGCTTGAAGCCTACTGCTCCACACTTGGGGTTGCCCCTTCAGCACGGGAGATAGGATCCTCTGACTTCTCAGGAACTTCTGCCATGTTCAACAAGAGCGGGTTACAGCTCCCGTAGCCAGGGCTCCTTGACCCTCTACTTATACCCTCCCAAGACAATGAGGGGCCGTTCCCTTTACCTGATTGGTCAGCAACACAGTCCTCCGTGGACGACTCCTAAGGGCTTTCTTCACTCTTTCTTCTTACGCTGCCTGTAGCAGCAGATGATGATCTTTGGCTTTTTCCGTCCCTTATATTTCTGTTCAATATGTTGAAGGACTTGAGCTGCCCTCTTCATTATCTTTTGCACCTGGTAGGAAAAAAGTTTAGCCCAGAAAGACATTAGTTTTGGGTTAGAGGATGGAAAATAAATGGGAAAGGGGCCTTTCAGAGAATGGGTGTGGGTCGAGGAGGGGTTTTGTACCAGGGAAGGGCAGGGTAAGAGTCTTTGTTGGGAGATGGAAGGGAAAGAAGAGGAGGCACACGAATAGGGTAAACTGACCCTCTTCTTTTCCTCATCGGGTTGAGATGCTGCCTTCCTCTTTCTGCCCCGTGTTCTTGAAGCCTGGTGCTGCACACTTGTGCTTGCCTCTTCAGCGTCGGAGGTAGGATCCTCTGAGTTCTCATGAACCTCTGCCATGTTCATCAAGAGCAGGCTAGGGCTCTGGTAGGCAGGGCTCCTTGACCCCTCTATTTATACCCTCCCCAGACAATGAGGAGCCACACCCTTTACCTGACTGGTCAGCAAGACAGCCCTCCAGCCAATGGTAGCCACAGGCTGGCTTGACATCACAAAGCACCACCCTTGAAAATCCACTGGGGGGCTAAAGATGTTGAGCTTGTATTAACAGCGTAGCTACTTAAAAGGTTAAAAGCTGTTTCTTGATACTGTCAGGATTGCAGCACCCTCAGTTTACCAACTAATTTTCAGGAACTTAACTGAGGTGGGGGCCCTTGTACTACATGTGGACGTAATGGATCTTTCTGTTTTTGTGAGTTCCTTTGTGAGAGGTTTTACCTCTGAGCGAGTGTGTCATATGAATCTCCTCAAAGGATGTCATCAGTGTGATGTCATACGTGTACATCTGGAAAAGACTAGATGTGGTTAAAATGTTGCCTGCAAAGATATAATATGTGAGATGACCGTAGTGGAGAGTTACACCCCTGAGTTCCCAGGTATAAGTGTACTGTAGCCAAGAGGCTGCTGAAATAGACACAGAATAGGACATATTAGCCAAGTACTTTGCTGTGACTGCAAATTATTTACCAGTTACTTACTGAGTGGAATCAGTAACTTTGGTACTATAGATGAAGCCCTAGAACAAGAAAATTCACATTGAAGCATGTGGGGAAGTTGGGGTTCGTTCCTATGGCCAGGATCCTCACTGAACTTAAAGCACCTGATGATGTAACTGGCCTGTTGCTAGGCTACTGCTTCCACACCTTTAGGCAATAAGCTATTACTGTGCTATAGAGAGAGCTCGGCGCAGTTCTCTGGGCGGAGGCAGAGACGCTAGTGCTTGACCTACCCCTGGAGAACAAGCCGGGTAATAAGCCCTTTCACCCCAAAGAACGTTTTGCTGTCAATTTCTTTGGTCGCATTGAATCCATAGCAAACTTGCCTGGGACTGAAACCCATTCGCAAGAAAGGGTGTATGTAAGTATGGGTGTGTATGCAGAATCAGTAATCGGTGCTGTTGCCTAGGTAACAATGACCCTATATTTGGGTTTGGAATTTCCAAGTAATGGAATTCTTCAAAATTCTCCATAACATTTCCCCATTTTAGTCCCTTCTTTTATTTCTAAACACTATACAGGGAGGTTTCCTTATTTCCCTCTAGTTCCTTAATGCCCCTTCTCTCCAATGCCCCACGTCCTGGATCCAAGGTCATGTCGTGGCCTCTCCACTCTGGGAGTCAAGAACAAGAGACAGTGGGCCTCTGGGAGTGGTGGCAGCTGTGACCAGGAACCCAGAGCTCTCCTGTGGATTAGGCCCCAGCTTCGCCAGCAACCTCCCACAAAGGATGAAAGGAAGACAGCGCTGACTTCCCCCCATTCTTTCTTCCACTGATTTGGAAAAGTCAAAATTCTTACTTGACTTCTCTTATCCCCTACATCCAGATATTTCCATCCAATAAGAGAGAAGAAAACCCCATCAACGTTTAAAAAAAAATCAGAGAACAATATACATTTTCACTTGAACTTACACATTGTACCATTAAAGCTCCCTTAACAATATCAAGCCCCAAACAGTGCTAGTTGGCATTCTTTTTTCTTGAACTTTAAAGGACTTAACCAACACACTGGTAACAACTGATAAACCTGGGCTCAATCAGTTATCTTCTCTGGCTTCGGTGAATGATGAGCCAGGTGGCAACAATGACTCTTTTGATCCTGAGGATTTTGAAAGGCCTTACCTCTAGAGTTTCTTCTTGGGAATTATACCTCGGGCAAAGCTTCATGAGGCCAGAGGCTCCATCCAGTACTTCACAGAGCTTCTTGAGAAACACCCCACAGAACGGGACCACCTTACAGCCGGGGATGTGCAGCGCCCGTGTCACCACCTTCCTGTATTCACAGGAAGATTCGTGCTGAGCCATGGCATCCTTCAGGCTCCTCATGGTCTCCAGGTCAGACTGGTCCATAAAATACCACATTTTTAAAACTTTTCTTGACCTAGTACAAGTAATGACATATTTTTAGCCAGAAGGAGAAATAATACACAGATCTCTCAACCTACAGTGGGGTTTTGTCCCACTAAACCCACTGCAAATTGAAAATATTGTAAGTTGAAAATGCATTTAATACACCTAACCTACTGAACATCAGAGTTTAGCCTAGCTTACCTTAAACGTACTCAGAAAACTTACATCAGCCTACAGTTGGGCAAAATCATCCAACACAAGTCTATTTTATAATAGAGTGTTGAATATCTCATGTAGGTTGTTGAATGCTGTACTGCAAGAGAAAAACGGAACGGTTGTGTGGGTACAGGGTGGTGGTAAGTGTACGGTTGTTTGCCCTTGATTGCATGGCTGCCTGGGAGCTATGACTTGCTGCCCCACCCAGAATCACGAGGCAGGCTTGGACCACATATCATTAGCCCAGGGAAAGATCAAAATTTTAAATCTGAAGTATGGTTACTACTGAACATGTATCACTTTCACACCATTGCAAAGATGAAAATTTGTTAAGTCAAACCATCATAAGTCTGGGGCCACCTGTAGTTTATAGTAAGAAGCCTAAATTCCATACAAAATTTATTCTTTTCATTTAGTTTTCTTTATGTTTTAATATTTACTTAGGATTTGTATCTCCAACTATTTCCCCAAATAATGAAAATATCACTTTAATAAATTGAAACACACAAGTAGGACATACACAAACAAAAACATACATGGAAGGAGTTAATTCCAGACAGTGGGTGCTTAAGTTTGATTTGAGCTTTTCTGGCAGCTATAGCCAAAAGAGAAACCTAGTGGGCAAATAGTTATGGGGGTTGCCTTCAGAAAACACGATCCATCCACTCCTCTTCATCTTTTAAATGTTATCCTTGGATTAGGCCAGTCCCTCAGCAATATACCTGAAGACTGTTCTAGCCAATTTTGTAGAAAGGTTTTAATAGAATCCAGCTTTGACATTAAGCCACTGGCCCATCCTGAGGAACATTATCTTAAGTATTGTTTGCATAACAGGATGTTACATGGGACTTTCCAATTTTGAAATTGTTGCTGAGAATAACAGGTGACATTGTACCCCACCTTCTAAAGAGAGGCAGCAGGTTGTCACAAGGGGTAACCAAACTGCTCTGTCCTCAGTGGTCTCTAACCCTCCACCCACCCGTGCAGAGGAACTGGATCTGAGCAGCCTGGTAAGGAGTATTTCTTTGGAAAGCATCAGAGTGCTGTATTTGAGGAGGAAAACCATCCCGAGCACAGGGGGTTTCAGGTGAACTCCATGGAGAGGTGGACCTATGTCCTGGGCAGTTTGGTGATCACACAGACTGATGGTGTGTTTGACTCTTGCCTGGGAAAGTCTAAAGACGAGAGGCTGCCTGGAGCTGCCCAGCAGCAATGTGAGGTTCCAGTGGATGTGTCTTGCGTTTGCAGAGTTTGGGGGGGCAAAGCACTGAGTGTTTCCTGTGAGTCAAATGGACATTGTGGGAGCAGTTGGACCTGAGCTGCCAAACGAGTGATCCTAGTGGAGCCTGTTAGGGCAGGACCTCCAGAGCTGGCTCCTGGGGACTGAGTGTGCACTGCCTCTTGCCAGGTCACGGTGTGGTGGGAGACACCTATAGGACAGGGGGTGGGGAAATTAGTGAGAGTACATTGGAAGAAACCCTAAAAGCCCCCCCACGTGGCCCTCCATGGGAGGACTGAGGCCAGATTACATCTGTCCCAGTCAAGTAAGACCTTCGCTCTCCTCCCCTTTCTTCTTCTGCCCACATTTTCTGCAGGGACCCTGAGTTGGATGGAGAGCAGAGAGAAAAGATAAACCATATTTTCCCACCCTTCTCCAGGTTTCTGAGACTGGCTGGTGCAAAATGTGGGGAAAAGGTAAAGCTTTGAATTGAATGAGAAGTGAAATTTTTATTATATCAGGCTGGATTGAAAAAATCATTATTTAATATATACGATATCCAAAGATATTAAGAAATAGAACATGACAAACACCCACACACCAACCTCTCAGTTTAGAAGTAAAACATTAATAACATCATTGAGGCCCCAGTGGATTCCTGTATGAGCAGGTATTCCACCCTCTCTCTCCAAAGGGTACTGTAACTGGAACTTCAGTGTTCTTGTTCCCCTACAAGTCTTTATACTTGTATATATCACTAAGCAGTTCGAGAATTGTTTGTGTGTTTTTAAACTTTATATAAATGGTGTCACATTGTGTCCACTCTTAGGCAATGTTTTTTGTTTGTTGTTGCACAGCTGTATGTTTCTGAGATTCATTCATGCTCATGAGCACAGGAGAATGAGACAGCTTCTTAACCACACAAATGACTGGGAAAACTACAGGATCTTCCAAAGGAGAATCCAGAATCGGGGGAGGGGGAGCCAATCAGGCAGATTGGTCTGACTGTGAGGTCAGAAAAATAAAATTGTTTCCTATTTCACCCCACTAAGTCCAGCTTATTCTACAACTGGTTTCATATAAGGTGGTGAGAATCCTTTTTGGGGCATGAAATGGAGGCATAAACAAACAAAGTGAATAGATGAATGGGATCATCTTTCTTCCCATGAGAGGTGGAGTAGTAATGGTTACCCTTGGGGGCAAAAGACAAACCTCACCAAAGATTGATGACTTTTTTGTTAGATTGAGAATCAACTCTATTTTGAAACTTTCATTTATTTTTATGATTATAAAGATACTAGATGCTCATTAGAAAATCTAAAAAATAAAAAAGTATAGAAAAAATTCACCCACAGTAATATCCACAGGTAATATTAAGTATATTTCCTTCCAGTAAAACATTAATAACATCATGTCTATGTGGTATAAATATTTTATAAATGTTGGTGCATACATATTGCTGAGGGTAAGTATAGAAAGTGTTGTTCCCAGATATTTTTATGCATTATATGTTGTTTCCCAATGATATTAAAAATGTTTCAGACCTGATTTTTGGTGCTAAATAACATTCCATTGTATGGAGGCATCGTGATTTCCTTCATTTTTCTACTGCTGTTCATGTGTATTATTTTATATTTTTGACACCATGATTAAGTAAATATTGTTAAATGTAAATCTTTGTACTGCTAATGTTTCCTTTAAACAGTTGAGAATTTAGTTTGAGGAAGCAAAATGTACAATGTCTATAGAAAACTGGTCATTTTAACAGTAAGGTTGCTCCCATCTACTTGCTAAAAAAATTTAAAAACTTTAGCTATCTTGACAGTTAAATTACGGGTAGGCTCAATATTTTCAAGCCTGAAAGTGCACACACAAGCTCTGCCTCCACAATCATTCCATCATAAGAATATCTAGTAACTCATCTCCTGTACATATGTTCCAGAAAAAAGAGCTATTAAACCTGGTACTTTTACTCATCTAGTCATAAAGACCACTTCAGTTTTAAGCCAAATATCAGTGCATGACATGAGGTGGCAGTGGGTTTGGGGTATAAGACAAAATGCACAGGAATCAATGGTGAGATTTAGCCTGGCTTGAGGTTATTCCTTGACCAAGAGAATCACCTGGCTTTATGGATTTTGAATTCAAACTAAATTGGGTCTGAAAGTCACATGTACCCAAGGCCTCCAGGGGTCATTCTGAGGCCATTCTTGTATCATAAGAATCTCTAACACACGGTATGTGGCACCCAGCCTCCAAGATGGCCTCCAATGATCCACACTGCCTGGTTCAGTGTAGTTACCGCCCACAGTGAACCAGGGCTGGTCCTATCTGACCAGTACAATATGGCAGAAGTGAGCATGTGTGACTTCTGAGGGAGGACATAAAAGGCACTGCGGCTTCTGCCTTACTCTCTTGTATCGTTCACTTCGGAGGGAGGCAGCTGCCATACAGTGACATCCAGAAGAGAGGAAGTGAGGTCCCTAGCCAATAGCCCGTACCAGCCTGGCAGTCAAAACAGAACCATAAGCATGAATTAAAATAGCAATATTTGATCATAATCTGATCATTCTTTCTTTTTTTTTTAAGATAAGTAACACAGGTTCTTTGTAGAAAATTTACCGTAAAGAGAATCAAATCATCCAAATCATCTAAATCATCTCCTGCTCTCCCAGTATTTTTTTTTCTATTTTTTTCCTTCTTTTGAGCCATGCCTGCTACATTTGTATGGCTATTTTAAATGCCAATGACATGATTATTTGAGTTTATTCTTAACTAAGAAAGTTCAAAAAGATAAAAAACTTTCCGACTCAAAATTTTCGTCTCCTCCCCCAAGCCCGAATCCCTATGTAGGGACCTAGAGAATCAAAGAAAAATCTTGGCAATGTTATGAAGTGAATTTTTTTATTGTGAGAACCCTCACTGGGCAGGTGATCGTGACTGTGTAGTCGCCACCTGCAAGGCCACAGGGGCTGATGTCTGCAGCATCTGGGAGGGACAGGGCTTGTGGCTCTAGCAGAGGATAATATATTTTCCCCAAATAATCACTACCAAATGCCTGGTTTGGGGAAATGGGGTTACCAGGGCAACTAATTCAGTGCTATTCAGTTGGTAGGAGGAACCTGTACCTAGATGACCATATTCCCCACTGCCCGCACCTGAGGCCGGCCAAGAACTCCATGACAGCATTGTAGTTGCCCATGTTCCAGCAGCATTTGGCCACATGCACCAAATACGAGAAGACTTCTCGCTTCTCCTCCATGGAGCCTGCCGTGAGGATCAGCCATGTCACCCAGGAGCTCACCTGGAAAATGCAGAGAAGCATTCACTGAACCATGTCCTGGAAGGTCAATAAATATTTTTTCACAAGAAAATGTTTTCTTTCTAAAAAATCAGCTTAGTATTAGGAACTGAAGGACCTAGCTGAGAGATCCGAAGTAAAGCTGTACTCCATCACTGCTTTGCTATGGGATTCTGGAAAAGTCACCTAACTTCTCTATATTTTTCATCTTTAAAATAAGGAGGCAGAAAAGTAATTCAGAAAATCCTTCCTGCTCTATAAAATTCCATCAGATTATAAGAAAATAAAACCTAAGGATAATACTGATTTAATTATATTTGACTGATGTATGGCAAGATTAAAGGCAATCATTCCAGGAACCATTATAAGCACTTTACACATATAAACTCAATTATCTCTAACAATAAACCTAAGAATCAGGGGCTATTATTATCCTCATTTTATAGATGAGGAAACTGAGAGACAGAGGACCTAAGAGACTTGCTCAAATTCTCAACTAAGAGGTGGCAAAGCCTGAATTTGAATTGGGGTGTGTCCCCCAAAGTGGCACAACTGACGACTAACTAGTGCCTAATGTGTATACACCACCTCTAATGTTCACCAGCTCTGAGCTTGAATTTATACTAATGTGATAGGTTTTTTCTACTACACAGACTGGAGTATAACATTTAATAATCACCTGCTACTAAGTCCCCTCTTTATGACATGTGGCCTCAAAATCCTCTGCTTAATCTCTAAGATTATTTTGCTGTTAGTGATACTTTCGTGCTTGGATACTAGTGTTCCCTTAAGTTAATTTCTCCATGCTGACTGATTTCTGAGCTCATAAGCTCAGTTGTTAACAAACCAAAGCTTTCATCTTAACTTCACATGGCCCATTAGCTACATTTGGTTCAGCAACAGTGCAGAGACCTGGGGATCAATCCATTTCCCTGGCCTGAGTGAGAGTGAGGCCTGAACACAGAATTCATGGTGACCCAGGCAGTGGCAGGAACAAAGAATTCAAGGTCTATGGCCCCCGCCCCACCCCCAGTGGATAAAAAGACAGGAATGGATGACATTTAGTTCTGGCAGCAACCACACGGGGCAGTCCGACCCCATTTTCTTCCAGAGGGAGACTTTATGGCTCATGGGAGAAGTGACTTTCTGAGGTCACAATTCTTATTGATGTCAAAATTAAGATTCCCAGTCTGGTGCTCTTTCATTTGGTGATATGGTGATATAAAGGTGACAGTTTCTTTAAACTTGGCACTGGTTAGGTCCTCATACGCACTCAGTTAAGATAGGAATATTTGAAGACAGTGCTGGAATAAGAGAAGATACTGAGAAAAGTGCCAAAAAATGATTAATAAAGTGAAAAAAGCACAACAGAAAAGATTGATGCTGGATACTTCTTTCCTCTCCATACACAGAAACAAACAGGGAAAGAGTAGCAGCAGGGAGTTTCAGTGATAAAACAGGGTCATGGGTCATATTCTGGCACCAACTAGGAGCACTGAAGCAATAATCTGCAACTTCCCTTTTGAAATCAGCTGAGGCAAAATGTGACAGGCCCCTGCCACCCCGAGACCAGCCCGAGACCAGCCCTAGCCCAGTGGGCTCAGAGCATGCACCTCTGCTCCCTACCTGCTCTGCCCTTGTAGAGTCCACCATTCCTCTGCAGCTATGAGCAATCCTTTGCTCAGTGTCTCCACACCTTGCCCCTCACCTGTTACCCAGTTAATAGTAACCTGTGTGAAACACTGGCTCTCTAGAGCAAGAAATTATTTTGCAATAGAGACTTGAGTGTCATTGGTGCTTCCACCCAATTCTTCCTTTAGTGTGATTTGCTTTTGATGAGCCTTATACTGCTGTGGAAAACCATCACTAAACACTTAGAATCATAACATCAAAACCATCAACTCTCTGAGCTGGACATTCAAACCCACTGACTTGCAAATAAAAATAAAATCCCAATAAATTAAAATAGTTCCTCAAAGACACCAGTGCATTAGTTCTTGAGGCCTCTGCTGTATTCTTTCTATAACTTCAGCTCCTTTCCTGTTGAAATTGATGAGAAATCATTGTTTCTGGAAAGTCACTGTTCTTTCAGGCTATTTTGGTACCACACAGTGACTCACAGTGGCCTGAAAGGGTTAACTCATCTTCCCCTGGAGAGGCCTGTTTCACAGAGCAGGTGCAGACCACCACATGGTTTGTGCCTCCATCCTGATCATGGACCCAAATTTATTTCCTATCAGACAAACAATTTCCATATACTTTCCCACAATGCTAGGGAAAAAATTGTGATACCATATGTCACATGGAAACCTAATTTAAACCAAATGTTCCATCTCTGAGTTTGGGTCCCCAGGGCCTGGTGGTTGAGATTATGTAAGCACTGTTATCATAAACACATGCACACACATACACACACCAACATCTACTTACAGACTTCAGGGACAATTCTCATGCAGTCTAATGTAGCCATGATTTCAGAGGCATAAGTAATAAGAGTGTTATCACTAATTATGAAAAATAAATGACACAAAAAGGAAACAAGGATTTGGCAAAAACCATAAAATCTTGCCCACAGCACAAATGGTGGTCACATTTATGAAGTGGAAAAAATGGTTTGTGTTGCCAATCCAGAAAGGAATTCAGGACACTGAAATCACACAGAAAAACACAAAAATCACATACATATAAAGTACTACTTTCAAGCATAGGGAGCATCCCTATAGTAGAAAGATATTAAATGTGCAGATTATTTTGCCTTATTTCTATGATCAGTAGAGAATAGACAGAGAACCTGGCCCCCAGCTGAGTTCTTTAAGGGTTCCTGCCGGATTCTCTGTGTTTACCCTTATGACCCTGACCCCTTGGTACATGCCCATAACTCCTCCACAATTGCGCTTCTTCAAATGTTTTTTTTCCTTCTTTTTCTTGCCTTTCTCAGCACTCTAAGGCCTAGCCAAACTGAGCAGCTTGCTCTCTCTCCTCACATCGAAACCTTACTGGTCTCACACAAGCTCAGTTTGGAAGGAATGTACTTGTACCATTCAAAATGACCTTTCCCTGATCCAAGACATCTTGCCCATGTCCTTTATAAAACTGAATCCTTACCTTGACCCACTAGGCCCCTGTCCATTCTCCAACCTCACCTCGGCTCCCCCTGATACCCTTGCTTTTAGAGAGGTGACCAAGGCTGTTCCCCATCTCAGGGATCTTGTACTGGTTGCTCCTTCTACAGGAAGGCTTCCCCAACCCTCAACCTTTGATTTAGTTAATGCCCACTTATCCTTTAGGAAGAGCTGCCCTTAGGCCATGCAATCAGGATCCCTGCCGTGGGCCCCATGTTTTAGAAGACCCAGTTAGTCCTCGTCCAGCTGTGCCCCACCACACAGAGTGAGAAGGCATGGGATGGAGGGAACATGTCTGTCTAGTGGCTGTGCACCCACTACCAGGCCATTCACCCCAGGTGGACCCAGGAATCTATATCCCCAATACAAACAGCTCAAGCCCACTTCCAGACCTGCAAGGCCTTTTATCTGGATTAGTCCTCCTTAGAGTAGATCATCATTCTAGACCCAAAGACTAGCCAAGAGGCAGTGAGGGTGGGAGTGTGTAAATGGAGTTTGAACTTGAGGCCTGAGGTGTCCACACACAGGCAAACGGGCCAGCATGGAAAGTGAAGGTGAGCAGGCCACAGACTGGGGTCTCCTTTGTTCTTCATCCTGGCTCTATGAAGCCTTTTCTGATGGCTCACCTAGCACCTCACATTCAACTTCCTGTTTCTCTTTGATTTAATGTTGGACTTTGAGTCCAAAGTTATGTCTTTACTTGGGATTCTCATAGCTGCATGGATTTACATCTGGTTTATTTTTGTTATATTTGTATGCCTCTTTCACATGGGTCTGTTCTACCCCTCAGCCCCTACCAGGCCTAAAGTCCTCAAGGACAGAGACCATATTTTCCCATATCTCCAGTGTGGGGATGCTCGGTGCCTCTGACCAACAGGCAGGCCATGCAGAGTCCCAGGAGGCGTGGTCAGCGAGGATTCTCAGCCTCCAAACGGTCAGGGATTATATTTAGGAAAAGGCCTGAGTACTTCCGACTGCTGTTCCCAGGTCCAGAAAAAGGGGACAAATTACTTTCTGCCAAAAAGTTTTTTTGAATATGCTTAGCAGAAATTTTCATGGAAAGATGATCCTTGGTAGTGAGTATCTGGTCACCCTAACTGCAAGGCTGGGCCCATATGGTGAAATCTAAATAAGACAAAGTCTAAGACAAAGTTACTCTGAAGCAGTTTATGTGCAGTGCACATACACCTGCCCTTCATAGAGCTTTACTAAAACAACCCTTGAACAAGAGCGTGTGGCCATGCACACACATGCAACACACTGACAGACACACACACCTGCCTAGGCAGCACTCTTCAGCATGTGGCCCTCTGGTTACAGAATCTCTGGGGTGGTAGGGTGTTTTCTCAAATGCAGATTCCAAGGCCTCACCCAGACCTAGAAATCAGACTCTCTAAGAGCAGGGCCTAAGAATCTGCATTTTTAGATAACTATCTGGTGGTTCTTACACACATTTAAGCTGAGATCTATCCCAGGGGTTCAGTGTCCCCTTTGGCATTCCAGAGTCTTGATTCAGAACTCAAGCATAATTTTGTAGTACCAGTCTAGTCCTGCAAGTCACTGTCTCTTTAACTACCTGAGACTGGGACTGCAACCCATTTGGAACTAGGAAGAAGCCAGATGGAGGCAGCAGGGCGCAGTGGTGAATGGGGGCACTGGAGCTGGGAGGACCTGCATTCGACTCTCGGTTCCACTGTTTTTCCCTGGGCATGGGCCTCAGGCAAGCCACCCAACCTATCAGCCTCAATTCCCTTTTCACTAAAATGGGGATAGTAATGTTTACGTCATAAAATTACCATGAAGGTGAAACTGGAGGTTGTATCTAAAGATCTCAACATAATGCTTAATGTGTAGTTAAGGGCAAAATAAACATCCACTGCTGGGCCTGGGGCTGCTATTAAAGTTACCTGAGTGGTAGAGAAGCTGAATTCCGGGAAACAGAACATGGAAATCCAGAAGAAAGGAGTGTCTAAGCCCCGCTTCCTCACCACAGGGAAGTAGTCTGAGGCTGGACTAGTGAATCTGTGATTGCCTTGAGAAGGGATTGTGCCCTGAGCACAAGCCTTTAATAACAGAAGTCAAGTCACATATTTCTTCTTCCCTGAAGGCTTCCCTGACTCCTCATTAGGAATAAAATATCCCCTTTTTTCCCCATTGATATCACATAATCCCATATGCATACATACACATTACATATTCATGTATATTTACATAGAGGTATATTTCTAGGATCTTGTCCTAGGCCCATCTCCCCTAGCTGTAAGCTCCTTAAAGTAGAGGCCATGACTCATTCATGCTGGGGTCTCAGTACTGAGGATGCAGTGGCCAGCAAGTTACATCCACCCAGGCACCATCCCTGACCTATAGCGGCTGCAGAAGAGTCTCCTGAACTCCTTGTCCTGCTAGGCATGGTTCCACTGATGATTCTTGGCTTACAAGGGATACAGAGGGGAAAAGGGAGGCACCTAAAGGTGGCTTCTGGAAAAGCCCTAAACACATCTGGGATACGCTGTCCTTTCCTTCAAACTGCATCACAATTGTCTGCAGAATAAACTCTAACCTCTTATTTTGGCCTTCAAGTCTGGCACCATCTGATCTAAATTTACATCTTCAGCATTAAGTTTCACTGTTGCCCACCACTCATGTGTCTGACATTGCAATCCTACTATATTTTGTGTCATTTCCTATTCTCCTATTTCTTTCTCTGTGATACTGTTCATTCCGTTTCCTTGTGTTGTGAACATATAGGGGATTTTGTTTGTTTTGTTTAAACAGTTCAGCATCTCTTAGTTGAATCACCCTTTCTCCACCTTAATCTATACAGATTATGTAGGGGCTGTTCCTCCCCCTTGCTTTCAGGCCTGGCCTCATTGATTTGTTCAAAGATGGGTATATGACCCAAGCCAGGCCAACAAGCCTCCTTGAGTCTTTCCCTGAAACTATCAGGAGAACAGATACAATCTTTCCACTGGAATGGTAAACTGCAAAGATGTAAGCTGGAGCTCTCAACAGCTGTCTTTGCCACAATAGCAGGAAAACCTGCCTGAGAATGAAGCCAACACAGAAGATAGACAACATTGTCCTGAGGACATCAGTCAGATTCATAGATCCAGCCATACCTCAAGTCGTTTGACGATACCACTTACATGAACAAAAAAATTCCTTTATTTTCTTTGAGCAGGTTTGAGTCAAAGTGCTGCTAATTTGCAAATGGGAAAAAAAAAAGCCTTGACAAATAGATCTGATGACCCTCCTTCTCACAAATACTTACTGACCATCTTATTATGTGCCATGCACCATGCTGGGTACTAGCAAACAAGACAGACCTGGTATCTGCCCTTGGGGAGCTTAGAGTTTCAACTGGGGAAAATAAGTAAGTAATTAAATAGTAGTATTGAAGTCAGGCAGCTGCATCTGGAGAGGTCTCCCCCGTGCACTAGGTGAAACCTTATCCTGGACAGGGGAGGATTCTTGACTCTGACTGAGAAAGAATTCTCAACCAGGTTGGGGAAGTGTAGGTCTAAGGAAGGAATTCATCAAAGCAAGAGTAGGAGTGAATGGCAGCAGCCGTGCAGGCAGTACAGAGCAAGGAAGATCAGAGGGAGGAAAAGGGAAGCTCATTGAACTCCTGCTTGGTACAGGGCAGATCTCTTGCCAGCTCCTGAAATCAGAGTCACCTGGCATCCAGTGAATCTGCACAATGTGGGAACCAAGCTCCTAGCACCCCAGGATTTGGGGGAGCCACAGAGCACTGGATGGAGTGAGATTATGTTCTGAGAACTTCTATTTCCCTACTGGCCTGAAATAAAACAGGGAGACAGTAAAGGATTGTGTTAAGACTAGAAAGCTGAATGAAATAGCAAAGGGACAAAGACATTTACCACTAGAAGAGTGCTGAGACAAAACACAAAAGTTGAGCAGTGAGAAGGCTTTATTTAAAGCAAAAAGTACATACTCCAAGAAAGGGGGAGTGCAGGCAACCTTAGAGAGGAGGCATGCTTAAGGGTTTAGGGTTTGGGGGTTTATAGAGCCTTTTTGGTAGGGGTCAGAGCCTTTTTGGTAGGGGTCAGCATAAAGCATGATGTATGCAGGTGATTCATAATTCCTCTGAAGTTTTGTCTTAAGAATAGGGTTATTTAGGAAAGGACTGGATTTTTTCAGTCACCTTAGTGCCTCTGTGCCTCTCCTCGTGTACCCTATCTCATCTTTCTGTTGTAGATAGTGATTCCTGTCCATTTTTCTCCGTAAAGTATTGAGGGCAGAGAAAAGCTTACTCCTTTTGTGTAATGCGTGCCCCTCAGCCGGCCCTCTGGCAGCGTTTGTGGGAGGGCAAATGATTTACATGATCTTCTGGCACTCGAGAGTCTGTAATTCTTACTGTTTTTTTCGAAACACTTTTTGCCTTAATTATAACCATTATCTGATAAAGAGGTGTATTAGTGAGATTCACCTGCATTTCAGTGTTCTACAACTATTACCGTTGTGTAAATTCTGTTGAGTTATTCCACCAGTTTGAACAGGAAGATTTATGCATTGCAAGAAGGAGAACATGTTTTTCAAGCTGTTTGTCTCTCAAACATATTTTTTCCTGACTAGAGAATTCCACTTCAGTTTATTTAAAAAAAAAAGTATGATTCCTGAGTACAACCCTGACAATGAGTCCTGAAATTGCAGTCTGGGCCAGGTGGGAAAAGCCCGGAGAGACTCAAAAAATTCTGATCTCCGCAGTGGGTGTTGTTAGAGACTGAGAGTAAACCTACCAATTCTGGATCCCACTTCAGAGACTTAAGAATCCCATTCTAACTGGAATTCTTTCCTTCCCTGCCAAATTCCTCAGTTTCCTCCTTGCTCTCTGCCTTCCACACACACTCAGAAATAGCAGAGCTTGTCCCACTGGAGCATTACTTCATCAAACAAATTGAAAACACTAGCCTGTGCTCCTCGCAAGTGCCTGAATTCCTTCCCGAACACAGCATCTTATCAGTGGTCACTCCCATCTTTCCAGCCTCCCATCCAGTCTCTCCAAGGATGAGGCATCCCTATTTCAGTTCAAAACCAACTTCTTCCAATTTCATCAGACTCATGTAAAACTATCCCTTCTCTCTGTGTTCCTTCCCTCCCTAATGGATCCTCCCCCCCGGCCCTATAAACATATTCAAATCTGTTTCATACTTATTTTCTAATTACTCTCCTTTAAATTGCTGTTTTATTTTTCTCCTTTCCTGCTTGTCTTTACTTCCAAAAAAATTAGTATTCTCCTGGTGTCTCCACTTCCTCTCTATCATCATAGTCCAAGCCTGTGCTAGCTTTACTAGGAATTAAGTCATACACTTGGCCCACTTTAAGTTTGTAATCAACTAAAATCTGTAGGTCATTTTTAAGCAGTTGTTAGCAAGCTAAATCTTCCCATCTTGAATTTCTGCAGTTTATAATTTGAACACAAACAAAAATGAAGTTTACATGATTCCTACTAATTTAATCTTACTGGTTTCTCAAATCTATGGTGCAGCTTTGTGTCATTTCCCATTCACTCAATTTGTTCTGTTAAAAAAATTCATCCAAGTAAATTTGAAGATCTAATTGGCTTTATTAAGCTATTCATGAATTGTGTAACATCCCCTCTAGTAAGGAGAGATGCTCTCATGGGCTACAGAAAGGGAGAAGTTTTTAAAGGCAGGACGACTAAGTCATCAACAGAAAAAAACATAAAAGGATTATTTCAGCTGAGGTCTCCTTCATTGGGGAGCAAAGGGTCTTACTAGGTGCATTCCTTTGGGGTTGGAGAAGGCACATGTGACATTATCTTATTGATGATGACCACAAAACTCCAGACTACATTTCTTAGGGAGGTTGGAATTGTAACTGGGTATAAGTATCAGGCCCTGGTTCGGTGACTAACAACGTGACACCAAACTGGGCCTAAACGCCATGTGTTTCTTTTGAACAACTCTTAAGATTAGTTTGGGCTCTAGACCCTCTTGGAGCCTCCAGAGCTTTCCTGAACACTTGAGCTAGCCTCACAAGAATTGTACTCAGAGATTCCTGTGAACCGTTTTGAGAGGTCTGTTAAGAACCCATCTGGCTCTGCCCGTAACATTCCACAGAAACTGCTCTTATTAAGACCACCAAGAATCTACAAATTGTGTTTTTCTCAGTGTGTTCTGAATTATATCATTTCCCTTTCTTTTTTTCTTTCCTTCCTCCTTTCTTCTTCCTTCTTTTTTCCTTCCTTTTTTTTTAACCCACCTAGATCTCTCCACTACATTTGATGATACAGATTTCTCCTTTCACATTATGTCAACTATTTTGGCTTTCCTAACACCTCTTCCCCAAGTTCCTGACCTTCCTCTGTCCCTCCTTCCTCATGCCTCTTCAAAGTAGATGATTCTCAGGGTTCTGCTCTTGGCCCACTTTTCTACTTCTCATTCTACTTGCTCTTCCACTGTGATCTCATCATCTACCTACTGCAAAGAGATTCCCAAATCATGTGTCCAGTCCATAACTTTCCCTAATGCTTCAGACTTACTATAGCCACCTCCTCCTGGACATCTCCACATGCTAACCATAGAACTTCAAGTCACCATGTTCAAAAACAAGCTATTTTTTTCATTTGTGCCTCTTCCAATATTCGCTGTTTCATTCATTTATGCATAGCTAGAATACCAATAGTCCAGAGGTCTTTGGAAACAAGCCAGGGCTTTCTTGGCCATTCACCATATTGCAACTCTTCTGTTTTCTATAAACAAATGGTTTTAAAAACTGCAACTAAGTGGACATGGTATAATAAGGCTTCTGGTGTTCCCACCCCACAAGCTAATTTGTACAAGTTATAACAAGGGACATTGAAGAAGGCAGAAGTGCATAATAGGCTCAGAGTAGGTGTTTCACATTTTCTTCGGAAAAGTTAACTTAATGGTGCCAGATTACAAATGTGTATCTCCCAAATCCCAACATCAAAAATCTGAAAATATGTATGTCATGGCCTCAACCGTCAGCAATGCTAAAATATAGGTGAGGAAAACACATACAATTGAGAAAGGTAATTATGCATAACCAAACAGATTAATAGAAGAGATTGCATAGGTGCTAAAAGATAAAAGAATACTGCTTTGGAGGAAATGACAGATCAATGTATACTTACATGATCTTTGTCGAAAGGACAAAGTTCAGATAGGTGGGATAATTTTTTTTAATTAAGGTATCACTGATACACATTCTTATGGAAGTTTCACATGAACAACGTTGTGGTTTCAACATTCACCCATATTATCAAGTCGCCCCCCCCCCACACACACCCCATTGCAGTCACTGTCTATCAGCGTAGTAAGATGCTATAGAGTCATCTTAGAGATGAGTCATCATAGAGACTACTTGTCATCTCCGGGCTCTACTGCCTTAGGCGGGATAGTATTTTCTAAGCAAAGGCACACAGGTTGTGCAAATAAGTTATGTTGTGAACCATCAGGAAATTAGGTTAGAATAGTTTCCAGTAAAGATAAATTATATGAATAATTTAATAATGATAACTAATGATTAATTTTTAAATTTAAATTAGTTATAACAGAAAACCGAAATAATAACAAAAGTAAGATAGCCATATAGCAGATGTTAGTGCTCCACCAGCATCCTCTCAGCACTTGCTTTTCCACATGTGCCAAGAAGGGGCATCTTCAGGTGCTGGCCACTTCTCACCTGGGGACTTTTTCTTGCAAGGGCAAGCCAGAAGTGTCAAGGACTTTTCACCTCTGAGAACAGCCTTCAACCAATGACAAATGGAAGTTGAAAGATAAATATAACAATTGGGATAGGCTGAAAATGACCTCCAAAGATATCAGGCCTTTGTCCCTAAAACCTGTGAATATTATTTTATATGGTTAAAGGTGTGATTAAGTTAAGAATGTTGAGATGGGGAGATGATCCTGGACTATCCAGGTGGGCCCCAAAGACAATCATATATGTCCGCATAAAAGTAGGCCCAGGGAGATTTCACACAGCAGAGGAGGAGGCAGAGATTGTAATGAAGTAGCCACAAGTCAGGAAATGGCAACATCCACTGGAAGGGGGAAGAGGCAAGGAGTAAACTCTCCTAGAGCCTCTGGAAGGAGCGCAGCGTTGCCAACAGTCTGATTCCAGGAATAATGATTTTGGATTTCTGCACTCTAGGTCTGTGGTACAATAAATATGTTGTTTTCAGCCACCAAATTTGTAGTAATTTTTTACAGTAGTCATAGAAAACGAATACAGTAATATTAATACTTATTTATACTAATACCATTGTCCTTGCTCCCCAGAGGTAAAACAAGTCTGAGTTATCTTCCACATTGTCTCCCAGAGGACCACAGAAGGCTCAAGCCACACCTGCAGAAGTAACTGAGCCCATTCTGTTACTGTCCTCTTCCCAGTGTCACTTCCATGACACTGTCAAATCCTTCTGCATTGGTTTCCTGAGGCTGTCATAGCAAAGTGCCACACAAACTGCATGACTTAAAACCACAGAAGTTTATTCTCTCACAGTTCTGGAGGTTAGAAGTTGAAAATAAAGGTGTTGGCGCAGTTGGTTCCCTTTTAGGGCTTGAAGGAGAATCTGCTCCATGCCTCCTTCCGAGCTCCTGGTGATGGCTGGTAACCCTTGGCATTCTTTAGCTTGTAGGTACATCACTCCCATCTCTGCCTCCTTTACATAGCAGCCTCCCTGTGTCTTGGTGTCTTCAGTGGCCATCTTCCACTCCTGAATCCTGTATTAGACCAACTTTAATGACCTCATCTTACCTTGATTACATCTGCAAAGACCCCGTTCCCAAATAACGTCACATTCATACATACTGGGGTTTGGATTTTAACATCTTTTGGAGGACCACACAATTCAATCCTTAACACCTTGAATCAGGGTCAAATCTGGGGAACACCAACCTAGACAGTATTCACTTATTAAGCATTCTTATATTTTCGTAAATATAAATTATTCTATTTTTTCACAATACTCTTCTGAGTGAAATATTAACTCCATTTTAAAGTTTGTGAATCTGGGAATTATTTATTGTAGTGTAGCAAAGTCTGCATTTACACCAAGTGGGAAATGTAAGAAGATGCCAGTCCCACCAGCGGGAGTGGTTTTTCAGCACAAGAGATCAAATGCCCTAAGCTCTTTTTTCCTCATCTGCAATATTGTAGATGAGGAAAAAATTAAAAAGGTATTTTCTAGGGTTGTGATATATGTTCTTTTCTATTTAAGATTTTTGTTGATAAACTTCTAAGACATGACATTTCCTCTTTGTTTACTTGTATTGGCTTTTCAGAGCCATTTTTTATTCATTACTTTCCAAAATCTCTATGGAAAGGGAAGTATATTCCATGCACAAAGTCATGTACAGTTTCTGACAGTCCCTTTAGCAGCAATAGTTGCTCAGTCCTCTCTGTACCAGACTCTGCTAGGAGCTAGCTCTCTTTGAAAGAATGTTCTACAAAACAAAGATGCATTGTGTCTAGGCCTCTATTCTAAAGCTGCTGGGAAATATAGCTGAGCAGGCAAGAGACTAAAGAATGAAACTAACGTGTATGTCAAGCTCCTATTTCCCACAGTGCTGCCCCTGCTTATTCTGATATTCTCTATTCCACCTATCACCAAGCTCAAGTCCTTCCTCTGGCTACAAATTTGGAGTTAATTCTGGCATGGGCTTATTCACACACACTCCAACGAACTTCTTAGGTAACATTTATGCTTCAGATTGCTTTTTTTCATTTTCCAACCCAGTAAGAAGATAAATATGTGCCACTAAGGAATCTCTTTCTTGGGCCCATTAGGGGTAAAAGGACTTTTTAATATTCTATTTAGACTTTTTAACATCCAGAAAAAAAGCGAATTGGTGGCTTCTGAAGATGGCAAAAACAAAAAGTGGAGGAGAGGAAGGTTGTAAGTGAAACAGCTAGCTTTTAAGCATAATATAATGATATACGTGTATCTCATAATACCATGATAATTGCAGTGGGCATATGAGTTCTCTATTTCTGTTTAACACACCCTGAAACTTAACAACTTAAAACAATAATAAACATTATTTCACACAGTTTCTGTGGGGCTGGAATTTAGGAGTGGCTTAACAGGATGGTTCTGGTTCTAGAAGTTGCAGTCCAGATGTTGGGCAAGGCTGAGGCTCGAGGATTAGCTTCCAAGATGGCTCACTAATGTGGCTCTGGGCAAGAAGCCTCCATCCTGTACTGCCTATTGGCAGGGAGCATTAGTTTCTCACTATGTGAACCTCTCCTTAGGGCCAGCCGCTTGTATATCTTCATGACATAGCAGCTGGCTTCCCGCAGGGCAAGTTATCAAAGAGAGAGCAAGGGGAAAGCTCTAATGCATTTTAAAAGCTAGCCTTGCAAGTCATTACTTCCACTATTCAATTTGATAAAAGTGAAGAAATTCGTTAATTCAGACCACACTCAATGACAGGGGAATTAGAGTTTACACTTTTGAAGGGAAGAGTATCAAAAAATTTGTGGGTATATTTAAAAACTACAGGGGAATTAGAGTTTACTCTTTTGAAGGGAAGAGTATCAAAAAATTTGTGGGTATATTTAAAAACTATCAGTGGTTGGGTTCAATGAACATTTATTGAGCATCTTTATTGGGACCTGTGTGGGCACTAGAATTCAAACAGAAATTATTTTCCTATGACTCACAACTAAAGAAATTGGAATTTTTATGTAGGTAGACAAGAGGCAATTTTACAACATTACAGGACTACGAGGATTAAAGCTCAATGGTCATGAAGGTGAGATTTAAATCATGGATAGCATTAGGAGCTGATTTTCCACTAAGCAGCACAGAAAGATTATTTTGTAACCCATATGACTGCCCATTCATAAAACTTTGTAGGACCTGAACTTAGAACTACATACATAGGTAGTAACTAATTCCATCTTATAACACCTGACACCTAAGTCATTGTTTTTTTTTTCTATTTAAGTTCTCTTTATTTACTTTTTGGGGAATTTTTTTTTTACTGATGTATAGTTGATAATACAATATTATATTGGTTTCAGGTATATACAATACAGTGATTCAACAGTCAACTACATTATTAAATGCTCACCCCAACTAGTGTAGTACTATCTTTCAACATAGAAAGATGTTACAGAACTATTAACTATATTCCCTATGCGGTACTTTCATCCCTGTGACTAATTTATATTACAATGGAGATTTTGTGCTTCTTTATCCTCTTCGCCTATTTCACCATCCACCCCGATCCCTCCCCCATGGTGACCACCAGTCATTTCTAACTGTCTATGAGTCTGTTGCTGTTTTGTTTGTTTTGTTTTGTTTTTAGATTCCACATTTAAGTGAAATCATATGATATTTGTCTTTCTCTGTTTCGCTTACTTCACTCAGCATACCTTCTCAGTCCATCCCTGCTGTCGCTAAGTCATTATCTTTTATCTACAAATAATACATATTTACTGCTTTGTCGAATTAATATTAACTGATGAATTAAGATGAATCCTAAGCACAGACTAACATATGCCATTTGACTGGTGTAGATTTAGATTACTATGGTTCTGAGTATTTTCTTTTACTTACTTATTTGACATGGTCAGCTCTTTTCTGTAGAAGTTAGAGCATTCACAGACGCACAAACTAGAGATCCATGCATCACACTCTGCCAGTGGAATTGTTTGGTCTGGTTTAAATGGTGAGTGTGTGTCGTATTTTTAATTGGTTTTTAAATGCCTTTAGGTGGGGTGTACACTCAGTAGGCATTCTGTAGCTCCCCACAGGCCCCACTACTTCCTGTTGTTTGATAGCCATGGGCTTTATTGATTCCTAAAGGCACTTGAGTGTAAAACCCATGTGTCTAGATTTTAAACCTCAGGATTACACTGAGTAATATTTGTTCAGCTTATTCTTACTCTCCAGCCCATGGGTTAGCTGTTTCTTCTGGATCACTTCGTCACTAGGTCAAAATACTGATTCGGTAGCCATCTCCCTTTTTAGTTTAGTCAGTGTCCCCCTGCGTTCTGCTAACCCCTTGTTTTCTCTCTGTCTCTTCCTTCCTTTCCTTCCCAGACAGCATTCTTGGTGAATATATTCTCCCTTTCCTACCTCTTTCAATCCCCAATCCACCGGTATATGGGGAAAAACATGAATATTGACGGCAGGAATACTTAAGTATTTACTAGTTTTTCAAATGGGGATAACAATGCCTACCTATGAGTGGGATTATATATATGTAGCACCTGGCATGCAAAAGGCATGCTAAACTTAAGAACATTCCTCCCTTCTTTCTAGCAGATATGTTCAAGACCTTCTGTGAGGCTATTTGCACAGCCCCTCCACTTTGACTCGCTTTTCCTTTCTTTTTTCTTCTCCATTCATTTATCCTTTTATTAATTCACTTAACCAACAGACATTAATTGGCCATTTGCTCTGTATCAACCAGTATGTCAGGAACTGAGAAAAAGAAAATGATACCATGCCTGCCCTTCTTGAGCTTGTGGTCTATTAGCAGGAAGCAGATACTAATCAAAGAATCACACAAATAGATGTAAAGTTTTCTAATTCTAAAAATTTTTATTTGTAATTCATGCCAAAAAGAGAAAGCATATGGTAGTAAGACCTATCATAATATCACTGAGAAAGGCCATTGAAAGCTTTTCTTGAAGAAATGATGACTGACCTGAGATCTGAAGAACAGAAGGTAACTCTGTGGTGTGCATGTGTGGTGGTGAAGGTGATGATTAGAAGTTCTGGCAGATGGAATAGCATGTGCAAAGCCCTGTGATGAAATGGAGCACACGTTTATCACTGGTCAGAACTTGTTCTTACTTCTTTCTCCCTCTTTCCTTCCTTCCATTTGGATTTCCTTCTTTCCTTCTCTCCTTGAATGCACAGATTTGTTAACAACTTCCTCAGCTCTGGACACACTACCATCATTCATCCACGCAAAGACTCACTGTTGCATTTTTTCTTTATCACTATATTCAGTTTTATCCTTTATCAGTAATTCCTTCCTTCTCTCATCCATATCATTTTAATCCACTTGTCGAAGATTTAAAAATTTTATTTGTGGTTCGTGTGAAAACATATATTCCTGTTTTGTGCATATGTATTTTTTAAAATAATTTATTTTGGTATCATTTATCTACAATTACATGTGCAATATTATGGTTATAAAACTACCCCCTTCATCAGGTCCCCCCCACCAACCGCATTACATTCACTGCCCACCAGCATAGTGAGATGCTATTGAATCACTAACTGTCTTCTCTGAGTTGTACAGCCCTCCCCATGCCCCCCCAACATTACGTCTGCTAATCATAATGCCCCTTTTTCCCTCTTATCCCTCCCTTCCCACCCATCTTCCCCAGTCCCTTTCCCTTTGGTAACTATTACTCCATTCTTGGGTTCTGTGAGTCTACTGCTGTTTTGTTCCTTCAGTTTTTTTCTTTGTTCTTATACTCCACATATGAATGAAATCATTTGGTACTTGTCTTTTTCGGCTTGGCTTATTTCACTGAGCATACATAATACTCTCTAGCTCCATCCATGTTGTTGCAAATGGTAGGATTTGTTTTCTTCTTATGGCTGAATAATATTCCATTGTATATATGTACCACATCTTCTTTATCCATTCATCTACTGATGGACACTTAGGTTGCTTCCATTTCTTGGCTATTGTAAATAGTGCTGCGATAAACATAGGGGTGCATATGTCTTTCTCAAACTGGGCTGCTGCATTCTTAGGGTAAATTCCTAGGAGTGGAATTCCTGGGTCAAATGGTATTTCTATTTTGAGTTTTTTGAGGAACCTCCATACTGCTTTCCACAATGGTTGAACTAATTTGCATTCCCACCAGCAGTGTAGGAGGGTTCCCTTTTCTCCACATCCTCGCCAACATTTGTTGTTGTTTGTGTTTTGGATGTTGGCCATCCTCACTGGTGTGAGGTGATATCTCATTGTGGTTTTAATCTGCATTTCTCTGATGATTAGCGATGTGGAGCATCTTTTCATGTGCCTGTTGGCCATCTGAATTTCTTCTTTAGAGAAGTGTCTATTCATGTCCTCTGCCCATTTCTTAATTGGATTATTTGCTTTTTGTTTGTCAAGGTGCATGAGTTCTTTATACATTTTGGATGTCAACCCCTTATTGGATACGTCATTTATGAATATATTCTCGCATACTGTAGGATATCTTTTTGTTCTACTCATGGTGTCCTTTGCTGTACAGAAGCTTTTCAGCTTGATATAGTCCCACTTGTTCATTTTTGCTTTTGTTTCCCTTGCCCGGGGAGATATGTTCATGAAGAAGTCGCTCATGTTTATGTCCAAGAGATTTTCGCCTGTTTTTTTCTAAGAGTTTTATGGTTTCATGACTTACATTCAGGTCTTTGATCCACCTTGAGTTTACCTTTGTGTATGGGGCTAGACAGTAGTCCAGTTTCATTCTCTTACATGCAGCTATCCAGTTTTTCCAACACCAGCTGCTGAAGAGGCTGTCATCTCCCCATTGTATATCCAAGGCTCCTTTGTCAAATATTAATTGACTGTATATGTTTGGGTTAATGTTTGGATTTTCTGTTCTGTTCCACTGGTCTGTGGGTCTGTTTTTGTGCCAATACCAAATTGTCTTGATTACTGTGGCTTTGTAGTAGAGCTTGAAGTCAGGGAGTGTGATTCCCCCTGCTTTATTCCTCCTCAGGATTGCTTTGGCTATTCGGGGTCTTTTGTGGTTCCAAATGAATTTCAGAATTATTTGTTCGAGTTCATAGAAGAAAGCTGTTGGTAGTTTGATAGGGATTGCATTGAATCTGTAGATTGCTTTAGGTAGTATAGCCATTTTGACAATATTTATTCTTCCTAGCCTAGAGCATGGAGGCATTTCCATTTCTTAGTGTCCTCTTTAATTTCTCTTAGGAGTGTCTTGTAGTTTTCAGAGTACAGGTCTTTCACTTCCTTCGTTAGGTTTATTCCTAGGTATTTTATTCTTTTTGATGCAATTGTGAATGGAATTGTTTTTCTGATTTCTCTTTCTGTTAGTTCATCGTTAGTCTATAGGAAAGCAACAGATTTCTGTGTGTTAATTTTGTATCCTGCAACTTTGCTGAATTCAGATATTAGTTTCTAGTAGTTTTGGAGTAGAGTCTTCAGGGTTTTTTATGTATAGTATCATATCATCTGCAAATAGTGACAATTTGACTTCTTCTTTACCAGTCTGGATGCCTTGTATGTCTTTGTTTTGTCTGATTGCCGTGGCTAGGACCTGCAGTACTATGTTGAATAACAGTGGAGAGAGTGGGCATCCGTCTTGTTCCCGATCTTAGATGAAAAGCTTTCAGCTTCTCGCTGTTAAGTATGATGTTAGCTGTGGGTTTGTCATATATGGCCTTTATGATGTTGAGGTAGTTGCCCTCTATACCAATTTTTTTGAGAGCTTTAAACATGGATGGATGTTGAATTTTGTCGAATGCTTTTTCAGCATCTATGGAGATGATCATGTGGTTTTTGTTCTTCTTTTTGTTGATGTGGTGGATGATGTTGATGAATTTTCGAATGTTGTACCATCCTTGCATCCCTGGGATGAATCCCACTTGATCATGGTGTAAGATCCTCTTGATGTATTTTTGAATTCGGTTTGCTAATATTTTGTTGAGTATTTTTGCATCTACGTTCATCAGGGATATTGGTCTATAATTTTCCTTTTTTGGTGAGGTCTTTGCCCAGTTTCGGTATTAGAGTGATGCTGGCTTCATAGAATGAGTTTGGAAGTATTCCCTCCTCTTCTATTTTTGGAAAACTTAAGGAGAATGGGTGTTATTTCTTCTCTATATGTCTCGTAGAATTCAGAGGGGAATCTATCAGTTCCGGGGGTTTTGTTCTTGGGTAGTTTCTTGATTACCGATTCAATTTCTTTGCTGGTGATTGGTCTGTTTAGTTTTTCTGTTTCTTGCTTGGTCAGTCTTGGAAGGTTGTATTTTTCTAAGAAGTTGTCCATTTCTTCTACATTTTCCAGCTTGTTAGCATATAGATTCTCATAATTTTCTCTTATAATTCTCTGTATTTCTGTGGGGTCCGTCGTTATTTTTCCTTTCTCATTTCTGATTCTGTTTATGTGTGTAGACTCTCTTTTTCTCTTAATGAGTCTGGCTGGCAGTTTATGTATTTTGTTTATTTTTTCAAAGAAACAGCTCTTGGTTTCATTGATTTTTTCTATTGTTTTATTCTTCTCAATTTTATTTATTTCTTCTCTGATCTTTATTGTTTCCCTCCTTCTGGTGACTTTAGGCCTCATTTGTTCTTCTTTTTCCAATTTCAGTAATTGTGTCTTTAGACTATTCATTTGGGATTGTTCTTCCTTCTTAAATAGTCCTGGTTTGCAATATACTTTCCTCTTAGAATTGCCTTTGCTGTGTCCCACAGAAGCTGTGGCTTTGTGTTGTTGTTGTCATTATTCTACATATATTCATTGATTTCTGTTTTGATTTGGTCTTTAACCCATTCATTAATTAGGGGAATGTTGTTAAGTCTCCATGTATTTGTGAGTCTTTTTGGTTTCTTTCTAAAATTTATTTCTAGTTTTATACCTTTGTGATCTGAGAAGTTGGTTGGTAGGATTTCAATATTTTTTACTTTACTGAGGTTCTTTTTGTGGCCTAGTATGTGGTCTATTCTGGAAAATGTTCCGTGTGCACTTGAGAAGAATGTGTATCCTGTTGCTTTTGGATATTTGTTAGGTCCATGTGTTCTAGTGTGTTGTTCAGTGCCTCTGTGTCTTTACTTATTCTCTGTCTGGTTGATCTGTCCTTTGGAGTGAATGATGTGTTGAAGTCTCCTAAAATGAATGCACTGCTGTCTACTTCCTCCTTTAGTTCTGTTAGTATTTGTTTCACATATGCTGGCACTCCTGTGTTGGGTGCATATATATTTATAATGGTTATATCTTCTTGTTGGACTGACCCCTTTATCATTATGTAATGTCCTTTGTTATCTCTTGCTACTTTCTTTGTTTTGAAGTCTATTTTGTCTGATACAAGTACTGCAACACCTGCTTTTTTCTCTTTGTTGTTTGCATGAAATATCTTTTTCCATCCCTTCACTTTTAGTCTGTGTATATCTTTGTGTTTGAGGTGAGTCTCTTGTAAGCAGCATATAGATGAGTCTTGCTTTTTTATCCATTCTGTTACTCTGTGTCTTTCGATTGGTGCATTCAGTCCATTTACATTTAGGGTGATTATCGATAGATATGTACTTATTGCCATTGCTGGCTTTAGATTCCTGGTTACCAAAGTTTCAAGGGTTGCTTCTTTACTATCTAACAATCTAACTTAACTTTCTTGTTAAGTTATTGTAAACACCATCTGATGTTTCTTTATTTCTCTCCCTTCTTATTCTTCCTCCTCCATTCTTTCTATACTAGGTGTTTTATTCTTTGCCTTTAGTTAGTATTTGGGTGGTCTGCTTTCTTTGCTATGATTTTATTTTCTCTGGTGACACCTTTTTAGCACTAGGGGCGCTTCCCTCTAGAGAAGTCTGTTTAAGATATCCTGTAGTGGTGGCTTATGAGAGGCAAACTCTCTCAGCTTTTGCTTGTCTGGAAATTTTTTAATCCCTCCGTCATATTTAAATGATAATTGTGCTGGATACAATATTCTTGGTTCGAGGCCCTTCTGTTTCATTTCGTTAAATATATCATCCCATTCTCTTCTGGCCTGTAAGGTTTCTGTTGAAAAGTCTGATGATAGTCTGATGGGGTTTCCTTTGTAGGTGATTTTTTCTCTCTCTCTAGCTGCCTTTAATACTCTGTCTTTATTTTTGATCTTTGCCATCTTAATTATTATGTGTCTTGGTGTTGTCTTCCTTGGGTCCCTTGTGTTGGGAGATCTGTGGGCTTCCGTGGACTGCGAGACTATTTCCTTCCCCAGCGTGGGAAAGTTTTCAGCAATTATTTCTTCAAAGACACGTTCTATCCCTTTTTCTCTCTCTTCTTCCTCTGGTACTCCTATAATGTGAATATTGTTCCATTTGGATTGGTCACACAGTTTTCTTAATATTCTTTCATTCCTAGAGATCCTTTTATCTCTCTCTGCCTCAGCTTCTCTATATTCCTGTTCTCTGATTTCTATTCCATTAACAGTCTCTTGCATCTCATCCAGTCTGCTGTTAAGCCCGTCGATCACTTGTCTGATTTCTGCATTGTCTTTCCTTACTTCCCTCACTTCCTCCCTCAGCTCTTGCACATTTCTCTGTAGATCCATCAGCATGGTTATGACTTTTATTCTGAATTCTTTTTCAAGAAAACTGTGCATTTCCATCCCTTCAGTCTTCCTCTCTGGGGTTGTCTGGTTGATCTTAGTCTGGACCATATTCCTCTGTCTTTTCATGGCTATGGAAGTGGTTGTTGGTAGTTGCCACGTATGTCAGCTGGGCTCTCTAAGACTTTAAAAAGAAAAAAGAAAGAAAGAAAAAAGAAAAAAAGAAAGAAATGAAAAGAAAAAAGAAAGGGAAGAAAAGACAAAAAAACAAAAAAAATCGCCCACCGGGAGTAGAGTCTGTCAGGATGCTGTAGGTGGCACTGTTGCTACACTATTCTGCAACCACAGCCATGCCTCTCTGCAGGGCCCTTAATAGCTCTGGCCGGCATGGGAACGAATGGGAGGCTATTGATCTCTGTGAGAAGTCAAAGTGTGGCCACCCTTTTCCAGTCGCCCGCTAAGGGGTCTGAAACTCCCCAGGACTCCCAACCTGCTCGGCTGAGTGTGCAGGGGAGATCTGGCTCCTCCACTGGGCTCTTGCCTCTTTAAGACCACTGAAAAAACCGCGCGCTTTTCTTTTTTTTTTTTCCTTCCCTGGAGCTGGCTGCAAGCACCCTGGTGTGTTCCCAGCTCAGATCCTGCCCCTCTGTCTCTCCAGTCTCCGCTACACCACGTGATGTGTGTCAGCGCTCCCTGCACAGATCACTCGGGCTGGTTATTTCATGGAATGTACTTCCACTCCCTCCCGGCTCTGAATCCTCTCCTCCTGCTGGTGCGCTGGGGTGGGGGAGTGCTTGGGTCCCGCCGGGTCACGGCTCCGTATCTTACCCGCCTCGCGAGGTGCTGTGTCCTCTCAGGTATAGCTGCATGCTGTGCGCTTTCCGGTGTATTCTGGTCTCTCTTTTAGGAATAGTTGTATTTGGTGTATTTTCATAGATATGTATAGTTTTAGGAGGAGATTTCTGCTGCCCTGCTCAGGCCGCCATCTTCCCGGAAGTCCTGTATATATGTATTTTTAATTTATATAAATAATATTGTATTATTATTCTTGTTTCTTTTTTTCACTTGTGATAGTGTTTTTAGTATCTATCTAAGTTACTCTATATATAACTAATCCACTGTTGCATAGTTCTCCATCATGGTTTATCTAGCACTTCTATATTTACTTCAGTTCTGGAATATTCCAATTCCCTTCCAACTCAAACAATAACAACAACACAGATTTTCATGAGCATCCTCTAACATGTCCTCTTAGGGACCTGTGAGAAAAGTCATTTGAAAAGGTTATAACCAGGAGTGGAATTGCTGGATCATAGGCTATGCATGCACTTGGTTTGACTAAGCCATGCCAGCTGGGTTTCCAGAATAGCTGCCATTATCAGAGGTTTTCTGTTCAATGGTTACCTCATCCCTACGGTTCTCCAACACAGCATCCTGGATTCTGTTATTCAATTCTTTTTTCTCTTCTACCCCTTTTACCCTTCACACACCCATTGTGAGTAAACCACCAGAGTTCTATTCTCCCAGAGTAGACTAGATCCAGAGCCAGTTTACCATAATCCCCTTCAGGAATCCTTAGCATAGTTATTTATATACTGAAGATAATAGCTCTCTTTTTTTTTAATTTTTTATTAAGGTATTATTGATATACACTCATGAAGGTTTCACATGAAAAAACAATGTGGTTACTACATTTACTCATATTATTAAGTCCCCACCATACCCCAAAGCAGTCACTGTCCATCAGTGTAGTAAGATGCCACAGATTCACTATTTGCCTTCTCTGGGCTACACTGTTTTCCCTGTGATCCCCCACACCATATGTACTAAACATAATACCCTTTAATCTCTTCTCCCACCCTCCCCAACTGCCCTCCCACACCCCTCCCCTTTGGTAAACACTAGTTCCTTCTTGGAGTCTTTTGAGTCTCCTGCTATTTTGTTCCTTCAGTTTTGATTCGTTGTTATACTCCACAAATGAGGGAAATCATTTGGCATTTGTCTTTCTCTGCCTGGCTTATTTCACTGAGCATAACATCCTCCAGCTCCATCCATGCTGTTGCAAATGGCAAGATTTGTTTCTTTCTTATGGCTGAATAGTATTCCATTGTGTATATGTACCACCTCTTCTTTATCCATTCAGCTACTGATGGACACTTAGGTTGCTTCCATATCTTGGCTATTGTAAAAAGTGCTGCGATAAACATAGGGGTGCATATGTCTTTTTGAATCTGAGAAGTTGTATTCTTTGGGAAAATTCTAAGGAGTGGGAATCCCGGGTCAAATGGCATTTCTATTTTTAGTTTATTGAGGAACCTACATATTGCTTTCCACAATGGTTGGACTAGCTTACATTGCCACCAGCAGTGTAGAAGGGTTCCCCTTTCTCCACATCCTCACCAGCATTTGTTGTTCTTAGACTTTTGGATGGTGGCCATCCTTACTGGTGTGAGGTGATATCTCATTGTGGTTTTAATTTGCATTTCCCTGATGATTAGTGATGTGGATCATCTTTTCATATGTCTGTTGGCCATCTGAATTTCTTTTTTGGAGAACTGTCTCTTCATATCCTGTGCCCATTTTTTAATCGGATTATTTGCTTTTTGGGTGTTGAGGCATGTAAGTTCTTTATATATTTTGGATGTTAACGTGTTGTCGGATATGTCATTTACAAATATATTCTCTCATACTGTAGGATGACTTTTTGTTCTGTTGATGGTGTCCTTTGCTGTACAGAAACTTTTTAGTTTGATATAGTCCCATGAATTCACTTTTGCTTTTGTTTCCCTTTTCGAGGACATGCATTCAGGAAAAAGTTGCTCATGCTTATATTCAGGAGATTTTTGCCTATGTTGTCTTCTAAGAGTTTTATGGTTTCATGACTTACATTCAGGTCTTTCATCCATTTTGAGTTTACTTTTGTGTATGGGGTTAAACAAATGCAAGTTTCATTCTCTTGCATTTAGCTGCCCAGTTTTACCAAAACACCAGCTGGTGAAGAGACTGTCATTTCCCCATTGTATTTCCATGGCTCCTTTATCATATATTAATTGAGCATATATGCTTGGGTCTATATGCAGGCTCTCTAGTCTGTTCCAATGGTCTATGGGTCTGTTCTTGTGCCAGTACCAAGTTGTCTTGATTACTGTGGCTTGGTAGTAGAGCTTGAATTTGTGGAGCATAATCCCCCCAGCTTTATTCTTCCTTCTCAGAGTTGCTTTGGCTATTTGGGGTCTTATGTGGTTCCCTATGAATTTTAGAACTATTTGCTCTAGTTCATTGAAGAAAGCTGTTGGTATTCTGATAGGAATTGCATTGAATCTGTAGATTGCTTTAGGCAGGATGGCCATTTTGACAATATTAATTCTTCCTATTTATGAGCATGGGATGTGTTTCCATTTATTGGTATCTTCTTTAATTTCTCTCATGAGTGTCTTGTAGTTTTCAGAGTATAGGTCTTTCAGTTCCTTGGTTAGGTTTATTCCTAGGTCTTTTATTCTTTTTGATGCAGCTGTGAATGGAATTGTTTTCCTGATTTCTCTCTCTGCTAGTTCATTGTTAGTGTATAGGAAGGCCTCAGACTTCTACATATTAATTTTGTATCCCACAACTTTGCTGAATTCAGATATTAGATCTAGTAGTTTTGGAGTGGATTCTTTAGGGTTTTTTATGTACAATATCATGTCATCTGCAAACAGGGACAGTTTAACTTCTACCTTGCCAATTTGGATGCCTTTAGTTTCTTTTTGTTGTCTGATTGCCATGGCTAGGACCTCCAGTACTATGTTGAATAGAAGTGGGGAGAGTGGGCATCCTTGTCTTGTTCCCAATCTAAAAGGAAAAGCTTTCAGCTTCTCACTCTTAAGTATAATGTTGGCTGTGGGTTTGTCATATATGGCCTTTATTATGTTGAGGTCCTGGCCCTCTATATCCATTTTGTTGAGAGTTTTTATCATGAATGGATGTTGAATTTTGTCGAATGCTTTTTCAGCATCTATGGAGATGATCATGTGGTTTTTGTCCTTCTTTTTGTTGATGTGGTGGATGATGCTGATGGATCTTTGAATGTTGTACCATCGGTGCATCCGTGGGATGAATCCCACTTGATCATGTTCGATGATCTTTTTGACGTATTTTTGATTTCAGTTTGTTAATATTTTGTTGAGTATTTTTGCATCTATGTTTATCAGAATACTGGTCTGTTATTTTCTTTTTTTATGGTGTCTTTGCCTGGTTTTGGTATTAAAGTGATACTGGCCTCATAGAACGAGTTTGGAAGTACTCCCTCTTCTTCTACTTTTTGGAAAACTTTAAGAAGGGTGGGTATTAGGTCTTCACTATATGTTTGATAAAATTCAGCAGTGAAGCCATCTGGTCCAGGCGTTTTGTTCTTAGGTAGGTTTTCGATTACTGATTCCATTTTGTTGCTGGTAATTGGTCTGTTCAGATTTTCTGTTTCTTTTTGGGTCAGCCTTGGAAGGTTGAATTTTTCTAGAAAGTTGTCCATATCTTCTGGTTATCCAGTTTCTTAGAATACAGTTTTCCATAGTATTCTCTAATAATTGTTTGTATTTCTGTGGTGTCTGTAGTGAGTTTTCTTTTCTCATTTCTGATTCTGTTTATGTGAGTCGACTCTCTTTTTTTCTTGATAAGTCTGGCTGGGAGTTTATCTATTTTGTTTATTTTCTCAAAGAACCAGCTCCTGCTTTCATTGATTCTTTCTATTGTTTTATTCTTCTCGATATTATTTATTTCTGCTCTATTCTTTATTATGTCGCTCCTTCTACTGACTTTGGGCCTCATTTGTTCTTCTTTTTCTAGTTTAATTAATTGTGAGTTTAGACTGCTCATAAGGGATTGTTCTTCTTTCCTGAGGTAGGCCTGTATTGCAATATACTTTCCTCTTAGCATGGCCTTCACTGCTTCCCACAGATTTTGTGTTGTTGAATTATTGTTGTCATTTGTCTTCATATATTCCTTGATCTCTGTTTTTATTTGGTCATTAATCCACATTGGTTATTTAGGAGTATGTTGTGAAGGCTCCATGTGTTTGTGGGATTTTTCATTTTCTTTGCATAATTTATTTCTAGTTTCATACCTTTGTGGTCTGAGAAACTGGTTGGTACAATTTCAATCTTTTTGAATTTACCGAGGCTCTTTTTGTGGCCTAGTATATGATCTACTTTTGAAAATGTTCATGTGGACTTGAGAAGAATGTGTATTCTACTGCTTTTGGGTGTAGAGTTCTGTAGATGTCTGTTAGTTCCATGTGTTCTAATGTGTTGTTCAGTGCCTCTGTCTCCTTACTTATTTTCTATCTGGACAATTTGTCTACCTCTCCTTTCTCCTGAGCAGTAAGCTCTGTGCAATCCTTGCCCCTTTAGGAGCCCTCTTGCTATGGGCTTCCTTGTTAGTACGTCTCTCAGACTGCCTGCTTTTTTTTTTGTCCCAGAGCAACTGGATATTGATCCCTGCTTTCCACAAGTGGCTGGATTCTCAGTCTCTCCAGGAATTCTGCCTGTCTTAGCTTTCCAAACCTCTACTCACCAGAGTACCATGCTAGTACCATGAAATGTAGTTTTGTGCTCCCAGAGCAGATCTCTGGATTTAGGTATTCAGCACTCCGAGGCTTCCACCCCCTCCCTGCTCCATATCTCTTCCTCCCGCCAGTGAGCTGGGGTGGGGGATGGGCTTGGGTCCTGCCAGGCCACAGCTTTGGTATGTTACACTGTTCTGTGAGGTCTGCTCTTTTCTCCAGGTGTATGCAGTCTGCCGTAGTCCTCTTTCCTGGTGCTCTTTCTTACGTAGTTCTAGTAATTATATTTTCGTATTATATGTGGTTTTAGGAGGAAGCCTCTCTCTCACCTCTCATGCTGCCATCTTCAATCCTCTACACTCCATCTCTTTTTATGATAATAGCCATCTTTTAAAGGAGGTTACAGTTGTCCTGAACAAAATACTGTATGATTATCTTTTACTGCATACTTTATTCACTTTTCCATGGGCCCTTTCAATTCATAAGTATTTCTTAGGATTATCTAATCAATAAGGTAGACTGGAAGCAGGTCAGACCAAAGAAATTTCTGACATAGCCTCAAAAAGGAGGTTTAAATGGCTAAGTAACATGGGAAAGGGTTGGCTTGGGGGAGACTCAGTCAAAAAGAAAAACTTAGTAGTCAAAGAAAAGTAATTTGAAATAGTTCAGCATAGTTTTAAAATCATTCTTAAAATTTATATGTTGTTCTATTGCAAAATTACTTTCTGTTTATAGTGTTGTAACCTCAGACATCATTGAAAAAAAAGATGTTTAACCCACATCAGGTCTGTCCCAAATATTTCTGAAAATGCTAACACTTGACAAACTTCAGTCCTCCTTATCCTGAATTTATGTAAAATCTCATTTGATTATAGCAGTAGTAACTATTTGCAGAACCTGTCTTTATTTTTGCAAATTTGTATATAGTTTTTCAATGTAGCCTTATAGATTCTTTGTCCTCCAAATGTTGCTGAATGCCTTCTTACAGCATAAAAAAATTTTTTGTGACTCTTCACAATTCAGTTATGACACATATTTGAAATGAATTTCAAAGCATTCTTTTAAAGAGTTAACATTTAACTAATTTTTAGAATATCGTAAAAAGAAAAAGTATAAAAATCTCCAAAACCTCCATCATTTTCTTTTCATGACTGTCCTTTGTGACTTTTATCAACCTAGAAATGCAGTTTTCTACATCATTGTAATTATGATATGCAATTGTGTATCTATGCCTTTTATTTAATATTTTTTTTGTAAAATTTTCCCATATTTCTGCATTTTTATCATTTTAACAATTTTCATAATACTTCACTGATAATACCTAGCTTTTCCTATACTACTTCTATTACTGACAATTTAGGTGATTTGTAATTATTTTTTCTGGTAACTTGTAATTTTTAACTATTAAACGTTTTGCTCTAAGTGTCTTTATACAGGTTTTATTTTATTCTTTGGAATAATTTCCTATGACAGACTCCAGGAATAGAATTAAACGTAGTGCCTCTTGATATGTGATATCAGTTTGCTTCCCCAAAGGATCAGTGTGCATTTCTAAAACATTTCATCTGTCTCTTGGTTTTTGGCTATCCCGCTGTGGCTTACCAAACAGCAGCTGCCTTGTGATTTTATTATAATTTATTCCCCACTCATATCTCAACCTGCTGAGGTAATCTGCAATACACATCCTTTCGATATTTGTTACCTAGCTATAATTCATGATTTTAGACCTAGTCACCCTTTTTTACCAGCTGATACTTCAGCGTGCATGCATGGAATTTAAGCCATTTATGGATGCTGAAGGTGATATCAGCAACAATCCCAGCAGATAGTCCCACAGAAGATTGTTCATTCTCATTGCTTTATAAAACTTTCTTTTGGATTTTGATACCAAATTTATTCCATGTTTTGTTGACCAATTTTCAAATGGGCATATTGACCACATTTTTGTCTAATCAGTTCATCATTAAAGATTTCTAGCTTTCAGATCAGTATATAGTGGGGAAAGCCTATAACCACTGGATTTATTTTACTAATGCATACTCATATAAAACAAATTATCTTTGGGTTAAACATTTATCCATGGACAATGAAATTGCATGTGTTCAAGAATATGAACAGAAATCAGCTTCAGGCAGTTTCTGAATCAGTCCTGTGGATTATAAATATGCTTAATCTTTTGAGTTGAGAATTTCCTGGGACCTAGACATACATTTTCACAGTAATTTTATTCATCTATTTATTTATGTATTCCTTTATTAACTGTTTATTGAACAGGTACTAGGTACTTGGCAGATATTGCTACAAAGGTGAACAGATATAATCCCTTTCCTCATAGAGCTGACAGTGTATTGTGTATTCCTTTAATAAACTGTTTTATTGAACAGGTACTATGTACTTGGCAGATACTATTGCTACATATTGAACAGACATACTCCCTTTCCTCATAGAGCTGACAGTGTATTGTGTGTGTGTGTACAAATGCCAGCCCCAAAAGCTGTAAAATTACACTGTGATACTGACTACAACGAAAAGGGGTGCTTTCTATGAAAGCAAATAACTAGTCTGAGAAATTGGAGGAGAGGTCATAGAAGGTTCCTCTGAGGAGGTAACATTAAAACTGAGTCCTGAAGAAAGAGTAGGAGTTAGCTAGGTTAACCAGGTAGGGAAAAGAGGCATCTAGGTAGACCCGTGTGCATGAAGACCCTTAGGGAAAAGGGGCTTAACCTGTAATTTCAGAAACAGAAAAGGATGATGTATCTGAAACGTGGTGAGTAAAGAGAAATGTGAGATGGGGAGGTAGATAAAAGTCAGCTTAACAAAGATCTGGATTGTCATGGAGGACATCCTAATCATAGAAGCTTGCAGAAGAAGCTTTGTAGTCGCTACGATGAAAAAAAGACCAATATGACTGGAGTTGAAGGAATTTGGGAAAGAAGTGGGAGAGGAGTGTAGACAGGTAGGCAAACCATGAAAAGCTTTGTAGGTCATGAAAAAGATTTTCTCTCTGGCCTTAAGAGAATAGGAAGCCACTACACCTGGATTAAGTAGGAAGGACCCTCCTAAAGAGTACTTTGAAGAAACAGGCGAGAATGTAGGAGAAGAAAATTGACACAATAGATTAATAAAACTAGGGGAAAAGTGTTTCTTTTTAAAGGTTAATATAATGAGGACTAAAAAATAAGGACAGTGATATGGTCAGATACCTGTTTATGAAAAAGTACTTTGGCAGCAGCATGGAGAATTGTTGGGATGTGGCCCCAAGTGATTGTGAGGAGAACAGTTGGAGGTTAATTCTGTCACCCAGAAAAAAGACGGTGGTAGCTTAGTCTAGGTGGCTGCATAGAGTGTGACATAAATACATTTAAAAGATATTTACATTAGATTCTCAGAACTTATTCATATTATAGCTGAAGGTCTGTGTGGATTGTTCAACCATTGAATTCCAGAGGATATAATGTAAAACATGGTGACTGTAGTTGATAACACTGTATTACATAATTTTAAAAAATATCTTTGGGGGTAAAGGAAACAGACTTTCGTGGACTAGTTGGTGTATTAGTTTCCTGGTGCCATAATAACAAATTACCACAAACTTGGGTAGCTTAACACAGTAGAAATTTATTCTCTCACAATTCTGGAGACCAGAAATATGAAACCAAGATGTTAGCAGAGTTAGTTTCTTCTCAAGTCTCGGAGCAAGAATTCATTTCATGCCTCTCCCCTAACTTTTGATGGCTGTCAGCAGCCTTTTGTGTTGCCTGGTTTGTAGACTCATCACTCCAAGCTCTGCCTATATCTTCACATGGCCTTCTTACCGCTTTCTCTGTGTGTCTTTACCAATGCTGGATTTCCAGTGGTTTCTTTTGTTTTGTGATTTAAGAAAATACTGGATCTGAGGGGGAGAAAAAGAGTCAGACACAGGGAAAAATTCAAAAGGCTTTGCACCATTAGCTGCCAATCTAATAGTATAATGGGTAGCTTCACAACCCTCTAAAATCTTAGTACACGCTTACTTTCATTCTAGAGCAATTAATCACACATTCTTTTCAACTTTTCAACATTTTATTAACATTTAAATAATGTCCAAAGGAGTTTCATTACACATAGAAATATGTTTTGCATTTATTTTTATAATCTCCTGCAGTAACAAAAATTTAATATTTCTATCAAGATATTTCTTCATTCTCCTTTTAAGTAATTATACCACACTATATTAAAGAAATACCTGAGTTGGGGAGCTATAAAATCTTAAAATTTATCACAAGTTTGACATTTTGCCTTTTCGTTATTGAAATGTTGAAGAAGGGATTTTTTTTTGAGAAACTGGTTTGAAACTGAAGCTTTTATTTTAGTTGGCTGGGAAAAATACACACTGTGTAACAAAAAAGGGAGCCTTGTTTGATCAAAGTCTATGATAGCTCAGTCAGGTGAATTCCAATTTTGTTGTAAACTGGTGTAAATCCTTGGTGGAAAAAGGATGTGGTTGATTTTATTGTTTCTGAGAACCTTAAATTAAGAAAAACTGAACCTATAGGAATTTAAAATTCTTAATACACTTAACAATTTTTATACTCAGGAGAATAGACACCCATCAATCACATCTATCTGTTAGCTCTATGAGGAGAAGGAGTATGTCTAACCCAGGATGACCTCATTTCAAGAACATTACATTACTTTCCTCTGAAAAGACCCTTTTCTAAATAGTCACTTTCTCAGGTTCTAGGGGATAGGACTTTGACATATCGTTGGGGAAGGAAGAGAGACAAATTCAACCCACTGTATTTGACTAAGGGGATAAGAGGAAGGTGTCAAGGATGACTGTTGGGTTTTAGATTTGCGCAACTCTGTGTACAGTACTGTCGTTCAGTGAGATATGAAATAATAGGAGCAGATTTTAAGGTGGTAATCATGACTTTAGACTTGGACATACCGGGTTTGAGTTGGCTTTGTGACCACTATGCAGAAATGTTGGATACACAGTTGCATGTAAGATCTGGAGAAACTGAGTGGATAGTGGTGGTATGTATTAACATGGAGAATGCTGGAAGAAAACTAGGGGAGACTCATTTTAGTCATGTTATATTTGCAATGCTTAGAAATATCTATGTGGAAATATATAGAGCATTTGGATTATAGTGTAAGAGCTGTAGCTACAAGTTCTAGAGTCATCAGTTTATAGATGATTATCTAAATCAGGTGAATCGATGAGCTTGCTTGGAGTGAAGAGGGTTGAGTGAGAAGAGAAGCAGGTTCAGAGCTACTCCATTAGGAAATTTCAGTTAATGAGGAAGAAATCCTATTGTCCCCTAAGGAAACAGAAATAGCAAAAAAAGTAAGAGGAAAAGTGAGAGAGTATGGCAATAATTACAATAATTGTTTATTGCTTGATTACAATTATACAATAAAGTAATGAAAACCAAAGAAAAAGTTTCTTCTAAAAGGTTGAAAGCTAGGGGAAGAAGTGTTTCAAAATGGAGAAAGTGATTAATAGTACAAATGCTGTTGAAAGATCAAGCAAGATGGAGGACAAGCAAATCACTGAAGAGAGTAAAGAACTATGAACAGAAGCAAGAAGGGAGTAAGTGAAATGTGAGAAAATGGAAACATCTTTAAAAAATTGGTGTGCATTTCATAAGAATAGGTATATTTTCTTAAAGAACTGTTATAGTAATGACCAATTTTAAATATTGATATTTACACTGACACCTTTATGTAATTCACTGTGCATATGACAGTTGTGATGGTTGATCTAATAACATCCTTCTTAGAATGTTTCCTTTCCTCTATACCTAGTATGAAATCCAGTTTGGAACAAGTATACAGTAATTGTCATACTGTCTTAATCGTCTTTAATCTTGAACACATCCACTGCTTTTCCTTGTCTTTTATGATATTGGCATGTTTTTGAAGAAGAGTCCCCCATTTCATCTTTTAAAATAGAATTTTCCTCATTTTGAGTTTGGTGGATGATTTTGTGTGAGTAGATGGAGGTTATATATTTCTCAACTATCCACTGTGTCCAGAGGTGGGTAGCATCTGGATATGCACATCTTTTTAAAGAAGCTTGCTTGTTCAGGTAAGCAGAGAGTGGGAGGTAGCTATAAGGCAGTATTTCTCAACCTTGGCTATAAATTAGAATTACCTGAGTAGCTTTTAATATTTGGGTAAGGGCTTCTCCTCCAGAGACATTCATTTAATTGGTCTAGGGTGGGGCCCAGACATCAGCATTTTTTAAAGCTTCCTAAATGTCACTGAAGTGCAGCTAAATTTAAGAAGCACAGCTCTAAGGGTATGTAGGTAGTGATGGTGGTGATTAAAATAGCAAGTTTGAAGGCTATGTGGGAATCTAGTACAACAAGAAAAAAGTTGAGGGTTAAAGAAAGATACGAAGAGGCCTTTTATTTAACCCTTTGTACTCTCCTAGAGTACAATTGTCGTGAAATAATAATATGGGATAATGGCACCATATTTCACCATTCAGTAATGAGGATTGAATCATACATGTAAAATATGACCAATTTATGCCCAATTACATATTTTGAGAATATCTTTGAAAGTCTAATTTTCCTAGCAAATGTAAGAATCCAAGTTCATCAATAGTTTTCCATATTCTAAGTTAATATTTTAAAGCAGAGATTGAGAATGTCCTTTCCCATCATTATAGTTTCATCTGATTTATAGGCATGTACCAGGATATATTATACACTTAGGGTTGTTGTAATGCAATATGGCATCAAAAGTTTTTAATGTCAAACTCTTAAGGGCCATATGTTATGCCTTGAAAGTAGATTGTTTTCTTTGTAAAATAGGATATGATATTACTTATCAGATAAGATAGAAACCTTTCTTGTTGAAAGTGGGAAATACAACCACTAACAAGAACCATTAACATAATTTACTATGGAAAATACATTATTGTAGACAAAGTTACAAAAATGAATATGTTTCTGTTTGTAAATCTGCACTGAAAATAGTAGGGTTGTATGGGCTATTATGGTTTATAAAACTTTTGAGGCTATTAACCATAGAAGGGGAAAGAGATGAACAAAATAAACTAGAGGAACTGGAGTTAAAAATAGTGTAAGTTCATAGAGGGAGAAATAGAGTGATAGCTAGAAAGAAATAAGTTAACTAGTTTGGAAAGGTTTGACAGCAGGAATTACAAGGATAAATTCTCTAGGGAGAAAGGAAGGAGACTGAAAAGACAAAAAATTGAGATTAGACTCTTAGGTACCCTCATCTTTACCATTATATAACTTATGTCTAGACATCTTCTATATTAAAGTTTTTTATTGAGGTGAAATTCACATAAAGTCACTTAAAAATGTATAATTCAGTAGCATTTAGTACATTCACAATGTCATGCACCACCTGTATCTAATTCCAAAACATTTTCGTTACCCACCTCAAAAAACCCATATCTAGTAAGCAGTCCATCCCTTCCTCCCTCACCATACCTAGCCATTGACAATCACCAGTCTGCTTTCTTTCTCTATGGATTTACCTAGTCTGGATATGGTTCATATAAATGATATTATACAATATGTGACATTTTTTGTCTGGCTTCTTTCACTTAACATAATGTTTTTTGACATTGATCCATATTTTAGCATATGTCAGTACCTCATTCATTGTTTTATGGCTGAGTAATATTCCATACATTTTTGTTTATCCATTTCTCTGTTGATGGACATTTCTGTTGTTCCGTCTTTTGGTTTTTATGAATAGCACTATGAATATTCATATGCTAGTTTTTGTCTGAACATTTCAATTATTTTCAATTCAGTTCAAAAGGTTTTCAGTTCTTTCTGGTATATACCGAGGAGTGGATTGCTGGGTCATATGGTAGCTTTATGTTTAACTTGATGAAGAACTACCATTTTCCATATAGGTGCAGCATTTTACATTTCTACCAGCAACACATGAGGGTTCCAGTTTCTACAACACTTGTTATTTTTCTACTTTTTTAAAATTATAGCCATCCTACAAGGTATGAGTGCTATCTTATTGTAGTTTTGACTTGCATTTCTCTAGTTACTAATGATGCTGAACATCATGTCATATGCTTATTAATAGCTATTAGCATATCTCTGGAGAAACATCTGTTCAAGTCCTTTCCCCATTTTTAAATTGTGCTGTCTTTTTGTTGTTGAGTTGCACGAGTTCTTTGTATATTCTAGATACTAGACCCTTATCAGATATATGATTTGCAGATATTTTCTCTCTTCCTATATTTACTTTCCAACTATGTTCTGGAAGTCATTTCTTCTTCTGAGAGATCTTGGCAGTAAATGTATTGCTATGTCCTTGCCTCTTAGTTGTTCATTAGGACCTTCAAAATGGTCATTATAAGACACTTGATGCTTCTTAAACTGGGTGATAGGTATACGGGGTATCCATTTTATTTACACATTTTATTGTTATTCATATATAGATATATTCACTTTTGTGTATATACATATATATGACAAAAAAATTAAAGGATTGACAATGCTGCTTCCCCACATTACTACTCCATTCTAGTATTTCTGTCCTTCGCTGACATACCTCTATAATGAGTGGTCTGTGTTTTATCCACAACTAGTGCTTCTTTTAGCCCTCGCAATCCAATTTTGTCCATTCTGAAATGATGAGTACCTTTGAGTCTCTGCCCCACCTCCATCTTTATTTTCTTTTCAGGCGAGGTCACTCATGACTCACCTTAGCTGCGTTATGCAGATGACTCTTCATTCTGCGTCTCCAAACCTAAGCCCTAAGTGCTGGAATTATTTCAATAGCCCCTCTCTTAGTCCACTTCCTCTCCATTCCTTGAGAGAGAATGTAAATCTTTAAAAAGTGCAATGTGGTGAAACGTAGTGCTAGAAAAGAAAGATAACTTTGGTGGTGTTGTGAAAGATGAAATGGAGGAGAGAGGGTGTCGGCATCAGGCGATTATGCCCTAATTGTGGCAAAGGCGATGGACAAGAATGTAAAAGTGCAAAGTCGACTGGTGACCAATTAGAGCTGGAAGGGCTTACATTTAACATCCGGTATTCTGCTCCCAATAAATTAAGTACGTCCAGTGAATTTTTGCTAAACGAGCCATACCCGTGCTTCTGTAAGAACTGTCATGCTCGCAGCGGGCCAGCCACCCCCCACCATCCAGATGGCGGATCCCAGATTGGCCGCCGGAGTGTCATGGAACAGGTCTCTCTAGCTGCCATCTCTATGGTTCGCGGAATCTCCAGGTCCGGGCTTCACCGGTCCGGCGTTTGCGCGTGCGCGAGCGTAGGCGCGTGCCCGCCCTCCCGCAACTGCCCGAACCCGGGGTGGGAGGGCTGGGTCTGGGAACGTTGCGGCGGCGGCCGCCGCGGCCCCAGCCCCCAGGGCCGTTCCCGGGTCAATTCTGCGCCGTGGAGTCCCGCCGCCGCCTCGGGCGGCGCTCACCCGGCCCCAGATGGTGGGTCCGGAGGATGCGGGAGCCTGCTCGGGAAGGAATCCTAAGTTACTCCCTATGCCGTTGCCCGAGCCCGTGGGTCAGGACGGGAAGATGATCCGGGCCACGGGCGGCTTTGGCGGAGGCGTCGGCACTGTGGTTCCGCAGGAGGAGGAGGAGGAGGAGGAGGAGGAGGAGGAGAAGGAGGAGGAGACACCGCCTCATCGGCTCCTTCGGCATTACCTCGCGGGGGCCGGAGGGCAGCTGGAACCAGGGCTGTGCTACTGTCCGCTCTCCGCCTGCCAGACTCGCGCCCCGCCGCCCTCAGACGCCTGCCCGCCAGACTCTGGCTCCAAGCACCAAAGCGCGGAGGCGGCGGATGCCTGCGCGCCGCGGCACAGAGGCATGACCAACGGGGACTCGGGCTTTCTGCCCGGTCAGGACTGTCGCGATCCGGGGGAAGCTCGCGTGTTGTCCCGAGTCGGCGGCCGCGATCCGCCCCACCGCCGCCTCTGCCTGGAGGGGCCTGGAGGCGAGGGCGCGGACGACGCGGGTAGCGCGTCCGACTGGGCCGCGGCACTTGAGGACCCGCTGCGGAGCTGCTGCCTGGCAGCGCCGGACCCCAGAAAGCCAGAAGGCGCAGGCAGCGGCCCGGGGGGCAGCCCAGCCAGCGGCGGCAGCAGCAACGACGATTTCGAGCGGCGGGGAGCCGGCGCACAGGGTCCCGAGGAGGGCGCGTCGCCCGCCGCCGCGGTCGGGAGGACGTGCGGGTCCGCGGGCGCGGAGCCTCTCCTCGGCTTCTCCGACGTTCACTTGAACTCTCGGAACACGTTCGAGGTGAGCTGCTGCCAGAGAGCCCACGACTACCTGCCCCCGGCGGGGCCGCCGGTGCCCTTTCCCACCGCGGTGCAGGGCCCCACGGGGACCTCGGCCTGGGGTCGACGGAGCGGCGGCCTCGCCGATTTCTTCGCCAGGTACTGCGCAGGCCTCGCTGGGATCGGGGCGGGTTCGACGCCAAGGCTGGGAGCTGGCAGACAGCGGCTTCGGGGGGGCCTCTTGCGCGGCTGGCCTCGCTTACGTCAGGACTTTGATTTGTCACCCAGGGAAAGAGGACCTGAGTCTGCATTGTGTTGTCTAGAGGAGAAGGTGTGAGCTCCGTGGGGAGCGAATCTTTCTGTTCCCCTGTTGGCTAGAGTCTACACCTGCTGTGTATTCCTGGTTTCTGTGTATTCAGGGCCTGCCAGCGTGCTATTGCCTTATCTACAGTTTGCCTCTTCGGGCAAAGCAGACATCTGTCTACGTCCCCAAGTTATTTTGATTGTACTACAAGGATTACTAGCACAATACTGGGGGTGGAGGGGACAAGACGGTGTGTGTGTGTACGGGTGTGGTTGTGAAAGAGAAAAGGAAGTCACTTCGCAGAGCTGTCTGCGTGGAGTGTAAACCCATTTAAGTGGGAATTCTGAAATTAGAAGTGGTTGTGTTTCCTGGTATTTAACCGTTTGTTTCTGTGGCCTTTATTAAAATGCAGTCAGTTTGGTGTTTAGAATTTGATACCAGCCTTTTTAGAACGAAATTGCTATGGCACTCTTATCTAGAAAATCCGTCTTCTCTACTTATGCTAGGTAGGCCTACACTGTTTTCAGTAACTTTTCAATTCTTTATGGTATCGTATTTGTGATTTGACCTGCTATTCTCGAAATTAAATTATGGTGCTGGCCAGTGCAGACTTCGGAATAGGGTATTGATAGGGATAAATTAGAAAATACTCATCTTTGTTTTTAACATTTTTTTATTAAGGTATTGATGTACACTTTTACGAAGGTTTCACATGAGAAAACAATGTGGTGACTACTTTTACCCATATTATGAAGTCCCCACCCATACCCCAGTGCAGTCACTGTCCATCAGTGTAGTGAGATGCCACAGATTCACTATTTGCCTTCTCTGTGCTGCACTGTTTTCCCCTTGATCCCCCACACCAAAAATACTCATCTTAATGCATAGTAATGAAAAAGCAATTTCACTTGAGTCAGATTTTGATGTGTTTTTTTTTTCTCCAGGCAAATAAAGTATTCCCAAGTTGTAAAACCTGCCTTTCAAAGTTCTCTAGCCTGTATTTTTGTTTCCTTTTCAGGTAGATTGACAAAAACTCCAAATGAAATAAATTATGCAGTTCAAGTTTTAGAGGATTACAATTAGTGTGCATATTTGTAGACGTAAGGGTACAGTTTTCTGATTGTAATTAATATTTCTTAATCCTTTTTCTACTTTATCACTTTTTCATTTTCCTACCAGTATAAATTTACCAATTAAAGGGGAAATCCGAACTTTGTGATACTCATAGAATGAAATACATAGTAGTGAGATCAGTATTTGTGCCTGTAGTTGCAAAAATATATTTAAAGCCTGAGTGGCAATATTTTTAAAGTTCTCGAGGTCAGTTAATTTTAATATCAGTGACCTCTTGTGGCCTTAGATATTTATTGATCATGTTTTAATGTCAGGTATCAGGCAATTTTAGAACTGGAATGGTCTTTGGAGGTCACTTATTCAACCAGTATACCCAGAGTAATGGCTCTGAGCCACCTACTGGGAGTAGAGATGGTTTGGACAATGGTCCCTGACTTAATATGGCTAGTTGACATTCATATGGTCACATTAATCATGTATATCAGATCACTGAAGTCTGAAATTGAAGTCAGGAAACAGGTGCCCTGAAGTTAAATTTCTTAATTGAGAAAAGCCTCATTTTTCTTAATTGAGATTTGAATGTCAAAAGATTCTACGTGTCATTGCTTCCTTTATATCATTCTTGGGAAAGGGCAGAGTTAGGGGCACAGTTTTTCTCCTAGCTAAAACCTTAAGTGGATTCTGAACACCATAAAGACGAACTATGACGTTCATCTCTGAATCTACCATACCTAGTGCTGGTATGAAAAGCCCCCCAGTACAGTTACGTTGAATTGGCAACTGTCACAGACTCTCTCTTTCCTTTTCTGTAGGTAGTGTAATTTTGAACAAATCTTCCATCCCCAGGCAGAAAAATCAGAATCATACCCAACCCAACCCTGGCCCCTCAGGCTCCAGTTGAGGGCTCCCTCTGGGGATACCTTATTCTAGGATGCATTCTTGTAGAGGCAACTCCTACCCCCACTTTACTTTTTGATGAGGAAGCTCACTGTCTAAAGAAGATAGTTAGCTGATGGCAGAGCTGGGATTAGAAACCAGGATTCCTGATTTTCAGTACAGGTTTGAATTCGATCACACCTTCTGTTCACCTGTGGCTCCTTTCTCTTCCCCCTGATGATGCTCCATTTTCCCCTTCTCCTTTCCACTTCCTTCTCTTCGCCTTAACTGGGCAAAAATCTATAACAAATACTTTTAAAGACTAATCTCATGGTTTTTTTTAAACATAATAGAGGAGAACATTATTACAGCAATAAATTTATTACTACAAATTATGTTCAATTACAATATATAATTGATGGTGCTTCATTTAGTAAGATAGATACCGTGTAGGTAGAGGTATTTGGCCAGGATGGGACTGCTCTCTTCATCTCCTGCTTTCCCTCCCTTCCAGAGGAGGTGTGTTCTAGTTAAGCCCCTGATGGAGGCTTGCCTCAGCTTCTCATGGGCATCTCTGTGTTTGTGGTGACTTGACTATGGATCTCTACAAGTAACATAACCTCACATTCTTGGGCCTTCCCTGCCGATAAGTGTTTCTAAATGCCGGGTGGGTACCACTATCACCAACTTAGCAGTGAGGAGGAGATGAAAACTGAAAAGAAAAACAAAACCAACAAAAAACCTCTTGTTTTTTCAAGTCAGTCTTTGTTTCTCAAGGATCTGTTTATTAGTCTGTTTTAAAAATAAAGTAGCTTTAAAGCATTTTTATGGATCCTGAAGGCAAATTCATGGCTAAGGTAGGTAAGAAAGTATTGAAGATTTGTTTTTCCTTCTATCAGAAAAGGCGACTAGATTCTTGAACATAAGGATCCATGTAGCTTTCTCTAATTACTGACTTTTGAAACTTGATAAATACTGTGGGAAAAAATTATTTTCACAAAGCTCTTTCTCATACAGTTAAGCTAAAAGGCTTTAGTGATATCTTTTCACATCTAGACAGTCTATTCTCCTGAGTATGAAAATTAAGTGTATTAAGAATTTTAAATTCCTATAGGTTCAGTTTTTCTTAATTTAAGGTTCTCAGAAACAACAAAATCAACCACATCCTTTTTCCACCAAGGATTTACACCAGTTAACAAAATTGTAATTCACCTGGCTGAGCCATCATAGACTTCGATCAAATAGGGATCCCTTTTTTGTTCCACAGTGTGTATTTTTCCCAGCCAACTAAAATAAAAGCTTCAGTTTCAAAACCAGTTTCTCAAAAAATCCCTTCTTCAACATTTGAATAAAGAAAAGGCAAAATGTCAAACGTGATAAATTTTAAGATTTTTATAGTTCCCCAAGTCAAGTATTTCTTTAATGAAGTGTGGTATAATTACTTAAAAGGAGAATGAAGAAATATCTTGATAGAAATATTAAATTTTTGTTACTGCAGGAGATTATAAAAATAAATCCAAAAATTATTTCTATATCTAATGAAACTCCTTTGGGCATTATTTACATGTTAATAAAATGTTGAAAAGAATGTGTGATTAATTGTTCTAGAAAGAAGTAAGAGTGTTCTAAGATTTTAGGGTGTTGTGAAGCTACCCATTATACTGTTAGACTGGGAGCTAATGGTGCAACCAAACCTTTTGAATTTTTCCCAGGGTCTGACTCTTTTTCTCCCCCTCACATACAGTATTTTCTTAAACCACAAAACAAAATAAACCACTGGAAATCCAGCAGTGGTTCAAGGACTTCACCTTAGAAATTTGTGGTTTTAAGGTGGACAGTTAGAAATGTGATAATCTGAATATAAATCAGGTCAAACGTATTATTTTGTAGGTATTAAAACAACATGAACATTTTAACATTATATCCCAATGACAAAGCAGAGTAGTTTAACTTGGGAGTTACTTGTTTGGTAGAAATTTTCTAAACTGTTAAAAATGGGCATAGAGATTTACTTTTTATTTTCTAAATGTTTTTTATTTTAGACTAGTTTTAGGTTTACAGAGAAGTTGCAAAAAAAGTACAGAGAGTTCTGGTATACCCCTCATGCAGTCCCCGTATTGTCAACATCACATTACTGTGGTATATTTGTCACAACTGATAAATCAGCACTTGTATGTTACTATTAATTAAACTTCACACTTATTTGGCATAGAAATACTGATTAAAATATTTTTACTTGGGGAGCAGTTGTGTCATACTGTAAAATCAGCGTTCTTTAAAGTAAAAGGAACTGCAGGAAACACTGTATTCACTATTTAATACCTTACAGAAAATTAAGTGCTGTTCTCAGATCTTCTATTTGGTAGGCATAAAAGGTAATAATAATAGTAAGGTAATAATAATGTTATTAATTTAACATTGGAAATGAGTTAGACAATGGCAATGAGTTGTCCTTCAGGTAGTCATGGAGAGATGATTTGCAAAGACTTTCAGCTTAGACTGTTTGGGACAGTATTACATAATTTAACAACCAGTACTATTTGCCACTAAAAAATATGTGAAAGTATATGTTAAATCTGTATAATTTCATATTTTTCCAAAATTAGTTTAATATTAGTTTCTTTTATAAGCTTTCTTTTTTGATTCTTGAAATATTCCTAAAACCTAGAAGTAGGATTTATTTTTATTTTAGTTATTTGCTCAGAGTCAGAAAATTAATTAATAGAAGAGTTAGAACTAGACAAAGATCCAATTCCTAGGATTTTAAGCTAATGTGCTGATTTCTATGAGTTATAAAAAAATTACGAATAAAAACGTAGCTTTTGATATAGTGAAAAATACTGTTGTCTTGAGAGATGAGAAACTTGGCTTTTGTCCTGGGTAGCTGCTTCTTCCATTAAAGAAATTTGTGAACCTGGGCAAATCATTAAATTTCTGACTTCAGTTTCTTTATCTGTGGAATTAGGAGATTCAGAGTCCCTTTCAGCTCCAGTATACAGTGATACTGTATTACATGATTGTCTTGCACACACTTGTAGACCTCAGATATTTGCTGAATGAAAATTACAAAAGTGAACTGAGTTAAAATAGGCTGCTTAAAAACACAGGATATTTTTTCATTAGTAAAATGAGGTTTACAAGAGATAGAAATATTCCCTTGAACTCTAAATTCTGCCTTGAACATTTCTTTCAGTGAAGGTCTAAGGCTGCCTCAGAGTAATAATCACCAGTGATCTTTGTTTAGTTTCCCATATGTACAGACCAGAAGCTCTAATTTTTTCTTTAGTAAATTCTAAACTTTTTTTTCTTAAAATTTCTTTGGAGTAAGAGAGAGAGAATAGGATAATATAGTAATAATAATGATGATGATGATAATAATAATAATAATAATATGGAATTTGAGACTAACTTCCAGACCATGAGTTATTTCTCAAAGGTTGCGATGTTCTACTATGGCCAGTGTGTGTGTGTGTGTGTTTTATAGCCTAGTGCAGTAGTGTGTAGCCTTTGTTATTCTTCAAAATCACCTAGTAGCACATTATTAAAAATTAGATTCCCCAGAATCCACAAGCCTTACTAGTTGGATTCAGTGCACTTGCATTTGGCAAGTGTCTTCTTCACACTGTAGGGTAGGGTAGTAGTTAAAAATGCTGGTTCTGGAGTTAGACTGCCTGAACTTGTATTGGCCTACTAGATGCATAATTCTGGCAAGTTACTTGACTACTCTGGGCTTTAGGCAACTCATCCATAAAATGGGGATAATAGTGAAATCCACTTGTGGCGTGGGGATTTCATGAGATAATATTTTAAGTGCCTGTATTATGTGGTATATGATGAGGATTCAAATATTACTCAAATTGCAGCAAGACCATCACAGTCATGTCCTCAGCTACATCACTGAAATCTACCTGTTTAAAGAAGAGACTGGAATACATTTTTTGTGTACTACATGAAAAACATTACACAGTTTGTGTAGTATATTTTTAAATTTAATTTGTGTTTGGGATTGGATGGGTATTAAAATGGACTCTGATGGTAATATGAAACCTCCAGAAGTGTTCAAGCTTTGATGAAAAAACAAATTGGAGAAGGAACTAAAAGGAGGGACTGTTGAGAAAGATTACATTATTTGTATCTTTTATTGTTTTAAGGATCTTTTATAGACAGGCAAAACCAATTTTTTAGTTTGAGTTCATGAAACATTTAATTTGGCTCACTCATACAGGTTTCGTACTTAGTATGTTGTGGTCAGAAAGCTTTGGGGAAGCGTGGAAACATTTGGAAGTTTTGAGGTGATACATCTGTTACCCATCTCTAAATGTATTCAGAAAGGGAAAGCCATTTCTTTTTGAGGCTGCTTATTTTTTACTAGGAGCTCTGTTGCCTACACTGAGTTGTCCCCAGATACTTCTGGTTGATAGTTGCTTGGACCCAACTACAGTAATTCTTAAACTTTAATGTTTAAAATTACCTGAAGGGAGAGGGTTGTTAATGCAAATTCCTTGAGGACCCCCTTTGATTCAGTAGTTCTTGGGTAGGGCTCAGGAGGAATCCAAATATTTAACAAGGACCCCCTACTGATTCTGATGCAGGTGGTTCCAAGACTACACTGAAATAATTGCTAATAGGCATATCTCCTCAGGTAATAAAGAAGGTACAGCATGTACTTACAGCTCACATTGCTTTATTAATTAAAAATTGATTCATATTTAGGTACTATGTAATTGATGAATATAAATAGAGATACAGTAAGAGTATAAATATAGAAGTATTTTGCTGAATTCATTAGGTTGAGAAATTATCTCTGCCTTATTAAATCTTAGCTTCCTTTTTATTATTAGTTCGGGTCTTTTAACTTTCATTTTGTGCTGTTTAGATAGCCATCCTTGCCTGTTCTGTGAAAAGCTTTTATTTGAAAAAACTCAGGTCTTTTCAGTGTGGGGTCATAACTTTATTTCTCCTTATTTATGGCATTTCAAAAATGGTGTTTATTTTCTTTCCTTGTGCCGCTAGTTGTAATTCTTTTCTATTCCGTTGAGAAAAAAATCCTGCACATTGCACATGGCTTATTCCCCTCCAGAATTTGATGTTTCAGCCTTTTTTGTACTTTCCTATTTCTGTGGCCAAAAGAAGAGAGGAAAACCCATGTGACTGTCTGGGTTTTCAGCAGGCTCTTTCCTGCGATTAAGAGAAGTTTACCTTAGGAAACCAAGCTAAAAGTTACATTCCTATGTAGAGCTAAGTTTGAGAGTGAACTTGGTAATGTAATTTATCTTTGAATTTGTCTTTTCTATTTCTTTTTTTAATTTTAACTTTACTTTAGGAAACATCTTGGTTAAAATATTTTCCATCTGCTTGTCTCTAACCGCATGCAGATAAAAACATTTTAAGTTTGGAACTGAACATGATAGTTTTGAAATCAAATTATGTGCTGTTTTCTCATATTTTCCCAAATATTGTAATTACTACCCATCATACACTAGGCATTATTTAGAATTTCCAAATTTGATTTTCATCTAGATTGTTTGTAGTCATCTTCTCGTTAAGTAGGGGCATACGTTTTTCTTGTAGTCCAAGAAGAAAGTTATTCAGACCACAACAGTTTAATTTTTGTTGTTGTTAGAAAAACAGAAAATGTTCCTATTATCTGCTTTGAAGAAGAGCAGGACAGGGAGTATAAAATACAACTAAAGATAAATACTTTGTTTCCATACTATTCCAGTTAAGGCGGTAAGAAAGAAGACAAAGAAAACAGAGGATGTGGAGTTAATGGTTAGAGAGAGATAGGAGGGGCTGTTAGAGAATGAGTTTGAAGAGGTTTGTACAGAGAAAAATTGCTGAGAAGTATAAATATTAGTTGGAAATTAGCTCTGTACTTTGGCCTGTGGGCTTCAGAGTATTACTACAGATTATCTGCATGTTTATTTTTCTACTCTGCTTACCTCAATGCTTTTGTGGAGATTTCTGTTAACTTCTTTCCTTAAAGATATGCCTATATGCCTCCCCCTTTTAACTTCCCTGTTGTCCCCAACCCGTCATGGCCTCTTGACAGGCCTGTCTTGCAACTGAAATATTTTTTCATGAGAGTTTGTATATGTAAGGTTTATTTTAGGCTTTAAAGGTTGTTAGAATGATAGATTCAGGTATTGAAAAGCAGTTTTATACAACGTATTATTACTTGAGTGAAATTTCTCCTACCAGCACCATGGTAAATCTAGCAAAAAGAATAAAAAATCTCCCTCACCCATAGGGAGAAAATGAATAGCTCATTAACAGGAAGATACATTGTGTAGAAATTTAAGTTCAAAAGTCAGTTAATTGAAGTTTTACCCGTCACCACACCTCTGTTGGATTGACTTTTTAACTTCATTGGTACTACCTAGAATTAAAGAGATTGGTAGTGCTTGGGGGTGCTTAGAAAACAAAGGATTTGTTGTGATTCAGAATTGGGTGTTGAGCACTAAAATTTGTTGCACAAAGACTACTAAGACTTTTGATAATTACTTTATAAGGTAACCGGCACAATAATTGCACGCATAACCAATGATATCCATCTTTGTGATACACTCCCAGAAGCACATCATCACTGTCATGAAGACTAGGACAGTGATTAACTTTCAAAATTGGGCATACAAATAAAATAACAGAATTATACCACATGAAGGAAGAATTTCAAGAGATAGTCCCTATAAAATTTTCTTGAGTAAAATAATTGACTACTTATTTTAATAAGATCATTTTGCTCTTTTTCTGAAACCACCAAAATATAATCTTTTGATTTACTTGTCCATTTAATGGGGACATCATAACACCATGTAGGCAAAGAAAGACAATTACCTTAATCAGGAGAGGGATTTCAACTAAGCTACTGGAAGATAGGTTCTATCATGCATACTATCAATTTAGGAAGTGCTTCCAGATCAGACATGAGCAAAATATCAACAAAAAATAACAACCATAAAAGTAACAACAGTTTACCTCTGTATTCTTAGAGTTTCAGCACCTGATAGATGTTGTTTGACTTCTGCTTGAATTCTTTCACCAACTAGGAGTTTCCTCAAAGCAGTTTATTGAGGATATTAATTGTTAGAAGGTTCTTTATGCGGCAGCAGTGTATCTTTGTAATGTTTCTGGTTCTAATTTGCCCTTTAGACCAACAAAGAACCATCAATTCTTTTACATAAGGATTGCTACTGAACCTTTCTTTGTTTGCGGACCTTACAGTGAAGCATATACAGTTCTTATGAGTTATTTTGCAATTTTCTTACCATTCATTCAGCAAATGCTGTTGAGCCCTATTATGTATATGAGGCATTAAGGAAATTAGATAAATGGACTATTTAGGGGGGGGGGACATATAACTCAGCACTTACAGTATATTACCTGATTACTGTGACAAAAGAATATGCAAGAATGAATCAGTAGCCCCTAAGGAAGAGTGATGAAGGTGGTGTGGTAGGAAGTTAGGGACCTCTTCACAGTAGGTGAACCTGAATGCCTGGTCTTTCGCTAATGAGGACGATTGGAATGGGGCTGAGGACACTGCAGGTACACAACAGCAAATGCAAAATTTATACATGAAATAGCACAGCAGTTTGAGGGCTGCAGATATTCATTATATGACTGTCCTTAGGGCAGGTGAGGTAGATTGGCAAAAACTGAAGCCAAAGGGTTGGGGATAAATTATGAAGGAGTGTGTATGACAGAACTGAGTAATTTGAACTGACATCATGAAGGTGGTAGCTCATAGGACCTTTGACTGATTTTTAAAACAAGGGCACATCTTAGAATTGCGTTTTAGGAAAGTGACACTTGTAGCAGTTTGGCAGATGATTTGGGACTTGTGAAACTGGAGCTTGGATATACTTGTGGTAGTTTATGGGTGCTTGTCATGTCTCTATTAACATGAGATATCCAGATAGTTGATGTAAATAATACTAAATTCAATGCCTGTCGGAAAGGATAGCTAACAAACTGAGTTACATGTGATTATACTACTAGCCTTTTTTGTGAAGCTGTAATGAATATGAACTTTTAATCTGATTTTCTTTTGAGGGAAGTGGGAAGTATGAAATGGAGAGTCCTGTGAAAAATTACGTCTACCATGTTTTTAAGGATTTGATGAGGAAGAGAGCCAGAACAACTGTTAGGCTAGTTGTTTTGCTGCTGTGGATCAGAAAGGAAACAACTTGAGGAAAACCCTGAGAGTGTAAAGTTGTTGTAACATCAAGTCTGTTTATCCAATGCCTAAGTTCTATACATTGCTTCATAAAAGTGGATGGTAACAGTATACTCATCAATAATCTTTGAGGACTGAATGAAGTAAAGACAAAATATTGAGACTTTCATAATTCTTTGTATGTTTCTGCATCTCTTCTAGTAAGATGCAAATACCCTGGAGATAGGAAAACATGTCTTTTTTGCTTTTTGTCTCTGCTTAAAGATGTAGAGCCTTGTATATAATGGGAACACAAAGATTTATTGGATTAAAAAATGTTAAAGGTATCAGAATTTAACATAGGCAAATGATAGAAATATTTGAAATGGTCACTCTGGGAAGCTTTCCACTTGTTACTTTAATGGTATCATTTTTCAAACTATGTTTGGTACTTGTCTTTAGGAAATGATTGTGTGGGAGAGAAATCAGTTGGGCCAATGTAAGATGGGACTGAAGATGATTCTGTAACTTCTTTCTATGTTGATAGATATTAACGTCACTAGAGGGGTGAGGATTTAGTAATATGGGTAACTGTTCAACCACTGTTGTAATTTTAAAACCAATATAAGATTGTATATCAACAGTACTTCAGTTAAAAAACTCATGCTTTTAATCATATGTTAATTAAAACATGTGTTTGCAAAAAAAAAAGAGGATTGAAGAATTTAACTTTGGAAGGGAGTCATAGCTGAGATATGTTACGAAGCCAACTAAGCAAGTTCAGTTGTATATTAATATTAATAAGTGCTCAATATCATAGATAAAAAAGATTGCTCACCAGGCAAATACTTAGACATTGTATGTAAATAGTTGAGGTTGTACAAACAGGCATAAATGATTGCACCTCTGGTGCACTTTTTTTTTGCTATTAGAAATGTACAATTACATGGGCAATATTATGGTTACTAGACTCCCCCTATTATCAAGTCCCCACCACATACCCCATTACAGTCACTGTCCATCAGCGTAGTAAGGTGCTATAGAGTCACTACTTGTCTTTTCTGTGTTATATTGCCTTTCCTGTATTCCACCCACCCGCTACATTATGTGTGCTAATCGTAATACCCCTTTTTCCCCTTATCCCTCCCTTCCCACCCATCTTGCCCAGTTCCTTTCCCTTTGGTAACTGTTAGTCCATTCTTGGGTTCTGTGAGTCTGCTGCTGTTTTGTTCCTTCAGTTTTTTCTTTGTTCTTATACTCCACAGATGAGTGAAATCATTTGATACTTGTCTTTCTCCGCCTGGCTTATTTCACTGAGCATAATACCCTCTAGCTCCATCCATGTTCTTGCAAATGGTAGGATTTGTTTTCTTCTTATGGCTGAATAATATTCCATTGTGTATATATACCACATCTTCTTTATCCATTCATCTACTGATGGACACTTCACTTAGGTTGCTTCCATTTCTTGGCTATTGTGAATAGTGCTGCGATAAACATAGGGGTGCATATGTCTTTTTCAAATTGGGCTGCTGCATTCCTAGGGTAAATTCCTAGGAGTGGAATTCCTGGGTCAAATGGCATTTCTATTTTGAGTTTTTGAAGAACCTCCATACTGCTTTCCACAATTGTTGAACTAATTTACACTTCCACCAGCAAGCAGTGTAGGAGGGATTCCCCTTTCTCCACATCCTTGCCAACATTTGTTGTTGTTTGTCTTTTGTATGGTGGCCACCCTAACTGGTGTGAGGTGATACCTCATTGTGGTTTTAATTTGCATTTCTCTGAGGATTAGCAGTGTGGAGCATCTTTACATGTGCCTGTTGGCCATCTGAATTTCTTCCTTGGAGAAGTGTCTGTTCAGATTCTCTGCCCATTTTTTAATTGGTTTATTTGCTTTTTGTTTGTGGAGGTGCGTGAGCTCTTTATATAATTTGGATGTCAACCCCTTATCGGATATGTCATTTATGAATATATTCTCTCATACTGTAGGCTGTCTTTCTGTTCTACTGACAGTGTCCTTTGTTGTACAGAAGCTTTTTAGCTTAGTGTAGTCCCACTTATTTATTTTTGCTTTTGTTTCGCTTGCCCAGGGAGGTATGTTCATGAAGAAGTTGCTCATTATTATGTCCAAGAGACTTTTACCTGTGTTTTTTTCTAAGAGTTTTATGGTTTCATGACGTACATTCAGGTCTTTCATCCATTTTGAGTTTACTTTTGTGTATGGGGTTAGGCAATATTCCAGTTACATTCTCTTACATGTAGCTCTCCAGTTTTGCCAACACCAGGTGTTGAAGAGCCTATCATTTCCCCATTGTATATCCATGGCTCCTTTATCATATATTAATTGACCATATATGCTTGGGTTTATATGTGGTCTCTCTAGTCTGTTCCATTGGTCTATGGGTCTGTTCTGGTGCCAGTACCAAATTGTCTTGATTGCTGTGGCTTTGTAGTAGAGCTTAAAGTCAGGGAGCATAATTCTTCCCACTTTATTCTTCCTTATCAGGATTGTTTTGGCTGTTTCGGGTCTTATCTGATTCCATATGAATTTTAGAACTATTTGCTCTAGTTCATTGAAGAATGCTGTTGGTATTTTGATGGGGATTGCATTGAACCTACAGATTTTTAGGCAGGATGGCCATTTTGATGATATTAATTTTTCCTATCCATGAGCACGGGATGTGTTTCCATTTATTGGTATCTTCTTTAATTTCTCTCATGAGTGTCTTGTAGTTTTCAGAGTATAAGACTTTCACTTCCTTGGTTAGGTTTCTTACTAGGTATTTTATTCTTTTTGATGTAACTGTGAATGGAATTGTTTTCCTGATTTCTCTTTCTGCTAGTTCACTGTTAGTGTGTGCAAATGCAGCAGATTTCTGTATATTAATCTTGTATCCTGCAACTTTAATGAATTCAGATATTAGATCTAGTAGTTTTGGAGTGGATTCTTTAGGGTTTTTATGTACAATATCATGTCATCTGCAAAAAGGGGCAGTTTTACTTCTTCCTTACCAATCTGGATGCCTTTTATTTCTTTGTGTTGTCTGATTGCCGTGGCTAGGACCTCTAGAACGATGTTGAATAAAAGTGGGGAGAGTGGGCACCCTTGTCTTGTTCCCAATCTTAAACGTAAAGTTTTGAGCTTCTTGCTGTTAAGTATAATGTTGGCTGTGGGTTTGTCATATATGGCCTTTATTATGTTGAGATACTTGCCCTCTATACCCATTTTGTTGAGAGTTTTTATCATGAATGGATGTTGAATTTTGTCGAATGCTTTTTCAGCATCTGTGGAGATGATCATGTGGTTTTGTCCTTTTTGTTGATGTGGTGGATGATGTTGATGGATTTTTGAATGTTGTACCATCCTTGCATCCCTGGGATGAATCCCACTTGATGATGATGGATGAACTTTTTGATATATATTTGAATTTGGTTTGCTAATATTTTGTTGAGTATTTTTGCATCTATGTTCATCAGGGATATTGGTCTATAATTTTCTTTTTTTGTGGTGTCTTTCCCTGGTTTTGGTATTAGAGTGATATTGGCTCGTAGAATAAGTTTGGGAGTATTCCCTCCTCTTCTACTTTTTGAAAAACTTTAAGGAGGATCAGGTTTAGGTCTTCACTAAATGTTTGATAAAAATCAGCGGTGAAGCCATCTGGTCCAGAGGTTTTGTTCTTAGGTAGTTTTTTGATTACCAATTCAATTTTTTTGGTGGTAATTGGTCTATTCAGATTTTCTGTTTCTTCATGGGTCAGCCTTGGAAGGTTGTATTTTTCTGGAAAGTTGTTCATTTCTTCTGGTTATCCAGTTTGTTAGCATATAATTTTTCATAGTATTCTCTTATAATTCTTTATATTTCTGTGGTGTCCATAGTGACTTTTCCTTTCTCATTTCTGATTCTGTTTATGTGAGTAGACTCTCTTTTTTTCTTGATAAGTCTGGTTAGGGGTTTATCTATTTTGTTTATTTTCTCGAATAACCAGCTCCTGCTTTCATTGATTCTTTCTATTGTTTTATTCTTCTCAATTTTATTTATGTCTGCTTTAATTTTTGTTATGTTCCTCCTTCTACTGACTTTGGGCCTCATTTGTTCTTCCTTTTCTAGTTTCATTAATTGTGAGTTTAGACTGTTCATTTGGGATTGTTCTTCTTTCCTGAGGTAGGCCTGTATTGCAATATATTTCCCTCTTAGCACGGCCTTCACTGCGTCCCACAGATTTTGTGTTGTTGAATTATTGTTGTCATTTTCTCCATACATTGCTTGATCTCTGTTTTTATTTGGTCATTGGTCCATTGATTATTTAGGAGCATGTTATGAAGCCTCCATTTTTTTGTGGACTTTTTCATTTTCTTTAATTTATTTCTAGTTTCATACCCTTTTTGATCTGAGAAGCTTGTTGGTACAATTTCAATATTTTTTAATTTACTCAGGCTCTTTTTGTGCCCTAGTATATGATCTGTTCTTGAAAATGTTCATGTGCACTTGAGAAGAATGTGTATCCTGTTGCTTTTGGATGGAGTTCTGTAGATGTCCGTTAGGTCCATTTGTTCTTATACATTGTTCAGTGCCTCTGTCTCTTTATTTATTTTCTTTCTGGTTGATCTGTCCTTTGGAGTGAGTGGTGTGTTGATGTCTCTCAAAATGAATGCATTGCATTCTATTTCCCCCTTTAATTCGGTTAGTATTTGTTTCACATATGTAAGTGATCCTGTGTTGGGTGCATAGATATTTATGATAGTTATATCCTCTTGTTGGACTGACCCTTTTATCATTATGTTATGTCCTTCTTTGTCTCTTGTGACTTTCTTTGTTTTGAAGTCTATTTTGTCTGATACAAGTACTGCAACTCCTGCTTTTTTCTCCTACTGGTTGCATGAAATATCTTTTTCCATCCTTTTACTTTTGGTCTGTGTATATGTCTTTGGGTTTGAAGTGAGTCTCTTGTAGGCAGCATATAGATGGGTCTTGTTTTTTAATCCATTCAGTGACTCTCTACGTCTTTCGATTGGTACATTCAGACCATTTACATTGAGGGTGATTATCGATAGGTATGTACTTATTGGCATTGCAGGCTTTAGATCTGTGGCTACCAAAGGTTCAAGGGTAATTCCCTTACTATCTAACAGTCTAATTTATCTCACTTTGTATGTTATTACAAACACAACCTAAAGATTCTTTTTCTTTTTTTTTCCTCCTCCATTCTTTGTATGTTATGAATCATATTCCGTACTCTTTTGTCTATCCCTTGGGTGACATCTATTTAGGCTTAGGAATACTTCCATCTATCTATACGAGTCCCTCCAAAATGCACTGTTGAGGTGGTTTATGGGATGTAAATTCTCTCAGCTTTTGCTTATCTGAAAATTGTTTAATCCCTCCTTCAAATTTAAATGATAACCTGCCAGGTAGAGTATTTTTGGTTTGAGGCCCTTCTGCTTCATTGCATTAAATATATCATGCCACTCCCTTCTGGCCTGTAAGGTTTCTGTTGAGAAATCTGATGATAGCCTGATGGGTTTTCCTTTGTATGTGATCTTTTTTCTCTCTCTAGCTGCTTTTAAAAATCTTGCCTTTATCCTTGGTCTTTGCCATTTTAATTATTATATGTTTTGATGTTGTCTTCCTTGTGTCCTTTGTGTTGGGACATCTGTGCATCTCAATGGCTTGAGAGACTGTCTCCTTCCCCAGATTGGGGAAGTTTTCAGCAATTACCTCCTCAATGACACTTTCTATCCCTTTTTCTCTTTCTTCTTCTTCTGCTACCCCTATTATGTGAATATTGTTGTGTTTGGATTGGTCACAAAGTTCTCTATATTCTTTCATTCTTAGAGATCCTTTTTTCTCTCTGTGCCTCAGCTTCTTTGTATTCCTCTTCTCTAATTTCTATTCCATTTACTGTTTCTTCTACTACATCTAATCTGCTTTTAAATCCCTCCATTGTATGTTTCATTTCAGATATAGAATTTCTTAATGATTGGATCTCTGGCTTAAATTCATTCCTGAGTTATTAAATATTTTTCTGTACCTCCATAACCATCTTTATGATTTTTATTTCAAACTCTCAGAAAGATTGGTGAGTTCAGTTCATTTGGCCCATTTTCTGGGGTTTGTGAGATTTTGGTCTGAACCATGTTCTTTTGATGTTCCATATATCTGTGTGGTGCCCTCTATTGCCAAGAAGCTCCAGACTCTGGAGCTGCTCAGCCCCTAGAGTGAGGTTGGGGTTCATAGGGGAGCGGAACTTGTGCCTGTGGGGAGGAAAGATCTGTTTCCTGATTCCCGTCTGTCCTGCCTGTCTCCCGTATCAGAGCCAGTGGGCCGAGTACACAGGTGTCAGCCTCTGTGCCTGGTGTCTCTGTCTGTTGTAAGTGGGGCCTCCCTCTGGCTGGCCTGATGCCAGAGCAGTGACTGCTGGTTTGTGAGCCAGTGCTGTCAGGCCAAGAGGAAGGCTCGGCAGGCTGCGTATCACAGTGGGGGACCTTAGAGCTGAGTAGCTAGCCCGGGGGATGGAGCTCCTGAAGCTCCCCAAAGTTCCCAATCTGCTGGGCAGAGCGCACCCTGACAACCTTGTCCCCCTATATCCCTTCTCCCGTGCAGCCAGCTCCGTGCAAACCCCACTCCTTCAGCAGCCCTCTCGCTGCTGGGAAGCCTGTCACACTGCCTGCCTTTCCCTTGTCTCAGAGCGGCCAGCTGTGGATACCGTCCTCCAAAACCGGCCGGAATCTGTCTCTCAAGCACTCTGCCTCTCCCAGCTCCCCATCTTCCAGAGCACCACACAGTGTAGGTTTCTGCTCGTAAAGCAGATCTGCAGAGCTAGGTGTTCAGCAGTCCCAGGCTTCCACCCCGTACCCCGCTCCATTTCTCTTCCTCCCGCTGATGAGCTGGTGTAGGGGAAGGGCTTGGGTCCCACTGGATCAGGCTTTCTTATGTTACCGTTTTGTGAGATCTGCTGTTCGTGTGGTCCGTATGCAGTCTGGTGCAGCCTTCCTTCCTGTTGCTGTTTTAGGGTTAGTTGTATTAGCTGTATTTTCACACTGTCTGTAGCTTTGGGAGTAGTTCCCTGTCTCATATCTCACGCCACCATCTTGAATCCCCTCTGTTGCTCTTTTGAAGGATTAAGTTAAGGACTTGGGGTCTGCCACCCTATCAATTTAGTTTTTGGTGAAGCCTAAACTCTTTTGTTACTAGTGTGTTTGCAAAACAGTCCATATTTAAAGGACTAGGTTTAATATAGATTATGGTCCCATCCTTTAATATAGCATCTATAACTCAACAATTTTAGTAGTGTGAAAGAAGTGTTGAACTTTGCATTACAAATACTGTCTTCATGTTGTTGCAGGTTTTGAAGTATCTTTTTCATACTTTTCTCAGTTGTGAAGTAAATGTTTTCTTTATAGCTTTTCTAATTAGCAAAACAAATTACTCATTTTAGGAAGACCTAGATCTGTCCAACTTTTTCTTGCATTTATATTTTGATCTTTTTGCCGGAGTCCAGCTCCAGCTGGGGTGAGGTATCGAAGGGGCGTGAGACGGCATTGGCGAATGAGAAGACACCCACACTGACTAAGGTGCAAGCATCTCCTAGCATAAGGCTAGTCGTCATTTATTTTATACAAGTTAACATTCAATACAATTCTGAGTGGGGAACGTAACAGACAACCATTAACTAATTCTAAACTCAATTTCCGGCGGTCTCCAGTGTCCTGGGGTGCGGCGTCTTACATGGTATTGAAACAATATCAAGGGCAATTAGGTCCTAAAGGCTGTCTTGGTCTTGTTTGTTCTGTACTTGATTACTTATCAACAACCCCTAACCATTTCTACTCCAGTAAGCATTCTACTGATTAACACACCTTTCCTTTTGTTTCTCACTTAACAAACACCAGCTGGGCCTATTTCTTTTAATTCTTTTCTATATATAAAAGAAACGAACTGCACTAACTATTGTTCTATTAATCAAAAACTACCTATTCATGTATAGCTCATGAACCCTAGTATATGAAATAGGACTGGGAAACAGAGTCCATCAATTAATTTTTCCCATGCTACGTTTACCTTTAGAAAAGTACCATTTTCTACTCAAAATCTACAGCTACATTAGGGGGTCCTTCTATAGTGAGAAAAGGAAGCTTATTACTAATTCTTTTATGGGCAATTGGTGAGTCAGGAGGGGGTCCTCCCCGCAGTCCTGGTTCCCATATCTCTTTATGCTGTAATTTCTTATAAAACTCCTCTGCTGTAATATTAGGGCAGAAAGGGGGCAACCTTGTATAGGTTCCAAAGAAGGAGTTTCTTCTGAGTAAGCAGGAAAGGTAGGGTCAGCTTTCCTTGAGCTTTGGCTACCTACCTTAAGTATTTGGAGTAAAACTGAAAATAAATGGGGGGGATAAATTCTTGTTATATTTCTGAGAATTATGGTGTACTTTTTGTTAGAGCTCCAAGTAATGAAGCGCGTGGGAAAGTTAATAATATAGCGGGAAATAACAAGGGCCAGCTGGGAGGCTTCCAGATCTTCTGAAGGCATCCTCGAGCCTGGACTTTGTCAAGCAGCACGAGTAGCTTGGCCCCCGACATCTTTTATTGATAGCAAGCACATACATCTTTTATCGTTTTTTATTCTTATGAATCCATACTAAATGACGTTTGTTTACCATCACCAAGCCTTTTAATAATTATAAATATAAACCCTCACTTTAGATTTGATAAAACTTAAAATCAGTTCATGTAGGATAAACAGCTTTGGGTCTGAAGTTATTTTTTTATTTTGTTTCAAAAGCCTTAACCAGCGGAATTTAGTTTTCTACTTGGCACATTTAATATCAGAACCAGAAAAAGAAAGTGAATTTCCTTGAAACAGTTCTTATTTTACAAAAATGTGTGGTTTAGACATGACTTTTCTTAGGCATACTTCTGCTGAAAGATACAAGTTTATGCTGTTAATTAAACTGGTAACGATGTTTTAAAAACATAATTGGAAATTCAGTTTTAGAAATGTTTAAAAATTTTCTTACTATGGTAAAAGACATATAATGTAGAATTTGCCATTAGTGACATTTCATAGATCCACCGTGTTGTGTAGTTACTACCACTCTCTAGTTCTGAAACATTTCACCATTCCAAAAGGAAACGCCATACCTGTTACCTGTCACTCCTTTCCCTCTCTACCCAAGCTCCTGGAAACCACTAATATATGTTTTGTCTCTATGTATTTGCTTATTCTGGATATTTCATATAAATGAAGTCATATGGTATGTGGCCTTTTATGTCTTTCTTCCTTCACTTAGCATAATGTTTTCAAGGTTTTCTATGTTATAACACATATCTGTACTTTATTACTTTTGGCTGAATGATATTTCATTATATGGATATATAAAACTGCATGTTGTTTTTCCACTTATCTGTTGATGGACATTTTAGTTGGTTCATCTTTTGGTTGTTATGAATAGTGCTGTTGTGAACATTCAGTACAGATTTTTGTTTGAACACCTTTTCAGTTCTTTTGTTATTATGCCCTGTGAATGGAATTGTTGGGTCATGTGATAATGTTTAACTTATTGAGGAATACCCAACTCTTTTCCATAGCAGCTGTACCATTTTACATTCCCTCCAGCAGTGTACAAGGATTATGGTTTCTCCTCATCCTCTCCAACACTTCTCATTTTCCTTTTTTTTTTAAGTTGTAGCCATCCTAGTGGGTGTGGAGTAGTATTTCATTGTGGTTTTGACTTGAATTTTCCTAATGACTAATGATGTTGAGCATCGTTTCATACGCTTGTTGGCCAGTTGTATATCTTCTTTGGAGAAATGGTTGTTCAAGACTTTGCCTGTTTTTAGTTGACTTTTTTGTTTTTTCGTTGTTATGGGAACTCTCTGTATATTCAGAATACTAGACCCATATCAGATATATGATTTGGAAATATTTTCTCCTATTCTGTGTCTTGCCTTTATACTTTTTCAATAGTATCATTTGATGTGTAAAAGTAGAAACCTTTTTAAATTTGGTGTATACAGTTCTAAGTATATGTAACCTACTTAATTTGTGCTTTCATAGAGAAAATAAAAGGTGTATGTAGCTATCTAAAGCATGGGGCAGAAAAGTACAGAATATGTGAAAAAAGATTGTAGGGTTTGGCTGATATGTTAGGGTTCATGTAGTGTTAAGGAACAGAAGCCCACTTAAGCTACCTTAAATGAAGGAGGGTTATTGTAGGTATGTAATAGACTTCTTGTGGACATTTTGAAGATAGAAAATAGGATACCTGGGCTACAGAGTAGCTGGAGCTATGGTTTCTCTGCTTTTCAAGAGGAGCTTTTTTTTTTTCATCTGTTTTCTGCCTGCTGGTTGTTCAGTGCATGCTTTCCACTTGCAAAAAGAGCCCTATTTAGTTACCCAACTCTACATGACCAGTTCAAGCATCTTAGATCCTTTGATGGTCTCAGTCTCTAAGTCTCCTATTTAAAAACTCTGGGAATCTGATATTTTATCCTATAGGTGAACTTGTCTCTGTTTTATCAGCAGTCTAATCTAACCAGCACTGACTGAGAAGCAAGATCATAAGACACAAAATGGCCACTTTGGGCTGTTCAGTAGAGGTTGGGGCAAAGGCACTGTCAAAGAAGTGGGAGTGGGTTACAGGTATTTCTCTTAGTTGTAGAAAGAGTAGTAGGAAATTATGTCAGAAAGATAATTTGGGTCCAAATTATGAAAAGCCTTTAATACTAGGATAAAGAATTAAGACTTTTCCACAGATATTAGGGAGTGTTGAGGGTTTGAGGGCAAGGAATGAAGCTCTGTTCTTTCCTTCTTGTACTTTGTAGTTTATTCTAGCCAAATGAGTTACCTGTGATTCTTCTTTCTAATTTCTGTTTGGCTGAATCCTCCTTTGTTCATTCAGCAAGCATATTTGAACACCAAGTATATTACAGGAAAAGAAGGAGCTAGAGTAAGGGCCTTTTGATAAAGCCAGTGATGATCACGTTACAAACATGATAAATTGAAATGCTATGATGTGATTCTAGCAGTGAGCATGAGATGGAGGAAGCAAGATTTACTCCTCTGGCACTGCTGAATCTGGCTTTTAAGTCCATCTTCAGGGTCATTTCAGTGCTTTACACAGGTTAGGGGAGAGGGTGACTACAAAGGGGTAACATGACGGAGTTGTTTGGAGTGATGGAATTTTTCTATACCTCAGCTGTGATGGTAGTTACACATCTGTACATGGAGTAAAATATGTAGAATTGTACAACCCCCGCAAAAAATACCAGCCGATTTTTATTGTTAGTTTTTAAAAAATCAAATATTTACTGTTTTAAATAACTTTATATGCAGGGTATTGTGAACATTACACAAATCCTGTTCTCAGTGCATTTATAGTTTAAAAACATTCAGATCAATATATAAGGTAGAAAGTGAAAAAAGTATCAGAAGAGAAGGATTCATCAAAGAAATAGCTTATGGAGGAGAAAGGTTCATAGAAATAATGGCTCACCAGACTGTATGTACTCCTCCATAAGACTAATGCTTATGGACTGCATGGTTGTGTGTCCCTGGTGCTGCCCCCCACCCCAAATTCATATTTTGAAACCTAATCCACAGTGTGATAGTATTTGGAGGTGGAGCTTTGGGAAGGTGTTTGGATCATGAGGGTGGAGCCCTTATAAATGGGATTAATGCCCTTATGAAAGAGATTCCAGAGAACTCTCTCACCTCTTCCCCACTTCTGCCATGTGAGTGCACAGCAAAAGACAGAGGTCTTTGAACAGGAAGAAGGCTCTCACCAGACCCTGAACGTGCCAGTGCTTTGATTGAACTTCCCAGCCTCCAGAAGTGTAGGAAATAAGTTTCTGTTTTTTATAAGCCACCGGGTCTATGGTATTTTGCTGTAGCAGCCTGAATGCACTAAGAGAGCTAAGGACAGAAGTGATTTTTTTTTCTCTGTAGCCCCCCAAATTAGCCAACTTTCATTCATGTATGCCAAGCACATCCCTAGGAATACAGTAATCACAGAGCTCACAGTCTAATGCAGCGGTAACATCATAGAGCTCATAGTCTGATGTAGAAGATAACAGAGAACTGTTCAAAATTGTTTTGGCTATTCTATTTCCTTTACCTTTCCATATCTGTTTGGGAATAGCTTGTATCTACACATAATCCTCATTAATTAACTTAGGGAGAATTGATATCTCTATGTTGAATCATTGATTCCTTGAATACATCATGTCTTTCCATTTATTTTGGTCTTTTTTTATTTCATTCATCAGTGTTTTATAATTTTCAGCATATACATCCTGTTCATGTTTCATTAGGTTTATATCTAAATATTTACTATTTGAGGGACTATTGTAAGTGATATATTTAAATTTATTTCAATTTCTAATTATCCATTAGTAGTATATAGAAATATGACTGATTTTTGTCTTATATTTTATAACCCTGCTTAGTGTATTTATTAGTTGTAGGTGCTTTTTTGTGGATTCCATGGTATTCTTTATGTATACAGTAATGTGTACAAATAGGGAAATTTTTATTTTTTCCCTCCCAATCTTTATAGGCTTATTGCACTGGCGAGGAATTTTGGGATGGTTTTGACTGGGAATGATGAGAACAGACATCCTTAACTTGTTCCAATCTCCAAAACATTTGATCTTTCACGGTTAAGTATCATGTTAGTTATATGGGTTTTTTTGTAGCTGCCCTTAACTATGCTTAGGAACTTCCATTTTATTGATCATTTTTTGTGTATTTGTTAATCAAGAGTGGATTTAGGATAGTCAAATGTGGCATCAATTGATAAGATCATGTGATTTTTCATCTTTACACTGTTCATATGGCATATTACACTGGTTGATTTTCAAGTAATGAAAGGGTCTTGCATTTTGGGAATAAATCCCACTTGGTCTTACAGTTTTTATTTTTACATTTTGTCACTTCTTATTTATATTTTCACTAAAACAAAACAGCTTTACTGAGATGTAACTCACATACCATACCAGTTCACATCCATTTAAAGTGTATGATTTAATGGTTTTTCATATATTCACAGGGTTGTGCAATTGTGCAGTATTTTTATCGCCTGCAAAAGAAACCTTATACCGATTAGTACTAATATTAAGATAGTTTTGGGAGGGGGCAAAAGATGGCAGAGTAGGAAGGCAATGTGGAAACCTCCTCCCACACACACACACACCAAGGAAGCAACTAAAGTAAATACAACTAAGCCTAAAACCACCTGACTGCAGAACAGACCACATATACCTGGTGAAGAAGAGAAAGCAACACACAGAAAGGTAAAGTGGCAGAGCTGTGATATAGTGGGACCCAAGCCCTTGTCCCATCCCAGCCCACAGGCTGGAGGAAGAGGATGGGGCAGGGAAGGGATAGGCACTTGGGAGCTCTGCTCATCTGGCCCTGGAGAACTGCTCTGCTCTGGGAACATAAGTCCACATGGCATTGGGTTCCGGTGATTAGTAGGCCTGGACACCAGGACAGTTGGAACACTCTGGGAGGCTGACTCCAGCCACTTATGGAGGACAGGTATGCTCCACCAGTCTGAGACCCAGAACAAAGGGAGACATTTGAAAGATTTGGCAGCAGGGGGAGGAGTGCCACAGGGACAAGGGTGTACAGAGCTCTCTCCACAGGAGAAGGGGCAATGTATGTGATACCTCCTCAGCCCTCCCACAGCCCAGAAGGTCAGGCACTCTTAGGAGTCCCAAACATTCCATTCCCCTCACTGTTGGCTCAGCCCTGAGGCACTTCCCTGTGCATCGCAGGTTCACCAGCCCACTTTGACCAGCAGTGTCAGAATTTACTGCCTGGCAGGCAGAGGTAGGCTTTCTCAGCTTTCTTGGCCCTGTCTCAGCCCAATTAGAGAGGCACCTGCAGGGGGAGCCAGCTCTGAGGGCTTCTTCCTCCCCACAGGTGGCTAAGCCTGGTGCTGAATGCCTTGCTGCCACCAGGGGGCACCGACGCTATTCTGCTGAGCACCCATGCACCCTGCCACCCCACGACTTACATGCCTGCCCCAGAACCACGGGACTGCCTTGCCCAGCCTGTTAACCCAGCAGCCTGGCCATTGCTACAGAGCAGGCAGAGGGCACTCCACCCACAACAATCCCAGCAGAAGCTACTCCTCTGATCACAAAGGGCCTGCTGAGATAAACTGCCGGCCTTAGCAGACTGAGGTAGACCACTGCCAGCAGACAGATAGAAAGGCAGGTCTGCCCATTGCCCACCAACAGCAACTGGGGCACCACTGGAAAGGAGAAGCAGGGCCTGGAAAGTAATGAGTCAAACTTCTGGACACCACAGTATGCCTTCTTCATAAATCCAGTGCTCTCTATACCAGGAAGCATAGCAGATCCAGATACAAAGGAAGAATCAGAAATTCTGACAAAATGAGGAGGCAGAGTAATATGTTCCAAATAAAGCTATTGGATAAGACACAAGAAAGAGGGCTAAATGAAACAAAGATCACCAATGTTCTAATAAAGATTTCAAAGTAATAGTCATGAATATGTTTACTGATCTGCAGAAAGGTATTGAAGATCTCAGGGAGGACTTCAACAAAGAGGTAGAAGAGCTGAAAAAGAGCCACTCAGCTGAAGAATACAGTAACTGAAATATACAATGGAGGGAATGAATAATAGATTACTGCAAGTAGAGGTGATAATCAATGAGATGTAAATAAGAGAACAAGAACACAATGAAGCTTAGGAATAGAGACAAAAGAGAATCTCTAGAAATGAATGATAAGAGAGCTGTGTGACCAATCCAAATGAAACAATACTTGCATGATATGGGTACCAGAAGAAGAGAAAGACAAAGGGATAGGAAGTCTTTTTGAGGAAATAATTGCTGAAAGCTTACCCAGTCTTGGCTAGGAAATAGAAACTCAAGTAATGGAAGTGTAGAGAGCCCAAAACAAAAGGAGCCCCAGGAAGACAACACCAAGGTATATAATAATTAAAATGACAAAGATGAAGGATAAAAAGAGAGTACTGAAAGCAGACAGAGAAAAAAGATTACTTATAAGGGAGCACCCATCAGGCTATCAGCAGACTTCTCAGCAGAAAGTACAGGCCAGAAGAGAGTGGCATGAAATAGTTAATGTATTGAAACAGAAGGACCTTCAACCAAGAATCCTCTACCCAGCATATTATCATTCAGATTTGAAGCAGGGATTAAACAATTCCCAGATAAACGAAGGCTCAAGAAATATATAACCACTAAACCAGCATACTGGATATGTTAAAAGGACTGCTCTAGGTGGAAATGTTCCTAAGGCTTAATAGTTTTCACCAGTGAAAATCAACCCACAGTAAAGGTAATAAACCAATGACTTACCAAGCAAGAATGAAATTAAAAGTACTAAAACCAAGAATACACAAAATCAGTCATAGGATACACAAGAAGTGCAGATTATGACACCTAATACATAAAGTGTGGAGGAGGAAGAAGAAAAAAGAAGTACTTTAAATTGTCTTTGAAATAGAGCAATCTTCATTTAACTCAGTATAGTCTGTTAAATAGGAAACTATCCTTGAACTTAGGGTAGTCACAGACTTAAAGCGTATAATAGATAGCACAAAAAATTTAAAACGAGAAATCCAGTCACAACACTAAGGAAAACCATCAAATAACAAGAGAAACATATAAGAGAGGAAGAAAGGAACAGAGAGGAACTATAAAAATAACCAGAAACAATTAATACAATGGCAACAAGTACATACCTGTCAATAATTACCTTACATGTAAATGGCCTGAATGCACCAGTCAAAAGACATGCAGTGGCAGAATGAGTAAAGAAATAAGACCCATTTTTATACTGCCTACAAGAGACTCATTTCAGACCCAAAGACATACACAGACCAAAGTGAAGGCATGGAAAAAGACATTCATGCAAATAATAGGGAGAAAAAAGCAGAGTAAGAGTACTTATATCAGACAAAATAGATTTCAAAACAAAGAGTAACAAGAGACAAGGACATTACATAATGATAAAGGGGTCAGTCCAACAAGAGAAGAGGACATAACCATTATAAATATCTACACATTCATTTTAGGAGACTCTAACACATCGTTCACATCAATAGACACATCAACCAGATTAAATAAATAAGGAAACAAAGACACTGAACAATACATTAGATCAAATAGACTTCACAGATATCTACAAAACATTCCACCTAAAAGCAGCAGGATACACATTTTTCTCAAGTGTACATAGAGCATTCTACAGAACAGATTCCATACTAGGCCACAAAAAAGAGCCTCAGTAAACTCAGAAAGAAACTTCTCAATCTACAGTGGTATGAAACTAAAAATAAATTACAGGAAAGATGCAAAAAAGCCTACAAAGACATGGAGGCTAAACATGTTTCAAAATGTATCAATGAACAAATTAAAATAAAAATCAAGCAATACATGGACACAAATGAAAACAAAAATCCAACAGTCTAAAATCTTTGGGACACTGCAAAAGCAGTTCTAAGAGGGAAGTATGTAGCAATAGAGGCCTACTTCAGGAAACAAGAACCATCCCAAATAAACAATCTAAACTCACAACTAAAGAAACAAAACAACAAATGAAATCCAAAATTTGTAGTAGGAGGGACATAATAAATATCAGAGCAGAAATAAATAAAATAGAGAAAAATTAAACAATAGAAAAAAAATTAAACTTGAGCTGGTTCTTTGAGGAAATAAACAAAATAGACAAACCCCTAGCCAGACTTGCCAAGAAGAAAAGAGAGAGTACATGAACTAACAAAATAAAAAATAAAAATGGAATGGTCACAGTGGAAATAGAAATACAAAGAACAATTAGAGAATTCTATGAGACATTACATGCCAATAAATCACACAACCTAAAAGAAATGGACAAGTTCTTAGGAAAACACAACCTTCCAAGACTGGCCCAGAAAGAAAAAGAAAATCTCAACAGAGCAATTACCAGCAATGAAATCCAATTGGTAATCAAAAAACTCCCCCCAAAAGTGCAGGACCAGCTGGCTTCTACCATACATTTAAGGAGCTAATAACCGTCCTTCTTAAAGTATTCCAAAAAGTAGAAGAGGAGGGAGTACTTCCAAATTCATTCTATAAGGCCAGCATCACTCCTATCAAAACCAGTCAAAGACACAACAAAAAAAAGAGAAAATTACAGACCAATATCTCTGATGAACATACATACAAAAATCCTCAACAAAATATTAGCAAACCAAATTCAAAAATACATCAAAAGGATCATCCATCACAACCAAGTGGTATTTATTCCAGGAATGCAAGAATGGTATAATATTCATAAATCTATGTCATACACCACATTAACAAGAATAAAAATCTCAATTGATGGTGAAAAAAAGCATTTGACAAATTCAACATCCATTCATGTTAAAAACTCTCAACAGAATGGGTATAAAGGGTACGTGCTTCAACATAACAAAGGTCATTTATGACAAACCCACAGTTAACATCATACATAATGGTGAAAAGCTGAAAGCTTTTCCTCTAAGATCCAGAACAAGACAAGGATGTCCTCTCTTACTACTTTTATCCAACATAGGACTGGAGGTCCAAGCCATGGCAATCAGACAAGACAAAGAGATAAAAGACATCCAAATTGGTAAGGGAAGAAGTTAAACTGTTACTATTCTGATGACATGACATTATACATAAATAACCCTAAAGAATCCAACACAAACTCTTGGACCTAGTAACTGGATTCAGCAAAGTTTCAGGATACAAAATTAATACACAGAAATCTGTTGCATTCCTATATACTAACAACAGACTAGCAGAAAGAGAAATCAGGAAAACAATTCCATTTACAATTGCATCAGAAAGAATAAAATACCTAGGAATAAACCTAGCCAAGGAGGTGAAAGACCTGTAGTGTGAAAACTTACAAGACTCATGAGAGAAATTAAAGAAGACACAAATAAATGGAAATCTGCCCCATCCTCATGGATAGGAATAATTAATATTGTCAAAATGGCCATCCTGCTCAAAGCAATTTACAGATTCAATGCAATCACTATCAAAATGCCAACAGCATTTTTCAGTGAATTAGAGCGAATAATTCTAAAATTCATGTGGAACCACAAAAGACCCAAAATAGCCAAAGCAATCCTGAGAAAGAACAATACTGGGGTTATTATGCTCCCTGACTTCAAGCTATACTACAAAGCTAAGTAATCAAAACAGTATGCTACTGGCATAAGAACAGATCCATAAATCAGTAGAACAGGATATAGGCAGCCCAGATATAAACCCACACATGTATGGTCAACTAATATACGATAAAGGAGCCATGAATATTCATTGGGGGAAAAGACAGCCTCTTCAATAACTGGTGTTGGGGAAACTGGACAGCTACATCCAAGAGAATGAATCTGGGTTACTGTCTTAACTCCTTACACAAAAGTAAACTTGAAATGGATCAAAGACCTGCATGTAAGACATGAACCATAAAACTCTTAGAAGAAAACATAGGCAGAAATCTCTTGAATATGGGACTGAGAAATTTTTTCCTGGACACATCTCCTCAGGAAAGGGAAACAATAAAAAATGAACAAGTGGGACTACATCAAACCAAAAAGCTTCTGTACAGCAAAGGACACCATGAGCAGAACAATAAGGCAATGAACAATTATCAGAATACATTTGTAAATGATTCATCTGCTAAGGAGTTAATATCTAAAAAATATAAAGAACTTATATGCCTGGACATCAAAAGAACCCAAATAACCTGATTAAAAAATGGTCAGAGAACCTGAACAGACATTTCTCCAAGGAAGAAGTACCAGATGGCTAACAGGCAGATCAAAAGATGTTCCACATCTCTAATCATCAGGGAAATGCAAATCAAAACCACAGTGAGATATCACCTCACACCAGTTAGAATAGCCATTATCCAAAAAACAAGACATTTCAAGTGTTGGCTAGGATGTGGAGAAAAGGGAACCCTCCTACACTGTTAGTAGGAATGTAAATTAGTACAAACACTGCAGGAAGCAGTATGGAGGTTCCTCAAAAAACTGAAAATAGAAATACCATTCAACCCAGTTAATTCCACTTCTAGGAATTTACCCGAAGAAAACAAAATCCCTAATTTGAAAAGATAAATACGCCTCTATATTTATTGCCGCTTTATTTACAATAGCCAAAATATGGAAGCAACCAAAGTGTCCATCAGTAGGTGAATGGATAGCAAAGATGTGGTACATATACACAATAGACTATTATTCAGCCATTAAAAAAAAATCCTGCCATTTGTGACAACGTGGATGGATCTAGAGGGTGTTACGCTCAGTGACATAAGCCAGGTGGAGAAAGACAAATACCATATGATTTCAGTTATTTGTGGAATACAAAAACAAAGCAAAACAAAATGAATAAAAACAGCAGTAGACGCACAGACAGGGAGAAGTGAGTGGTGGTTATCATGGGGGAGGGCTTGAAGCAGGTGGGTGGGTAGGGTGAGGTGAAAAAAAGGGCACAAAAATCTCAATCATAATATAAGTTGGTCATGGAGATAGTAGTACAGCATGGAGAATATAGACAATGATTCTGTAATATCTTCCTATTTTGCCAGATAGTAACCACAGTAGTTGGGGTGAGGATTTAATAGTATGGGTAACTGTTGAATCACTGTGTTGTGTGTTTGAATCTAACATAAGATTTTATATCGATGCTGAAATTTATTTTCATTAAAAACAAAAACTAATATACCTTCTGTTTGATTATACAAGAAGCATAAGTGGAAAAGTATTCATGTATGTGGTTAGTTTTATTCATTACCATCAGTCATTTTCTTGCCTTTATTACCCATCTTTATATCATGTTAAAAGATAGCTTACTTCCTGTGTGTTCCTTTTCACCACTCATGTGCTTGTCCTTAAAGTTCTTTTCTATATCCTCCCTCTTTTCTTGTGATTTCTATCTTCCTTCTGGAAGTCTTAGATGCTACATTAGGCTTAAAGTAATGGAGATTCTCTTCATGAAGCATTTGATACATGGTGTGAGTAATATAAAACACAAAAGCAAGACTAGTTTTGTAATTTTTTTCCCTTAATTGTATTTTGTTCTCTCCCTGTAATGAAAGAATCAAAAGATCTCTACCAGTAAGATATTACATGAATGTTACTGTAAGAAATGTCAGACCATTAAGTGACTTGCTGACATGAACACAGGAAAAAGAAGAAAGTAATTTATATATTTTTGAACTGTTTAAATATGGAGGCATTTTGCAATGTGTAGGTTGAAAGAGCGTAGAGATAGTTGTGAAGCTCTTGTGTCTTGTGGAGGACATGAACAAGATAAGCGTGGTTAGAAGGAATTGTGCAAGATACCTGGCTCATACACTTAATTAGTGATGTGACTTTGGCAGGTGATGTTATGAATCTTCCTTGGAGGTGGTGGGGTGGCACATTGAATCCTTGGAGAATTTGATGAAAGCTATATAGAGCTGCCTAAGAAGAATTTTCTTAAGCACATCATTCATTTCACATTGTGCATAACAGCGTGGGGGAGGCTTATGGACCTCGTTCAGCCCATTCATGTAGGTTCATTGATTCTTGATGAAGAATCTTTGCCCTGGTTATTCTCTCAAGTCCCTGGAGCTATAAAATACTTAAAAAAAAATTATAACCTTCACTTCCAGCCTTCCAGCCTGAATTCTGTTTTTTGACAAAGCAAATGATACTGAGTTCTGTCCTTTTTGAAAATAGGTTAGTTGAGCAGTGTGTATTAAATAAAAGTTCTCTGTTTTTTGATTTTTGAATTTGTAATGATAAAGACCAGATCCAAAAACAGCATGAAAAAGAAAATTGTTGGAATTTTAAAAAGCCTAGGTTATCTGACAAAAAGAGTACTTCCTTTCTCCTCTTTTTTTTTTTTTTTTTTTTTGGCATATAGTCAGCTGAAAGTTTTTTTCAAGTGAAAAATGATTGAGGTTTGGAAAGAATCTAAGTAATCTTCATGCCAGATCTTTAATCCAAAATATACTCAAGTACCGCCAAAGTACTGAATTTTGAAGAGACAGTACTTACACGTCTTTGGATAAATTATGTAGTTAACTGTGGCATTCCATGATCACCAGGTAATGTTTTCTTTTTGGCCTTCTGTTATAGTTTGGGTAAGCTTAAAGTCAAAGTTGATGTGTTTTCAGCAGTCCAGCTTCTACTGAAACAAAGTTTGAAGATCAGGTCATGATTTCTAACTTTTTAAACTGATCTTACCATTTTGACTCAAGTTAATGCTTTCCTGTTTGGAAAAGTATTTTAACCCCCTTTTAATAAACAACTCCATTTAACTGATGACTGGCATTTATCTCATGAATTAGAAATGTTAAAGTAGTGATATAGATGTAAATGTTGGGCAAAAACGGTGATTTTTTGTTTTTCTAACACTCATATTGTTGGTAGTAAGAAGATTAAGGGTTAGGCAGTCAGGGTTTTCTATAGTGTCAAATTCCACAGTCTGAGACAAACTGTGGAATTTACATGGCTTTGTCTCAGATAGGTGGGCTTGCCAATTCTTTGAGAAGAATTCATAATTCTTTAATTTCTCCCAAGCACTGGTGATTCTGTTGCTTTAGAAATCATGAGCAGATAACTTACATGGTTAAGTTTTGTCCCTTGTTGATTAGCTTTATCCTCTCCTAAGGTGTGGTAGGCAAGTGGTCTCTTTTATATGTAACTCTTTGTGTGTGGTAAAAGAAATAAGAAATCTTGGAAAAATGAAACAGACACAGAGAGGGGAAGCAAATATTAGCAGGCATTAACCAGCAAAAGTCATTCATCAACCTCTGTTATAAAAGCCACTAAGAGAGAAGTTCAGGCCTTTTCCCCCAACCCCCTTTCTATTCTAATCAGCTTTTTTCTTGGTGTGCCCCTTTTTCTCTTTTATATTTTCAGTAATTTAGAAACATTGAAGTCTCTTTCTCAACTGGTGCTGTTTCTTAACTGATGCAACAGATTTTTTTTCTTTTTGCTAAAAAGAGTAGACACAATTTAGTGGAGAGAATAGAAAGCGGTGTATTTGTGTCCCTATGTGTGTAGATAGTTGTGTATGTGAACATAGTGTTGATTGGGGTGGAGAATGAATTTAATGGGGAAAAGATGGATCACCACTACCATTCATTCCGTGCTCTCTGTGTATTGACAAGATGTGTCACAGAATGGGGAAGAGAAAAACAACTTCAAACTAGAAGACCTATACTTTTTAATACGTCCAGGATATCTGAAGCAGTAAGACACTTTTCAACTTTAAAAGAACCTGACTGTTGGGGTTTGGAAAGAACCAGTAAGGAAAACCTCTATCAGTCTATCTGAATTTGAAATCAGTGGAAAAGAAGATACAGGACACAGACAAATGGGACCTCAAAACATCAGCTTAATACTGATGAAGTCTGGATCACATGACACCATTGGCTGTAATGGGTGTTCATTTAAATTAAAAAATTTTTGATATCTTGGGGGATAGGAAAAAGGGAAGAGTTTGTGTGTTTGTGAGTGTGTGTGTGTCTGTCTTCAGTTTGTAAAGGTGGTAAGGAGGAGCCTAGTTCCACACATTTATTTGTAGTGGAACCTAAACTTCACCAGTTCCTTGACAATGGAGCTGGAGAGAAAGGGTGGGGTATGGGAAGGACAGGGCATGGTACATTTTTGGCCTACTGAGGTACCTTTTCATTGTGTTTTCTCCTTAAAAGTCCAATAACTTGGTGTGTTCTCTTTCTAGGATAACCACCAGAAGTCCTTTTGATCTGTAATATTTTAATAAAATTCCATTTATTTGTAACAATATTTTAAAATTACTTTTCATTACAGATGTATGCCATTGAGCTACATTATACATGGTTTTTTTTAAATAATTTATTTTGGTATCATTAATCTACAATTACATGTGCAACACCACGGCTATTAAAATACCCACCTCATCAGGTCCCCCCCACCAACCCCACCACAGTCACTGTCCATCAGCGTAGTGAGACACCATAGAATCACTACTTGTCTTCTCTGAGTTGTACAGCCCTCCCCATGCTCCCCCAACATTACGTAATGCCCCTTTTTCCCTCTTATCCCTCCCTTCCCACCCATCTTCCCCAGTCCCTTTCCCTTTGGTAACTATTAGTCCGTTCTTGGGTTCTGTGAGTCTGCTGCTGTTTGTTCCTTCAGTATTTTTTCTTTGTTCTTATACTCCACATATGAGTGAAATCATTTGATACTTGTCTTCTTCGGCTTGGCTTATTTCACTGAGCATAATACCCTCTAGCTCCATCCATGTTGTTGCAAATGGTAGGATTTGTTTTCTTCTTATGGCTGAATAATATTCCATTGTGTATATGTCCCACCTCTTCTTTATCCATTCATCTACTGATGGACACTTAGGTTGCTTCCATTTCTTGGCTATTGTAAATAGTGCTGCAATAAACATAGGGGTGCATCTGTCCTTTTCAAATTAGGATGCTGCATTCTAAGGGTAAATTCCTAGGAGTGGAATTCCTGCGTCAAATGGTATTTCTATTTTGAGTTTTTTGAGGAACCTCCATACTGCTTTCCACAATGGTTGAACTAATTTGCATTCCCACCAGCAGTGTACGAGGGTTCCCCTTTCTCCACATCCTTGCCAACATTTGCTGTTGTTTGTGTTTTGGATGGTGGCCATCCTTACTGGTGTGAGGTGATATCTCATTGTGGTTTTAATCTACATTTCTCTGATGATTAGTGATGTGGCGCATCTTTTCATGTGCCTGTTGGCCATCTGAATTTCATCTTTAGAGAAGTGTCTATTCATGTCCTCTGCCCATTTCTTAATTGGATTATTTGCTTTTTGTTTGTTAAGGTGCGTGAGTTCTTTATATATTTTGGATGTCAACCCCTTATCAGATACGTCATTTATGAATATATTCTCCCATACTGTAGGATGTCTTTTTGTTCTACTGATGGTGTCCTTTGCTGTACAGAAGCTTTTCAGCTTGATATAGTCCCACTTGTTCATTTTTGCTTTTGTTTCCCTTGCCCGGGGAGAAATGTTCATAAAGAAGTCACTCATGTTTATGTCCAAGAGATTTTTGCCTATGTTTTTCTCTAAGAGTTTTATGGTTTCATGACTTACATTCAGGTCTTTGATCCACCTTGAGTTTACCTTTGTGTATGGGACTAGACAGTAGTCCAGTTTCATTCTCTTACATGTAGCTGTCCAGCTTTTCCAACAGCAGCTGCTGAAGAGGCTGTCATCTCCCCGTGGTATATCCAAGGCTCCTTTATCAAATATTAATTGACTGTATATGTTTGGGTTAATGTTTGGATTTTTCTATTCTGTTCCACTGGTCTGTGGGTCTGTTTTTGTGCCAATACCAAATTGTCTTGATTACTGTGACTTTATAGTAGAGCTTGAAGTCAGGGAGCATAATTCCCCCTGTTTTATTCCTCCTTCTCAGGATTACTTTGGCTATTCGGGGTTTTTTGTGGTTCCATATGAATTTTAGAATTATATGTTCAAGTTCATTGAAGAAAGCTGTTGGTAGTTTGATAGGGATTGCGTTGAATCTGTAGATTCCTTTAGGTAGTATAGCCATTTTGACAATATTTATTCTTCCTAGCCAAGAGCATGGGATGCATTTCCATTTGTTAGTGTCCTCTTTAATTTCTCTTAGGAGTGTCTTGTAGTTTTCAGAGTACAGGTCTTTCACTTCCTTCGTTAGGTTTATTCCTAGGTATTTTATTATTTTTGATGCAATTGTGAATGGAATTGTTTTTCTGATTTCTTTTTCTGTTAGTTCATCGTTAGTGTATAGGAAAGCAACAGATTTCTGTGCACTAATTTTGTATCCTGCAACTTTGCTGAATTCAGATATTAGTTCTAGTAGTTTTGGAGTGGAGTCTTTAGGGTTTTTTATGTACAATATCATGTCATCTGCAAATACTGACAATTTGACTTCTTTACCAATCTGGGTGCCTTGTGTTTCTTTGTTTTGTCTGATTGCCATAGCTAGGACCTCCAGTACTATGTTGAATAATAGTGGAGAGAGTGGGTATCCCTGTCTTGTTCCCAATCTTAGATGAAAAGCTTTCAGCTTCTCGCTGTTAAGTATGATGTTAGCTGTGGGTTTGTCATATATGGCCTTTATGATGTTGAGGTACTTGCCCTCTATACCCATTTTGTTGAGAGTTTTAATCATGAATGGGTGCTGAATTTTGTCAAATGGTTTTTCAGCATCTATGGATATTATCATGTGGGTTTTTTTCTTATTTTGGTTGATGTGGTGGATGACGTTGACGGATTTTCAAAGGGTGTACCATCCTTGCATCCCTGGGATGAGACCCACTTGATCGTAGTGTATGATCCTCTTGATGTATTTTTGAATTCGGTTTGCTTATATTTTGTTGAGTATTTTTGCATCTACGTTCATCAGGGATATTGGTCTGTAATTTTCTTTTTTTGGTGAGGTCTTTGCCAGGTTTTGGTATTAGAGTGATGCTGGCTTCATAGAATGAATTTGGAAGTATTCCCTCCTCTTCTATTTTTTGAAAAACTTTAAGGAGAATGGGTGTTATTTCTTCTCTATATGTCTGGTAGAATTCAGAGGTGAATCCATCTGGTCCGGGAGTTTTGTTCTGTGGTAGTTTTTTGATTACTGATTCAGTTTCGTTGCTGGTGATTGGTCTGTTTAGTTTTTCTGTTTCTTGCTTGGTCAGTCTTGGAAGGTTGTATTTTTTCTAAGAAGTTGTCCATATTTCTAGGTATTCCAGCTTGTTAGCATATACATTTTCATAATATTCTCTTATAATTCTTTGTATTTCTGTGCGGTCCATCGTTATATTTCCTTTCTCATTTCTGATTCTGTTTATGTGTGTAGATTCTCTTTTTCTCTTAATAAGTCTGGCTAGGGGTTTATCTATTTTGTTGATTTTTTCAAAGAACCAGCTGTTGGTTTTATTGATTTTTTCTATTGTTTTATTCTTCTCAATTTTATTTATTTCTTCTCTGATCTTTATTATGTCCCTCCTTCTGGTGACTTTGGGCCTCATTTGTTCTTCTTTTTCCAATTTCAGTAATTGTGTCTTTAGACTATTCATTTGGGAATGTTCTTCCTTCTTTAAATAGGCCTGGATTGCAATATACTTTCCTCTTAGAACTGCCTTTGCTGCGTCCCACAGAAGTTGTGGCTTTGTGTTGTTGTTGTCATTAGTCTCCATATATTCTTTGACTTCTGTTTTGATTTGGTCGTTAACCCATTGATTAATTAGGAGAATGTTGTTAAGTGTCCATGTATTTGTGAGCCTTTTTGGTTTCTTTCTAAAATTTATTTCTAGTTTTATACCTTTGTGATCTGAGAAGTTTGTTGGTAGAATTTCAATATTTTTGAATTTACTGAGGTTTTTTTTGTGGCCTAGTATGTGGTCTATTCTGGAAAATGTTCCATGTGCACTTGAGAAGAATGTGTATCCTGCTGCTTTTGGGTGCAGAGTTCTGTAGATGTCTGTTAGGTCCATGTGTTCTAGTGTGTTGTTCAGTGCCTCTGTGTCTTTATTTATTTTCTGTCTGGTTCATCTGTCCTTTGGAGTGAGTGGTGTGTTGAAGTCTCCTAAAATGAATGCATTGCTGTCTATTTCCTCTTTTAATTCTGTTAGTATTTGTTTCACATATGCTGGCGCTCCTGTGTTGGTTGTATATATATTTATAATGGTTATATCTTCTTGTTGGACTGACCCCTTTATCATTATGTAATGTCCTTCTTCATCTCTTGCTACTTTCTTTGTTTTGAAGTCTATTTGTCTGATACAAGTACTGCAACACCTGCTTTTTTCTCCTTGTTGTTTGCATGAAATATCTTTTTCCATCCCTTCACTTTTAGTATGTGTATGTCTTTGGATTTAAAGTGAGTCTCTTGAAGGCAGCATATAGATGGGTCTTGTTTTTTTATCCATTCAGTGACTCTATGTCTTTTGACCGGTGCATTCAGTCCATTTACATTTAGGGTGATTATGGATAGGTATGTACTTATTGGCATTGCAGGCTTCAGATTCGTGGTTAGCAAAGGTTCAAGGTTAACTTCCCTACTATCTAAAAGTCTTAACAACTCACTTAATGTGCTATTACAAACACAATCTAAAGGTTCTTTTTTTGTTTGTTTTTTTCCTCCTTTTTCTTTCTACTCCATTCTTTATATATTAGGTATCATATTCTGTACTGTTTGTCTATCCCTTGATTGACTTTGGGGATAGTTAATTTAATTTTGCATTTGCTTAGTAATTCGCTGTTCTATTTTCTTTACTGTGGTTTTATTACCTCTGGTGACAGCTATTAAACCTTAGGAACATTTCCATCTATAGCAGCCCCTCCAAAATACACTGTAGAGATGGTTTGTGGGAGGAAAATTCTCTCAGCTTTTGCTTATCTGGAAATTGTTTAATCCCTTTTTCAAATTTAAATGATAATCTTGCCAGACAAAGTAATCTTGGTTCAAGGCCCTTCTGCTTCATTGCATTAAATACATCATGCCACTCCCTTCTGGCCTGTAAGGTTTCTGCTGAGAAATCTGATGATAGCCTGATGAGTTTTCCTTTGTATGTGATCTTATTTCTCTCTCTGGCTGCTTTTAATAGTCTGTCCTATCCTTGATCTTTGCCATTTTAATTACTATATGTCTTGCTGTTGTGTTCCTTGGGTCCCTTGTGTTGGGAGATCTGTGCACCTCCATGGCCTGAGAGACTATCTCCTTCCCCAGATTGGGGAAGTTTTCAGCAATCACCTCCTCAAAGGCACTTCCTATCCCTTTTTCTCTCTCTTCCTCTTCTGGTACCCCTATAATGCAAATATTGTTCCATTTGGATTGGTCACACAGTTCTCTCAATATTCTTTCATTCTTAGAGATCCTTTTTTCTCTCAGTGCCTCAGCTTCTTTGTATTCCTCATCTCTAGTTTCTATTTCATTTATTGTCTCCTGCACCGAATCCCATCTGCTTCTAATACCGTCCATTGTGTTCTTCAATGATTGGATCTCCGACCGGAATTCATTCTGGAGTTCTTGAATATCTTTCCGTACCTCCATGAGCATGTTAATGATTTTTATTTTGAACTCCCTTTCAGAGAGAGTCGTAAGGTCCATATCATTTAAATCTTTCTCAGGAGTTGTATTCATAATTTTACTCTGGACCAGGTTCCTTTGGTGTTTCATATTTGTGTATGGCGCCCTTTAGTGTCCACAAGCTCTACTCTCTGGAGCTGCTCAGCCCCTGAAGCAATATGGGGATTGTAGGGGAGTGGTATTGGTGCCTCCAGGGAAGAAAGAGCTGTTTCCTGGTTCCTGGCTGCTATGCCTGTCTCCACTGCCTGAACCAGTGGGCTGAGCACACAGGTATAAGCGTCTGTGCTTTGCGTTTTTAGTTGCTGTAGACAGATCTTCCCTCTGGCTGGCCTAACACCAGGGAAGGATTTCCCAGTTTGCAAGCCTGGTGGGGCTGGCCAGAAGAAAGGCGCACTAGTCTGCCTGTCACAGAAGGGGTTCTTGGAGCTGTGTAGGCAGCCAGGGAGCTGAAGCACCTGAAGATCGTGAAAGCTCCCAACCTGCTGTGCAGAGTGCACCTGAACTATTTTGTCTGCCTGTCCTTTCTCCTGAGCAGTAAGCTCTGTGCAATCCTTGCCCCTTTAGCAGCCCTCTTGGTAAGTAAGGGCTTCTTTGTTAGGAAGTCTCTCAGACTGCCCGCCTTTCTTTTGTCCCAGAGCAGCTGGGTATGGATCCCTGCTTTCACAAGCAGCTGGAATCTTAGTCTCTCCAGGAATTCTGCCTGTCTTAGCTTTCCAACCCCCTAATTACAAGAGTATCATGCAAGCACCATGAAATGTAGTTTTGTGCTCCCAGAGCAGATCTCCAGTTAGGTATTCAGCAGTCCCACATCTCCACTCCCTCCCTGCTCTGTTCCTGTTCCTCCTGCTGGTGAGCTCGGGTGGGGGAAGGACTTGGATCCCGCAGGACCACAGCTTTAGTACATTACCCTTTTCTGTGAGGGCTCCTCTTATCTCCAGGAGTATGCAGTTTGTTGCGTCCTCTTTTCCATTGCTCTTTCAAGAGTAGTTGTAGTAGCTTTATTTTCATATTATATGAGGTTTTAGGAGGAAGCCTCTGTCTCACCTTCACGCTGCCATATTTAATCCTCTATACATGGTTTTTGTGGCAGGAAATCTAACCCCAAATTTGGTAGTGTCATAAGAAATTAATGTGCAACATTATCTGATGGCCTTTCTTGCAAATGGATACCTGTTAGCTCATATTTCTTTTGCAGAAATTTCTTAATGGTAACTAAGGGTTATTTGATATATAAGTTTAAGGTATTTGGCTTTGGTTTGTTTTTATAATTTAACGAGAGGTTAAGCTCCATTCTGAACTTCTCTTATATTGTAATACCATACTATGGTACATATTTGAATCAGGCTTTTTATTGTGGAGGGTATTTATTTGTTTTGCTTTTTCCCTTTTTAGCTCTGCCAGTCATAGCAAGATTCTCTCTAACCTGTATCACTGAAAGGCCTATTTGCCATAAGAAGTTATTCTTTGACTTTAATTTTAAAGTCCAAAATATCATTATAAACTAATTTCACACATAAACACCTATGCACACACATGTCTTAAGTCATTTTTGATTTATGATAACTTCTAGTGGTCTTTACTCAATTGTGAGTGATTCATGATAATTTCCAGTGGTATTTACTCAAAGATTCGTGTATATTTGGCATTTTTGCTGTGATTTACAAAGAGTTCTGTAACTTACAGAGGTCTGGATGTACAGTATTAATATGTGTAGCTTCTAGTTTTTAATATGAGATTATGTTTGGTAGTGATTATAATATCTAATTGTAGGTGAAAGTATAGAGGCATAACCACCCCTGAAAGGCTCCTTGTAAAACTCTGTACATGGAGACTTTTCTCATCTTTGGTTATTATTGTCCTTTGATATAACTATATCTTACATTGATAGTCTCCTCATTCAGCTGTTATGTCTGTATTCTCAGCTATGTCACATTATTTTAAGCTATGACCTGAATTTGAAAAAAAATGTGCACAGATCCTTCTATTTTATGTTACTCTGCTTTAATTATATGTATCTCTGCATTTCTAATATAGAAAATGAAATGCTATTTTTTCCTCTCATAAGCACTTATCTTGCTCACTCATTATGAGGAAGCAAGCAATTTATGGGTTTTCACATTTGAAACAATTGAGAATGTAGTTAAAGGTCTGATTCTAGTCAGTGATTCCTGTTGGTGGTAGCTATAAAGGACAAACAAAACTGGTGGTTCATTGTAGACTTTTTTTTTCACCCCCAAGAGCTAATTTTTAGTATGAAGGCTTCTGACTCATTTAACCACCTCAATGTGGTGATTGTAATATATAGAGAATGAATTGACCCTAAGAGGAGTACTTAAAATCTGAAATGTTTGTCAACTTTGGCCCAAATAAGTGTATTTATTATTTATGCTTGTTGCAAAAGTGGATGCCCAACACCATGTAGGAAAAGGCTAAATTGTAGCTCCTCAATGGCGGAATAAGAATATGAAATCTTTTAACTGTTTTCGTTTGTGCTGTCCAGCTACTAGGGAGTCCCAATTGGGACTTTAGATTTATATAACTTAATAAAAACTGGTATTTTGGGGGACATATACAAAAGAAAATATGTAACAGATATGTAAATTATGATGCAAGTGTATATTGGTGAACCCTTTGCCAGTCTCAGAAATAGAACATTATCAATACTGTTGAAAATATACCTGAGTGTCTTACACTGTCCCATATACCCCTAAGAGGTAACAACTATCCTGAATTCACTTGGTGTTTTAAATAATAGTTTTTGTCACAACATTACTTTTTGTTACTAGGATTTTATTATATTGTTTTTGAGCTTTATAAAAATGGCATACTGTGTGTACTCTTACACATCTTGCTTTTTTTTTAACTCAGCATTTTTTTAAAAAAGATTCATCCATGTTAATTGATGTAGCTTTGGTTTATTTTTCACTATGAAATACTATTACATTTAATAATCTATCACAACTTGTTTTCTATTCTTCTGTCAATGGATTTTTGGATTGTTAAAAAGTTTTTGCTCTTTTGAACAATATCACCCTAGATGTACTTAATATCCAGTGCACATGTCCAGAACTTTAGTCTCTAGAGTAAGTATGTAGAAGTATAATTACCAGATGGTAAGGTATTAGGCATTCAACTTTATGAGCTAGAAACAGATATGATTATACCATTCCTACCAGCATTCTTCTTCCTCTAAATTTGGTATTACCAGATTTTTTAGTTCTTGCCAGTCCAATGATAATAAAATGTTATTTTGGTTTTAGTTTGTGAGCTCACTTATTACTAAGGAGGCTAAATATCTTTTGATAAATTATTTGCCATTTGTTTTCCCCTTTTGTGCAATACTTTTTAATAGCCTTATTCTTTTTCTACTAGTTTGTCTTTTATGAAAATAGATGGAGTTCTATATATTTTCTGAATAGCAACCATTGTCATTTGTGGGTGTTGGAATTTCTCCTCCAAATTTGTGTCATTTTACTTTCTTTATAGTGCCCTTTGAACAGAAGTCCTTAATTTTAATGTTGGTGATTTTATCAAGTTCTAAAAAATGACTAGTGCCTTTGGGTCTTGTTTTTAGATTCTCCACTGGGAGGTCATTTTTAGAAATCTGTATTTCTTTCTAAACTTTGAAAGTTTATTTTTCATACATAATTATTTAATAACCTATTGGGAACTGATTCTCATATGTAATGTGTGGTAGAGATCCAGTTTTGTTCCCCCTGCCCATAGCCAAAAGTCCCAGCACCATTTATTAAATGATCTGTCCCTTTCCTTCTCGATCTTCAGTGCTACCTCTGTTTCCACTTACGCTTGGATATATTTCTGAGTTCTGTATTCTTTTTCCATTACCAGTTTCTTTATCCTGGGACAATACCATGCTCTCTTAAAAATGATAGTTTTAGTAAATTTAGGTATATGGTAGAGCAACCTGGCTATACTTTTTTTACTTTTTCAAAGTTTTTGACCATTTTTGGTCCTTAATTCTTTAATATACACTTTAGAGTTGTGTTTTCAAGTTCTCCAAAAACCTTGTTGGGCTTATGATGAGAACTGCATGAAATCTATAGATATATTTGACAATTGATATTTTTTATGATAGTGTCTTCTTTTCTATAAACATAAGCTACCTTTCTTAATATATCTTCTTTAATGGTTTTCAGGGTGATTGTATCCTTTCTACATAAAGAAAGGTCTTAACAAAACTTTGTTTAGATTTATTCCTACATACTTTATATTGTGTTACTATGTACCTCTTTCAGTTTTTTCATTTCTAGCTGTTGTCAATAGATACAGAGTCAAAATTGGGTTTTGATCTTACAGCTAACCACTTGCCAAACTAGATTCTTGAGTTTTTAAATCCTGGCTTTCGTATTATCTGTGAGTAATGACTTCTGCTCTTCCTTTTCAGTCCTTCTACCATTTATTTCTTGCCTGACTGCATGAAGTCCTTCAGTACAGTGTTGAATAAACATGGGGATAGTGGCATCTTAGTCTTGTTCCTAATTTCAAAAGAATATGTTTCTGGCATTTTATTAAGAATGACATTTACTGTACGTTTTTGGTAGGTATGCTTTATCAAGTTAAGCAAGCTCTCATCTATCTTTTGAAGTTTCTCTCATGAGTGAAGTGTTTAAATTTACTTTCCTTGTTCCTGAGGGTATATAGTTCATCTTTTTTTTTGTTCCTGTTAATGCATTGAATAACTTTTAAGTTCTTATGATGTTTGATCACTTTTGCATTCCTGAGACAAATCCAACCTAATCATGATGCATTTATCTATCTTATGCAAGATTATACAGTTGACCCTCGAACAACATGGTTTTGAACTACATGAGTCTGCTTGCACATGGATTTTTTTCAGTACATACACTGGAAAATTTTTTAGAGTTTTGTGACAATTTGAAAAAAAATTATTTTCTCTACCTTACTTTATGGTAAGAATATAGTATACAGTAATACATATAACATACAAAATATTTGTTAATTGATTATGTTATTGGTAAGGCTTCTGTTTGGCTATTAGTAATTAAGTTTTGGGGGAGTCAAAAGTTGTATGTGGAGTTCTGACTGCATGATGTGTTGGCACCCTTAACCTCTGTGTTGCTCAAGCATCAGCTATACTATACCAATATTTTATTCAGGATTTTTCCTTCTGTGCTCATGAGTTAGATTGGTCTGCAAGTTTACTCTCATGCTCTTCTTGCCTGGTTTTGCTATTGAGTTCATAATGACCTCACAAATTTGATTAAGGATTGATTTCTCTTTCATAATGTAAAATAATTTATATAGTATTAGTGCAATCCATGTCTTGAAAATGTGGTAGAACTTTCATGTAAAATTTACATGCCTGATTTTTTGCAGGGGAGGAGTTTAACTATTTCAGTTTTAAAAATAGTTTTGGGACTTGATATTTTCTGTTTCTTCCAAGTCTGTTTTGGTAAGTTATATTTTTCCATAAATGTGTCCATTTTGTCATAATGTTCAAAATTATTGACAGTTGTTCATAGTATTTCTTGGGTTTACACGTTTTGCTGTATCAGATTTTATGCCTTTTATTTCTAATTTCTCTCTTTCTTTGATAGATCTCACTGGAAGTTTTCTTTATTTTACTGAATTGACAAAAGACCAATTTTTGTCAGTTTTGATCCTTTAGATTTGATGGTTAGTCTAATAGGTTTTATTTTTTAATTTTAATTTTTCACCCTTTTTTATATATAATTAATTTTGGTATCATTAATCTACAATTACATGTGCAATATTATGGTTATTAATCTACCCCCTTCATCAAGTCCCCCCCACCAACCCGATTACACTCACTGTCCATCAGCATAATGAGATGCTATAGAATCATTACTGGTCTTCTCTGACTTGTACAGCCCTCCCCGCACCCACCCAACATTACGTCTGCTTATCATATGGGCCCCTTTTTCCCTCTTGTCCCTCCCTTCCCACCCATCTTCCCCAGTCCCTTTCCCTTTGGTAACTATTAGTCCGTTCTTGGGTTCTGTGAGTCTGTTGCTGTTTTGTTCCTTCAGTTTTTTTCTTTGTTCTTATACTCCACATATGAGTGAGATCATCTGATATTTCTCTTTTTCCGCTTGGCTTATTTCACTGAGCATAATACTCTCTAGCTCCATCCATGTTGTTGCAAATGGTAGGATTTGTTTTCTTCTTATGGCTGAATAATATTCCATTGTGTATATGTCCCACCTCTTCTTTATCCATTCATCTACTGATGGACACTTAGGTTGCTTCCATTTCTTGGCTATTGTAAATAGTGCTGCGATAAACATAGGGGTGCATATGTCTTTTCCAAATTGGGCTGCTGCATTCTTAGGGTAAATTCCTAGGAGTGGGATTCCTGGGTCAAATGGTATTTCTATTTTGAGTTTTTTGAGGAACCTCCATACTGCTTTCCACAATGGTTGAACTAATTTGCATTCCCACCAGCAGTGTAGGAGGGTTCCCTTTTCTCCAAATCCTTGCCAACATTTGTTGTTGTTTGTGTTTTGGATGTTGGCCATCCTCACTAGTGTGAGGTGATATCTCATTATGGTTTTAATTTGCATTTCTCTGATGATTAGCGATGTGGAGCATCTTTTCATGTGCCTGTTGGTCATCTGAATTTCTTCTTTGGAGAAGTGTCTATTCGTGTCTTCTGCCCATTTCTTAATTGGATTATTTGCTTTTTGTTTGTTGAGGTGCATGAGTTCTTTATAGATTTTGGATGTCAACCCCTTATCAGATACGTCATTTATGAATATATTCTCCCATACTGGAGGATGTCTTTTTGTTCTACTGATGGTGTCCTTTGCTGTATAGAAGCTTTTCAGCTTGATATAGTCCCACTTGTTCATTTTTGCTTTTGTTTCCCTTGCCCGGGGAGATATGTTCATGAAGAAGTCGCTCCACCTTTGTGCATGGGGTTAGACAATAGTCCAGAGTCATTCTCTTACATGTAACTGTCCAGTTTTGCCATCACCAGCTGCTGAAGAGGCTGTCATCTCCCTATTGTATATCTAAGACTCCTTTATCATATATTAATTGACTGTATATGTTTGGGTTAATGTTTGGATTTTCTATCCTGTTCCACTGGTCTGTGGGTCTGTTTTTGTGCCAATACCAAGTTGTCTTGATTAATGTGCCTTTGTAGTAGAGCTTGAAGTCAGGGAGCATAATTCCCCCTGTTTTATTCCTCCTTCTCAGGATTGCTTTGGCTATTGGGGGTCTTTTGTGGTTCCATATGAATTTTAGAACTATTTGTTCCAGTTCATTGAAGAAAGCTGTTGGTAGTTTGATAGGGATTGCGTTGAATCTGTAGATTGCTTGAGGTAGTATAGCGATTAGACAATATTTATTCTTCCTAGCCAAAGGAATGCGATGAATTTCCATTTGTTAGCATCCTCTTTAATTTCTCTTAGGAGTGTCTTGTAGTTTTCAGTGTATAGGTCTTTCACTTCCTTCATTAGATTTATTCCTAGGTATTTTATTCTTTTTGATGCAATTGTGAATGGAATTGTTTTCCTGATTTCTTTCTGTTAACTCATCGTTAGTGTACAGGAAAGCAACAGATTTCTGTGTGCTAATTTTGTATCCTGCAACTTTGCTGAATTCAGATATTAGTTCTAGTAGTTTTGGAGTGGAGTTTTCAGGGTTTTTTTATGTACAGTATCCTGTCATCTGCAAATAGTGACAATTTGACTTTACCAATCTGGATGCCTTGTGTTTTCTTTGTTTTGTCTGATTGCCATGGCTAGGACCTCCAGTATTATGTTGAATAACAGTGGAGAGAGTGGGCATCCCTGTCTTGTTCCCGATCTTAGATGAAAAGCTTTCAGCTTCTCGCTGTTAAGTATGATGTTAGCTGTGGGTTTGTCATATATGGCCTTTATGATGTTGAGGTACTTGCCCTCTATACCCATTTTGTTGAGAGTTTTAATCATGAATAGGTGCTGAATTTTGTCAAATGCTTTTTCAGCATCTATGGATATTATCATGTGGTTTTTGTTCTTCTTTTTATTGATGTGATGGATGATGTTGATGGATTTTCGAATGTTATACCATCCTTGCATCCCTGGGATGAATCCTACTTGATCATGGTGTATGAGCCTCTTGATGTATTTTTGAATTCGGTTTGCTTATATTTTGTTGAGTATTTTTGCATCTACATTCATCAGGGATATGGGTCTGTAATTTTCTTTTTTGGTGAGGTCTTTGCCAGATTTTGGTATTAGAGTGATGCTGGCTTCATAGAATGAGTTTGGAAGTATTCCCTCCTCTTCTAAATTTTGGAAAACTTTAAGGAGAGTGGGTGTTATTTCTTCTCTATATGTCTGGTAGAATTCAGAGGTAAATCCATTTGGTCTGGGGGTTTTGTTCTGTGGTAGTTTTTTGATTACCGATTCAATTTCATTGCTGGTGATTGGTCTGTTTAGTTTTTCTGTTTCTTGCTTGGACAGTCTTGGAAGGTTGTATGTTTCTAAGAAGTTGTCCATTTCTTCTAGGTTTTCCAGCTTGTTAGCATATAGATTCTCATAATATTCTCTTATAATTCTTTGTATTTCTGTGGGGTCTGTCGTTATTTTTCCTTTCTCATTCTGATTGTGTTCATGTGTGTAGATTCTTTTTCTCTTAATAGTCTGGCTAGGGATTGATCTATTTTGTTGATTTTTTCAAAGAACCAGCTGTTGGTTTTATTGATTTTTTCTATTGTTTTATTCTTCTCAATTTTATTTATTTCTTCTCTGATCTTTATTATGTCCCTCCTTCTGGTGACTTTGGGCCTCATTTGTTCTTTTTCCAATTTCAGTAATTGTGTGTTTAGACTATTCATTTGGGAATGTTCTTCCTTCTATTATATAGGCCTGGATTGTAATACACTTTCCTCTTAGAACTGCCTTTGCTGCGTCCCACAGAAGTTGTGGCTTTGTGTTGTTGTTGTCATTAGTCTCCATAAATTCTTTGACTTCTGTTTTGATTTGGTCGTTAACCCATTGATTAATTAGGAGAGTGTTAAGTCTCCATGTATTTGTGAGTCTTTTTGTTTTCCTTCTACAATTTATTTCTAGTTTTATACGTTTGTGATCTGAGACGTTGGTTGGAAGAATTTCAATCTTTTTGAATTTACTGAGGTTCTTTTTGTGGCCTAGTATGTGGTCTATTCTGGAAAATGTTCCATGTGCACTTGAGAAGAATGTGTATCCTGTTGCTTTTGGGTGTAGAGTTCTGTAGATGTCTGTTAGGTCCATGTGTTCTAGTGTGTTGTTCAGTGCCTCTGTGTCTTTACTTATTCTCTGTCTGGTTGATCTGTCCTTTGGAGTGAGTGGTGTGTTGAAGTCTCCTAAAATGAGTGCATTGCTTTGTATTTCCTCCTTTAATTCTGTTGGTATTTGTTTCACATATGCTGGCACTCCTGTGTTGCGTGCATATATATTTAAAATAGTTATATCCTCTTGTTGGACTGACCCCTTTATCATTATTTAATGTCCTTCTTTATCTCTTGCTACTTTCTTTGTTTTGAAGTCTGTTTTGTCTGATACAAGTACTGCAACACCTGCTTTTTTCTCCTTGTTGTTTGCACGAAATATCTTTTTCCATCCCTTCATCTTTAGTCTGTGTATATCTTTGGGTTTGAGGTGAGTCTCCTGTAAGCAGCATATAGATGGGTCTTGCTTTTTTATCCATTCATTAACTCTGTGTCTTTTGATTGGTGCATTTAGTTCATTTACATTTAGGGTGATTATCGATAAATATGTACTTATTGCCATTTCTGGCTTTACATTCCTGGTTACCACAGGTTCATGGGTAGCTTCTCTACTATCTAACAATCTAACTTAACTTTCTTGTTAAGTTATTGTAAACACAGTCTGATGATTCTTTATTTCTCTCCCTTCTTATTCTTCCTCCTCCATTCTTTATATACTAGGTGTTTTATTCTTTGCCTTTAGTTAGTATTTGGATGATCTGCTTTCTTTGCTGTGATTTTATTTTCTTTGTGACCTCTTTTTAGCCTTAGGAGTGCTTCCATCTAGAGCAGTCCCTTTAAGATATCCTATAGAGGTGGTTTATGAGAGGCAAATTCTCTCAGTTTTCGCGTGTCTGGGAATTGTTTAATCCCTCCCTCAAATTTAAATGATATTCGTGCTGGATACAATATTCTTGGTTTGAGGCCCTTCTGTTTCATTTTTTTAAATATATCATACCATTCTCTTCTGGCCTGTAAGGTTTCTGTTGAGAAGTCTGATGATAGTCTGATGAATTTTCCTTTGTAGGTGATATTTCTTCTCTCTCTAGCTGCCTTTAATACTCTGTCTTTATCTTTGATCTTCGCCATTTTAATTATTAAGTGTCTGGGTGTTGTTTTCTTTGGGTCCCTTGTGTTGGGAGGTCTGTGGGCTTCCACTGTCTGAGAGACTATTTCCTTCCCCAGCTTGGGGAAGTTTTCAGCAATTATTTCTTCAAAGACACTTTCTATCCCTTTTTCTCTCTCTTTTTTCTGTGGTACTCCTATAATGCGAATATTGTTCTGTTTGGATCGGTCACACAGTGCTCTTAAAATTCTTTCATTCCTAGAGATCCTTTTTTCTCTCTCTGCCTCAGCATCTCTGTATTCATGTTCTCTGATTTCTATTCCATTAACAGTCTCTTGGATCTCATCCAGTCTGCTGCTAAGCCCGTCAATCACTTGTCTGATTTCTGCGTTGTCTTTCCTCACTTCCCTCACTTCCTCCCTCAGCTCTTGGATATTTCTCTGTAGACCCATCAGCATGGTTATGACTTTTATTCAGAATTCCTTTTCCGGAATATTGTGGATGTCCATCCATTCAGACTCCCTCTCCGGAGTAGTCTGGTCTGGGGTTTTCTATGTAAGTTTTGTTTGTACCATATTTCTCTGTCTTTTCATGGTGATAGAAGTGGTCAGAAAAAGAAAAAAAGAAGAAAGGGAAAATAGAGAAGAAAAAAAATGCGTGCCAGGTGTAGTTTCTGTTAGGATCCTGTAGGTGGCACTGCTGCTCCACTATTCCGCCGCCACGCCACTCCGCCGGCCCTTTGTGACTCTGGCCCGGGAGGGAATGAATGAGAGGCTGCTGATTTCTATGGGAAGTCTCCCTGTGACTGCTTTTCCCAGCCACAGTCCAAGGGGACCAAAATTCCCCAGGGCTCCCAACCTGCTTGGCTGAGTGCGCTGGGGCGATCCTGCTCCTCCTTTGGGCCCCTGTCTCTTTAAGACCCCTAAAAAAGCGCGCACTTTTCTTTTGTCCCGGGGAACTGGCTAGGTGGACCTGCCGTCTTGGAATCTGCACCTCTGTCTCTCCAATCTCCAGTACACCGCGCGACGTGTGTCAGTGCTCCCGGCAAAGATCACCAGGACTGGTTGTTTGGCCGGCCTGTACTTCCACTCCCTCCCCGCTCAGAATCCTCTCCTCCCGCCGGTGCACTGGGGTGGGGGAGTGCTCGGGTCTCGTGGGTCGCAGCTCCGTATCTTACCCACCTCGCAGGGTGCCGAGTCCTCTCAGGTGTAGCTGCAGGCTGTCATCCTGTATCTTCTGGTCTCCCTTTCAGAAATAGTTGTATTTGCTGTATTTTCATAAATATATTTGGTTTGGGGAGGAGAATTCCGGTGCCCTGCTCATGCTGCCATCTTCCCGGAAGTCTCACCCTTTTTTTTTTTTTAAGGTATTATTGATATACACTCTTACGAAGGCTTCCCATGAAAAAATAATGTGGGCACCACATTTACCTATACTATCAAGTCCCCACCCATACCCCAATGATGTCACTGTCCATCAGTGTGGTAAGATGTCACAGATTCAAGGTTTGCCTTCTCTGTGCTATGCTATTTTCTCCGTGATCCCCCACACCATGTGTACTAAACAAAATACCCCTTAATCCCCTTCTCCCACTCTTGCCACCCGCCATCACACACCCCTCCCCTTTGGTAACCACTAATTCCTCCTTGGAGTTTCTGAGTCTGCTGCTATTTTGTTCCTTCACTTTTGCTTTGTTATTGTACTCCACAAATGAGGGAAATCATTTGGCGCTTGTCTTTCTCTGCCTGGCTTATTTCACTGAGCATAATATCCTCCAGCTCCATCCATGTTGTTGCAAATGGTAGGATTTGTTTCTTTCTTATGGCTGAATACTATTCCATTGTGTACATGTACCACATCTTCTTTATCCATTCATGTACTGATGGACACTTAGGTTGCTTCCATATCTTGGCTATTGTAAAAAGTGCTGCAATAAACATAGGGGTGCATATGTCTTTTCAAATCTGAGTTGTATTCTGGGTAAATTCCAAGGAGTGGGATTCCCGGATCAAATGGTATTTCTATTTTCAGTTTTTTGAGGAATCTCCATATTACTTTCCACAGTGGTTGAACTAGCTTACATTGCCACGAGCAGTGTAGGAGGGTTCCCCTTTCTCTGCATCCTCGCCAGCATTTGTTGTTCTTTGTCCTTTCGATGCTGGCCATCCTACTGATGTGAGGTGATATCTCACTGTGATTTTAATTTGCATTTCCCTGATGATTAGTGATGTGGAGCATCTTTTCATATGTCTGTTGGCCATCTGAATTTCTTCTTGGGAGGACTGTCTCTTCATATCCTGTGCCCATTTTTTAATCAGATTATTTGCCTTTTTGGGTGTTGAGATGTGTAAGTTCTTTATATATTTTGGATGTTATCCCCTTGTCGGATATGTCATTTACAAATACATTCTTCCATACTGTGGAATGCCTTTTTGTTCTGATGATAGTGTCCTTTACCATACAGAAACTTTTTAGTTTGATGTAGTCCCATGAGTTCATTTTTGGTTTTGTTTCCATTGCTCGAGGAGATGTGTTCAGGAAGAAGTTGCTCATACTTATATTCTGGAGATTTTTGCCTATGTTGTCTTCTAAGAGTTTTATGATTTCATGACTTCCATTAAGGTCCTTGATCCATTTCGAGTTTACTTTTGTGTATGGGGTTAAACAATAATCCAGTTTCATTCTCTTACCTTTAGCTGTCCAGTTTTACCAAAACACCAGCTGTTGAAGAGGCTGTCATTTCCGCATTGTATGTCCGTGACTCCTTCATCATATATTAATTGACCATATATGGTTGGGTTTATATCAGGGCTCTCTAGTCTGATCCATTGGTCTATAGGTCTGTTCTTGTGCCAGTACCACATTGTCTTGAGTACTGTGGCTTTGTAGCAGAGCTTGAAGTTGGGGTGCATAATCCCCCCAGCTTTATTCTTCCTTCTCAGGATTGTTTTGGCTATTAGGGGTTTTTTGTGGTTCCATATCAATTTTTAGAATGATATTCTCTAATTCGTTGAAGAATGCTGTTGGTATTTTGATAGGAATTGCATTGAATCTGTAGATTGCTTTAGGCAGGAGGGCCATTTTGACAATATTAATTCTTCCTATCCATGAGAGCGGGATGTGTTTCTATTTATTGGTATGTTCTTTAATTTCTCTCATGAGGGTCTTGTAGTTTTCAGAGTATAGGTCTTTCACTTCCTTGGTTAGGTTTATTCCTAGGTCTTTTATTCTTTTTGATGCAACTGTGAATGGAATTGTTTTCCTGATTTCTACCTCTGCTGGTTTATTGTTAGTGTATAGGAGTGCCACAGATTTCTGCGTATTAATTTTGTATCTTGCAACTTTGCTGAATTCAGATATTATATCTAGTAGTTTTGGAGTGGATTATTTAGGGATTTTTATGTACAATATCATGTCATCTGCAAACAGGGACAGTTTAACTTCTTCCCTTGCCAATCTGGATGCCTTTAATTTCTCTGTGTTGTCTAATTGCTGTGCCTAGGACCTCCACTACTATGTTGAATGGAAGTGGGGAGAGTGGGCATCTTTGTCTTGTTCCCAATCTTAAAGGAAAAGCTTTCAGCTTCTCGCTGTTAAGTATAATGTTGGCTGTGGGTTTGTCATATATGGCCTTTATTATGTTGAGATACTTGCCGTCTATACCCATTTTGTTGAGAGTTTTTATCATGAATTGATGTTGAATTTTGTCAAATGTGTTTCAGCATCTATGGAGATGATCATGTGGTTTTTGTCCTTTTTTTTGTTGATGTGGTGGATGATGTTGATGGATTTTCGAATGTTGTACCATCCTTGTATCCCTGGAACAAATCCTACTTGATAATGATGGATATTTTTGAATATGGTTTGCTGATATTTTGTTGAGTATTTTTGCATCTATGTTCATCAGGGATATTGGTCTGTAATTTTCTAATTTGTGGTGTCTTTGCCTCGTTTTGGTATTAGAGTGATGCTGGCCTCATAGAATGAGTGTGGAAGTATTCCGTCTTCTTCTACTCCTTGGAAAACTTTAAGGAGGATGGCTATTAGGTCTTCACAAAATGTTTGATAAAATTCAGCGGTGAAGCCATCTGGTTCAGGCATTTTTGTTCTTAGGTAGGTTTTTGATTACCAGTTCAATTTCATTCCTGGTAATTGGTCTGTTGAGATTTTCTTTTTCTTCCTAGTTCATCCTTGAAAGGTAGTATTTTCCTTGAAAGTTGTCCACTTTTTCTAGGTTATCCAGTTTGTTAGCATATAATTTTTCATAGTATTCTCTAATAATTCTTTGTATTTCTGTGGTGTCTGTAGTGATTTTTCCTTTCTCATTTCTGATTCTGTTTATGTGAGCAGACTCTTTTTTTCTTGGTAAGTCTGGCTATTGGTTTATCTATTTTATTTATTTTCTCGAAGAACCAGCTCCTGCTTTCATTGATTCTTTCTATTGTTTTATTCTTCTTGATTTTATTTATTTCTGCTCCAATCTTTATTATGTCCTTCCTTCTATTGACTTTGGGCCTCATTTGTTCTTCTTCTTCTACTTTCATTAATTGTGAGTTTAGACTCTTCATATAGGATTGTTCTTCTTTCCTGAGGTAGGCCTGTATTGCAATATACTTTCCTCTTAGCACGGCCTTCCCTGCGTCCCATAGATTTTGTGGTGTTGAAATACTGTTGTCATTTGTTTCCATATATTGCTTGATCGCTGTTTTTATTTGGTCATTGATCCATTGGCTATTTAGGAGTATGTTGTGATGCCTCCATGTTTTTGTGGGATTTTTCTTTTATTTTGCATAATTTATTTCTAGTTTCATACCTTGTGGTCTGAGAAACTGGTTGGTACAATTTCAATCTTTTAAAATTTACTGAGGCTCTTTTTGTGGCCTAGTATATGATCTATTCTTGAAAATTCCATGTGCACTTGAGAAGAATGTGTATTCTTCTACTTTTGGGTGTAGAGTTCTGTAGATGTGTGTTAGGTCCATGTGTTGTAATGTGTTGTTCAGTGCCTCTGTCTCCTTACTTATTTTCTGTTTGGTTGATCTGTCCTGCAGAGTGAGTAGTGTGTTGAAGTCTCCTAGAATGAATGCATTGCATTCTATTTCCTCTTTTAATTCTGTTAGTATTTGTTTCATGTATGTAGGTGCTCCTGTGTTGGGTGCATAGATATTTATAATGGTTATATCTTCTTGTTGGATTGACCCTTTTATCATTATGTAACGTCCTTCTTTGTCTCTTGTGACTTTCTTTTTTTTGAAGTCTATTTTGTCTGATACAAGTACTGCAACACCTGCTTTTTTCTCCCTGTTAGGTGCATGAAATATCTTTTTCCACCCCTTCACTTTTAGTCTGTGTATGTCTTTAGGTTAAAAGTGAGTCTTTTGTAGGCAACATATAGATGGGTCTTGTTTTTTTACCCATTCAGTGACTCTGTGTCTTTTCATTGGTGCATTCAGTCCATTTACGTTTAGGGTGATTATGGATATGTATGTACTTATTGGCATTGCAGGCTTTAGATTCGTGGTTACCAAAAGCTCTAGGTTAACTTACTATCTAAATGTCTACCTTAACTCACTTAATATGCTATTACAAACACAATCTAAAGGTTCTTTTTTTTCTCATCCTTTTTCTTCCTCCTCCATTCTTTATATATTAGGTATCATATTCCATACTCTTTGTCCCTTGATTGACTTTGGGGATAGTTAATTTAATTTTGCATTTGCTTAGTAATTACCTGCTCTACTTTCTTTACCGTGGTTTTATTACCTCTGGTGACAGTTATTAAACCTTAGGAACACTTCCAACTACAGCAGTCCCTCCAAAACACACTGTAGAGATGGTTTGTGGGAGGTAAATTCTCTCAGCTTTTGCTTATCTGGAAATTTTTTAATGCCTCCTTCAAATTTAAATGATAATCTTGCCAAGAAAAGTAATCTTGGTTCAAGGCCCTTCTGCTTCATTGCATTAAATACATCATGCCACTCCCTTCTGGCCTGTAAGGTTTCTACTGAGAAGTTTGATGATAGTCTGATGGGCTTTCCTTTGTATGTGATCTTATTTCTCTCTCTGGCTGCTTTTAATAGTCCTTATCCTTGATCCTTGCCATTTTAATTACTATATGTCTTAGTGTTGTCTTACTTGGGTCCCTTGTGTTGGGAGATCTGTGCATCTCCATGGCCTGAGAGACTGTCTCCTCACCCAGATTTGGAGATTTGGGAAGTCTTCAGCAATTACCTCCTTCACCAATTTAGCAAAGACTTTCTATCCCTTTTTCTCTCTCTTCTTCTCATACCCCTATAATGTGAAAATTGTTGTGTTTAGATTGGTAACACAGTTCTCTCAATATTCTTTAATTCTTAGAGGTCCTTTTTTGTCTCTCTGCCTCATCTTCTTTGTATTCGTCTTCTCTCGTTTCTATTTCATTTATCATCTCCTCCACCATATCCAATCTGCTTTTAATACTGTCCATTGTGCTTTTCAACAATTGGATCTCCAACCCGAATTCATTCCTGAGTTCTTAAGTATCTTTCTGTACCTCCATTAGCATGTTAATGATTTTATTTTAAACTCCCTTTGAGGAAGAGTCATGAGGTCAGTGTCATTTAAATCTTTCTCAGTAGTGGTATTAATAATTTTACTCTGAATCAGATTCCTTTAGCGTTTCATATTTGTATATGGCGCCCTCTAGTGACCAGAAGCTCTACTTCCTGGAGCTGCTCTGCCCCTGAAGCAATGTCGGGGGTGGTAGGGGAGTGGTATTGGTGCCTGGGGGGAGGAAAGAGCTGTTTTCTGCTACCCAGCTGCTATGCCTGTCTCCACTGTGTGAACCAGTGGGCTGAGCACACAGGTATAAGCCTCTATGCTTTGCGTTTGTAGTTCCTATAGACAGATCTTCCCTCTGACTGGCCTAACGCTGGGGTAGGGTTTGTTGGTTTGTAAGCCAGGTGGGGCTGACTATAAGAAAGGTGCAGTAGGCTGCGTATCACGGAGGGGGTCCTTGGAGCTGTGTAGCCAGCCAGGTAGTTGGAGCACTTGAAGATCGTTTAAGGAGCAAGATTTCTTTTTCCTCCTTTAATATGAGAGTCTATATGGCAAAGCTCCCATCCTGCTGGGCAGAGTGCTCCCGGACAATTTTGTCTACCTGTCCTCTTACCTGAGCAGTAAGCTCTGTGCAATCCTTGCCCCTTTAGCAGCCCTCTTGGTAAGGGCTTCCTTGTAGGAAGTCTCTCAGAGTTCCCACCTTTCTTTTGTTCCACAGCAGCCGGATATGGATCCCTGCTTTCCACAAGTGGCTGGAATCTCTGTCTCTCCAGGAATTCTGCGTATCTGAGCTTTCTAATCCCATAATCACGAGAGTATCATGCAACCACCATGAATTGTAGGTTTGTGCTCCCAGAGCAGATCCCAGGATTTAGGTATTCGGCAGTCCCAGGCCTCCACTCCCTCCCTACTCGGTTTATCTTCCTCCCCCCGGTGAGCTGGGGTGGGGGAAGGGCTTGGGTCCCCCAGGGCCATATCTTTGGTACGTTACCCTGTTCTGTGAAGTCTAGTCTTTTCTCCAGGTGTACACAGTCTGCCACCGTCCTCTTTCCTGTTGCTCTTTCAGGATGAGTTGTATTAGTTATATTTTCGTATTATGTGCGGTTTTATGAGGAAGCCTGTGTCTCACCTCTCACGCCGCCATCTTTAATTCCTAATAGTTTTTAATTAGCAGCTTTGTTGAAGTACAATTTTCATTCCATAAAATTCACCCATTAAATATACAATTAAATGTGATTTAGTAAATTTATATAGTTGTGTAGCCATCACACTGAGATCCTTTGTGCCCATCTGCAGTCAATTCCCATTCCCACCCACAAGCAACCACTAATCTACTTTCTGTCTCTATACATTAACCTTTTCTGCACAGTGCATATAAATTGAATTATACAACATGTGTTCTTATGTATTTGAGTTCTTTCCTTGAGCATAATATTTTGGAGTTTATCCATGTTGTAGCTTGTATCAGTCTTCCTAATCCTTTTTATTGCTAAATAGTATTTCATTGCATGGATACATCACATTTTTTTGTACATTCAGTAGTTGACGGATATTTAGCTGGCCTGCACATTTTGGCTATTATGAATAAAGCTGCTGTTATCATTCCTGTGCAAGCCTTTGTGTGGACTATATTTTCATTTCTCTTGAGTAGACACCTAGGAGTGGAATTGTTGGGTTATATGTTTAACTTCTAAAAAGTACCAAATTATTTTCCAAAATAACTGTACCATTTAACATTCCCACCCACAGTATTTTTCACAATGCTGCACCATTTTACATGCCCACCAGCATTCTTGTTTCTCTGCATCCTTGCAACACTTATGTTTTGCTTTTTGAACAATTATAATAGCCACCCTAATGGATGTGATTCATATCTAATTGTGGTTTTGATTTGCTTTTTCCTAATGAATATTGAGTATCTTTTCATGTGTTTCATGCTCATTTGTAGAACTCCTTTGCAGAAATATCTACTCAAGTCCTTTGCACATTTTTAAGTTTTTTTTTTTAGTTGTAGCTGCTCTCTAGATATTCTGGATACATCCTTATTAAACATGATTTTCAAATCTTTTCTCTCATTCTGTGAATTGTCTTTTCACTCTTATAATGTCCTTTGATGCACAAAAGTTTTTAATTTTGATCAAGTCCAATTTATCTGTTTTTTTTTTTTTCTTTGTTCCTTTTGCTTTTGGTATCATACCTACGAAACCCATTGCCAAATCCAAGATCATGAAGAATTGCCCCTATTCTCCTCCAAAAGTTTTGTAGTTTTAGCTCTTAAATTTAGGTCTTAATGCATTTTGAGTTAATTTTCATGTATAGTGTAAGAATAAGTACCCAAAGTAATCCGTTTGCATGTGTATATCCAGTTTTCTCAGCACAATTCCTTATAAATACTATCCTTTCCCCATTCAGTGGTCTTGGCACCCTTGTTAACAATCGATTGACCTTATTTGTGAGAGTTTATTTCTGAGCTATTTTATTCCATTGATCTGTGTATCTCTTCTCATACAAGTATCCCACTGTTTTGATTATTGTAGCTTAGTAATAAGTTTTGAGTACTCCATATTTTTTCTTCTTTTTAAAATTGTTTGACTATTTGAGATACCTTGATATTCTGTGTGAATTTCTGGATGTTTTTCTGTTTTGCAAAATATGCTGTTGGGATTTTGGTAGGGATTGCATTGAATCTGTATATTGCTTTGAATAGCAGTGTCATCTTATACAATGTAAAGTCTTCCACTCCATGAACATGGGATGCTTATTTAAGCCTTATTTAATTTCTTTCTTTTTTTTAAGGCTTATTTAATTTCCTCTTGCAATATCTTTTAATTTTTGATGCACTAATCTTTATATCATTGGTTAAATTTATATGTAAGTATTTTATTCTGTTTGATGCTATTGAAATGGTATGTTTTTCTTAATTTCCTTTTGGGGTTGTTCATGCTAATATATAGAAACAACTCTATTTTAAGTGTTGATTTTGTATACTGAAATTTTGTTTTATATTTGAATTTTGTTTTATAATTGAATTCACAAATTAGTTTTTTTTTCTTAATATGGATTCTTTAGGATTTTCTGCCCATGGGATGATAGACAGCAAATAAGTTCATCTTTTCATTTTGATTGCCTTTTATTCTTGCCTAATTGCTCTGGCTTATTAGGTTGAATAGAATTGGCAAAAGTTGACATACCTGCCTTGTTCTTGATCTTAGGAGAAAAGCTTTCAGTCTTTCACTATTGAATATAATACTAGTTGTGGGTTTTTCACATATGGACTTTAGTGTGTTCAGTTATTTCCCCTTCTATTCCTAGTTTATTGAGTGCTTTTGTCATGAAACAGTGTCAGATTTTGTCACGTGTTTCTTTCACATGAGTTCAGATGATCATGTTTTTTTATCCATTATTTTATTACTATGGTGAATTACCTTGATTGGTTTTAGTATGTTGAACCACCCTCACATTCCAGGAATAAGTCCCACTTGGTCATGGTCTATAATCCTTACAGTAGCTGCTGAATTCTGTGTATTAGTATTCTGTTGAAGATTTTTGTGTTTCTATTCTTGAGGGGTATTGGTATGTAGTTTTCTTGTCTTGTAGGGTCTTTTTCTGGATTTGTCTTGGTAATGCTTGGCTTCACAGAATAAATTAAAAAGTGTTCTCTTTAGATTTTTCTCTTTAGAAGAGTTTGAGAAAAACTGGTATTATTCTTTAAATGTTTGATAGATTTCACTGTATCATATTTTCTTTGGAGGATTTTTATTTTATTTTATTTTATTTTTATTAAGGTATTATTGATATGCACTCTTATGAAGGTTTCACATGAAAAAACAATGTGGTTACTACATTCACCCATGTTGTCATGTCCCCCCCAAACCCCATTGCAGTCACTGCCCAATAGTATAGTAAGATGCCACAGAGTCACTATTTGCCTTCTCTCTGCTATACTGTCTTCCCCATGACCCCCCCCCCACACCATGTGTGCTAATCATAACACCTTCAGTCCCCTTCTACCTACCTCCACACCTGCCCTCCCCCATGCCTCCCCTTTTATACCCGCTAGTCCCTTCTTGGACTCTGTGAGTCTGTTGCTGTTTTGTTCCTTCAGTTTTTCTTCATTGTTATACCCCACAAATGAAGGAAATCATTTGGTACTTGTCTTTCTCCGCCTCACTAATTTCACTAAGCATGATATCCTCCAGCTCCATCCATGTTGTTGCAAATTGTAGAATTTGTTTCTTTCTTATGGCTGAATAGTATTCCATTGTGTATATATACCGCATCTTCTTTAGTCATTCATCTACTCATGGACACTTAGGTTGCTTCCATATCTTGGCTATTGTAAATAGTGCTGCAATAAACATAGGGGTGCATATGTCTTTTTGAATCTGAGAAGTTGTATTCTTTGGGTAAATTCCAAGGAGTGGGATTCCTGGGTCAAATGGTATTTGTATTTTTAGTTTTTTGAGGAACTTCCATATTGCTTTCCACAATGGTTGAACTAGCTTACATTGCCACCAGCAGTGGAGGAGGGTTCCTCTTTCTCCACATCCTTGCCAACATTTGTTGTTGTTTTATTCCTAGGTATTTTATAGTTATTATTCCTAGGTATATTCATGGTTCTGATGTAGTTGTAAATGGGATTGTTCTCTTAATTCCTCTTTCTGCCAGTACATTATTGGTATATAGAAATGCAACCGATTTCTGTACATTTTGTATCCTGTGACTTAATGAATTCATTAATTCCAGTATTGTATTGTTGAACTCTTCAGGGTTTTCTTTATAAAGTATCATGTCATCTGGAAATAGTTTTATTTCTTCCCTACCAATTTGGGTATTTATTTTTCTTGTCTGATTGCTATGGCTAGGACTTTAAGACTATTTTGAATAAAAGTGGTGAGAGTGGCCTTCCTTCTCTTATTGATCTTAGAAGAAAAGCTTTCAGTATTTTGCCATTGAGTATGATGTTAGCTGTGGGTTTGTCATAGATAGCTTTTATTATCTTGAGATGTGTGCCCTCTTTATCCCTTTGTTAAGAGCTTTCATTGTAAATGGATGTTGAAGTTTGTCAAATGGTTTTTCAGCATATTTTGAAATGATCTTTTGGTCTTTATCCTTCTTTCTGTTAATGTGGTTAATTGATTAATTTGAAGTTATTGAGCCATTTTTGCATCCCTGGATAAATCCACTTGATCATGTTGAATGATCTTTTTAATACATTTTTAACTTCAGTTTGCTAATTTTGTTGAAGATTTTTGCATCTATATTCCTCAGGGACATTGGTCTGTAACTTTTTTTTTTTTTGTAATGTCCTTGAGTGGTTTTGGTACCAAGGCTGGCTTTATAGAATGAATTTGAAAACTTACATTCCTCTTCAGTTTTTTGGAATAGTTTGAGCAGGAGAATGTGCTAAAGGAGTGCAAACCAATGGTGTTTGCCATATCTCTGACCAGCTCTTCTTTAAATATTTGGTAGAGTTGTGAAGCCATCTGGTCCTTGGCATTTGTTTGTTGGGAGTTTTTGATTACCCATTAAATTCCATTACTAGTAATTGGTCTGTTTAAATATTCTATTTCTTCCTGGTTTAGTGTTGGAAGGTTGTATATTTTTAGGAATTTATCCATTCTTCCAAGTTTTCTGATTTGTTAGATTTTACTTTTTATACTACTCTTATAATTGTTTATATTTCTGTAGTGTCAGTTGGAACTTCTCTTTCTGATTTTGAGTCTTCTCTTTTTTTGTTTTTTTGGATAAGTCGAGCTAAAGGTTTACCAATTTTGTTTGTTTTCAAAGAACCGGCTCTTAGTTTCATCTATCTTCTGTATTATTTTTTAGTCTCCATTTAATTTACTTCTACTCTGATCTTTATTTCCTTTCTTCTACTCACTTTGGACTTTCTTTTGTTCTTTCTCTAGTTTCTGTAGGTGTTGAATTAGATTGTTTGTTTACTTGAGATGTTTCTTGCTTCCTGAGGTAGGCTTGTATTGCTATAACCTTTCCTCTTAGGACTGCTTTTCCTGCATCCTAAATATTTTAAACCATTATATTTCTATTTTCATTGTTCTCCAGGTATTTTTTTTCTTTGATTACTTTAATGTTCCATTGGTTCTTTGGTAGCATGCTGTTTAGCCTCCATGTGTCTTTTTCTTCTAATTGATTTCCAGTTTCATACCATTGTGGTCAGAAAAGATACTTGACATGATTTCAGTCTTCTTAAATTTATTGAGACTTTGTGGCCTAACATGATCTATTCTAGAGAATATTACATGTGTACTAGAAAAGAATGTTTGTTCTACTGTTTTTGGATGTAATGTTCTGTATATAACTGTTAGTTCTCTTTGGTCTAATGTGTCGTTCAAATCCACTTTTTCCTTACTGGCTTTCTGTCTGGTTGATCTATCTGTTAATGAAAATGGTGTGTTAAAGTCCTCTACCTACAGTTATTGTATTACTGTCAATCTCTCCTTTTATTTCTATTAATACTTGCTTTACATATTTAGGTGCTTCTCTTTTGGGTATATAGATATTTACAGTTGTTTTATTTTCTTGCTGGATTGTGCCCATGATCATTATATAATGTCCTTTGTCCCTATTATAGTCTTTGTTTTAAAGCCTGTTTTGTCTGATAAAAGTATTGCTACTCCAGCTTTTTTTTTCATTCCTGTTTGCATGGAATATTTTTCCATTCCTTTCAGTCAGTCTGTGTGTGTGTCTTTAGGTCAGAAGTGAGTCTCCTGTAGACAGCATAAAGACTGGTCTTGTTTTTTTTTTAATCCATTCAGTCACCCTATGTCTTTTTATTTAACCATTTACTCTATGTACATTTAAAGAATAATTGATAGATAATGTAGTTATTGCCATTTTGCTAAGTGTTTTCTGTTTGTTTTTGTTCTTTTCTGATCCTTTCTTCCTCTCTTGTTTTCCCATTGTGCATTATACCTTTCTTTAGTGTTATGGTTTGGATCCCCTGCTCTCTGTTTTTTGTGTACGTATCATAGGTTTTTGGCTTGTGGTTGCCATGGGGTTCTTATATGACATTCTATGTATATAGCAACCTATGATAAGTTGATGGCCACTTAAGTTTGAAAGCATTGTAACAACACTACATTTTTTACTCCCCCTACTCCACATTTTATGTATATGATGCTTTCTTTTATACTTTTTAATTTAGTGATTCCCTTAACTAATTTTTAGATGTAATTAACTATACTATTTTGTCTTCTTGGTCTTCATACTAGCTTTTAACTGATTGATCTACCACCTAGGTATATGTTTGCTTTTACTAGTGAACTTTTCACTTAATATTTTTGTTGCTTCTATTTAGGGTCTTTTCTTTTCCTCTTAAAGAAGACCCTTCAACATTTCTTTTAAGGTGGGTTTAGTGGTGGTGAACTCTTTTAACTTATGTTTGTCTGTGAAGCTCATTATCTCCCCTTCTATTCTGAATAATCTTGCTGGGTATTCTTGGTTGGGGTTTTTTTCCTTCAGCATTTTGATATATTGTGCCATTCACTTCTGGCCTGTAGGGTTTCTACCAAAAAAATCAGATAATGATAGCCTTCTGGAGTTTCCCTTGTGGGTAACTTGTTGGTTTTCTCTTGCTGCTTATAAGATTCTCTCTTTGATCTTTGACATTTTAATTGATGTATCTTGGTGTGTACCTCCTTGGATTTATTTTTGGGGGTCTCTCTGTGCATCCTGAACCTGGATGTCTGTTTCCTTCCCTAGGTTAGGGAAGTTTTCAACTATTACTTCAAATAAGTTTCCTACTCCTTTTTCTCTCTTTTCTTTCTGGGACTGCCTTAATGTGAATGTTTGCACATTTGATATTGGTACAGTACTCCCTTAACCTATTCTCATTTCTTTTTATTTATTTACCTTTTTTTAGTGCTCTTCAGCTTGAGTGCCATCCATTGTTTTGTCTTGAAAATTGCTGCTCCATTCTTCTGCATCCTCTATAATCTGCTGTTAATTCCTTCTAGTGTATTTTTCATTTCATTTATTATATTTTTTTATCTCTGATTGGTTCTGTTTTATATTGTCTATCTCTTTGTAGAGGTTCTCATTGAATTCCTCCACTCTTCTCTCAAGTCTGATGAGCATCTTTATGATCATTGATTTGAACTCTGTCCAGTAGATTGCTGAGTCCCATTTCATTTAGTTCTTCTGATGTTTTGTCATATTATCTTGTTTTAAGAATATTCCTCTATCTTCTCATTTTGTTTGACTTTCTGTGCTTGATTATATGAATTAGTAGAAAGGCCTACCTCTCTTTTTCTTAAAGGAGTGGTTTTGCATGGGTCCTTGGTGTAGACTGCATGTGCCTAGTGGTTTTGGTTGGCTGGCTGGAGGCTTAGTGAGTGTGGCCCAGGGGTATTCTTGTGTCAGGGCTTTCAGGGTCTGGTTGGAAGGACCCAGTTGAGGGGCTTCTGAGTGGAAATCGGTGGGGTCCACACGGACAGGGTGGCAGTGGACCCAGGTGCAATTGTCAGGAAAGCTCCACCTCCGCAGCTACTGTCTCCATGTCTTTGGTGCAGCAGAGGCTCAGGCATGCTCCCCAGGGTTGTGACTACCATCTCTCTGCCCACAGTGCAGCAGTGGCCAGGGTGCACTTTTTAGGGGTCTTTGATAACTGACTGTGTGCCCTCAGGGTAGCTGTGGCCCAAATTCATTCTTTGGCTGACATATCTGGGTGTGGGTGGGGGTTGGGAAGCTGCCTAGACCAAGTCTGATATTGGTGTATGCACCTTAACCCTGCTCCTTGGGTCATTTTCAATGTGGGGAATGAGTGAAAATAATGGTGTTTGCCAGATCTCTGATCTGGAGAGAGCTCCTACCATTCCCCTACCATACGGTGGGTGCTTTAGTTCTGAAAATGAGGTTTTTCCACTCATAGTCTAGATGTATTTTAAAGGCAGCTTTTTTTCTCTGCTCCAGGATAGAGAATCTGTGTTCTGGTCCCTCAGAGATATCCCTCCTCACTGTGGGTCATTGCTCTGGGATGGGGCTCTCTCCATTACTGTGTCTCTGTCTCTCCTGTTGTTGTTGTTTTAAGTGAGATCTTTCTCTTCCTTGTTGTGCAGAAGGTGTTTACTCAATCTTCAGTTCTTCTCATGATGAAGTGCTCTGTGTGTAGGTTTAGATCCAGTGTGAAGGTGGGAGAAGGTGTGTTCGAAATCTCTCTAGGCCACTATCTTCTCTTTCAGATGTCCCTACAGTTAATAACTTTAACAACCTAGTTTGGCTAATACCAAATTCATTTCATTAGTGTATAAACACTCTGCTACTGGACATCTCTGTCCCTTCTCCTCCTTTATATTGTTATTATCAGAGCTCACACATTTATTCATTCTGTGCCAATTAACATGTATTTGTAGATAATGTTTAATGCATTTCATTTTTAAATCATACAGGAAAAGTGTGGAGCTACAAGCCAAAAGTAAATAATATTAGTTTTGATACTAACCTATGTAGTTAATTTTACCAGTGTTCTTTATTTCTTCTCATGTCTTTGAGTTACTGCTTAACATCTTTTCATTTCAGTCTGAAGAGCTCCTTTAGCATTTTATAGGTCAAATCTGTTAGTAATGAACTCCCTCCACTTTCGCTTATCTAGAAATGTCTTCCTTTCTCCTTAATTCTTGAAGGATATATTTGCTGCATATAGAAATCTTACTTTAAATATGTCATCACACTGCTTTCTCGCCTCCATGATTTCTAATGAGAAATCAGGTATTAATGTATTGTAGATCCCAAGGTGGGGAAAAAGATGGTGGCATGAGAAGTGAAGCAGAAACCTTCCAAAACCACTATAAAATGAAAATACAGCAAATACAACTAATCCTGAAAGAGCGACCCAAAGACAGCAAAACAGACTGCTTACATCTGAGGAAAAGAGAAGACCTCACAGAAAAGGGTAAAGTAGTAAAGCCATGATCTGGTGGGACCCAAACCCTCTCCCTACCCCAGCTCACAGGCAGGAGGAAAAGAAACTGAGCAGGGAGGAAGTAGAAACCCAGGGCTGCTAAACACCCAGCCCTGGAGATATGCTCTGGGAGCACAAACCCACAATACATAGTGCTCTGGAGATTAGTGGGGTTGGAAAGCAAAGATAGTCGGAATACTCAGAGAGACTGAGATCTAGCTGTTTGTGGAGAACAGGTATGCACAACTAGCTGCTCTGGGACAAAAGAAAGGCAGGCACTTTGAAAGACTTCCCAACAGCAAGAGGGCTGCTAAAGGAGCAAAGACTGCACCAAGCTTGCTGTTCAGGAGAAAGGGCAGGTAGATAAAATCATCCCAGCACACTCAGCGCAGCAGATTGGGAACATTCAGGAGCTTCAGACGCTCCATCCCCCTGGCTGGCAACACAGCCCTCAGGCCCCTCACTCCAATACGCAGCCTGTTGCTCCATCCTGCCAGCAGGCACTGGTCCACAAACCTGTGGCCCTGCCATTGCACCAGGCCAGCCAGAGGGTGGCCCCACCTACAGTAGCTACAGGGGCGTAACACAGAGGCTTCTACCTGTGCATTCAGCCCACTGGACCTGGCAGTAGAGGCAGGCACTGCAGCCAGGAAGGAGGGAAGAGCTCTTTCCTCCTGGGCAGATGCCAGTGACCCCCACCATTCCTCCAGGTGCTGGGAAGCTCCAGAGAGTAGAGCTTCTGGGCAGTAGAAGGCTCCACCTACACAGTTATTATTCCATAGGGATCACTAGAAATATAAAATGGCAAAAAAAAAATTGTGGAAACAAAAGTTCAGCAGACACAGAAAGAGTGCTAAGTGAAACTGAACTCACCAATCTTCTTGATAAAGACTTCAAAATAAACATCATAAAAATGCTCATGGAGCTATAGAAAAATATTCAAGATCTCAGGGAAGACTTCAAGAAAAAGAAACTGAAAAATACAGTATCTGAAATTAAATCTTCAATAGAGGGATTTAAAAGTAGATTAGGTGAGGTAGAGGAGATGATAAATGAAATAGAAATAAGAGAACAGGAAAACAAAGGAACTGAGGCATAGAGAGAAAAAAGGATCTCTAGAAGTGAAAGAATACTGAGAGAACTATGTGACCAATCCAAACAGAACAATATTCGCATTGTGGGGTACCAGAAGAAGATAGAGAAAAAAGGATAGAATGTGTCTTGGAGGAAATAATTGCTGAAGACATATCCAGTTAGGGGAAGGAAATAGTCTCTCAGGTCATAGAAGTGCAGAGATCTCCCAACACAAGGGACCCTAGGAAAGCAACATCAAGACATGTAATAATTAAAATGGCAAAGATCAAGGGCAAGGAGAGAGTATTAAAAGCAACCAGAGAGAGAAAAAAGATCATGTGTAAAGGAAAGCCTATCAGGCTGTCATCAGACTTCCCAGCAGAAACCTTATAGGCCAGAAAAGAGTGGCATGATGTATTTAATGCAGTGAAACAGAAGGGCCTCCAACCAAAATACCTCGCCTGGCAAGATTATCATTTAAATTTGAAGCATGGACTTAAAAATTTCCAGATAAGCAAAAGTTGAGGCAATTTACCACCCTCAAACCTCTCTACAGTGTGTTTTAAGGGGACTGCTATAGATAGAAGTGCTCCTAAGGCTAAATAGCTGTCACCAGAGAAAAAGAAACACAGTAAAGGAAGCAGACCAATTAATTATTAAGCAAATGGAAAATTAAATCAACTACCCACAAAGTGTGTCAAGGGATGCACAAAGAGTACAGAATATGACACCTAATACATAAAGAGTAGAGGAGGAAGAAGAAGGGAGAAAAAAAAGAACCTTTAGATTGTGTTTCAAATAGCATAATAGGCGAGTTAAGATAGACAGATAACAAGGAAGTTGCCCTTGAACCATTGGTAACCATGAATCTAAAGCCTGCAATGGCAATAAGTACATATCTCTCGATAGTCACCCTAAATGTAAATAGACTGAATGCACCAAGCAAAAGACATAGAGTTACAGAATGGATAAAAAAACAAGACCCATTATGTGCTACCTACAAGAGACTCACTTCAAACCCAAAGACATACACAGACTAAAAGTGAAGGGATGGAAAAAGATATTTCATGCAAATAAAAGGGAGAAAAAAAACACAGGAGTTGCAGTACTAGTATCAGACAAAATGGATTTCAAAACAAAGAAAGTAACAATAGACAAAGAAGGACATTACATAATGATAAAGGGGTCAGTCCAACAAGAGGATATAACCATTATAAATATTTATGCACCTAGTATAGGATCACCTAAAATGTGAAACAAATACTAACAGAATTAAAGGGGGAAATAGAATGCAGTGCATTCATTTTAGAGACTTTAACACACTACTCACTCTGAAGGACAGATCAACCAGACAGAAAATAAGTAAGGAGACAGAGGCACTGAACAACCCATTCGAACAGATGAACCTAATGGACATCTACTAAACACTACCCAAAAGCAGCAGGATACACATTCTTTTCAAGTGCACATGGAACGTTTTCCAGAATAGGTCACATAATAGGCCACAAAAAGAGCCTCAGTAAATTCATAAAGACTGAAATTATGTCAACCAGCTTCTCAGACCACAGAGGCATGAAACTAGAAATAAATTAGGCAAAGGAAACAAAAAATCGCACAAACACATGGAGGCTTAACAACCTGCTCCTTAATAATCAGTGGATCATGACTAAACAAAAACAGATCAAGCAATATATGGAGACCAATGAAAACAACAGCTCAATATCCCAAACCTATGGAATGCAGCGACAGCAATTCTAAGAGGAAAGTATATTGCAATACAGGCTTGCCTCAAGAAGAACAATACCAAATGAACAGTCTAAACTCACAATTAATGAAACTATAAAGAGAAGAACTGAGGCCAACAGTCAGTAGAAGGAGTGATGTAATAAAGATAAGAGGAAAAATAAATAAAATTGAGAAGAATAATACAATAGAAAGAATCAGGGAAACCAGGAGCTGGTTCTTTGAGAAAATAAGCAAAACAGATAAACCCCTAGCCAGACTTATCAAGAAAAAAAGAGTCTACACACATAAACAGAATCAGAAATGAAAAAGGAAAAATCACTATGGATACCACAGAAATTCAAAGAATTATTAGAGAATACTATGGAAAATTATATGCTAACAAACTGGATAACCTTGAATAAATGGACAACTTCCCATAAAAATACAACCTTCCATTACTGACCCAGGAAGAAACAGAAAATCTGAACAGACTATTTACCAGCAATGATACTGAATTGGTAGTCAAAACACTGCCTGAGAACAAAACGCCTGGACCAGATGGCTTCACTGTGGAGTTTTACCAGACATTTAGAGAAGACCTAATATGCATCCTCCTTAAAGTTTTCCAAGCAGTGGAAGAGGAAGGAATACTTCCAGACTCATTCTATGAGCCAACATCACTTTATAATGCCAAAACTAGACAAAGACACCACACACAGAAAAAAAACTACAGACCAGTATCCCTGATGAACATAGATGCAAAAATCCTCAACAAAATATTAACAAACTGAATTCAAAAAAACATTGAAAGATCATCCATCATGATCAAGTAGGATTTATTCCAGAAATGCAAGGATGGTACAATATTTGAAAATCCATCAACATCATACAGCACATCAACAAAAAGAAGGATAAAAATCACATGATCATCTCAATTGATGCTGAAAAACATTTGATAAATTCAACATCCCTTCATGATAAAAACTCTCAACAAAATGGGTATAGAGGGCAAGTACTGCAACATAATTAAGGCTATATACTACAAACACACAGATATGTCCAGGAAAAAGTTGCTGCCTGGCTTACTTCACTGAGCACAGCCAATATCGTACTTAACAGCAAAAAGCTGAAAGCTTTTCCTTTAAGATCAGGAACAAGACAAGGACACCCACTATCACCACTTTTATTCAATATAGTACTGGAGGTCCTATTGACAGCAATCAGACAACACAAAGAAATAAAAGACATCCAGATTGGTAAGGAAGAAGTTAAACTGTCACTGTTTGCAGATGACATGATATTATATTTAAAAAACCATAAACCATGCACCAGAAACTACTAATAACTGAATTCAGCAAAATCAATGCACAAAAATCTGTTGCATTCCTATATACTAACGATGAACTAGCAGGAAGAGAAATCAGGAAAACAATTTCATTTACAATTGCATCAAAAAAATAAAATTCCTAGGAATAAACCTAACCAAGGAGGTGGAAAACCTGTACCCTAAAAACTGCAAGATGCTCATGAGAGAAATTAAAGGAGACACCAATAAATGGAAATAATCCCATGCTCATGGATAGGAAGAATTAATCTTGTCAAAATGACCATCCTGCCTGAAGCAATCTACAGATTCCATGCAATCCCTTTCAAAATACCAGGAGCATTCTTCAATGAACTAGTACCAATAGTTTTAAAATTCATATGGAACCACAAAAGACCCCAAATAGCCAAAGCAATCCTGAGAAGGAAGAACAAATTTGGGGGAATTATGCTCCCCAACTTCAAGCTCTACTACAAAGCAACAATAATCAAGACAATTTGGTACTGGTACAAGAACAGACCCACAGATCAATGGAACATAATAAAGAGTCCAGATATAAACCCACACATATGTGGTTGGTTAATATACGATAAAGGAGCTGTGGATATATAATGTGGAATGACAGTCTCTTCAACAACTGTGTAGGCAAAACTGGACAACTACATGTAAGAGAATGAAACTGGATTATTGTCTAATCCCATACACAAAAGTAAACTTGAAATGGATCAAACACCTGAATGTAAGTCATGAAAGCATAAAACTCTTAGAAGAAAATATAGGCAAAAATCTCTTTATATATTTTGGATGTTAACCCCTTATCATATAAATTGTTTATGAATATAATCTCCCATACTGTAGGATGCCTTTTTTGTGCTACTAATGGTGTCCTTCACTGTATAGAAGGTTTTTAGTTTGATGTAATCCCATTTGTTCATTTTTGCTTTTGTTGCCCTTGCCTTAGGAGATATGTCCAGGAAAAAGTTGCTGCCTGGCTTATTTCATTGAGCATAATACTCTCTAGCTCCATCCATGTTGTTGCAAATGGGAGGATTTGTTTCTCTCTAATGGCTGAACAGTATTCCATTGTGTATATGTACCACATCTTCTTTATCCATTCATCTACTGATGGATGCTTAGGTTGCTTCCATATATTGGCTATTGTAAATACTGCTGCAATAAACATAGGGGTGTATATGTCTTTTTGAATCTGAGAATTTGTTTTCTTTGGGTATAATCCTAGGAGTGGAATTCCCAGGTCAAATGGTATTTCTATTTTTAGTTTTTTGAGAAGCCTCCATATTGCTTTCCACAATGGTTGAACTAACTTACATTCCCACGAGCAGTGTAGGAGGGTTCCCCTTTCTCCACATCCTCGCCAGCGTTTGTTGTTCTTAGCCTTTTGGATGCTGGCCATCCTTACTGGTGTGAGGTGGTATCTCATTGTGGTTTTAATTTGCATTTCCCTGATGATTAGTGATGTGGAACATCTTTTCATGTGTCTGTTGGCCATCTGAATTTCTTCTTTGGGGAACTGTCTCTTCATATCCTCTGCCCATTTTTTAAGCAGGTTATTTGATTTTTGGGTGTTGAAGTGTGTAAGTTCTCTATGTATTTTGGATGTTAACCCCTTGTTGAGTATGTCATTTACAAATATACTCCCATACTGTAGGAGCCTTTATGTTCTGCTGATGGTGTCGTTTGCTGTACAGAAGCTTTTTAAGTTGATGTTATCCCATTTGTTCATTTTTGCTTTTGTTTCTTTAGGGAATTTTTCAATTTTTAGTTATTCTACTTCTAAGCTCCAGAATTTTGATTCCTTTTCATAATTCTGTCCCTTCACTGATAATATTATTTTGTTCATACACACCCTTCCTTTAACTCATTGAGCATGCTTAATACAGTTGATTCTACATCTTTGACTATTAATTCCATTGTCTAACCTTCTTCAGGCATGGTTTTTATTAAATTCTCTTCCTATGAATGGTTCATACTTGTCTTTTTCTCTGTATGTATTGTAATTTTTTGTTGCCACTTTGACATTCTGAGCATTATAATGTGGTATCTCTGTAAATCTGTTATCTCACTTCTCAATGATTGCTGATTTTTTGTTTGTTTAGGGCCGGAGTTATCTGTGATATTTGCAAATTATTTTTGCAAAGTATGTAATCCTATTTTGTGTGGGTCACAAGTGTCTTTTCTGTCATTTCTGTAGTCAGCTGATGATCTGACCAAGATTTCCTTAAAAGCCTGGCTCAAAAAAAGGGGCAAAAAGAGGTTTATCTCTTTTAATGTTCTAGTAGATACCATCATTGGAAGTTGGTACTGCAGAGAGATCTGAAAGTGATACAAGTGTCTTTGCTTGTCGCTCAGGGCACTGCCAGACCAACCCAAATCCACAACCGCAAATTTTATTTTTATTTTTTATTTTTTATTTTTATTAAGGTATTATTGATTACAGTCTTATGAAGGTCACATGAAAAAACAATGTGGTTACTACATTTACCCATATTACAACCGCAAATTTTAGGACATTTTATTATCTATCCCTGCTTTCACCAGTCAAATCCAGGAACATGGGCTGCTATCTCCACTGCTGCGGGAGTGATGGGCTGAGGAATGTGGGATGGTAATTCACACATGCCATTCACTTGTAGAAGATCAGCATCCTCCCCTCTCATGCCCTCCCCTGCGTGTTATAAGTATCTTATAAGGTTCTAGAGTTCTAAAGTGGATGATTCCAGTTGCTCTTTCCAGCTGAATTTTTACTTTAGTGGAGGGACTGACCTCTAGATCTTCCTACTCCATTTTACAGCAGTGGTGTATTTTGAAGTGCAAATGTTTTAAATTTGATTAACCCCAGCTTACCTTTTTTTAAAAATGGATCATGCTTTTAATGTTACAGTGAAGAATTATTTGCATAAAGCATGGTGTCAAAGATTCTCTCCTGTGTTAGCATGGCTGGATGGCAAATCTTTGGAGTGTAGGCAAGTCACATGGGGGCTTATAGGGGAAGCATGACTTGGTGAGAAATTTCTGAGGGGTGCAGGTGAACTCTGTGGCACCTATGGAGGGAATTGTGTCAGTGGTGGCAGGAAACCTTTGGGGTGCCATTTTCCATGTCAAGAGGGCTGTGGAAAAGCCATATCCAGACTGAGTTCTTTGAAGCTACAGGTTTGCTGAGGGACTACATGTTCTGGGCACTTAAGTGAGAAGAGTCATGTCTGTTGGATGTCCTTCCTTGTCTACTGGATGTCCACATCTATAGCACTGACACACTCTACAGGAGATGGAAACTACAGGAGTTTCTCCTGCACTGTCCCTTTTAGTGCCCTCAAAGCTTAAGAGTTCCATGTTCATTTTAAAGGAGAAGCATTCATAGAAATTTTGTTATCACAGAGCATATATTACAGGGTGAATATGTAGCTACAAGGTAATAAGTTGGTAAGTGGCACACAAGGTGTCAAATATTGTTTAAATTACTACATCCTTTCATGCTTGGAATTATTTGTTATAAATATACTAGTCCTCTACATAATCATTATTGGAAGATTCCAATCTAGAGATCTTACAAAGTCGAGAATTGAGTGTTCTCTGAGATGAAATGTTCTCTGAGATGAAACTTCTAGAATATCCTGAAGAGAAATGACCTCTACACAGTCATCAGTTCATTTACATTGCACACTCAAGGAAATGAGAGTGTTTCTGTAATTTATTATTGAGTAGCCCACATTCTTTTGTAGGACTCCAGTGATACCTTTGTGAATTTGAAGAATAGCCTTCACATTATACATTAAAAACTTACCTTCTTAACACAGTGTTCTTTTAAACAAGCATATGATATTTTGAATGTAGATTTGCCAAGTATTTGGGGCTTCAGATAATGTATAACTGTAACTGTATATGAAAATGTAAATTTTTCACAATGGTCATTTACATCACAGCCTATATGAAGAGTTGATACTCAGTTGGATTCATTAATACCTTTCTGAGGGTGCCCTGGTCAAGCTGAATTGATGAATACGTATTCTGAATATCATGCCTGCCATGTGCACTAGATACTTAATTTGGCTGGTAAGGGCTTGGAGATAATAGGTAAAATTCTTGATCCTTGTGCAGGTTCACCCCCCCCCCCGCCCTAGATTTTTAGTGAGAGTTATTTTCTTCCTTGGTTATATATTCATTCTTTTGCAGTAAGTTTTCTTGTACATACCTATTCTAGGAAAAAGTTTACATGTACATATACTGTAGCAATGGAGAATCAGTAGATGCCCTTTTATTATAAACAATGTAAGATTATTACTGTTATTACTGAAATGATTAAATAGTATTTCCACAAAAGATTGTTACTTAACTCTAGCTGTTTTATACAAAAGTTCTCTTTAACTTTTTTATTTTCAAATTCTTGGCTTTTGTTGTCAAGTACATGAATAGTCTATAGGTGATTCAAAGCAAATATTTACATCTTATTTACAGTTGTCATTTTTCTCCCAATTTGCTTATCTTCCTAATATCTCTGTTGATGATTCATCTATTATTTCCATATAAGCCAGGTATTCTTAATTGAGTCTTGTTAGTGTAATAGTCGGTAGTACAGGTAGTAGAAATAATTTTATTTAAAAGCATTTTTTGTATTTGTCTTGGGAATAAACATACTTTAAAAAAGTTATTACTAAGTAAGTTCCCTGGTTACCAAAAAACACAATTCATGTAACTTTTCTGTGTTTCAGAAGCCTTTTTCCAAAAAGGACAAAGGAACTCAAATCAGTTGTTCATAGTGCTCCTGGTTGGAAATTATTTGGTAAGGTCCCTCCCAGAGAGAATCTTCAGAAAGCTTCCAAAATCATCCAGCAGGTAAGTACTAATATAGCAATGTCATTTTTCTTAGCTTATCATATATTCTTTTCATGATAATTAACCATATTCCACTTTTATTCATATTTTCTACACATAAAATTTTGGGACTATAGATATTTTTAGTAAGCTTAAAATTTAGCATACCCACATTTGAAACTATCTTTTATGGTTGTGAAAATTCTTTAAAGTGATAGAACATTGATTTTCTTTCCCAGTTATTCCTTGGATAGCTTTTTTCCTTTCATTTTTTTTCTTAGCTAACCATTCCCACCACATACTTTGACTTCTAACTGAACATGGTAGCATTTGCCAATGGTACATATTTTGTGGATATAAGTGGTTGTGAACTGATGAAAGAGTAAAAAAAGCAAGCTGAGTAGTGGCAACTTCTAAACTTCTTACATGCTGGATCAGAAACCAGTCAGTTTGCTAATATTTTCTTACAGATTCTGCTTCCATATTCATTCAAGATATTGTTCTCTAATTTTAATTCCTTTCCTGGTTTTGGCATCAGGATAATCAGAAATTATTTCTTCCCTTTCTATTCTGAAGGAATTTGTGTATAATTAATATTATTTCTTCCTTCATATATTTGGTAAAGCTCACCAGTGAAATGATCTAAGGCAGATTTCTCATCCTCAGTGCCACTGACATTTTAAACCTTGTAATTATTGTTGTTGGGGGCTTTCCTGTGCAATGTAGGATATTCAGCAGCATCTCAGGCCTACCTGCTAGATGCCTTTAGCACACCACCCACCCCACTCCCATCACCACAGTCACAGCAATTAAAAATATCTGTAGATATTGCCAGATGTTTCCTGGAGACCAAAGTGGACCCCAGTTGAGAACTGCTGACACAGACCAAGCATGGAAGTTTTTTGTTGTGGTTGTTGAGTAGATTTTTAATTGCAAATTTATTATTTTAATTGATATAGGGCTGTGAAGTTTTCAAGCTTTTTTAACTTTGTTTTAGTAATGTCTTTCAGGAGATTTTTTCATTTCATCTGTATTGTTGGAATAAAATTGTCCATAATCTCTTATTATCCTTTTAATGTCTGTTGGATATGTGATATCAATATGGAAAGATTATCTCTTACATTCCTGATTTTAGTAATTTGCATCTTCTTTTTTTTATCAGTTTTACTGATCTTTTAAAATAAATACCTTTTGTTTCAATGATTTTTTTACCTCTTTTTTCTATTTCACTTATTTTTGCTTTTTGTTATTTACTTGCTCTTGGTTTGTTTTGCACTTTTTCTAATTTTTTAAGGTGGAAAATTGGTTTTAGACCTTTCATCTTTTTAATGTAAGTATATTAAATCATAAATATCCCTATAGCCTTATGTTTGCTGCATTCCATAGTTTCAGTGTTTTCATTTTCATTCAATCCCAATATTTTCTCTTTTCTTTTGTTATTTATTTTACTTATTTTGTTTAATGGTTGTTTAGAAGTGTGTTTTAATGTTCAACTATTTTAGGATTTTCTAGATATGTTTCTATAAATGATTTCTAATTTAATTTTGTTATGATCATACAATAATATACATTATGCAACCTTTTAATTTGAGGTTTATACCCCAGATATAGCTTGTCATAGTGAATATTCTTTGTGCACTTGAAAAGAATGTGTATTTGCAGATGTTGGGAGAGTGTTGCATAAATGTCAAATAGGTCATGTTAGATGATAATGTTGTTAAAAGCCTTGTGTAATTTTGCTGATTTTCCATCTACTTGTTTTATGAGTTACTGAGAGTAATAAAATCTCTACCATTATCTACTTGGCTATTTCAGTTCTTTTTGTTTCATGTGTTTTGAAACTTTGTTTTTAGTCTTCTTGATGAATTAAATTCTTTACCATTATTATAATGTCTTTTTTGCTCTAGTAATAGTTTCTTATTATGATATTTCTGTCTACATTAGCTATGCAGCTTGCTTACAGTTAGTGTCATGATATTTGTTTTTCTGTCCTTTTACTTTTAGCAATCTTTATGTTTAAAGAGGACTTCTTGTATACACTATATTTGGGTCTCCTGGTTGCAATATGAAACCATTGGCTTTTTGAATGGAGTGTCGTTTAATGTCATTATTGATATAACTTGGTTTAATTGTACTGTCTTGCTGTTTCTTGTCAAATGGTCCTCTGTGGTCTCTGTTTTGTTTTGTTTTGTTTTCTCTTTTCCTTCTTTCTTTTGGATTAATGAGTATTTTTAGTTCTTCATTTTATTTCTACTGTTAACTTAATAGATATACATTTGATTTAGTTTTTCACGGTTGCTCTTGGCCAGTAGTTCCCAACCATTTTACTTTCACAATTCCTTTGGGTTATTAGTTATTAAGGACCTCAGAGAGTTTTTGTTTATGATTATTATCAGTTATTACTATACCTAAAATTGAAACTGAAATGTTGATTTATTAATTCACTTAAAAATAACAATAGTAAAATCATTACACGTTAACATAAGTAACATTTATGTAATTCTTTAAAAACTATTTAAAAAAACAACTGGTGGGAAAAAGTAACATTGTTTTCAATTTTTGCACATTTCTTTAATGTCTGGCTTAATAAATGAAAGTTAGAATATCATATCTACTCCTGTATTCAGTTTCTTGCTACATGTTGTTTTAGTTTAAGTAGGTGAAGAAAATTTGACCTCCTACAGATATGTAGATAGTAAAAGGAAGAACATTTTAATAACCTTTTCAGACAATTGTGGATATTTTTCTTTGATACCACTCCAAAACTCATCAAGTGGTAGTTTCTTAAAGGTAAGTTATATTGTGCATTCTAAAACCATATATAACTCTATTAAAATCCATTGGATTTTCTTTCACTTTGAATGGGTGTTTTTATCCATGCATGATTTTGTAATATCATGCATTGATCATTTGGAAAATACTGGTTCATCAGTTACAAGCAGAGCATCCATATGTAACATTTCATTATACAGTATCAAAAAATTATGGTTATATCACCACTGATTTCATTTGAAAATATTACATATTAGAAACTCAGACATGGCATTTACAAATTGTGCAGAACTTTAATTTTCACTTAAAAGGTTTGACTTTTGAGACTTCCGGGAAGATGTCAGCGTGAGTAGGGCAGCGGAAATCTCCTCCCAAAACCTTATATATTTATGAAAATACAACAAATACAACTATTCCTAAAAGAGAGATAAGAAGATAGAGGACAACACCCAGGCTGCAGCTACCCATGAGAGGACTCGGCACCTCGTGAAGTGGGTAAGATACAGAGCCATGACCAGGCAGGACCCAAGCACTTGCCCACCCCAGCGCACCGGCGGGAGGAGAGAATTCAGAGCGGGGAGGGAGTGGAAGTACACCCCGCGAAATAACCAGCCCCGGTGATCTCCACCGGGAGCACTGACACACATCGCGTGGTGTATCAGAGATTGGGGAGACAGAGGTGCAGGACCTGAGACAGACAACGCAACCGGGTCCTCTCAGCCAGCTCCCCGGGGCAAAATAAAAGCGCCTACTTTTTTAGCGGTCTTAAAGAGACACGGGGCCCAAAGGAGGAGCACCATCGTCCCAGCACACTCAGCCCAGCAGGCTTGGAGTCCTGGGGAATTTCGGACACCTTGAACAGCGGCTGGAAAAAGTAGCCTAAATGAGACTTCCCACAGGGATCAGCAGCCTCGCATGTGTTCCCTCCCTGACCAGAGCCACAAAGGGCCCGGAGGAGCGACGTGGCCTGGCGGAGTGGCCGCGGCTGTGGAATACTGGGGCAGCAGCGCGACCTACAGCATCCTCACAGAATCTACTCCCAGAGGGCATTTTTCTGTTTTTTGGTTTCTTTTTAAGTCTTAGAGAGCCCAGCTGACATACGTGGTGCCTACCAATGACCACTTCTATCTCCATGAAAAGACAGACGAATATGGTACAAACAAAGCTTAGCCAGACAACCCCACAGAGGGAGCCTGATGGGATGGACATGCACAATCTTCCTGAAAAAGATTTCAGAATAAAAGTCATAACCATACTGGTGGATCTACAGAGAAATATGCAAGAGCTAAGGGAGGAAGTGAGGAAAGACAATGCAGAAATGAGACAAGCGATCAACATGCATAGCAGCAGACTGGACGAGATGCAAGAGACTGTTAATGGAATAGAAATCAGAGAACAGGAATACAGAGAAGCTGAGGCAGAGAGAGAAAAAAGGACCTCTAGGAATGAAAGAATATTAAGAGAAGTGTGTGACCAGTCCAAATGGAACAATATTCACATTATAGGAGTACCAGAGGAAGAAGAGAGAGAAAAAGGGATAGAAAGTGTCTTTGAAGAAATGCTGAAAACTTCCCGAAGCTGGGAAGGAAATAGTCTCACAGTCCAGGGAAGCCCACAGATCTCCCAACACAAGTGACCCAAGGAAGACAACACCAACACCCATAATAATTAAAATGGCAAAGATCAAAGATAAGTACAGAGTATTAAAGGCAGCAAGAGAGAGAAAAAAGATCACCTACAAAGGAAACTCATCAGACTATCATCAGACTACTCAACAGAAACCTTACAGGCCAGAAGAGAATGGCATGATATATTTAATGTAATGAAACAGAAGGGCCTCGAACCAAGAATATTGTATCCAGCATGATTATCATTTAAATATGATGGAGGTATTAAACAATATCCAGACAAGCAAAAGCTGAGAGAGTTTGCCTCTCATAAACCACCACTACAGGATATCTTAAATGGACTGCTCTACGTGGAAGCACTCCTAAGGCTAAAAAGAGGTCACCAGAGAAAATAAAGTCATAGCAAAGAAAGCAGACCATCCAAATACTAACTAAAGGCAAAGAATAAAACACCTAGTATAGAAAGAATGGAGAAGGAAGAATAAGAAGGGAGAGAAATAAAGAATCATCAGACTGTGTTTACAATAACTTAACAAGAAGGGTAAGTTAGACTGTTAGATAGTACAGAAACTACCCTTGAACCTTTGGTAACCAGGAATCTAAAGCCAGCAATGGCAGTAAGTACATATCTACCGATAATCACCCTAAATGTAAATGGACTGAATGCACCAATCAAAAGACACAGAGTAATAGAATGGATAAAAAAGCAAGACCCATCTATATGCTGCCTACAAGAGACTCACCTCAAACCCAAAGATATACATCGACTAAAGGTGAAGGGATGAAAAAAGATACTTCATGGAAACAACAAGGAAAAAAAAGTAGGTGTTGCAATACTTGTATCAGACAAAATAGACTTCAAAACAAAGAAAGTAGCAAGATATAAAGAAGGATATTACAAAATGATAAAAGGGTCAGTCCAACAAGAGGATATAACCATTGAAAATATATATACATCCAACACAGGAGCACTGGCATATGTGAAACAAATACTAACAGAATTAAAGGAGGAAATAGAAAGCAATGCACTCATTTTAGGAGACTTCAACACACCACTCACTCCAAAGGACAGATCAACCAGACAGAAAATAAGTAAAGACACAAAGGCACTGAAGAACACACTAGAATAGATGGACCCAACAGACCATCTACAGAACTCTACACCCAAAAGCAACAGGATACACATTCTTCTCAAGTGCACATGGAACATTTTCCAGAATAGACCACATACTAGGGCACAAAAAGAACCTCAGTAATTTCAAAAAGATTGAAATTCTACCAACCAACTTCTCAGATCACAAAGGCATAAAACTAGAAATAAATTGTAGAAGGAAAACAAAAAGACTCACAAATACATGGAGACTTAACATTCTCCTAATTAATCAATGGGTTAATGACCAAATCAAAACAGAAATCAAAGAATTTATGAAGACTAATGACAAGAACAACACAAAGCCACAACTTCTGTGGGACGCAGCAAAGGCAGTTCTAAGAGGAAAGTATATTAAAATCCAGGCCTATATAAAGAAGGAAGAATATTCCCAAATGAATAGTCTAAAGACACAATTACTGAAATTTGAAAAAGAAGAACAAATGAGGCCCAAAGTGACCAGAAGGACGGACATAATAAAGATTAGAGAAGAAATAAATAAAATTGAGAAGAATAAAACAATTTAAAAAATGAGACCAAGAGATAGTTCTTTGAAAAAATAACAAAATAGATAAATCCCTAGCCAGACTTATTAAGAGTAAAAGAGAATCTACACACATAAACAGAATCAGAAATGAGAAAGGAAAATAATGACAGACCCCACAGAAATACAACGACTTATAAGAGAATATTATGAGAATCTATATGCTAACAAGCTGGAAAAGATAGAAGAAATGGACAACTTCTTAGAAAAATACAACCTTCCAAGACTGTCCAAGGAAGAAACAGAAAAACTAAACAGACCAATCACCAGCAATGAAATTGAATCGGTAATCAAAAAACTAACCAAGAACAAAACTCCCGGACCAGATGGATTCACCTCTGAATTCTACCAGACATATAGAGAGGAAATAACACCCATTCTCCTTAAAGTTTTCCAAAAAATAGAAGAGGAGGGAATACTTCCAAACTCATTCTATGAAGCCAGCATCACTCTAATTCCAAAGCCTGGCAAAGACCTCACTGAAAAAGAAAATTACAGACCCATATCCCTGATGAACGTAGATGCAAAAATACTCAACAAAATATTAGCAAACCGAATTCAAAAATATTTCAAGAGGCTCATATACACCACGATCAAGTGGGATTCATCTCAGAGATGTAAGGATAGTACATCCTTTGAAAATCCGTCAACGTCATCCACCACATCAACCAAAATAAGAAAAAAACCCACATGATAATATCCATAGATGCTGAAAAACCATTTGACAAAATTCAGCACCCATTCATGATTAAAACTCTCAACAAAATGTGTATAGAGGGCAAGTACCTCAACATCATACAGGCCATATATGACAACCCCACAGCTAACATCATACATAACAGCGAGAAGCTGAAAGCTTTTCATCTAAGATCGGGAACAAGACAGGGATACCCACTCTCTCCACTATTATTCAACATAGTACTGGAGGTCCTAGCTATGGCAATCAGACAAAACAAAGAAACACAAGGCATCCAGATTGGTAAAGAAGAAGTCAGATTGTCAGTATTTGCAGATGACATGATATTCTACATAAAAAACCCTAAAGACTCCATTCCAAAACTATTAGAACTAATATCTGAATGCAGCAAAGTTGCAGGATACAAAATTAACACACAGAAATCTGTTGCTTTACTGTATACTAACGATGAGCTAACAGAAAGAGAAATCAGGAAAACAATTCCATTCACAATTGCATCAAAAAGAATAAAGTACCTAGGAATAAACCTAACCAAGGAAGTGAAAGACCTATACCCTGAAAACTACAAGACACTCCTAAGAGAAGTTAAAGAGGAGACTAACAAATGGAAATTCATCCCATTCTCTTGTCTAGGAAGAATTAATATTCTCTAATGGCTATACTACCTAAAGCAATCTACAGCTTCAACACAATCCCTATCAAAAGACCAACAGCATTCTTCTATGAACTGGAACAAATAGTTCTAAAATTCATATGGAACCACAAAAGACCCTGAATAGCCAAAGGAATCCTGAGATGGAGGAATAAAACGGGGAATTATGCTCCCTGACTTCAAGCTCTGCTACAAAGCCACAGTAATCAAGACAATTTGGTATTGGCAAAAAAACAGGCCGACAGACCAGTGGAACAGAATAGAAAATCCACACATTAACCCAAACATAAACAGTCAATTAATATATGATAAAGGAGCATTGGATATACAATGGGGAAATGACAGCCTCTTGAGCAGCTGGTGTTCGCCAAACTGGACAGCTACATGTATGAGAATGAAACTGTACTACTGTCTAACCTCTTACAGAAAAATAAACTCAAAATGGATCAAAGACCTGAATGTACGTTATGAAAGCATTAAACTCTTAGAAAAAAACACAGGCAAAAATCTCTTGGACATAAACATGAGAGACTTCTTCATGAACATACATCCCTGGGCAAGGGAAACAAAAGCAAAAATGAACAAGTCGGACTCTGTCAAGGTGAAAAGCTTCTGTACAGCAAAGGATATCATCAGTAGAACAAAAAGACATCCTACAGTATGGGAGAATATATTCATAAATGGCATATCCGATAAGGGGTTGACATCCAAAATACATAAAGAACTCACGTACCTCAAGAAACAAAAAGCAAATAATCCAATTAAGAAATGGGCAGAAGACATGAATAGACACTTCTCCAAAGAAGAAATTCAGATGACCAACAGGCACATGAAAAGATGCTCCACATCGCTAATCATCAGAGAAATGCAAATTAAAACCACAGTGAGATATCACCTCACACCAGTGAGGATGGCCAACATCCAAAACACAAACAACAACAAATGTTGGCGAGGATGTGGAGAAAAGGGAACCCTCCTACACTGCTGGTGGGAATGCAAATTAGTTCAACCATTGTAGAAAGCAGTATGGAGGTTCCTCAAAAAACTCAAAATAGAAATACCATTTGACCCAGGAATTCCACTCCTAGGAATTTACCCTAAGAATGCAGCAGCCTAATTTGAAAAGGACAGATGCACCCCTATGTTTATCGCAGCACTATTTACAATAGCCAAGAAATGGAAGCAACCTAAGTGTCCATCAGTAGATGAATGGATAAAGAAGAGGTGGTACATATACATATACACAATGGAATATTATTCAGCCATAAGAAGAAAACAAATCCTGCCATTTGCAACAACATGGATGGAGCTAGAGAGTATTATGCTCAGTGAAATAAGCCAAGCCGAAAAAGACAAGTATCAAATGATTTCACTCGTATGTGGAGTATAAGAACAAAGAAAAAAATTCAAGGAACGAAACAGCAGCAGACTCACAGAACCCCAGAATGGACTAATAGTTACCAAAGGGAAAGGGACTGGGGAGTGTGGGCGGGAAGGGAGGGACAAGGGGGGAAAAGGGGTATTATGATTAGCAGACGTAATGTTGGCGGGGCCGCAAGTAGGGCTGTACAACTGAGAGAAGGCAAGTAGTGATTCTGTAGCATCTCACTATGCTGATGGACAGTGATTGTAATGGGGTTGGTGGGGGGGACCTTATGAAGGGGATAGTTTAATAACCATAATATTGCACATGTAACTGTAGATTAATGATAACAAAATAAATTAATTTAAAAAAAGGTTTGACTTTTTATTGTCAACAATTACCTTCAACTTGATAGGATTGGATTAAAGATGGCCATGTGAGAGGTGAGACAGAGGCTTCCTCCGAAAACCACAAATAATCCGAAAATATAATTAATACAACTACTCCTGAAAGAGCAACAGGAAAGAGGACTGCACCAGACTGCATTCACCTGGAGAAAAGAGCAGACCTCACGGAACAGGGAAACGTACCAAAGCTCTGGCCAGCAGGACCCAAGCCCTTCCCCCACCCCAGCTCAACCGTAGGAGAAAGAGAATTGGAGCTGGGATGGGTGGAAGCCTGTGACTGCTGAACATCTAACTCCGGAGATCTGCGCTGGGACCACAAACCTACATTTCATGGTGCTTGCATGGTACTCTCGTGTGTAGGGGGTTGGAAAGCTCAGACAGGCAGAATTCCTGGAGAGACTGAGAATCCAGCTGCTTGTGGAAAGCAGGCATCCCTATCTGGCTGCTCTGGGAGAAAAGAAAGGTGGGCAGTGTGAGAGACTTCCTAACAAGGAAACCCTTAGCAAGAGGGCTGCCAAAGGCAAGGATTGCACAGAGCTTACTACTCAGGAGAAAGGACAGGTAGACAAAATTGTTGAGGTGCACTATGTCCAGCAGGTGGGGAGCTTTCACGATCTTCAGGTGCTCCAGCTCCAAGGACCCCCGTCCGTGATATGCAGACTACTGTGCCTTTCTCCCAGCCAGCCCCACCTGGTTGGCATATCGGAAAACCCGACCCTGGCGTTAGGCAAGCCAGAGGGAAGCCCCATCTACAGCAACTACAAATGCAAAGCCAGAGGCTTATACCTGTGTGCTCAGCCCACTGGTTCAGACAGTGGAGACAGGCATAGCAGCCGGGAGCAGGAAACAGCTCTTTTTTCCCCCCAGGCACCAATACCACATTGATTCAGGGGCTGAGTAGCCCTAGAGAGTAGACCTTCTGGGCACTAGAGGGCGCCATACACATATATGAAATGCCAAAGGAACCTGGTTCAAAGTAAAATTATTAATACAACTCCTGTGAGAAATCTAAATGACATAGACCTCATGAATCTTCCTGAAAGGGAGTTCTAAATAAAAATCATTAACATGCTCATGGAGGTACAGAAATATATTCAAGAACTCAGGAATGAATTCCACTCAGAGTTTCAGTCACTGAAGAGCACAATGGAGGGGATTAAAAGCAGATTAGATACAGTGGAGGAGAAAATAAATGAAATACAAACTAGTGATGATGAATACAAAGAAGCTGAGGCACAGAGAGGCAAAAAGGATATCTAAGCATGAAAGAATATTGAGAGAACTGTGTGACCAATCCAAATGGAACAATATTCGCATAATAGGGGTAGCAGAAGAAGATGAGAGAGAAAAGGGTATAGAAAGTGTCTTTTAGGAGGTCATTGCTGAAAACTTTCCCCATCTTGGGAAGGAGATAGTCTCTCAGGCCATGGAGGTGCACCGATCTCCCAACACAAGGGACCCAAGGAAGACAACACCCAGACATATAGTAATTAAAATGGCAAAGATCAAGGATAAGGACAGACTATTAAAAGCAGCCAGAGAGAGAAATAAGATCACATACAAAGGAAAGCCTATCAGGCTATCATCAGACTTCTCAGCAGAAACTTTACAGGCCAGAAGGGAGTGGTATGATGTATTTACTGCAATGAAGCAGAAGGGCCTCTAACCAAGATTACTTTATCTGGCAAGATTATCATTTAAATTTGAAGGAGGGATTAAACAATTTCCAGGTAAGCAAAAGCTGAGAGAATTTACCTCCCACAAACCCTCTCTACAGTGTGTTTTGGAGGGACTGCTATAGTTGGAAGTGTTCCTAAGGTTTAATAGCCGTCACCATAGGAAATAAAACCATGGTAAAGAAAGTAGAGCAGCTACTTACTAAGCAAATCAAAATTAAATTAACTATCCCCAAAGTCAATCAAGGGATAGACAAAGAGTACAGAATATGATACCTAATATATAAAGAATGGAGGAGGAAGAAAAAGGAGGAGAAAAAAAAGAACCTTTAGATTGTGTTTGTAATAGCATATTAAGTGAGTTAGGTTAGACTCTTAGATACTAAGGAAGTTAACCTTGAGCCTTTGGTAACCATGAATCTAAAGCCTGCAATGGCAATAAGCACATACCTATCGATAATCATCCTAAATGTAAATGGACTGAATGCACCAATCAAAAGACATAGAGTTACTGAATGGATAAAAAAAGCAAGACCAATCTATATGCTGCCTACAAGAGACTCACTTTAAACCCAAAGACATACACAGACTAAGAGTGAAGGGATGGAAAAAGATATTTCATGCACCTAACAGGGAGAAAAAAGCAGCTGTTGCAGTACTTGTATCAGACAAAATAGACTTCAAAACGAAGAAAGTTACAAGAGACAAAGAACTACATTATATAATGATAAAAGAGTCAATCCAACAAGAAGATATAACCATTATAAATATCTATGCACCCAACACAGGAGCACCTATATATGTGAAACAAATACTAACAGAATTAAAAAGGGAAATAGAATGCAATGCATTCATTCTAGGAGACTTCAACACTCCACTCACTCTGAAGGACAGATCAACCAGACAGAAAATAAGTAATGAGACAGAGACACTGAACATGTTAGAACAGATGGACCTAACAGACACCTACAGAACTCTACACCCAAAAGCAACAGAATACACATTCTTCTCAAGTGCACATGGAACATTTTCAAGAATAGATCATATACAAGGCCACAAGAAGAGCCTCAGCAAATTCAAAAAGATTAAAATTGTTGCAACCAGTTTCTTAGACCACAAAGTATGAAACTAGAAATAAATTATGCAAAGAAAATGAAAAATCCCACAAACAAATAGAGGCATCACAACATGCTCCTAAATAACCAATGGATCAATGACCAAATAAAAACAGAGATCAAGCAATATGTCAAGATAAATAACAACAATAATTGAACACCACAAAATCTGTGGGACACAGCTAAAGCTGTGCTAAGAGGAAAGTATACTGCAATACAGGCTTACCTCAAGAAAGAAGAAAATCCTGTATGAGTAATCTAAACTCACAATTAATGAAACTAGAAAAGAAGAACAAATGAGGTCCAAAGTCAGTAGAAGGAGGGACATAATAAAGATTAGAGCAGAAATAAATAAAATAAAGAAGAATAAACAATATAAAGACTCAGTGAAAGCAGGAGCTGGTTCTTGGAGAAAATAAACAAAATAGATACCCTAACCAGACTTATCAGAAAAAAAAATCCACTCACATAAATAGAATCAGAAGTGAGAAAGGAAAAATCACTATGGACACCACAGAAATACAAAGAATTATTAGAGAATACTATAAAAAAAATTATATGGTAACCAACTGGATAACCTAGAAGAAATGCACAACTTTCTAGAAAAATTCAACCTTCCTAGGAAGGCTGACCCAGAAAGAAACAGAAAATCTGAACAGACCAATTACCAGCAACGAAATTGAACTGGTAATCAAAAACCTGCCTAAGGGTAAAATGCCTGGACCAGATGGCTTCATCGCTGAATTTTATCAGACATTCAGTGAAGGCCTAATACCCATCCTCCTTAAAGTTTTCCAAGGAGTAGAAGAATAGGAGTACTTCCAAACTCATTCTATGAGGCCAGTATCACTCTAATACCACAAACCAGGCAAAGACACCACAAAAAAATAAAATTATAGACCAATATCTCTGATGAACATAGATGCAAAAGTACTCAACAAAATATTAGGAAAATGAATTCAAGTATACATTAAAAAGATCATCCCTTATGATCAAGTAGGATTTATTCTAGGGATGCAAGGGTGATACAACATTCGATAATCCATCAACATCATCCACCACATTAACAAAAAGAAGGACAAAACCACATGATCATCTCCATAGATGCTGAAAAAGCATTTGACAAAATTCAACATCCATTCATGATAAAAACTCTCAAAAAAATGGGTATAGAGGGCAAGTACCTCAACATAATAAAGGCCATATATGACAAACCCACCACCAACATTATACTTAAAAGCGAGAAGCTAAAAGCTTTTTCTTTAAGATCAGGAACAAGACAAGGATGCCCAGTCCCCCCACTTCTATTCAGCATAGTGCTGGAGGTCCTAGCCACAGCAATCAGACAACACAAAGAAATAAAAGGCATCCAGATTGGCAAGGAAAACGTTAAACTCTCCCTGTTTGCAGATGACATGATATTGTACATAAAAAAACCTTAAAGAATCCACTCCAGAACTACTAGATCTAATATCTGAATTCAGCAAAGTTGGATACAAAATTAATAGGCAGAAATCTGTGGCATTCCTATACACTAACAGTGAACTAGCAGAGACAGAAATCAGGAAAACAATTCCATTCACAGTTGCATCAAAAAGAATAAAAGACCTAGGAATAAACCTAACCAAGGAAGTGAAAGACCTATACTCTGAAAACTACAAGACACTCAAGAGAGAAATTAGTAAAGATACCAATAAAAGGAAACACATCCTGTGCTCATGGAGAGGAAGAATTAATATTGTCAAAATGGCCATCCTGCCTAAATCAATCTACAGATTTAATGCGATTTCTATCAAAACACCAACAGCATTCTTGAATGAACTAGAGAAAATTGTTCTAAAATTCATATGGAACCATGCTTGCTTCGGCAGCACGTATGGAACGATGGAGAAAAGATTAGCATGGATCCTGTGCAAGTATGGCCCGCAAATCCGTGAAGCATTCCATGTTTTGTGCAGTCCTCCCAATGCCCTGCCACCTTCAGCTAATTAGCCTAGAGATGAGTCAAGCACAACATGTAGCAGAAGTAAAATTGTGTACTTAAAAAAAAAATTCATATGGAACCACAAAAGACCTCGAATAGCCAAAGCAATCCTGAGAAGGAAGAATAAAGCTGGGGGGATTATGCTCCCCAGCTTCAAGCTCTACTACAAAGCCACAGTAATCAAGACAATTTCGTACTGGCACAAGAACAGACCCAGAGACCAATGCAACAGACTAGAGAGCCCTGATATAAACCCAACCATATATGGTCAATGAATATATGATAAAGGAGCCATGGACATACAATGGGGAAATGACAGCACCTTCAACAGATGGTGTTGGCAAAACTGGACAGCTACATGCAAGAGAATGAAACTGGATTATTGTTTAATCCCATACACAAAAGTAAACTCGGAATGTATCAAAGACCTGAATGTATGTCATGAAATCATAAAACTCTTAGAAGACAACATAGGGAAAAATATCCTGAATATAAGCATGAGCAACTTCTTCCTGAATGCATATCCTGAAGCAAGGGAAACAAAAGCAAAAATGAACTCATGGGACTATATCAGACTAAGACGTTTCTGTACGGCAAAGGACACCATCAACAGAACAAAAAGGCATCCTACAGTATGGGAGAATATATTTGTAAATGACATATCTGACAAGGGGTTTACATCCAAAATATATAAAGAACTTATATGCCTCAACACCCAAAAAGCAAATAACCCAATTAAAAAATGGGCAGAGGATATGAAGAGACAGTTTTCCAAAGAAGAAAAATTCAGATGGCCAACAGACACATGAAAAGATGCTCCACATCACTAATCATCAGGGAAATGTAAATTAAAACCAAAATGAGATCACCTCACACCAGTAAGGATGGCCAGCATCCAAAAGACTAAGAACAACAAATGCTGACGAGGATGCGGAGAAAGGGGAACCCTCCTACACTGCTAGTGGCAATGTAAGCTAGTTCAGCCATTCTGGAAAGCAGTATGGAGGTTCCTCGAAAAAATAAAAATAGAAATACCATTTGACTTGGGGATCCCACTCCTTGGAATTTACCCAAAGAATACAATTTCTCAGATTCAAAAAGACATATGCACCCCTGTGTGTATCGCAGTGCTTTTTACAATAGCCAAGATATGGAAGCAACGTAAGTGTCCATCAGTAGATGAATGGAATAAAGAATATGTGGTGCATATACACAATGGAATACTGTTCAGTCACAAAAAACAAACAAATCCTACCATTTGCAACAACATGGATGGAGCTGGAGGATGTTATTCTCAGTGAAATAAGCCAGGCGGAGAAAGGCAAGTGCCAAATTATTTCCCTCATTTGTGGAGTATAATAATGAAGCAAAACTGAAGGAACAAAATATCAGCAGACTCAAGAGACTCCAAAAAGGAACTAGTGGTTACCAAAGGGTAGGAATATGGGAAGGTGGGTGGGGAGGGAGGGCGGGTGGGGAGGGAGGGAGAACAGGATTGAGGGGTATTTTGTTTAGTACATATTGTGTGGGGGATCACAGGGAAAACAGTGTAGCACAGAGAAGGCAAATAATGAATCTGTGGCATCTTACTACACTGAAGGACAGTGACTGCATTGGGATATGGGTGGGGACTTAATAATATGGGCAAATCTAGTAACCACATTGTTTTTTCATGTAAAACCTTCGTAAGAGTGTATATCAATAATATCTTAATAAAAAAATTTTTTTAATTACCATCAGTTGCTTCCTTGAAATCACTGGCTCTGTCATACTTTGTTTTGATAAAACTTTTTATGTTGGAATAACTTTCGATTTGTAAAAAGGTTGAGAAGAAAATACAGGAGTTCTTGTCTACTCCTCACTCAATTTTCTCTAATGTTAACATGTTGTATTACTCAGTACATTTGTCAAAACTAAGAAACCAGCATTGGTACATTACTATTAACTAAACTCTAGACTTCATTTGGATTTCACCAGTTCTTCTAACATCCTTTTCCTGTCTCAGAATCCAATCCAGAACACCACATTGTATTTTGTTATCACATTTCTTTTTGTGTGTGGTCTTTGCATCTTTTCTTGTTTTTATGACCTTGATAACTTTTGAGGAGTACTGGTCAGATATTATTTTCCAGAATGTTCCTTAAAGGAAAAACTATTTCTTCTCTACCCTCAATATTTCTGACAACCAACTATGTAGGGTTTTCTCCCAACACTGACCAGTTCTTTGACACCAGCTGGGTATCCTACAGTTCAGTTCAATTCTGACACTCTTTACCTGGAGTTAGCATCAGATAGCACAGGTTAAGGGCTTATTCATACAAGACTACGCCCCTCCACTTCAAATGCCAGTTGCAAGTCCGGTACTTCTGACCAGCTGGCTATAAACTGGAGATTCCCAGACCCCCTACTTGGATTTGACAATTTGTTAGAATGACTCACAGAACTCAGAAACACAATTTACTTACCAGATTACCAGTTTATTATAGAGAATACAACTCATGAACAACTAGGTGGGAGAGATGCATAGAGCAAGATATATGGGAAGGGGCATGGAACCTTCATGACCTCTCTAGGTACATCACCCTCCTGGCACTTTAATGTGTTTGCCACATTAAGAGAAGCACTCTCAACATTTTCAGTTAGTTTTTTATGGTGGCCTTATTATGCAGGCACAATTGATTGAATCATTGGTCTTTAGTGATTAACTCAACCTCCAGTATCTCCCGCCTCCAGTAGTTGGGATGGGGCTGAATGGTCTAACCCTCTGATCACATGTTTGGTTACCCTGGCAACCTGCCCTCATTCTGAGGACATCCAGGAAATTTCAGCTACCCTTCATCTCATTAGCATACAAAAAGATTTTGGAGATCATTTTAGGGAGCTGTGTGTCAGGAAACAAGAGACCATACATAACATTTCATATTATGTCACATCCTCAATTTGGGTTTTTCTAATGACTTCCTAATGACTTGACAGGGGTTTATTTTTTTAGCGAGGAATATGGAGATGAAGTGGCCACTTGGTACAAATTTGAGAAAATATCTGCCAGATACTCAAGTCTGAATAACTATAGTTTCCTCTCACCTGTCTTTTAAATAGTGTTTGTGGTAGAAGGGTTTTGCCTAGTTCACTACTCAAATAATTGAACTTATACTTTTCCTCTGGATAACCATTGTATTTTAGTGTGCAGCAGAAGTTACTTAGGTGTACTCCTTTTATCACGTAGAATATTAGATGTTTACTCACAGGTCAAGATTTAATTGATAATTTTTACTGTTTCATTGTAGACATTCTTAAGTGAAACTGGGCAACACCCTCCTACCCCACCCCCGACACATACCTTTTTTTTTAACTGAGTGCCATGTCATGAAGAGTACAGTTTGTGATTTGGTAGTACAGTGGTACCATTGCTTTGATTTGTGCTAGGGCATAGTAGTTTCATTCAGCATTGCTTTAGTACCATTAGTGCTATTGTCAATACATTGACAAACTCTTAGGGCTAATATGAAAACAGTTCTGACTTTACAGACCCCATGAAAGCATTTGGGACACCATTGAGAACCGCTGTAGTAGGGCTTATGATCTTCATATTTAATTTATCAGTCTACCCTCACATAATGTTATACCATTTTGAGTACAGTATAATAACATAACAATATGCTGCCATTCTTTTCCTTCTGATTTTTGAGCCAGAAGCCTCTCAGTGCATTGGTATTATTTTTGCTTAAAGTCATCAGATATCCTTTAAAGATTTTTTAAATAAATTTTTTATTTTTATCTTTTATTTATGTCTTTTCTAAAATGTCTTTCATATTTATCCTGAAAACATTCTCTCAGCTTTTGCTTGTCTGAAAATGTTGTTACTGTGCTTTCATTTTTGAAAGATACTTTCTTTTGGTATAAGATTCTAAATCAACAGCTTTTTTTCTTTTTAACCCATTGTTTTATTTATTTTTTTCATTGAGCATTTTAAAGATTTTTCTGTTGTCTTGACTTGCATCGTTTCAGATGAGTCTGAACATTCAGGTCTGCCCTGAATGTCCTGTGCATGCAGTGATGACTTTCTATTCTCGTTGGTGGGGATGTGAATGCTTCTCAGTCCTGAGTGAACTCTGGAACTGTTTTGCTTACCACCGCTCAGTAATTGTTCTTTCCCCAGAAGTTGTTTTTGCCCAGCCTTATAGTGTTTTGCCTTACACATGTTCATATTAGTATTCAGCTAAAGACTCCAGAGAATTCCTATGCATATTTCTGGAGCTTTCTCAATGGAGTGCACATACTGGAGAGCACAATTCTACAGGCTTAATCATATTTAAGTTTAATTTTTCTTTTGGCAAGCATATTTCAGAAATAGTGGTATGTACTTCATATTGTATCATAGGAGAAAATACATACTATCTGGTGTTATTTTCTTGTGATGTTTAGATGGATCATTGATTGAGGTGTTGTCAGCCTGATTACCCATTTTAAAGTTCCTCGTCACCCTCTCACTGAATGATTTTATCAATCTCATTCTTTTAAATTGTCATAGATACCTACTTGACTGTTAATACTGTAAGATAGCAGTCACTAAAAGGCAAGGCTCTGAAGTTAACACTGCCTTCCATTTATAACGTTCAGTAAGCGACTGCATGTCTTTGTACCTCAGTTTTCTCTACTATGAGTTAGGTGCCTCACAGGGTTAATCAAGGATTAAATGTGTTAAATGTTTAAAACAATATACATTGTCAGTAAATACTAATTATTGTTATTAATATATTGGTTTAGAAGTTTTATTTTGCTGTCTGTGCTCTGGCATTTATTTGCATGGTAGATGCTTTATTGGACAATATTCATTATATTCTGTCTGGCAATGGGACCAGGTCACATTGTAGGAAAACAAAATGCCATTTAAATTATAACAAACCTCCTATATATCTAGCATCTATGATTTTTAATAAGAAAAGCATTAGCAGAAAAGGGGATTTGTTTACATGAGTTTGTAATGAAGAAAAAAATAGTGATCATAATTGTGTGTAATATCCTAGATATTAGGAAAGAAAATTGCAAGTGTGAAAAAGAAATGAGTGACCACATGGCTTTTGACACTGAAATTGCTGTATGAGTCTTTGGGATAGGAGTTAAAGAGTGTACACAGTCCTAAATAATTTGAGAAAGAAGACTCTAAATCCAATGCAGTTATGCAAAGGAACTCTCAGGTTAACAGAATATAGATTTAGTAGATGAAAGGGGAGATGCAGAACTAAAGACAATTATAAAATAAGAGTACAAACACTGTATAAATGGTGGCAGGAACCGTAAATAAGCTGAAGTTTGTAGAAAGTGCTTAAGGCAACAAAACTTGTTTCTTTTTTTTTTTTAAGCAATATCTCAAGATTAGGCTTCAAAAAATGATCAGATTTTTAAGAGGGATGGAATCTTTGGTTCATGTTTTTCAATATTCAATTCAGAAGGGAGTAGTCTTTAGTTGGAAAAGATAATAATAATATAAAAATAATTACAGGCTATGGTAGGAAAGCAGCCAGTAAGTGAAATCCTTGACCATTTTAAGTGCATTTCATTTTCTTCACTTACATCAGTGTCTTCTCTAGCTGCGAATGGACTTGTGGATCTACTCAAAAAGTCATTGAGTAATTTTGAGAATTTCATGAAAAATGTATTTGTTACTTGGAGATGTTCAGACATTAGCTTTGTTTCTTTTTTAGAAAGGGGAAAATGTGGTTCTAGAAATTACATGCCAGTAAGGTTGATCTTTGGCAAATTTCTAGAATAAATTTCAGTAGAAGTTTAAGGACATTTATGAAAATATGTTCAAATGTAGAAATTTAATGTGTCCACCAAGAACCTATCATGTCAAATTAACTTCATTTCTTTTAATAGGATTATCAGTTCACATGAATTAGAAAAATATTGTAGTTAACAGTTTCTTAATTTTAGTGAAGCATTTGGGAATCTTTAGCCATATTTCTGGATAAGAAATGTTGGTAGATTATTGTTTAAATTTAGAGTAAATAGGTACACTTTAGTAATTAGATTTGAAGTAGGTTGAAATTCACAACCAGCATTTTATTAGAGGTTCAGTGTCACTTAAGAGAGATAGATCGATCATCAAGGCATTAGAACAGGATTAATCTATATCTTGTGTCAACATTTCCATCATTACCTTGCTGAAGGTTTAGAAAGTAGGCTCATCTGCTTGTAGATTATTCAAAGCTGAACTTGGATAGTTGATACTATAGAACACAATCAAGAATATCTCCCTAAAACCTTACCTCATTAGTGCACTTCTATCTTCTCTCTTAACATACTGCGCTACTTTTTATGTGATATAAATTCATAATGTAGATTGCTTCAGGGAAAAAAAGTGCCTTTTTTTTGCTGTTGTTGGCCTGATATTTTTACCAAATTAATGTATGAATTGTATGTGTCTCTTACTATAACATATTATCTTTAATGATACGGATTTAAAAATACAAACTGAAAATTGGGAAAGTCTACATAAAGTATTTTTCTTTACTGTAGGAATATGAAGCACGGACAGGGAGAACCTGTAAACCACCACCTCAGTCTTCAAGACGTAAGAATTTTGAATTTGAGCCACTTTCTACTACTGCCTTGATTCTTGAGGATCGACCATCGTAAGTATTGTAGTGACCATCAGACACAGTTTATGTTTTACACTTAAATTTAATTTTGTTTACTATTTCACACAAAAGATTTCAAGAAATTAGAAATAGAAATGGCTTTAAGGAATTTTAAAGTCCCAGTCATGTATCCTAAGATATATATGGATGAATATATTGTTGATATACAAGACTTACATATATTTCCTAGAAATTTCTATGAGCCAGTGTTTGAAACATAAAATCTTGACTTTTTATATCTGTTCCTATTGCAACCCTCTTCTGCCTTATCTTAATATGATAGGGCAATTATTTTCTTTTCTTGACATTTAATATGTACTTAAGATGTATTTGTCCTTGACTTTTGGACAGATTTTGAAATGGGAACTTGAAATAAGTACTGATTGTCAGCTAGTTGGTTTAATAAGAATATATTCTTAATACCCAGCAAAACATCTTAGATTTTTCTCTTCCCATTCCTGCTCTGCCCACCTTAGCCTTCCACAAAGCTACTCTACTTCAAAATACTGTCTCTTGATTTGTTGTCAAACAAAGCATACCTTTCCTAAAGCAAGACCACTCAGTTCTTAACTCCTTTTCCTATTCTTGGGCTCTCTGGATCTATTCTTTTCCTTCCTAGACTTCTCCTTCCTTTCAGTGTAAAAATCCCTAACCTTTTTGTCATTTTCCTGATCTGCAGTTTTTCCACGCATTATCCTGAAGAGTATTATAAAAGAAGCTGGGGTCAAACAGGCAGAGATTGAGTATTTTCTAGACATTGTGAGAAAAAGGTTTCACTTACATACATTATTTTTTTATTATTCTTCATACTAAACAGTTGTGATCTCATTACTCCTTTTTTTAGAACTTGATGAATATATTCATATTCATTTTTCCATTGGTTAAAAAAAAAGATCTCAGAAATTTAATAATGAGAACATGTCAAAGTTTTATTACAGCTGCCAGAGGGGAGAATGAAGCAGGCTAATTCTAAGAGTGGTTAGATAAGTGAGAAAAGAATGTCTCCTTAAAGGTCTTTTGACTAACAGTAACTAGGTTCCCAAGAACTTTCTTAAACTTGTTAAAATTCATCCAGAGTGGATTAAGCTTTCTACCAGGATTGTTCATTTCTTCCCAGATGAGTTTATTAAAATATTATGCAAAAAATTCTATTCTAGACACTGCTTGGGACAAATTTTTCTTTACTCTATTTTACAGTCAAACTTACCTGTTGAACTCCTGACTTCATGCCTCTGCTCATGTTATTGCCCTCACCTGAAATGTAGTTATTTCTACTTCTCACCTACCTAATTTTTTAAGGATTAGGCTTTGTATTTTCTATCAAGTAAAGTCAAATCTTTATTGACTTCTTCAACCTTCAGTGAGATCTTATTCTCTTTAAGTTTTTCTTGTAACTTGTACGTGTGGTTCAGTGAAGTTGGAACTTGAAATAATATACCAAACATAATAACTTTATAAAAAGATTTCAGTATGCTAAAAATGTATAAACAACTGAAAGAATAATCTTTTTTTCACTCTACTATTGACTATATAAAATTAATGTATTGATTATAATAGATATTGTAGCTTTTATGCTGTTTCTGTGTTTGTTCATCTGTAATATAGAAGTTCAATTTGATAGCTACTGTTCCACTTAGCTCTGAGATGCTGTGATTTAATTTAAAATGTTGTTCACCTTTTTTAATTCGAAGGGGTCCTTTTTTAGAGAAGTGATTTGTATGACTTAAATTTGTGGAACAAAAATAAAGTAACAGAGGTTTTTCATGGTTTTTGAGTATGTAATCAGTCATCCGTCCTTCTACTTCAACATTGAGAAATAGATATGGGGAACAGATGAGAATGAAAGCTCCAGTTTTATTGAGGATAAAACCAAATGAGAATACATGGGTGCAACCTGAATATTAAATGAGTACTTCCTACTTTATCTCCCCCAGAATACTCTCCTAGCAGATTTGAGCCAGCTAACATCCATCCCTTCATAGGCTGAGAAGGTGGAGCAGAGACTTGTGTAATCTGTAGGATTTCTCTGTTTCTGGATACAGCCAAGTTCTGGTAACACTACCACTTCAACTATTAGATGGTATCTGAGAGGATGGACAAAGAGGCAGATGTTTTTCCTGAGCCATGAAACTGATGTTGGAATCTTCCTCATCCGTAGGTCAAAGTGATAATAGGACAGGAGGAACTCCCCCTTGCAATGGGAGTTTGTGAATTCGGGCTTCCTTTCCTTTCTTAACCTCTGTAATTTTGCAGAAGCATCCAGATTCATTGACTGCCTACATTTTTATACCTGAAACTTTTCTACATAGGAAGCAATTACAGCATTTAATCTTCTCAGGTCTCAGAGGATTTTAAATATAGGAATTTCTATAATTTCGTCCTTTTGTTCATTTTCTCTCTGCCTATCTTAATCCTCCTCACAATAAAGACAACCTTGGACAGGTAGATAAGAGCATCCATACAAGCTGATTGTGTTGATATGAGCCTCTTCTATTCTTTAAATCACTGATGCTTGTAGGAGTATTTTTTTTAAACCACCAATAGATAAAGCTATACATCCTTTTCTACTCTAGCTTTCTCACTGAATTACTAGGCACATTAGTACAAAACAAAATGATAGAAATACATACAGATACAAATGAAAAGTGACAAAAAAGTAATGTATAGGTTTTTATGTTATATCTTCAAAAAGCAGCAAATGTTTATACCATGTATTAGTATGATACATACTATCTCAGATATTTATTAATGGTTTATTTTCTTTTTTCTTTTTTATTAAGGTATTATTGATATACACTCTTATGAAGGTTTCACATGAAAAAACAATGTGGTTATTTCATTCACCAGAATCATCATGTCCCCCCCACACCCCATTGCAGTCACTGCCCAACACTATAGTAAGATGCCACAGAGTCACTGTTTGCTTTCTCTGTGCCACACTGTCTTCCCCGTGATCCCCCCCACACCATGTGTGCCAATCATAAAACCCTTCAATTACCTTCTCCTTCGCTCCCCGTCCGCCCTCCCCCACCCGTCCCCCTTGGCAACCTCAAGTCCCTTCTTGCAGTCTGTGAGTCTGTTGCTGTTTTGTTCATTCAGTTTTGCTTCATTGTTATACTCAACAAGTGAGGGAAATCATTTGGCACTTGTCTTTTTCCACCTGGCTTATTTCACTGAGCATAATATCCTCCCACTCCATCCATGTTGTTGCAAATGATAGGATTTGGTTGTTTCTTATGGCTGAATAGTATTCCATTGTGTATATGTACCACCTCTTCTTTATCCATTCATCTACTGACGGACACTTAGGTTGCTTCCATATCTTGGCTATTGTAAATAGTGCTGCAATAAACATAGGGGTGCATGTGTCTTTTCAAATCTGAGAAATTATATTCTTTGGGTAAATTCCTAGGAGTGGAATTCCCAGGTCAAATGGTATTTCTATTTTTACTTTTTTGAGGAAACTCCATATTGCTTTCCACAATGGTTGAACTAGCTTACATTCCCACCAGCAGTGTAGGAGGGCTCCCCTTTAGCCACATCCTTGCCAGCATTTGTTGTTGTTAGTATTTTCGATGCTGGCCATCCTAACTGGTGTGAGGTGATATCTCATTGTGGTTTTTATTTGCATTTCCCTGATAATTAGTGATGTGGAACATCTTTTCATGTGCCCATTGGCCATCTGAATTTCTTCTTTGGAAAATTCTCTGTTCATATCCTCAGCCGATTTTTTTCATCGGGTTATTTGCTTTCTGGGTGTTGAGGCATGTGAGTTCTTTATATATTTTGGATGTTAACCCCTTGTTATATACATTGCTTACAAATATATTCTCCCATACTGTAGGATGCTTTTTGTTCTGTTGATGGTATCCTTTGCTGTACAGAAGCTTTTTAGTTTGATGTAGTCACATGTGTTCATTTTTGCTTTTGTTTGCCTTGCTCGAGGAGATGCATTCAGAAAAGAGTTGCTCATATTTATATTCAGGAAATTTTTGCTTTGTTGTCTTCTAAGAGTTTTATGTTTTCATGACTTACATTCAGGTCTTTGATCCATTTCAACTTTTCGTTTGTGTATGGGGATATACAATAACGCAGTTTCATTCTCTTGCATGTAGCTAACTAGTTTTGCCAACACCAGTTGTTGAAGAGGCTGTCATTTCCCCCTTGCATGTTCATGGCTCCTTTATTATATATTAATGACTATATATGTTTCGGTTTATATGTGGGCTCTCTAGTCTCTTCCATTGGTCTATGGGTGTGTTCTTGTGCCAGTACCAAATTGTCTTGATTACTGTGGCTTTGTAGTAGAGCTTGAAATCAGAGAGAGTAATTGCCCCAGCTTGATTCTCCCTTCTCAGGATTGCTCTGGCTATTCGGGGTCTTTGGTGGTTCCATATGAATTTTAGAACTATTTTCTCTAGTTCATTGAAGAATACTGTTGGTGTTTTGATAGGATTGCATTGAATCTGTAGATTGCTTTAGGCAAGATGGACATTTTGACAATGTTAATTCTTCCTATTCATGAACACAGGATGTGTTTCCATTTATTGGTATCTTCATTAATTTCTCTCATGAGTGTCTTGTAGTCTTCAGAGTATAGGTCTTTCACTACCTTGGTTAGGTATATTCCTAGATTTTTTATTCTTTTTGATGCAATTGTGAATGGAATTGTTTTCCTGACTTCTCTTTCTGCTAATTCATCACTGGTATATAGGAATGCAACAGAGTAATGTGTATTAATTTTGTATCCTTCAACTTTGCTGAATTCAAATATTAGATCTAGTAGTTTTGGAGTGGAATCTTTAGGTTTTTTATGTACAATATCATGTCATCTGCAAACAGTGACAGTTTAACGTCTTCTTTACCAATCTGGATGCCTTTTATTTCTTTGTGTTGTCTGATTGCTGTGGCTAGGACCCCCAGTACTATGTTGAATAGAAGTGGGGAGACTTGGCATCCTTGTCTTGTTCCTGATCTTAAAGAAAAAGCTTTTAGCTTCTCGCTTTTAAGTATAATATTGACGGTGGGTTTGTCATATATGGCCTTTATTATGTTGAGGTACTTGCCCTCTATACCCATTTTTTTGAGAGTTTTTATCATGAATGGATGTTGAATTTTGTCAAATGCTTTTTCAGCATCTATGGAGATGATCATGTGGTTTTGTCCTTCTTTTTGTTAATGTGGTGGATGATGTTGATGGATTTTCGAATGTTGTACCATCCTTGCATCCCTGGAATAAATCCTACTTGATCATGATGGATGATCTTTTTAATGTATTTTTGAATTTGGTTTGCTAATATTTTGTTGAGTATTTTTGCATGTATGTTCATCAGGGATATTAGTCTGTAATTTTATTTTTTTGTGGTGTCTTTGCCTGGTTTTGGTATTATGGTGATGCTGGCCTCATAGAATGAGTTTGGAAGTATTCCCTCCTCTTTTACTTTTTGGATAACTTTAAGGAGAATGGGTATTAGGTCTTCACTAAATGTTTGATAAAATTCAGCGGTGAAGCCATCTGCTCCAGGCATTTTGTTCTTATGTAGTTTTTTTGATTACCAGTTCAATTTCTTTACTAGTAATTGGTCTGTTCAGATTTTCTTTTTCTTTCTTGGTCAGCCTTGGAAAGTTGTATGTTTCTAGAAAGTTGTCCGTTTCTTCTAGGTTATCCAGTTTGTTACCATATAATTTTTCATAGTATTCGCTAATAATTCTTTGTATTTCTGTGGTGTGCATAGTGATTTTTCCTTCTTCATTTTTGATTTTCTTTATGTGTGTAAACTCTCTTTCTTTCTTTCTTTAAGACCGCTGAAAAAAGCACACGGTTTTCTTTTTCTTTTTTTTTTTTCCTTCCTGGGAGCCAGCTGCAAGCACCCTGGTGCATTCCCCACTCAGATCCTGCCCCTCTGTCTCTCCAGTCTCCGCTGCACTGCGCAATGTGGGTCAGCGCTCCCCGCGCAGATCACTGGGGCTGGCTACTTTGCGGGGTGTACTTCCACTCCCTCCCGGCTCTGAATCCTCTCCTCCCGCCGGTGTGCTGGGGTGGGGGAGTGCTCAGGTCCCGCCAGGTCACGGCTCTGTATCTTACCCGCCTCTTGGGGTGCGGAGTCCTCTCGGGTGTAGCTGCACGCTGTGCGCTTTCCTGTGTATTCTGGTCTCTCTTTTAGGAATAGTTGTATCTGCTGTATTTTCGTAGATAAGTATAGTGTTGGGAGGAGATTTCTGCCGCCCTGCTCACGCCGCCATCTTCCCGGAAGTCTCTATTGCTCCTCTTTGTTTCTTGACAAATTTTGCTAGGGGTTTATTTATTTTGTTTATTATCTCAAAAAATTAGCTCCTGCTTTCATTGATTCTTTTTATTGTTTTATTCTTCTCGATTTTATATATTTTTGCTCTAATCTTTATTGTATCCATCCTTCTACTGACTTTGGGCCTCATTTTTTTTTTCCTAGTTTCATTAATTGTGAGTATAGACTGTTCATATGGGATTGCTCTTCTTTCCTGAGGTAGGCCTGTATTACAGTATACTTTCCTCTTAGCACAGCCTTTGCTGCATCCCACAGATTTTGCATTGTTGAAATATTGTTGTCATTTGTCTCCATATATTGCTTGATCTCTGTTTTTATTTGGTCATTGATCCATTGGTTATTTAGGAACATGTTGCTAAGCCTCCTTGTGTTTGTGGGCTTTTTCATTTTCTTTACATAATTTATTTCTAGTTCCATACCTTTGTGGTCTGAGAAACTGGTTGGTACAATTTCAATTTTTTAAATTTACTGAGGCTCTTTTGTAGCCTAGTATATGATCTGTTCTTGGAAATTTTGCATGTACACTTGAGAAGAATGTGTATCCTGCTGCTTTTAGGTGGAGAGTTCTGTAGATGTCTGTTAGGTCCGTCTGTTCTAATGCATTGTTCAATGCCTCTGTCTCCTTACGTATTTTCTGTCTTGTTGATCTTTCCTTTGGAGTGAGTGGAGTTTTGAAGTCACATAGAATGAATGCATTTTTGGATTCTATTTCCCGTTTTAATTCGGTTAGTATTTGTTTCACATATGTTGGTGCTCCTGTGTTGGGTGCATAGATGTTTATAATGCTTGTATCGTCTTGTTGGACTGACCCCTTTATCATTATGTAATGTCCTTCTTTGTCTCTTGTGACTTTCTTTGTTTTAAACTCTATTTTTCTGATACAGGTACTGCAACACCTGCTTTTTTCTCCCTATTAGTTGCATGAAATATCTTTTTCCATCCCTTCATTTTTAGTTGTGTATGTCTTTGGGTTTGAAGTGAGTGTCTTGTAGGCAGCATATAGTTGTATCTTGTTTTTTTATCCATTCAGTGACTCTATATCTTTTCATTGGTGCATTTAGACCATTTACATTTAGAATGATTATCGATAGGTATGTACTTACTGCCATTGCAGGCTTTAGAGTCGTGGTTACCAAAGGTTCAAGGGTAACATCCTTACTCTCTAAGAGTCTAACTTAACTCACTTAGTATGCTACTACAGACACAATCTAAACGTTGTTTTTTTTCCCTCCCTTTCTTCCTCCTCCATTCCTTATATGTTAGGTATTGTTTTCTATACTCTTTGTCTACCCCCTATTTTTTTTGGTATTATTCATCTACAATAACATATGCAACATTATGGTTACTAAACTCCCCACTTTATGAGGTCTCCCCCCAACTACCCCATTACAGTCACTGTCTATCATCGTAGTGACATGCTATAGAATCACTACTTGTCTTCTCTGAGTTGTACAGCCCTCTGCATGCCCCGCCAACATTGTCTGCTTATCGTAAAGCCCCTTTTTCACCCTTGTCCCTCCCTTCCCACCCATCCTCCCCAGTCCCTTTCCTTTTGGTACCTGTTAGTCCATTCTTGGGTTCTGTGAGTCTCCTGCTGTTTTATTATTTCAGTTTTTTCCTTTGCTCTTATGCTCCACATATGGGTGAAATTATTGATACTTGTCTTTTACCCGCATGGCTTATTTCACTGAGCATAATACCCTCTAGATCCTTCCATATTGTTACAAACGGTAGGATTTGCTTTCTTCTTATGGCTGAATAACATTCCATTGTGTATATGTACCACATCTTCTTTATCCATTCATCTACTGATGGACACTTAGGTTGCTTCCATTTCTTGGCTATTGTAAATAGTGCTGCGATAAACATAGGGGTGCATCTGTCTTTTTCAAACTGGGCTGCTGCATTCTTAGGGTAAATTCCTAGGAGTGGGATTCCTGGGTCAAATGGTATTTCTATTTTGAGTTTTTTGAGGAACCTCCATACTGCTTTCCACAATGGTTGAACTAATTTGCAGTCCCACCAGCAGTGTAGGAGGGTTCCCTTTTCTCCACATCCTCGTCAACATTTGTTGTTGTTTGTGTTTTGGATGTTGGCCATCCTCACTGGTGTGAGGTGATATCTCATTGTGGTTTTAATTTACATTTCTCTGATGATTAGCGATGTGGAGCATCTTTTCATGTGCCTGTTGGCCATCTGAATTTCTTCTTTGGAAAGTGTCTATTCATATCCTCTGCCCATTTTTTAAATGGATTATTTGCTTTTGTTTGTTGAGGTGCATGAGTTCTTTATAGATTTTGGATGTCAACCCCTTATCAGATACGTCATTTATGAATATATTCTTCCATACTGGAGGATGTCTTTTTGTTCTACTGATGGTGTCCTTTGCTGTACAGAAGCTTTTCAGCTTGATATAGTCCCACTTGTTCATTTTTGCTTTTGTTTCCCTTGCCTGGGGAGATATGTTCATGAAGAAGTCGCTCATGTTTATGTCCAAGAGATTTTTCCCAAATTTTTTTCTAAGAGTTTTATGGTTTTATGACTTACATTCAGGTCTTTGATCCATTTGGTGTTTACTTTGTGTACGGGGCTAGACAGTAGTCCAGTTTCATTCTCTTACATGTAGCTGTCCAGTTTTGCCAACAACAGCTGCTCAAGAGGCTGTCATCTCCCCATTATATATCCAAGGCTCCTTTATCATATATGAATTGACCATATATGGTTGGGTTAATGTTTGGATTTTCTGTTCTGTTCCACTGGTATGTGGGTCTGTTTTTGTGCCAATACCAAATTGTCTTGATTACTGTGCCTTTGTAGTAGAGCTTGAAGTCAGGGAGCATAATTCCCCCTGTTTTATTCCTCCCTCTCAGGAGTGCTTGGGCTATTTGGGATCTTTTGTGGTTCCATATGAATTTTAGAATTATTTGTTCCAGTTCATGAAAAAAGCTCTTGGTATTTTGATAGGGATTGCATTGAATGTAGATGGCTTTAGGTAGTATAGCCATTTTGACAATATTAGTCTTCCTAGCCAAGAGCATGGGATGAATTTCCATTGGTTAGTGTCCTCCTTAATTTCTCTTAGGAGTGTCTTGTAGTTTTCAGAGTACAGGTCTTTCACTTCCTTCATTAGGTTTATTCCTAGGTATTTTATTCTTTTTGATGCAATTGTGAATGGAATTGTTTTCCTGATTTCTTTCTGTTAACTCATCGTTAGTGTATAGGAAAGCAACAGATTTCTGTGTGCTAATTTCATATCCTGCAACTTTGATGAATTCAGATATTAGATCTAGTAGTTTTGGAGTGGAGTCTTTAGGGTTTTTTATGTACAGTATCATGTCATCTGCAAATAGTGACAACTTGACTTCTTTACCAATCTGGATGCCTTGTGTTTCTTTGTTTTGTCTGATTGCCATGGCTAGGATCCCCACTACTATGTTGAATAACAGTGGAGAGAGTGGGCATCGCGGTCTTGTTCCCGATCTTAGAGGATAAGCTTTCAGCCTCTCGCTGTTAAGTATGATGTTAGCTGTGGGTTTGTCATATGTGGCCTTTATGATGTTGAGGTACTTTCCCTCTATACCCATTTTGTTGAGAATTTTAATCATGAATGGGTGCTGAATTTTGTCAAATGCTTTTTCAGCATCTATGGAGATGATCATGTGGTTTTTGTTCTTCTTTTTGTTGATGTGATGGATGATCTTGATGGATTTTCAAATGTTGTACCATCCTTGCATCCCTGGGATGAATCCCACTTGATCATGGTGTATGATCCTCTTGATGTATTTTTGAATTCGGTTTGCTAATATTTTGTTGAGTATTTTTGCATCTACGTTCATCAGGGATATTGGTCTGTAATTTTCTTTTTTGGTGAGGTCTTTGCCCGGTTTTGGTATTAGAGTGATGCTGGCTTCATAGAATGAGTTTGAAAGTATTCCCTCCTCTTCTATTTTTTGGAAAACTTTAAGGAGAATGGGTGTTATTTCTTCTCTATATGTCTGGTAGAATGCAGAGGTGAATCCATCTGGTCTGGGGGTTTTGTTCTTGCGTAGTTTTTTTGATTACCGATTCAATTTCATTGCTGGTGATTGGTCTGTTTAGTTTTTCTGTTTCTTGCTTGGTCAGTCTTGGAAGATAGTATTTTTCTAAGAAGTTGTCCGTTTCTTCTAGGTTGTCCAGCTTGCTAGCATTTAGATTCTCATAATATTCTCTTATAATTCTTTGTATTTCTGTGGGGTCCGTCGTTATTTTTCCTTTCTCATATCTGTTTGTGTAGATTCTCTTTTTCTCTTAATGAGTCTGGCTCGGGGTTTATCTATTTTGTTTATTTTTTCAAAGAACCAGCTCTTGGTCATTGATTTTTTTCTATTGTTCTATTCTTCTCAATTTTATTTATTTCTTCTCTGATCTTTATTATGTCCCTCCTTCTGGTGACTTTGGGCCTCATTTGTTCTTCTTTTTCCAATTTCAGTAATTGTGTCTTTAGACTATTCATTTGAGAATGTTCTTCCTTCTTTAAATAGGCCTGGATTGCAATATACTTTCCTCTTAGAACTGCCTTTGCTGCGTCCCACAGAAGTTGTGGCTTTGTGTTGTTGTTGCCATTAATCTCCATATATTCTTTGATTTCTGTTTTGATTTGGTTGTTAACCCATTGATTAATTAGGAGAATGTTGTTAAGTCTCCATATATTTGTGAGCCTTTTTGATTTCTTTCTACAATTTATTTCTAGTTTTATACCTTTGTGATCTGAGAAGTTGGTTGGTAGGATTTCAGCCTTTTTGAATTTACTGAGGTTCTTTTTGTGACCTAGTATGTGGTCTATTCTGGAAAATGTTCCATGTGCACTTAAGAAGAATGTGTATCTTGCTGCTTTTTGGTGTAGAGTTCTGTAGATGTCTGTTAGGTCCATGTGTTCTAGTGTGTTGTTCAGTGCCTCTGTGTCTTTACTTATTCTCTGTCTGGTTGATCTGTGCTTTGGAGTGAGTGGTGTGTTGAAATCTCCTAAAATGAATGCATTGCTTTCTATTTCTCCTTTAATTCTGTTAGTATTTATTTCACATATGTCGGCGCTCCTGTGTTGGGTGGACGTATATTTATAATGGTTCTATCCTCTTGTTGGACTGACACCTTTATCATTATGTAATATCCTTCTTTATCTCTTGCTACTTTCTTCGTTTTGAAGTCTACTTTGTCTGATACAAGTACTGCCACACCTGATTTTTTCTCTTTGTTGTTTGCATGAAATATCTTTTTCCATCCCTTCATCTTTAGTCTGTGTATATCTTTGGGTTTGAGGTGAGTCTCTTATAATCAGCATATAGATCAGTCTCTCTTTTTTATCCATTCTATTACTCTGTGTCTTTTGATTGGTGCCTTCATCATTTACATTTAGGGTGATTATCGATAGATATGTATTTATGTATTTATTGCCATTGCTGGCTTTAGTTTCATGGTTACCAAAGGTTCAAGGGTAGGTTCTTTACTATCTAACAGTCTAACTTAACTCTCTTGTTAAGCTATTATAAACACAGTGTGATGATTCTCTCCCTTTTTATTCTTCCTCCTCCATTCTTTATATACTAGGTGTTTAATTCTGTACTCTTTTACGTTTCCTTTGATTGTTTTTGTGAATAGTTCATTTTACTTTTTGCCTTTAATTTGTATTTGCATGGTCTGCTTTGTTTGCTATGGTTGTATTTTCTCTGGTGACATCTTTTTAGCCTTCGGAGGGCTTCCATCTAGAGCAGTTCCTTTACGATATCCTGTAGAGGTGGTTTGTGGGAGGCAAATTCCCTCAGCTCTCGCTTGTCTGGGAATTGTTTAATCCCTCCCTCATATTTAAATGATATTCGTGCTGGATACAGTATTCTTGGTTCAAGTCCCTTATGTTTCATTATGTTAAATATATCATGCCATTCTCTTCTGGCCTGTAAGGTTTCTGTTGAAAAGTCTGATGATTGTCTGATTGATTTTCCTTTGTAGGTGATCTTTTTTCTCTCTCTAGTTGCCTTTAATACTCTGTCCTTATCTTTGATCTTTGCCATTTTAATTATTATGTGTCTTGGTGTTGTCTTCCTTGGTTCCCTTGTGTTCAGAGATCTGTGAGCTTCCATGGTCTGAGAAACTATTTCCTTCCCCAGCTTGGGGAAGTTTTCAGCAATTATTTCTTCAAAGACACTTTCTATCCCTTTTTCTCCCTTCTTCTTCTGGTACTCCTATAATGCGAATATTGTTCCGTTTGGATTGGTCACACAGTTCTCTTAATATTCTTTCATTCCTAGAGATCCTTTTATCTCTTTCTGCCTCAGCTTCTCTGTATTCCTGTTCTCTGCTTTGTATTCCATTAACAGCCTCTTGCACCTCTTCTAGTCTGCTCTTCAACCTTTCAATCGACTGTTTCATTTCTGTAACATCTCTCCTCAATTCCTCCCTTAGCTCTTGCATATTTCTCTGTAGATCCATCAGCATGGTTATGACTTTTTTTCTGAATTCTTTTTCAGGAAGATTGTTTAAATCTTTCCCATCAGGCCATCTTTCTGGGGTTGTCTGTGTGATCCTTGTCTGGACCATATTCCTCTGTGTTTTCTTGGTGATAGAAGTGGTCGCTGGTAGGTGCCATGTGTGTCAGCTGGGTGAACAAAGTCCCTTCCTGCTTGTCGTTCTCCTTGCCCTTCTCTGAGGCCTCAGCTTGTTTCCCACACACTGGGACCCTGTCTCTGGGATATTCCCTTGAGCTGCCTGTTTGTGGGGCCGCCTCAGCCTTAAGCATTGTGGGGGTTTGCAGTCTCACTGGGTGTGTTCTGGTCCTCTTGGTGCCATCTGAGTTTGTTCTGGATTCTGTGGTCCTTCCTGCTTAGCTGTGCGCCAGCCAGACATATATTCTGTGCGGTTGCTGTGGGCGGGACCGCTCCTCCGCTGTTCCGCAGCAGTGGCGGCTCTGCCAGATCCTTTGCAGCGCCGGCCATGGGGGGCAAATGGCAGGCTGTTGATCTCAGTGGGAAGCCTCAGCGTGGCTGCTTTGCCTGGCTGCTGGCCAGGGAGTCCAAAATTCCCCAAGTCTTTCAGCCTGCTGTGCTGAGTGCACTGGGACAGTTTTGTTCCATTGTTGGGCCCTTGTCTCTTTAAGACTTTTCAAAAAAGTGCCCGCTTTTCTTTTGTCCCGGGGAGCCAGCTTAGGGAACCTGCTTGCATTCTCCGTCTCAGATCATGCCCTTCTGTTTCGCTAATCTCTGATACACCAGGCGATGTGTGTGTGTGCTCCCAGTGCAGATCACCAGGGCTGGTTATTTAGCGGGCCTGTGCTTCCACTCCCTCCCCACTCTGATTCTTTTCCTCCCGCCAGTGCACTTGGGTGGAGGTGTGTTCAGGTCCTGACGGGTCGTGGCTTTGTATCTTACCCGCTTCATGAGGCACTGAGTTCTCTCAGATGTAGCTGTAGCCTGGCTGTTGTACTGTATCTTCTGGTCTCTCTTTTAGGAATAGTTGTATTTGTTGTATTTTCACAAATATATATGGTTTTTGGAGGATATTTCCACCACCCTGCTCATGCGCCATCTTCCCAGAAGCCTCCGTCTATCCCTTTTTACTACCTCTGGTGAAAGCTATTTAACCTTAGGAACACTTCCATCTATAGTAGTCCCTCCAGAATACAGTGTATATATGGTTTGTGTCTCTCAGCTTTTGTTTATTAGAGATTGCTTAATCCCTCCTTCAAATTTAAATGATAATCATGCCGGACAGAGTATTCTTGGTTGGAGGCCCTTCTGCTTCATTGCATTAAATGTATCATGCCACTCCCTTCTGGCCTGTAAGGTTTCTGCTGAGAAGTCTGATGATAATCTGATGGGTTTTTCTTTGTATGTGATCTTATTTCTTTCTCTGGCTACTTTTAATAGTCTGTCTTTATCCTTGCTCTTTGTCATTTTAATTATTGTATGTCTTGGTGTTGTCCTCTTTGGGTGCCTAGTGTTGGGAGATCAGTGCACCTCCATGGCCTGAGAGACTATCTCCTTCCCCAGATTGGGGACGTTTTCAGCAATTACTTCTCCAAGACACTTTCTATCTCTTTTTCTCTCTTCTTCTTCTTCTGGTACTCCTATAATATGAATATTGTTCCGTTTGGATTGGTCACCCAGTTCTCTCAGTATTCTTTCATTCCTAGTGATCCTTTTTACTCTCAGTGCCTCAGCTTCTTTGTATTCCTCTTCTCTAATTTATGTTTCATTTGTCATCCCTTCCACCTTATCTAATCTGCTTTTAATACCCTCTATTGTGTTCCTCAGTGATTGGATCTCCGTCCTAAATTCGTTCCTGCATTCTTGAATATTTTTCTGTACTTCCAGGAACATGTTTATGGTTTTTATTTTTATATCTCTTTCAGGGTGATTTATTAGTTCAGTCTCACTCGACCCTTTTTCTGGTGTTGAGATTTTGCTTTGAGCCAAGTTCCTTTGATGTTTCATATTTGTATGTGGTGCCCTCTAGTTCCCAGAAGCTGTACTCCCTGGTGCTTCTCTCCCCCTGGAGTGTTGTCAGGGATTGCAGGGGAGTGGTGCTAGTGCCTGGGAGGAGGAAAGAGCTGTTTCCTGCTTCCCAGGTCCTATGCCTGTCTCCACTGCCAGAACCAGAGGTGTAACCCTCTATGCTTTGCATTGTAGCTGCTGTAGACAGGGCTTCCCTCTGGCTGGCCTGACGCTAGGTCAGGGTTTGCTGGTTTGCACGCCAGGTGCGCGCTGGCTGCTGCATTCCACAGTGGGCGTCTTGGAACTGCATAGCCAGCCAGGGGGATGGAGCGCTTGAAGATAGTGAAAGTTCCCAACCTGCTGGGCAGAGTGCACCTGGACAATTTTGTCTACCTGTCCTTTCTCCTGACCAGTAAGCTCTTTGCAATCCTTGCCCCTTTAGCAGCCCCCTTGCTTTTAGGAAGTCTCTCAGACTACCCTCCCAGATCAGCCGTATATGAATCCCTGTTTTCCACAGCAGGTGGTATCTGTCTCTCCAGGTATTCCGCCTGTCTTATCTGTTCAACTTCACTGATCACCAGAGCACCATGCAATGTAGGCTTATGCTCCCAGAGAAGATCTCCAGGGCTGGGTGTTCAGCAGTCCCAGGCCTCCACTCCCTCCCGACTCTGTTTCTCTTCCTCCCACAGGTGAGCTGGGGTGGGGGAAGGGCTTGGGTCCCGCCAGGTCATGGCTTTGGTACGTTACCCTGTTCCATTAGGTCTATTCTTTCCTCCAGGTTTGTGCAGTCTGGTGCAGACTTCTTTCCTGTCATTCTTTCATAATTATTTGTATTAATTATATTTTTGTTTTATATGTAGTTTTAGGAGATCGTCTCTGGTTTTAGGCGGACCTTTCATGCCACCATCTTTAATCGTCTTAATGGTTTCTTTTTATCACATTGCCATAAGAGGTAGGAATAAACCATATCTTACAGTGACTAAGTGTACTGAGTGAGGTGCTTAGTATTTCTCGATTGATTGCATTCACTTAACCTTTGATTTTCAAGACTGAATATTCCTATTTTTTTATTTACTTCTCCAGATAGATGACTGCAAAATTAGTGATTTTGGAGGGGGACAGGACAGCAACAGTTCAAAAACAAGTCTGTATATATATTTGTTTCTATGCTTTATTCACTCTACAGCCTGTAGTTATTTAACAATTATGGTCCTGAAACTGCTCTTTCTAAAACTGTCAAAGACCTGTAAGATATTTCCCATACAGACCATTCTAGTCTGGACCATAATTATTGAACACCAGTATATACCAAGATTGCATATATAATGATTTCAGAAGAGGATACCGAAACTTAGAATAATAATAAGCTGATTATTATTTATGTGCTGCTTTGTTTTAAAGTATGCATATAAGTATTCATTTTCAGATAAAAATGAAATCACAGTAAAAAAAACCTGACATAGAACTATCTGAAAAGTTCTGTTTTCTGAACTATGTTTAACACCTTGCAAGTCATTTCATGCTAAGACTGGAGTGCTTAAGACTGATACAACACTGAATATAGCCTTTTTCTTCTTGAAATCTTTCAGGACTAGCTCAGCACAGTTTTGGGAACTGTCTGGAAAAGTTAAGATATGAATTGTCAGTGAGAGAGCCACATATGTTTAAAGGGCTGTACTCTCTTATTAATTAGGCCTTTATATCCATGGTTTTGAGACATAGTTCTGTGTTTATTTAAAATCTGTGATTTTTATGCTTAAGCAAAGTTTAGTTCCATTCCCTTACAAAAATGACCTGAATGGCAGTTACTGCTCCCTCTTTCTCTAGAGGTTAGACTTGCCCTGTCCATTATAGTAGCAACTAGGCACACGTGGCTATCTAAATTTAAAATAAAATAAATTGAGTCCCCTGGGCACACTAGCCACATTTCAAGTGCTCAGTAGCTACATGTTCCTAGTGGCTACTGTATTAGCACAAAAGAACACTCCTATCATGGCAGAAAGTTTTAGTACTGGTCTAGACCATGTGGGAGGAACTGAGAGGTTGTGCAGAGAAGAGATCTGTTTAGATCTATAAATTCTACCTTTTCAGTAGGTAGAATAGAAAACCACATCCCACAAACTGTGCCCTTAAGTCTAGGCAAGGCTTTTGCTGGGACTTGTGAAAAGAAACAAGAAAGGAAGCAAGTGCAAAAAGCATTTAGCCTCATATAAGGAGACCCAGGCAGCATTCTAAGTAAAGGGAATGATCAGGCTTATTTGGTGGAAGGTAATACCTTGGTAGAAATCTTAAGAGTACATTGTGGTTCAAAAACTGGGAATGAAATTTGAATTAAGCTGTTTCTCTGCTAGTAAAATAAAAATTTCTAAAGGTAAATGAAGTATAGCTATTAGTGAAACAAATTTCACACAGAGACTTTAATAGAGGAATTCATTACAAGATTTTTAGAAGGCCTCAAAAACAAAAGAAGGGAATATAAGTTCAAAACATGAATAACCTCAGAAAAGCACGTATTATCTGGGCTGGAGGATCAAAAGAGAATATAGTACTATCTATCCAGAGTCTTGGATCACTGTTTACTTGGAAACAAGAGTTTTATTCATCTTTTTTTTTCCTGTGGTCTAATTTTCTTTGCAATAAATTGGTTTTTCTTTTCTTTTTATAATAATAACATCTGAAATTTAAATCAGTTAAATCCATTTAAACTGTTAAATCCATCCTTTTGTGGAACCAGGCTTTACCCAGAGAGGCAGGCAGGATAGTTTGTAAAAGGAAATGAGAGACTCAAGGCTAAAATTGAGGTTAATCGTTGGTTCTAATCAGCGTTGGACTACATTAATTTGTGAGGGTGGTCATCGCTAGTAATCATATTGTTAATTAATCTAGTGTAAGGGCAGAACTCAATAGATTTTTTGAGAGTGGTTGGAGTCAGATAGGTGTAATTTGTGGTGGTCCTTGACTCTTAGAGCATCATCAACTGTTATATAACTAAGCAATTACAATTCCTCTACAAATAAGAACTCCCCAGTAGTGGCTTAAACACACAAGAATTTATTCCCTCATATATACATAGCCCAGAGTTGGGAAGTTCTAAGCTAGTAATGGTGGCTCCATGCACTAAGGACCCAGGTATATATCTTTCTGTTCCACAATCTTCAGCAAGGGACTTTGTTCTCATGCTGACCTTGTGTTTTCAGTTGGAAGAAGATTGGTAGAACAAAAGGCCTCCTGCAGCTTACTCAACTCCCATTTAGGAAATCTTCCAAGTTCCACAATCACTTCTCTTTAAGGCTTGTTAGAAATAACTCTGTGTTTAAACCTAGATTCTGTGGAAGTAAAGAAGTTAGTCTTTTATTATATGGTGACAACTGAAGTTCTGTTTTTTAATTTTCTCATTTTTGGCCTACTTTTGGACAAAATATTTTGTTGACATTTAAGTTCATCTGTTATTGGCAGATTACCTGTATTTCTTTGTGTGTGTGTGTGTGTGTGTGTGTGTGTGTGTGTGTGTAATTTCTGTATGATTTACAATATATATCTTTACTCTTCATAGATTACCTTCAAGTAATATTATGCAATTTCACTTATAACAACATACCTTCACTTGACATATTAACCCCATATATTAAGGTTCTCCTTTATATATATATCCTATATATAAAGAGCATTATTATATGATCATGAAGACTTAGAGGTCCAAAGATCTGATGTTACAGTTCCAGTCCTAAGGCATGAGAAACAGGAGAGCTGATGGTGTAATTACCAGTCCAAGTTCAAAGGCAAAAGACTGATGTCCCAGTTCAAGGACAGGCAGACAGACCGAGAATATGAGCGAGACAGAGAGAAAAAGAGAATAAAAATGAATTCTCACTTATTCAGCTTTTAGGTTCTATTCACGCCTTCAACAGATTGGATGAGGCCCACCCACATTGGGGAGAGCAATCTGCTTTACTCAGTCTACTTATTTAAATGTTAACCTTATCCAGAACACCCTCAGAGACACATCTGGAATAGTGTTTAATGAAATATCTGGGCTATCTCATGACCCAGTCAAGTTAACATACAAAATAAACTATCACACCCCACCATACATTGATCTTCTGAGAAGTTGTATAACTCTAGATTTCCATCTGGTATCATTTCCCTCTACTGCATGTTCTTTTAACATTTTTTATATTGCTGGTCTGTTGTCCATGAATTCTTTTCTTTCTGGATAATTTTAAGATTTTTCTTATAGTCAAATTCATTAAAATCAGATATAGATATGCTTTGGTTGTAGTTTTCCTCATGTTCCTTCTGTTTGGTGTTCGTTAAGGTTAATGAAACTTTGCATTTATACTTTTATCAACTTTGGGAAACTTCAGCCTTTATCTCCTCAACTGTTTTTTGTTCTGTTCCCTTCCCCATTTCTTCCAATATGTCAATTAAACATATATTATGAAAGGCCATATACGACAAACCTACAGCCAACATCATACTTACTAGCAAAAAACTAAAGCTTTTCCTCTAAGATCAAGAACAAGACAACAATGCCCACTCTCACCACTTTTATTCAACATAGTCCTGGAGGTTCTAGCCACAGCAATCAGACAACACAAAGATAAAAGGCATCCAAATTGATAAGGAAAAAGTTAAACACTCATTATTTGCAGTTGAAATGACATTATACATAGGAAACCTTAAGAATCCACCAAAAAACTACTAGAACTAATAACTGAACTCAGCAAAGTTGCAGGATACAAAATTGATACACAGAAAAATGTTGCATTCCTATGTACTAATAACAAACTTGCAGAAAGAGAAATCAGGAAAACAATTCCATTGACAATTGCATCAAAAAGAATAAAATACCTATGAGTAAACCTGCCCGAGGAGGTGAAACAGTTATACTATGAAAACTACAAGACACTGTTGAGAGAAATTAAAGAACACACCAAAAAATGGAAATCTATACCATGCTCATGGATAGGAAGAATTATTACTGTCTAAATGGCCGTGCTGCCCAAAGCAATTTACAGATTCAGTGCAATCCCTATCAAAATACCCACAGCATTCTTCAGTGAACTAGAATAAATAGTTCTAAAATTCATGCAGAACCACAAAAGACCCTAAATAGCCAGAGCCATGCTGAGAAAGAAGAACAAAGCTGGTGGATTATGCTCCCTGACTTCAAGGTCTACTACAAAGCCACAGTAATCAAAACAGTTTGGTACTGGCAGAAGAACAGACCCACAGATCAATGGAACAGAATACAGAGCCCAAATATAAACCCACACCTGTATGGTCAACTAATATATGATAAAGTAGCCATGAATATACAATGGGGAAAAGACAGCCTCTTCAGCAACTGGTGTTGGCAAAACTGGCAGCTGTATGTAAGAGAATGAAACTGGATTACTGTCTAACTCCATACACTAAAAAAGTAAACTTGAAATGGATCAAAGACCTGAATGTAAATCATGAAACCATAAACTCTTAGAAGAAAACATAGGCAAAAATCTCTTGAATGTAAGCATGAGCAATTTTTTCCTGGACACATCTCCTCAGGCAAGGGAAACAAAATAAAAAATGAACAAAAGGACTACATCAAACTAAAAAGCTTCTATAAACAAAAGGACACCATCAGCAGAACAAAAAAGCACCCTATGGTATGGGAGAATATATTTGTAAACAACTCATCAGATAAGGGGTTAACATTCAAAATATATAAAGAACTCATATGCCTCAACACCCAAAAAACAACCAGATCAAAAAAATGGGAGGACCTGAACAAACACTTCTCCAATGAAGAAATACAAATGGCCAACAGGCACATGAAAAGATCATCAGGGAAATGCAAGTTAAAACCACAATGTAATATTACCTCACACCAGTTAGAATGGCCGCTATCTAAAAGACAAGAAATAACAAATGCTGGCGAGGATGAGGAGAAACAGGAACCCTCCTATGCTATTGGTGGGACTCAAATTGGTGCAGCCACTGTGGACAGCAGTATGAAGGTTCTTCAAAAAACTAAAAGTAGAAATACTATTTGACCCAGTAATTCCACTCCTAGGAATTTACCCAAAGAAAACAAAATCCCTGATTCAAAAAGATATGCACCCCTGTGTTTATTGCCACACTATTTGCAATAGCCAAGATCTGGAAGCAACCTAAGGGTCCATCAATAGATAAATGGGTAAAGAAGTGATACATATACACAATGGAATATTATTCAGCCATAAAAAGAAAAGAAATCCTACCATTTGCAACAACATGGAAGGATCTAGAGGGTATTATGCTCAGTGAAATAAGCCAGGCAGAGAAGATACAATTTCAAACACCGTATGATTTGACTTATTTGTGGAATATATAAACAAAGCAAAACGGAACAAAACAGGATTAGAGTTATAGACACTGAGAAATGACTAGTGGTTACCAAGGGGGAGGGAAGAGGGTGAGGTGGGGTGAGGGGGGACTGGTGAACCACCATGATGTACATTTGACAATAAAATATAATAATAAAAATTATTTTTAAAAAACATATATTATGTTGCTTGATATACTGTTCCATGTCCCACAGCTCATTTAGGGTCATTTTGGGGAGAGGGTTATTTTTTCTCTCTGAATTTCATTTTGTACCATTTTCTGTTATATCTTAAAGATCACTTTTTTTTCCTCTGTGGTTTGTAATCTGCTGTCAGTACCACTCTTTTGTGTTCTTCATTTTAGAAATTGTAGTTTAATTTGTAGAAGTTTGATTTGGGTCGTCTCACCTGTTGTGCTCCTCCTGCTTTCATCTACCTTCTTCATTATATTGATAATAGCAGTTTTATCATTCCTAAGATAATTCCATTATCTCATATTTCTGTTGGTTGATTTTTTATTTTCATTATGAATTTTATTTTCCTGCTTCTTTGCATTCCTAGTAATTTTTATTAGATACCAGGTATTGTGATTTTACATAGTTGGATACTAGACTTTTTGGTATCTTTTACATATTTTTTGGCTTTAATCTGGTACACAGTTATTTGGATTTGGTTTGCTCCTTTTGACTTAATCATTGTTAGAGTGTTCTAGAATAGCGTTTAGTTTAGAGCTAATTCATCCTCACCACTGAAGAAATACCCTAAGGATGCCACCAGATTCCATCTTTGTTAGGAGATCTTTCCACTGTTGCTGGTGTGTGATTTTTAAGACTGTCCTTCCAATTCCTTTCTGGTATTTCTTTCCTTCTCTGCCGTAGTTTAATCACACACATGCATATATCAGTATTCAGCCGAAGACTTGAGAGGACTCCTCTTTAATACTCTGATATGAAAATTTTAGCTATCTCACACTCTCCACCTCCAAACTGTTCCCTCAACTGAGCAAGACTCTTTTGGGGTACTCCCTTCAAGTACTGACACCTGGAAACTAAACTTAGACACTTACAGGGTTACCTTGTTTGTTTCCTTCTCATAAGGATCACTGTATTGCACTGCCTATTGTCCAGTGTTTAAATATTGTTGTTTAATATATTCTGATTTGATTTTTTAATTAATTAAGGTGAGAGGGCAAACCTTGTCCCTCTTATTCCATTATGGTCTGAAGCAAAATCTTAACCATTAGTTTTCCGTGCTACAACATATATGAGGAATCTAACTTGAGAGGAAGAAGTAGAATGTATAATTTGAAAAAGTTTGTCACCTATCTTTGCCCACCCTAGCCTGTTGAAAATAATTTTAAAAACTGAGGCAAAAATCCAGACATTATTATGATAAATTTGGATATGTGATAATATTCAAATGTATTTCTTTTTGCATAGTCATATATCTAAATCACTGACTCTGTGAAACCATTGATTTTATAAACCAAAATAGATGCAAGGGATTAACTGATTATCAAATTTTATTTAGAATGTTATCTTAAAACTCTAAAAGCAGAAAACAGTTTGTTATAGAAGTATACCTGCACTTACCATATGCCCTAGGTTTTTACCCAAGAGAAATGAAAGCAGATGCCCACACAGACTTAAAATTCATATTTATAATACCTTAATTTGTAGTGGCCCCAAAATGAAAACAATGTAAATGCTCATCCATATGGATAAATAGAACACTACTCCTAAATTTAAAGGAATACATTACTAATACACAGAGCAATATGAATGAATTTCAAAAATATGCTGAGCAAAAAAAGCCTGACACAAAAGAGTATATATGAAATTCTTTTAAAGGCAACCAACTGATGTAGTGATAGAAATCAGAGATGTGATTCTGTATAAGGTAGAAGATAGATAAGTATTGAGTGCAAAGGGATCACAGGAAAACCGTGGAATGATGAGAATGTTCTATATCTTGACTAGTGTATTGGTAGCACAGATACATACATTTGGCAAAATTCATCAAACTGTACTCTTAAAACAAGCACGTTCATTTTATTGTATATAAATTATACCTTAAAAAGTTTACTTAAAAAAGCAACTGTAATAAAACAAATGGTATTAAAAAAAAAGCTATGACCAATTTATCCTTGTGAACAACAACAACAAAAATGTACTAGAACCCAAGAATGGACTAACGGTTACCAAAGGGAAAGGGACTGGGGAGGGTGGGGGGGAAGGGAGGGAGAAGAGGGAAAAAGGGCATTACGATTAGCACACATAATATGGGGGGGCGGGCACAGGGAAGGCAGTATAGCACAGAGAAGGCAAGTAGTGACTCTATAGCATCTTACTATGCTAATGGACAGTGACTATAATGGGGTATGTGGTGGGGACTTGATAATGGGGGGAGTCTAGTAACCATAATGTTGCTCATATGAAACCTGAGTATAAGATTGTATATCAGTGATACCTTAATAAAAAATAAAGAAAAAAACCTGTAGTGAGTTTAACAAATAACTTAGAAATATTGGCTGAAATCTGACATGTTTAATATATAAACATACCAATGACATAAATATAATAACACATATATAACAAATATTAGCAATCTGTATTCCAATTCTTTTCTAAAATGTAGAATTCTTTTCAACCTCAGTGTATGAAATGAGGTTAGGTTAGAAATTTTTTGTATCTGGCTATAAAAAGGAAGAAGTTAATACATTAAAAGTCTTTTTAAAATTGTTTTTTTCTCCAGAAATCTTCCTGCGAAATCCATGGAAGAAGCTTTACGTCACAGACAAGAATATGATGAGATGGTGGCTGAGGCTAAAAAACGAGGTATAAAATTTAACTCCAATTGGTATATTTGATTTACTAATTTCAACAAGAAATTAACCTGTTGGTTAATTTCAACAGGAAGGTAAGATGGTGAAATTGATCAAGTCTGTCTTTAAGATGATGCTTATTTCTTATTTTTCTAACTAAATCTGTACCTAAAGAGAAGTAAAATGTCATACTACAATCATAGTTTTTCTGAAAGTACTTTTATAAAAAATATATGAGGAGAAAGGCAACAGACTATCTATGAGGGACTTTGTAATATAGTCATAAACCTTGGACTATTAACTTACAAATGAAGATATTATTCTTGAATTTACTCATGAAATCCACTTCTTTTACAGTTTTTAAACTTTTGGTATCTTATAATTTAATAATTTTAACACTTTAAGATAACTTCCTATATGGCTGTGAGATTATGATTTAAAACTGCTTTTGTGACTTAATGGTGTCTCTATAGAATCCAAATCATGCTCTTTGAACAGGCGCATGAAGAAATACTCTCATGTGTATAAATTCCCACATTTATTCATTCATTCTCTCCTCCAACTAAAAAGTATAACATAAGGATAATTTAACAATATTTATTTACTAAACTCTGTTAGTTGAGGATGTTTTTAGAAAATATTACACAGCTGTATATATTTTTAGACATAGGCTTTTTTAACAACTGATTTTTCTCTTTGACCAAGTGAATGGAATATTATAATAGTATACAGTTATATTTTGTGGCACTGTTTTGGAAATGAAGTTAGTTCTTTAATGTTAAAGTAAGCCTATAAGACCAGTTATAGCTTTCTAAAAGGCCTAATTATTTATATATTGGTTGAGTTTATTTCACTGTACAGACTTTGAAATATTTCTAACATACACAACAAATTTTAACTGACTCTCAACATTGATTTTACTATTTCATTAGTATATAAGATATTTGATATGTAGACAAACCTAACAACATGATATGATAGAAATAATTTGGAATTGGGAAATCAGAAGGTCAGAGCTTTAATTCTGTTTGACACTACCTGGATGTAACACTCTACATTGACCTAATGTTAGTTTCCTCATCTGTAGAGTATGGGAACAGGCATTCAAGCCCCACCATAAGCACTTCTTTTTCAAGCAATGGGACCTTTCCAAAGAAATCATACATAGAATCTGAGTATATAAAACAAATGAAAGAAAATGGAGCTGCTTGCCTTAAGGTGGTTTCTGAGGCACATGTGAAACACAATTAGAAAACAGTTTGGCTATCTGATTGCTTAATTCCCCACTGGTTCTAAAATTATATACATACATATATACAATATAAAAATATACATATATATAATACTTCTCTATTTTTGAGGCATCTCTTTTTTCAAAATTGTGACTTCTGATTTTTAGAGGGGTATTGTGTGTATGTGTGTGCTAGGAGAGTTTTTAATTTCAATCTAATTCATAGAGTAAAACATACTAAAAAGGATTCACTGTAGTAATAACATTGGCAACATCATTTTTTAATGTCATGTGGTTTTATGTGAGGAAACTCATAAACCTCTTGTATGAAGAAAGGGTATTGGTTAGTTGCTCACAGTTATTTTTTACATAGTTAATTCATGAAAATTTTCAGTTCATTGATTAAGTATAAACAGAATATGTGATAAAATAATCTATTTAAATGATTTTTATGGCCTTTTTCCATTTATAGAAGAGGAAATATTACTTTAAAATTATGCTAATTATGTTCATTTTCTTTCTTTTTCCCCCTCCTTTCTTTCCCTGTCTTTACTTCCTCCTCTCCTTCCCTCCCTCCCTTCCTTCCTTCCTTGTTATCGGAGTATTCTTTTTGAGAAAGCATCTTCTGTAGACAGGTAGAAGAAGGGTGTTTTGATTTAGCTCTTTTGTATTGAAATCATTCTTACTTCTTTAAAACAGAAATTAAAGAAGCACATAAAAGAAAAAAGATAATGAAAGAACGATTTAAACAAGAAGAAAATATTGCAAGTGCAATGGTAATTTGGATCAATGAAATACTGCCCAATTGGGAAGTAATGTAAGTAAACAGACTTTTCCTGAATTCCAGTCTGTTTCCAAAGATCTCATGTTTGCAATTCTCTGTTTTTATTACTTCCACCATGTAGCTTAGGCTTTGGCTAGATTATACTGTTAACCAATGTCTGAAAAATTTCATGCTTATTTCTGTACCTTTGCTTTTATAAATCCTTCAGTCTCTAATACCTACCTCTCATAGTGACCACCCTCTATGCCTATCCAAATCTTACCTATCCTTTGAGTCCCATCTGAAATGCTAGTTGATTCACAAAACTTTTCATTTCTTTAGTTACCATATTTTCTTGATTCTAACATACCATCTATTGCAAGATGTACTATTGATGTAATAGCAGGTTTTTGCAAAGAAAATATTAAATTATATATGTACATTCACTGTGAGATACATTTATTAAATGTTAAATGTTAAAGTGATTCTTAATATGCTTCTCTCATAATCAAGAGAATATGGTATATATGAACTTTCCCTCTGTAATATCCCATTGTACTTTGAAACTAATATACCTCTTGCTTTACTTTGGTTTTTATTTTTTATGTTTGTACATCCCTATTTTCTCTTTAGACTGGAGAGTAGGAGATGTCTTTGTAAATGCCTACTGTAGGAGATGTGTTGGAAATGTGTTGATTATTGGCACAATGTGACAGATACTATATGAGGCTCTTTACATAAGTAATTGCATTTGATTCTTACAACCTTTACTCCCACTTATCTATAGGGGAGCTCAAGGTCAGAGAGGTTAAGTGATTTGCCCAAGGTTATACAAGTAATGAATGGTTAAACCAGATTTGAACTTAGGTCTGTCTGATTGTAAAGCCCACCCACACTCCTAAGCAGGCTACACTGTCAGTCAAAGACCAGGGCCTTCACAGTCCTGAGTACTGTGTGATTTTCGTTTTGGTATTGAATTGGTTTTTCTGTTTTTGTTGTTCCTTTTACCTTGTTTTTTCATAATAGTCCACATATTTCTGATTTCCTCATTGTCTGCATAATGTAAATTGCAGCTATAAAAGGCAGTTCCCTCTACATTACTGCGGTCCTCTTTACTATGTATTTTTTTAGGCTTTTGTTATCTACACACATGAACCAAAGGGAAAGAAAGCATCATACACTTAACTCTCTCTGCTCCTAAAAATCATTCAGTCACTTGGCCACAGGCTAGGTAAGCCATCATGCAACTAGTATTTTTGTTATAAAAAGTAACTTTCTCCTTTTTTCTCCCCCTTTAATTCTAGGCATAGTACAAGAAGAGTTCGAGAATTGTGGTGGCAGGGATTGCCCCCTAGTGTTCGTGGGAAAGTTTGGAGTCTAGCTGTAGGAAATGAACTAAATATCACTCCTGGTTTGTATTCTATATTCAGTTACTCCCACACATACAAATAGCCATCTCCAGAGCTACAAAGCAGATTAGTAGATTGGCCATTTAAAAAGGCACTACTATACATAATGTCATTTTAAGAGCATGCTTCATTCCCTACCCCCTCTAAAACCTGGTACTTTTTAATAAGTTAAGTTATTATATTTCATATTATATAAATAAGATTTGTGGGTTTTCCTTTAGTTTACAACCATCAGTAATATTCTTGACATCCAAATATCTTAACTGTAGGTAACTGCATAAACTTCTGGGATTCTAGGTAGCAGTGGGTGAATAAGTATATACAAGAAAAAATAAAATACTCTAATTGTGGGAAAGTTTCCCCTTTATTCAAAAAAACATAAATATTGGGAGAAGACTAGAAATTTCTTTTCCTACATATCTACCCAAAGCAGTCCTTTTGTATTTTTTTAATTTAAGGTTAAAAAACAAAAGGAAGAAGATTCTCAAGGAGTTATTTTATTTTCTTAGGTTTCTTAAAACCTTGAAGGATATCAGTAATGTAGAGTAGTTTTGATGAAGTTTTTATAAAAATGTTAAAAAGATAAAATTAGGATAATATCAAATAGTTATTAATAAAATGTAAATATAGTAAAATGTAAAATAGTTAATAATAAAATGTACCAAATGGGTCTGAATGACAGTGATAAGGCTAGACACTGGTACCACTGAAGGGCTTAGGGACTCTAGAATAATAATATAAATATTGTTACGGTTGCTTGAAAATTGTTATTTACATATTTATTGAAAAAAAGTCAAGCAATAGTACAACTATATGTCTCTTCCCCCTCTTCCACCCAAACTCCTGCTTTCGATCCTACTATAAGTATGTTAGCAATTTGGTGTATGCTTTTCCAGAACTTTTTTCTAAGCACATAAAAAATATGTTCACCTACATATGATAATTTTTAAGGCTTTTCCTTTTTTTTCTCAAAAAAAAGAAATTTATGTCATAAGATTATTCTGTGGCTTCTTTTTTTTACACTATATCTTGAACATCCTTCCATGTCAGTACATACAAGTGTACTTATAGCTGCACTGTATTCCACAGTTTGGCTTTAATACAATTTATTAATTTTCCTAGTAATAACCAAACCAATGACATATATGTTAAAAGAACAGCAAGGTACTCTTTCTCACCTGTCAAAAGTAATTAAAATGAATGAGAATTACCAACATACAGTATGACTAAAAGAAATTTAGAAATACTTTGACCTATTTATTCCATTTATAAGAATTTAAGGAAATTATCAAGATTAGGTGCAAAAGCTTTTTTACAAGGATGTTCATTGCAGCAATCAGCATTATAAATAACTGGACAGAATTATAACAAATCTAAATGTTTATCTTTAATATTAAAAATGATGCCAACTTTGAATGACATGATTATGTATGCTTTTTAAAATTGATTTTCACAAATATAGTGAACATATTTTAACTGAACTTTTTCTTAATTTTAAAAATAGAATTTAAAGGAAGAATTAAGTTTTAAATTCAGCTTTAAAAAGGTTAGCATCTCAATGAAATAATCCAGGCGGAGAAAAACAAGTACCATATGATTTCCCTCATTTGTGGAGTATAACAACGAAGCAAAACTGAAGGAACAAAACAGCAACAGACTCACAGACTGCAAGAAGGGACTAGTGGTTACCAAAGGGGAGGGGTGGGGAAGGAGGGAGAAGGGGATGTGGGGTATTATGATTGGCACACATGGTGTTGGGGGGATCATGGGGAAGACAGTGTAGCACAGAGAAGGCAAACAGTGACTCTGTGGCATCTTACTACACTAATGGGCAGTGACTGCAATGGGGTATGGGGGGTGACATGATAACATGGGTGAATGTAATAACCACACTGTTTTTTCATGTGAAACCTTCATAAGAGTGTATATCAATAATACCTTAATAATAAAAAAAAGAAAGAATACAGTACCTCAAAATCCCCCTAAAAAAAAGGTTAGCATTGACCTGACTTAACTGTTTTCTCTAAATAAAACAAAGATTTCTTTTCCCTTCTATGTTTAGAATAGATGAAAAGGAAATGTTTTTACATTATAGTGAGAACTTTCAGATAATTAAAATCCTTTATGTTAAGGATTGTTGAACATATTGTAGTTGTTAGAAGTCTTAAGAATTGATTTTGCATACAGATGAGGTGATACTATTTGAAATTCTGTTTTGTTTGCAGGTTTGTTGAAAAGTTTGGCTTTAGAATATTAGGTATCCTGATAAACATGAAAATATTGGTTAAGTTGGTTTTAAACGTTCGTGATTAATGTAATTAATATAACTAAAAAGTTATTTTTTAAGCTTAAATTTATAGTTTGTAACATCACTGGGTCATTTATTTTCAATGTAGTTTTATGTTTCCTCTACTAAACAATTCTATATTCATTAATGGAATGGATACTCATTCTCTTATTTTTCATTAGTGGTGGGAAGCAAGCTGAATTTCGATTGAAGTAAATTTAGTTTTGAGAACTTTACTTTCTCAATTGGACACTTAAAGTAAAAAGACAGAGATAGAGATTTTTGTATGTAGGCTCTCTATCCAAATCTGTGTGAAGTTTACGTTGCTTTGGATAACTTAGGTAGCTTTAGATAGCAATGTCATAAATGGAGAAATAAGTTTCAATTACTTTAATAGTTTCATTATACCTGTTGTATTTTTTTAATTATGAAATTTATAGTCATTAGGGATAATAACTAAGATTTACTATCTAAGAATAAGATAGTAATTAAGTCAAATATGGTTCAAATCTTGGTTCCACTATATATTAGGTTTGTGACCTTGGGCAAATTACTTAAAAGCTAGAAGCCTTATTTTTCTTCATCTGTAAAATAGGAGTAATATTATTAGCTATCTCAAAGGATTTTTCTAACAGTTATTTTTGATAATGCATATAAAATTACAGTGAAAGCAAAATTTGCTGAGACTGTATGCAATATCATCATTGTCAGAAAATCAGAAAGTGAAACATACACTAATCTCAAAGTATTCTCTGTTCAAGTCCAAGGTACATCTTTAAGTTTGCTTTAAGTTCTGCATTTATAGATTCAAAATAAGTGTAACGTGTGGAATTAAGTATGGAATTGAACTGAGATACAAGTCCTCTTATTATAAATAAGTACTCTTTCCCTGGAATGATGTCCTTTGATGTTTTAAAATATATTACTACATTTTTATTACTGGATCTATTTTGTGGCTTCCAAAGGTGATGATTTTTTCAGTAAGCCTTTCTTCTTCCAAGACAGTTTTAACACTCTAGTAGAATAGTGAAAGTGGACCTGGCTTGGAGTCAGTTTGAAATCAAAAGGTGTGGACTTCAGTTTGGTTCCTGGTAACTTCAAAAAAAATTCTATCTAAATTTTAAAATTATAAAAACCATTGGTGGAGTTGGACACAAATAATAGAAATTTTAAGTTTGATTTCTCTTTTTCTGCTTTCTAAAACAGTAGTAGTAATGAAAAGTGAACAGGAGAGAGAAAAGTATCAAAAAATCAATCTGCTTGAAATACATGATTCTTGGTAGTATAAGAATACTTAGTATTATACAGTCATACATTGGAATACTGTGCAGTTGTAAAAATAAAAACTAAAGCAGGTTTATTCTAATATGAAACAACTTCAGTATAATAATGCAAGATGCAGATGAATGCTGTAATATGTTGCCACACTTTTTGTTAAGGAAGATATATATCTATATACTTGTGCATTCATATTTTCATCTTTGAGCTCTGGTAAGCATAGTTACATGTGAGGGAAGGAAATTTATTTCTCTATACTGTTTTGTACTATTTGAATTTTTAAAAAATTATGTTTATGTATTTAAAAACACATTTTTTTTTAAGTTTAATTGAAGCAAAAAATATTCTTGGTATTTAGGACAATATATAAATGTTGGTGTTTGGGCACAAAATACTTTTTGCTGTTCTTCTATCATTGAAATTTACTGCTTTTGTGTAATTTAAAATATCTATAATGGTTAGTTAGAAAGTAAAGACAATTAAACTTTGAGAATAAAGAAAATTTTCCACTTTCTTTTGCTCTCAAAGATTTATTAAGATCCTGCATATGGAAACATAGAGTGGCAGTCTCAAAGTGATTGGGCACTTAAAGTAAAAAGATAAGAGGTAGAGGTTTTTGTATGTAGGCCCTCTAGCTAAATCTGTGTGAAGTTTAGGTTGCTTTGGATAACTATGTAGCTTTAAATGGCAATGTCATAATGGAGAAACAAAGAGAGAAGGAAAGCAAGAACTAGCATTTATGGAGGGTCTATAAGGTGTCAGGAGCTTTACATAAATTATTTAATCATCAGTAACTCCATGAGTAGGTGTTATTATTCTCCAGTTTACAAATGAAGAAAGCCAGGTTTCAGAGTGATCAAGTAACTTTCTTAAAGTTCCACAGGTAGTAAGTGTCAGAGCTGGAATTTGAATCTAGGTCTGACAGACTCCAAAAAGGATGTTTTTGCTATTCTAATAATACTCTTTTAGCAGAAGCATCTCCTCCTGCATACATGCATTCTATATTATAGCTATTTGGGTGACCACTCTGCAGTATTCTTCTTGGCTGTCTTTCTGGTTGTGTAATGAATAGTTTTGGTAGAGTCAAGTATTTGAATTTGACACATTTTTTTCATGCCTGCAACACAGGGGAGACCTGATCTATAATAATATTTTTATGTTTAAGAGTAAAAATAAAAATTTGTAAATATATTTCTTACTATTTATAATTATTCTTTTTTTCCCCCAGAACTCTATGAAATCTTCCTCTCAAGAGCAAAAGAACGTTGGAAAAGCTTCAGTGAAACAAGTTCAGAGAGTGATACTGAAGGTGTGAATATTTTCTATAGTAAAAATTTCTGGGTGAAAATAATTGCTGGAGATATTAGTGTGATTTTTACTATATATCAGAACTGTAATAATTGCTTTACATACATTTCTCCTTTAATGTTAACAGCCCTTTAATAACTTTTAATGTTAATAATAGTGGTATTATCCTGAACTATAAAGAGGAAACTGAAGTTCAAAGTAGGTGGTAAGCAGTGAAGCTGTGAACCTAGGTTGTTGGACTCCAGAGTCAGGATTTAATCACAACAGTAAGAGTAATGGGATGAAGTATTTTTAGGCCAATTCTTACTTAAAGATAGATGATTTTCACCCTCATGATCTCCTGTCTCTCTTTTCACTTACACACATTCCCTACTATATTATTTATAATTCTTATCATGCCTTAACCTTTGTTCATTTATTCGCTCAGTCATAGCCCCCATCTTTCCCTCCACTTTCATCATTTTTTTCCCTAATCATTTTGGAGAAAACAGAACACTTTTCTTGTCATCATAGTCTATTAAATTCAGGTAAACTTATTCAACCATCTCTTGTCCTGAATAATGGGGAGTTATTTCTCTGCCAGTCACTTTTCTTTCTGTATTTGTTCTACTTCACATAAAGCAGTCTTGCCTGTAAGTAAAACTCTAAAAATGAACACAACGTAGAATAGAGAACTGGGGCATATCTCATAGTCTATGACTATGTGAACAACTTAGTTAAATTCCTTGAATACTTTTTTCTGTTTTAGAAAAATAAACAGTAGGGTGGGGAAAATTGACTAAACAAGATTAGAGAGAAGAGTTGATTTTGCAAAGGGTTCATGTAATATCATCCTGATATCTGTTAGCTAGCCATGTCAGCTATTTGTGGGAAACTGAAAGTGCAAGGAAGATGAAGATGTAAGAAGTTTTATACGGGCAGGGCCTTAGCTGTTTCATTATTCTTTTTAAATTTATTCTTATAAAGTATTGAAAGTATAAGAATAAAAATTATAAGCATTTACTTCTGAGACATGTTGTCATGACTGAGTGGTAGAAGCTGCACTTTTAATAGAAATTAACTGAATGTTCCAGTCAAAAGTAGTGTTCTATTTAAGTTACTGATTTCTTATTTCCTGGGTGTTTATAATTTACAATTGTCATTTAATGGCCTTTTTGGCCATCATTTCAAATATTACTTCTCTCCTTCTGTGACTCCAATTACAAGTATGTTAGATCATTTATGAGTGTCCCACAAGTCTTATAAATTTTTTTCTGTACCTCAATTTAGAAGACAAAATTTTATTTACGTGTGAGCAAGTTCATTAATCCCCTTCTTTTCCTATATCCAGTCTATTAAATCTATCCAATAAGTCTTTAATTTTGATACTATATTTTTAAATTCTAGAATGTCCACCTGTTTCTTTCTGTAGATTCCATTTTTCTGTGGGAATTGTTCTTCTTTCCATCCCATACATTTGCTCCCTTCTTCTCCTTTATTTTCTTCCATTAATGTTCTTGTTCATCAATTCCGATACTGGATATTCTGCAGGTCTGCTTCTATTGGCTGGCTTAATTTACCCTTGATTATAAGTCCTATTTTCCTATTTCTTTGTGTATCTTAAAATTTTTAATTGTATGTCAGTCATTACATATAAAAAGAATGTATAAACTGAAGTTGATTATTTCCTCTGCAGAGGAAGCATGCTCGATTCTGTTTGGCAGTTGGATTATCAACTCAATTAAGCCAGTAACTGAGCTAGGTTAGGGCAATATTGCAGCTTTAGATAGACTTAGTTCATCCTGGGTTTCAATTTTCTTGATGGGAGGAACTCCTATTTTGACTATAGGCTCCTACCTCTAATGAGACACTCTTCCAGGAATCATGTGATTTGGAGAGATTTTCATTCTGCCTTTCCAGCTGGCCTATTGCACTACACTTAGCATTCAGCAAAAGTCTCATAAGGGTAAACCAGATACACATTCAGGCTCTTCCTATTCCTATCACATCCTTTAGCCACAAAAAGCTTATTTAGCCATGAAAAGCTCTTCTTGTTTCTCTTTCCCCAAGCAAGAGTACCTTTGTCAATGGCAAGCTTAGTCCTGAGCCCATGACCAGATTTGGTAGATGCCCCTAGGAAGACAACCAGCCACTGGTCTCCACTCACTAGAAAAGTCTCCTCTTTTTCTGACATTTAAACCCTCTGGAACTTTCTGTGTCCATTGATATTTGAACTTGTGATATTTGGAACTTATTTTTTCCCAGTTGTTACTGTGGGAGTGATAGTCTCCACTACCTTCTGTAAAAACTGGAAGTAGAAATCTTTCACTATATACCTTTCTGATGTGTATAAATATTTTCTTCATATAAAAGGCTCAAAGTGCCATCAAAAGCTATATGGCATTTCTTTAAATTTCTTGATTATTCAGCTTTTAACTTTACCTAAATAACATATATACTATATGATCATTCTTTGTTTACAAAATTGAACTGGGTACAGCCAAGTAATCATTTTAATTTTACCTACATGATAAATGCAGGTGTATCTCTTGCTGATCGGGAGGCCAGTCTGGAATTAATTAAGTTGGACATATCCCGTACATTTCCATCTCTCTACATCTTCCAGAAGGTGAGGGTCTCTAACTAGTTTGTAACTGCTTTTTTTAATTCAAGGGAACAAACTCTCTAAATGCATTGCTATTACTTTTTAAAAGGCAAAAATATAAAAACTGGGGACCTTTATATAAAAAGTGTGAAACTAGTAGGAAAATTTTAAAGGAATTTCTGTTATTTTACTCCACTGACCAAATGTATTGCTGTTAGCATAACAGATAATACCTTTCATGTAGTAGGTACTTGATGAATTTTCAGTGAGGTGAATTTGTTTGACTTTTGATTCTGTAAGATATTTAAATTTTAACATTTTGCCTAGTTAATTGTTAAAAAGAACTTTCTCCCATAACTTAAAAATTTTCAGATTTACTATTAAAATAGGAAAAAATGGTTTACTTTTTTGTGCTGAGGCTGATATAAAGCTGCTTATACTTTACGAGAAATTACATTTTATATGTACTTTATATTCGACTCAAGTCTCTTATACATGGAATTCCTCTCTGTAGATTGATAAGGTAAGATAAAAATTATCATTGAGATTAAAATTAATAAACTTAAGAGTGTAGCTTGATAATTTTCCTTTGCTGAAATTACATTATATAAAATGAAACAACCTGTTCTTATCATTATCTTATTGTACCAAATCTAGAAGTTGTACAGATCTTACTGTATGAAATCTAGAATTTAAAATTGTACACAGATCATATAGCTTGCATCCACCAAATGAGTTTATTGGGATTTTTTATTGTTCAGGATTAGATATATTTATTTATTCTTTAGAAGATATCTTGGCAGAGTACGTTTAGAATATTATTGACAATGATAAAATTTACTAACTAAAGCTAGTCATTTAGGAAATCCTGAAGTTTATTAATATATTATTTGACAACAAAATAAATTTCTATAGTTTGATGTTTCATTTTTCTCTCCCAAGGGTGGCCCATATCATGATGTCTTACATAGTATTTTAGGGGCATATACATGTTACAGGCCTGACGTTGGTTATGTAAGTATTTGTTTCAATCTGTTTTTTGAATATAAGCATTTTATCTATCTTATCAAAGTATCGTATGTTGTACGAGCTCCCAGATGTCTTTTTCTCTTGAGCCTATCAACTTACCCAGAGAGGAAACCTCCCATCTCCTACCAGGGACTACAAGGCTGCCTGCCAACTTCTGGGAGAGCAGCTGGAGGTTTCACCTTTCAGTCTGTAAACTGCTCTTTACCACCACCTCTCTTTGATGTGGTGCCTCCTCCCCTTCTCTCTAACCCTGCTTTCTTTGTCTGACTGTGCCTCCACAGATACACCTCTCATACTTTGTCAAGGTGAGGGAAGGATAGACATCTGTCCTAGGATGGGGAGGGGATTTGCTCCTTTCACAGATTTTTAGTCAGTCCTGGCTTTAGCTCTACCCCTGAGTTTCATAGGCTCCTGAATTGGCTTGCTGCTTATTGGCCCCTCTGCAGAGGTTTCAGTTTTGACATTCTCCATTTAGTTAAACTAAAATTTCTAGAATGCTATTGACATCTTTTATTTACTGTTTATATTATTTTCCATACTCTTGGTTCTTCTAGGTTAGTATTTTTCTTACTGCCATTTTAGTTGGATTTGGGAGGAAACAAAGTAAAATGTCAATGTTCCATTTGCCGTGTTTTACTAGAAATCATAAAACCTTAATTTTCTCACGTTGGTCTTAAAATAGAAGAATTTTAGGGACCTTACAATAGGGTGGCTGTCTGGTCAATTTATTTTGTTTTGTTGCATGTTCATCTGTACATTATTTATTTATTCACTCAACAAGTATTTATTGCGTGCTTATTGCTATATGCCAGGCATTGCCTAGGCACTTGAGATGCCTCGATGAACAAATGAAAGGTTCCTCCCCTTCTGGTGCTTACAGTTTAGAAAGGGACAGACAATAAACAAAATAAGCAAATCATCTGTTATATTAAGAGGTGATGAATACTATGGAAAAAAAGTAAGGCATGATTAAGAGGGGAGAAGTGCCAAGTTTGAGGATGGGGTAGGCTGTAGTATTTATTAAAGAAGATGGTCAGCTAGTCCTTATGGAGAAAGTGCAATTTGAATAGAGTGTAAACTCTCTAAGTGAATTGAAAAACATTATGTAATGTCTTCATATTTTTAAGCTGACATTAAAAATGTTTTCATCATGAGTTTAATTGTAAAGGATTAATGTTTAGTACTTCATAAACGTTGATATTTTTAACTGAAAGTCATATCTCTTTTTTAAAAAGTGTAGCCAAAGGAATTTAAACACTATGATTTTATATATATCATCCATTTAAAGAAAAATATGTGAACAAGCTCTTCATTAATATTTTACAATATATACGTTTATTAACTGAAATTATGTAAATGACCACAGTATAATCTAAGTTATAAGGCCACCTTGTTGGCAAACCAGTCAGACAAATCAGACTCAAGGTAAGAGTAGTATAAACTATATTGGAGTACATATTTCATGATGTTATTTGACAAAATAGGTTTTTAACTGTATTAATGAAAAACACGCACTGAATCTATAAATAAACTCTGTAAAAGTTTTATCTTACTCAGTCTATCTTGAAAAAAAATTGGTAATATTTCCCACTCCAGTTATATTTAAAAGAATGAAGGGCACCAATCTATATTGCTATTTTCTTCCTTTGTTCTTGTCGGGACACTTCCTCAGCATTTATGCATTCTTTGATAAAAGGTGTGGTATGGAAGAGGTGAGATCACTAAATGAAAATTGTTATTACTCATCTCTATTCTATCTTGTAATGGAATTCAATCATATTTCTATTCACATATGTGATTGGAAGCCAAAGGCTTACCCAAACAATATTTGGAATTATCTTTTTGTTTCACATTTCATGCCTCAGAGCAATTTACCATAGTAAGTTTTGTAGAAAACATATGTAAATTGAGGATCTGAGAATGGATTCCCTTAAAATAATCTGCGACAGTATACAGTGTACTCTTTGGAGAGCCTTTATGTGGTCTCTAGGGTACACTTTTCCAAGTTTAAGACCACTATTGTTCAGTTTGTTGAAATATATTAGTTTTCCACTGTGAGGAAATGGTTGTAGATTACTTCTGAGTAAAACTCTTTGGGTCTTGAAAAAAACTGAAGGAACAAAACAGCAGCAGACTCACAGAACCCAAAAATGAACTAACAGTTACCAAAGGGAAAGGGACTGGGGAGCATGGGTGGGAAGGGAGGGATAAGGGAAAAAAGGGGCATTACGATTAGCACACGTTAATGTGGGGGGGGGGCATGGGAAAGGCAGTATAGCACAGAGAAGACAAGTAGTGACTCTATAGCATCTTACTGTGCTGATGGACAGTGACTGTAATGGGGTGTGTGGTGGGAACTTGATAATGGGAGGAATCTAGTAACCACAAGGTTGCTCATGCAATTGTATATTAATGATACCAAAATAAAATAATAAACCATTAACCTAGTAAAAAACAAAACAACTCTGTGGGTTTTGAGAGTCACCTGTCTGTAGGTCCTCTGTCATAAGCTTTCTTCCTTGAAGAAAGGAGATAGGTAGCTATTATTTTGCCTGGATTGTTATGTATGCACATATAGTGAACTAGGCCTGCAGTACAGTGGGGCTCTGAGGTGGGTATATAATAAAAGTAGAAGACAAATTGAATTTCCCAGTATCTCAGGAGGAGGCTGAAACAGTAGATGATGACTCAGAGATTACTATAAGGAGTTTGTAAACTTTATAACTTTCATTTATTTTTCATTACAACTCTTTGTTTCTCTATAGTGATTATCAGTAAAACCTCTAAAATAAAGATCTGTGTGCTTGTATGCATGGATAACAAAGAATGGGGAATCTGAGTAGACAGATGATGTCCTCCATATCCTAACCAGGCATAGGGAAGGAGCAGAGGCTTCAAGTAACAGAAAGTGGGTGGGTCACACAGGTTCTTCAACTAGTAACGTTTTATTTTCTTAAGTTGGGTAGTCTATATATAAATTTTTTATTGTTTGGGGTTTTTTTTATTTTATTTTGAACAACTTCAAACTAACAAAAGTTACAGTAGCTCCACCCCACCCCCCTTCCAGGATCTAATAAGGGTTATGTGTGGCATTTAGTTGTGTTATATCCCTAGTCTCCCATAATCCAACAGAGTTCCTTAGCCTTTTCTGTCATGACAATGACACTTTTGAAGAGTCAAGCCTGACTGTTTTTACAGTGATCCTTTCTTGATAATTTTTGCAGTATTTTTCTGATCATTTCCTTATGATTAGATTTAGGTTATACATTTTTATAAAACTACAACATCAACAACATGCCTGTTTTGGTGTATCACCCTACAAGGTGATAATACAGACTATTCAGAAAAATTGGACTCTGAAGATATTGCAGGAATAACTTTATTTTTCTTATTTTCTTTTCATGTATACAAAGGAATGATATATGATAAATCTGAATTTATTTACAGAGAAGTAGAACAAAGAAATAATGGATCACAGGAGCTAAGGGAATTCTGCTAAGAGGGTAGGAAAGTGTCCATTGAGTTTTACAATAAATAATAGCTCTATGAATATATGTTAAATAAAAATTCTAAGAAAGCATTGTCATTGTTTAATTGGCAGTGTTTTTTTTCTTTGTGGTGGTATGTAAAATGTTTCTTACAATAAACAGCATCTTAGATTTAATTAAATATGTTTTTAAGCCCTTCAATTTGCTATGCTACCCTTCTATTACAGATGGTTAGCATTTTGCCCCTTACATCCATTCAGCAGATATTGGGATATTAAGAATAAAAACGTGAACAAATACACATGGTCTTTCTACTGTATTAGTTTGCTATTGTTGCCATAACAAATTACCACAAACTTAATGGCTTTTACACAGCCCAAATTCATTATCTGACAGCACTGGAGATCAGAAGACTGAAATAGATTTCCCTGGGCTCAGCTCAAGGTACTGGCAGAGCTATGTTCCTCTAGAGACTGCCTACATTCCTTGGCTCTTGATCCCCTACCTCCCATCTTCAAAGCCAATAGTGTAGCATCCTCAAATCTCTCTCTGACTCCCCTGCCTCCTTCTTCCATTTATAAGGACTCTCGTGATGATTACATTGGCCTACCCATGTAATTCAGGATAACCCATCTAATACAAGATCCTTAATCACATCTACAAAGTCCCTTTTGCCAGGTATAGTAGCATTTTCACAGGTTCGGGGGATAAGGACTAGGATGTCTTCATGGGTAAGTTAGTCTGCCTACCACAGGCTCTATCCCCATGAAATTTATATTCTAGAAAATCAAATAGACAATTACTGTAGAATCTGCAAAGAGCCCTCAGAAGCCAGAGAAGTAGGAGAACAAAGAAATAGTGCATCACAGGAGCTAAGAGAATTCTGCTAAGAGGGTAGGAAAGTGTCCGTTGGGTTTTACAATACCAGGACATTGGTCATCCTGGCAAGAGAAGTTTCAAGACAGTATTAGAGTGAGCATCCAGCTAAAGCATGCTGAAAGTTTAAAGGGAGCTGAGAAAGTAGAAATAGTAATTGTAGACAAGCCTTTCAAAAACATTTGGCTGGGAAGAAGAGACAGAAGTATCACTGCAAATATTCTTAGTGTTCTCTGTAAGTCTATTATACAAACCCCTACCAGAAATAAGTGCTTGATTAACTAATTTTTTTAAAGAATGAATATTTTTACATTAGTTCCATATCATTAATCTGCTCAGAAATATACAGTAGCTCCCCATAACTCACAAGCAAGCACTTCTAGAGCTTAGCCTTTTACTCAAGGCCTTTCACAATTTATATATACATCCTACTTCTAATATTTCCTATTATAAATTTTGTGCTCCAAGTGTGCTAGTCCTGTGTGTCTTTACTCCTACCTCTTTTCCGTCTTAGCAATATTTTTCCTTATTTTGCCCTCCTGCTTTTTACTATGTCAACACCCCCACAATCTCTTCTTTCTTGGAATTTCAGCAGCACTTCTCATAGATCTTTTATTTTTAGTTCCTCACTTTCTACCTCAGACAGGTATGTTAAAACATTAAACATCGAAGACAAATTCCTAATTTTCATTAAATTTTGTGATGCTATGCTCTTTGAAAGACTTTGAAGGACATCAGACTGAGAGAAAATTAAAACTAGATAGTACAATGAGGTAGGCTTTTGTTCCAAGTAAAAGTTGATACTTTTTTTTTTCCAAAATTTTTCCTAATACTTTTTAAGCCACAACACATAAACAAGGAATGTAACATTAGGGGGAATTCATAATTATTAGTAGGTATTTACCTCCTCTATATTTACCTTCATTGGGAAATAAAAAGAAATCTTAGCTAATTCTACTTTGTAATAACACTGTAATTTTTCAGGAATATGCTAAAACTGTGCAGAATTATTATTCTAAGCATATTTTGGTTAATTTCTTTTCCCTTTGAAGGTCCAAGGGATGTCCTTCATAGCAGCAGTTCTCATTCTCAATTTGGAAGAGGCAGATGCCTTCATTGCATTTGCAAATCTCCTAAATAAGCCATGTCAGCTGGCTTTCTTCCGTGTGGATCACAGCATGGTATGGACATTTGGAATGAATCATGTTTTCCTTTGACTTCCAGTTTCTATAGTCTGAATGCTCTTTTTAATTAGAAGACTAAAATAATCTTATCATCTAAATTTTTCATTGAATTAATTTTTTGAATGCTTGATGAAAAGACTCTCAGAGGTGCTAAGCAAGATTTTTTGTTAATTTATGATATTAAGGATTTTATTCCTTTCTAGAGTACATACTCTTTAATAATTTCACTGATATTTCTGTCTTTAGATGTTGAAATATTTTGCAACATTTGAAATATTTTTTGAAGAAAACCTCTCCAAACTATTTCTTCATTTCAAATCTTACAGTCTTACACCAGACATCTACTTGATAGACTGGTAAGTCATAACATACATAAAGTACAATAATTAAGAGGAAACAATGTATAACTTTTTGTATCCTTTAAGAACTAGAGTAAATCTTATGCACAGGATCATACATATAAAAAACCTTTGCCTATAAATAGAGGAACTCCCACATATTTGTGGGGAGGCATTGATTAAGCACATGGACTCTGGGTTGAAATCAGAATCCTCTGTTTGTTTGTTTCTTACCAATAATGGGATTAATTATACCTGTATCTTGAGTTGCAGTAAGGATGTTACACATGTTTCTCATTCAACGATGAGTACATACTGAGCTCTTAAAGTTGCTAATTCCTTTGTTTTTCTTAACACACAAGGACCTATGGTGGAGTTGTTTTTTTTTTTACTAAGGGCTTTGTTTTTTCAAGGCTTTCAGGCTTTCTGACAGAGGAATGATGCTTTATTTAGGTGATGATATATTTTCACCTTTACAGTTTCAGTCCTTCCATTTTAAGTTGGAGGGTTTGCCTAAGGATCTGGTGAGCAATAGCCAGTTGATTATAGAATGGGGGGGTGGGGAGAGTGAATTTTGCTAAACAGATGGAGTAGATGATTTTGAGATGGTTGTTAAGAGTATACATATGACACATTTAAACCTTAAATCCTAATCATACAAAATTAGTGGGCTTCAAGTAAATGATAAGAAGTTAAATAGAAAAATAAATAACTAATGGTATTGATCAAATATGGTACCTTCCCAGTTCTTTGGGCCTTCTTTTACCTAGGCTTTTTTGTTTGTTGGTTTTTATAATTTATTTTAGTATCATTAATCTACAATTACATGTGCAGTATTATGGTGATTAAACTACCCCCTTTATCAGGTCCCCCCCACCAACCCCATTACAGTCACTGTCCATCAGCATAGTGAGATGCTATAGAGTCATTACTTGTCTTCTCTGAGTTGTACAGCCCTCCCTGTGCCCCCCCCAACATTACATCTGCTAATCGTAATGCCCCTTTTTCCCCCTTTTCCCTCCCTTCCTACCCATCGTCCCCAGTCACTTTCTCTTTGGTAACTATTAGTCCATTCTTGGGTTCTGTGACTCTGCTGCTGTTTTGTTCCTTCAGTTTTTTTCTTTGTTCTTATACTCCACATATGAGGGAAATCATTTGATACTTGTCTTTTTCGGCTTGGCTTATTTCACTGAGCATAATACTCTCTAGCTCCATACATGTTGTTGCAAATGGTAGGATTTGTTTTCTTCTTATGGCTGTATAACATTCCATTGTGTATATGTACCACATCTTCTTTATCCATTCATCTACTGATAGACACTTAGGTTGCTTCCATTTCCTGGCTATTGTAAATAGTGCTGCGATAAACATAGGGGTGCATATGTCTTTTTCAAAATGCGCTGCTGCATTCTTAGGGTAAATTCCTAGGAGTGGGATTCCTGGGTCAAATGGTATTTCTATTTTGAGTTTTTGAGGAACCTCCATACTGCTTTCCACAATGGTTGAACTAATTTGCATTCCCACCAGCAGTGTATATAGGAGGGTTCCCTTTTCTCCACATCCTCACCAGCATTTGTTGTTGTTTGTGTTTTGGATGTTGGCCATCCTCACTGGTGTGAGGTGATATCTCATTGTGGTTTTAATCTGCATGTCTCTGATGATTAGTGATGTGGAGCATCTTTTCATGTGCTGTTGGCCAGCTGAGTTTCTTCTTTAGAGAAGTGTCTATTCATGTCCTCTGCCCATTTCTTAATTGGATTATTTGCTTTTTGTTTGTTGAGATTTGTGAGTTCTTGATATATTTTGGATGTCAACCCCTTATCGGATACATCATTTTTGAAATTTTCTCTCATACTGTAGGATGTCTTTTTGTTCTACTGATGGTGTCCTTTGCTGTACAGAAGCTTTTCAGCTTGATATAGTCCCACTTGTTCATTTTTGCTTTTGTTTCCCTTGCCCGGGGAGATATGTTCATGAAGAAGTCACTCATGTTTATGACCAAGAGATTTTTGCCTATGTTTTTCTCTAAGAGTTTTATGGTTTCATGACTTACATTCAGGTCTTTGATCCACCTTGAGTGTACCTTTGTGTATGGGGCTAGACAGTAGTCCAGTTTCATTCTCTTACATGTAGCTGTCCAGTTTTTCCAACACCAGCTGCTGAAGAGGCTGTCATCTCCCCATTGTATATCCAAGGCTCCTTTATCATATATTAATTGACTGTATAGGTTTGGATTAATGTTTGGATTTTCTGTTCTGTTCCAATGGTCTGTGGGTCTGTTTTTGTGCCAATACCAAATTGTCTTGATTACTGTGGCTTTGTATTAGAGCTTGAAGTCAGGGAGCATAATTCCCCGTGTTTTATTCCTCCTTCTCAGGATTGCTTTGGCTATTCAGGGTCTTTTGTGGTTCCATATGAATTTTAGAATTATTTGTTCCAGTTCATTGAAGAAAGCTGTTGGTAGTTTGATAGGGATTGCATTGAATCTGTAGATTGCTTTAGGTAGTATAGCCATTTTGACAATATTTATTCTTCCTAGCCAAGAGCATGGGATGCATTTCCATTTGTTAGTGTCCTCTTTAATTTCTCTTAGGAGTGTCTTGTAGTTTTCAGAGTACAGGTCTTTCACTTCCTTCATTAGGTTTATTCCTAGGTATTTTATTCTTTTTGAGGCAATTGTGAATGGAATTGTTTTTCTGATTTCTTTTTCTGTTAGTTCATCGTTAGTATATAGGAAAGCAACAGATTTCTGTGTGCTAATTTTGTATGCTGGAACTTTGCTGAATGCAGATATTAGTTTCTAGTAGTTTTGGAGTGGAGTCTGTAGGGTTTTTTTATGTACAGTATCATGTCATCTGCAAATAGTGACAATTTGACTTCTTCTTTACCAGTCTGGATGCCTTGTATGTCTTTGTTTTGTCTGATTGCCGTAGCTAGGACCTCCAGTACTATGTTGAATAACAGTGGAGAGAGTGGGCATCCCTGTCTTGTTCCGGATCTTAGATGAAAAGCTTTCAGCTTCTCGCTGTTAAGTATGATGTTAGCTGTGGGTTTGTCATATATGGCCTTTATGATGTTGAGGTACTTGCCGTCTATAGCCATTTTGTTGAGAGGTTTAATCAGGAATGGATGTTGAATTTTGTCAAATGCTTTTTCAGCATCTATGGAGATGATCATGTGGCTTTTGTTCTTATTTTTGTTGATGTGGTGGATGATGTTAATGGATTTTCAAATGTTGTACCATCCTTGCATCCCTGGGATGAATCTCACTTGATCATGGTGTACGATCCTCTTGATGTATTTTTGAATTCGGTTTGCTAATATTTTGTTGAGTATTTTTGCATCTACGTTCATCAGGGATATTGGTCTGTAATTTTCTTTTTGGGTGAGGTCTTTGCCAGGTTTTGGTATTAGAGTGATGCTGGCTTCATACAATGAGTTTGGAAGTATTCCCTCCTCTTCTATTTTTTGAAAAGCTTTAAGGAGAATGGGTGTTATTTCTTCTCTATATGTCTGGTAGAATTCAGAGGTGAGTCCTTCTGGTCCGGGAGTTTTGTTCTTGGGTAGTTTTTTGATTACTGATTCGATTTCGTTGCTGGTGATTGGTCTGTTTAGTTTTTCTGTTTCTTGCCTGATCAGTGTTGAAGGTTGTATTTTTCTAAGAAGTTGTCCATTTCTTCTAGGTTTTCCAGCTTGTTGGCATATAGATTCTCATAATATTCTCTTATAATTCTTTGTATTTCTGTGGGGTCCATCGTTATTTTTCCTTTCTCATTTCTGATTGTGTTTATGTGTGTAGATTCTCTTTTTCTCTGGGGTTTATCTATTTTGTTTATTTTTTCAAAGAACCAGCTCTTGGTTTCATTGATTTTTTTTAATATAATTTATTTTATTATCATTAATCTACAATTACATATGAAATACTACGGTTATTAAACTACCACTTCATCAGATCACCCCCACCAACCCCATTACAGTCACTGTCCATCAGCGTAGTGAGATGCTATAGAGTCACTACTTGTCTTCTCTGAGTTGTACTGCCGTCCCCGTCCCACCCCCCAACATTATATCTGCTAATCGTAATGCCCCTTTTTCCCTCTTATCCCTCCCTTCCCGCCCATTTTCCCCAGTCCCTTTCCCTTTGGTAACTATTAGTCCATTCTTGGGTTCTGTGAGTCTGCTGCTGTTTTGTTCCTTCAGTATTTTTTCTTTGTTCTTATACTCCACATATGAGTGAAATCATTTGATACTTGTCTTTCTCCGCCTGGCTTATTTCACTGAGCATAATACCCTCTAGCTCCATCCATGCTGTTGGAAATGGTAGGATTTGTTTTCTTCTTATGGCTGAATAATATTCCATTGTGTATATGTACCACATCCTCTTTATCTATTCATCTACTGATGGACACTTAGGTTGCTTCCATTTCTTGGCTATTGTAAATAGTGCTGCAATAAACATAGGGGTGCATCTGTCCTTTTCAAATTGGGCTGCTGCATTCTTAGGGTAAATTCCTAGGAGTGGAATTCCTGGGTCAAATGGTATTTCTATTTTGAGTTTTTTGAGGAACCTCCATACTGTTTTCCACAATGGTTCAACTAATTTGCAGTCCCACCAGCAGTGTAGGAGGGTTCCCTTTTCTCCACATCCTCGCCAATATTTGTTGTTGTTTGTGTTTTGGATTTTGGCCATCCTCACTGGTGTGCGTGATATCTCATTTTGGTTTTATTCTGCATTTCTCTGATGATTAGCGATGTGGAGCATCTTTTTATGTGCCTGTTGGCCATCTGAATTTCTTCTTTGGGGAAGTGTCTATTCATGTCCTCTACCCATTTCTTAATTGGATTATTTGCTTTCTGTTTGTTAAGGTGCCTGAGTTCTTTATATATTTTGGATGTCAACCCCTTATCGGATATGCCATTTATGAATATATTCTCCCATACTGTAGGATGTCTTTTTGTTCGACTGATGGTGTCCTTTGCTGTACAGAAGCTTTTCAGCTTGATATAGTCCCACTTGTTCATTTTTGCTTTTGTTTCCCTTGCCCGGGGAGATACGTTCATGAAGAAGTTGCTCATGTTTATGTCCAAGAGATTTTTGCCTATGTTTTTTTCTAAGACGTTTATGGTTTCATGACTTACATTCAGGTCTTTGATCCACCTTGAGTTTACCTTTGTGTATGGGGCTAGACAGTAGTCCAGTTTCATTCTCTTACATGTAGCTGTCCAGTTTTTCCAACACCAGCTACTGAAGAGGCTGTCATCTCCCCACTGTATATCCACGGCTCCTTTATCATATATTAATTGACTGTATAGGTTTGGGTTAATGTTTGGATTTTCTATTCTGTTCCACTGGGCTGTGGGTCTGTTTTTGTGCCAGTACCAAATTGTCTTGATTACTGTGGCTTTGTAGTAGAGCTTGAAGTCAGGGAGCATAATTCCCCCTGTTTGATTCCTCCTTCTCAGGATTGATTTTGCTATTCGGGGTCTTTTGTGGTTCCATATGAATTTTAGAATTATTTGTTCCAGTTCATTGAAGAAAGCTGTTGGTAGTTTGATAGGCATTGCATTGAATCTGTAGATTGCTTTAGGCAGTATAGCCATTTTGACAATATTTATTCTTCCTAGCCAAGAGCATGGGATGCATTTCCATTTGTTAGTGTCCTCTTTAATTTCTCTTAGGAGTGTCTTGTAGTTTTCAGAGTACAGGTCTTTCACTTCCTTCGTTAGGTTTATTCCTAGGTATTTTATTATTTTTGATGCAATTGTGAGTGGAATTGTTTTTCTGATTTCTCTTTCTGTTAGTTCATCATTAGTGTATAGGAAAGCAACAGATTTCTGTGTGTTAATTTTGTATCCTGCAACTTTGCTGAATTCAGATATTAGTTCTAGTAGTTTTGAAATGGATTCTTTAGGGTTTTTTATGTACAGTATCATGTCATCTGCAAATACTGACAGCTTGACTTCTTCTTTACCAATCTGGATGCCTTGTATGTCTTTGTTTTGTCTGATTGCTGTGGCTAGGACCTCCAGTACTATGTTGAATAACAGTGGAGAGAGTGGGCATCCCTGTCTTGTTCCCGATCTTAGATGAAAAGCGTTCAGCGTCTCGCCGTTAAGTATGATGTTAGCTGTGGGCTTGTCATATATGGCCTTTATGATGTTGAGGTACTTGCCGTCTATATCCATTTTGTTGAGAGTTTTAATCAGGAATGGATGCTGTATTTTGTCAAATGCTTTTTCAGCATCTATGGAGATGATCATGTGGCTTTTGTTCTTATTTTTGTTGATGTGGTGGATGATGTTGATGGATTTTCGAATGTTGTACCATCCCTGCATCCCTGGGATGAATCCCACTTGATCATGGTGTATGATCCTCTTGATGTATTTTTGAATTCGGTTTGCTAATATTTTGTTGAGTATTTTTGCATCTACGTTCATCAGGGATATTGGTCTGTAATTTTCTTTTTGGTGAGGTCTTTGCCCGGTTTTGGTATTAGAGTGATGCTGGCTTCATAGAATGAGTTTGGAAGTATTCCCTCCTCTTCTGTTTTTTGGAAAACTTTAAGGAGAATCGGTGTTATTTCTTCTCTATATGTCTGGTAGAATTCAGAGGTGAATCCATCAGGCCCGGGGTTTTGTTCTTGGGTAGTTTTTTGATTACCAATTCGATTTCGTCGCTGGTGATTGGTCTGTTTAGTTTTTCTGTTTCTTGCTTGGTCAGTCTTGGAAGGTTGTATTTTTCTAAGAAGTTGTCCATTTCTTCTATGTTTTCCAGCTTGTTAGCATATAGATTCTCATAATATTCTTTTATGATTCTTTGTATTTCTGTGGGGTCCGTCGTGATTTTTCCTTTCTCATTTCTGATTGTGTTTATGTGTGTAGATTCTCTTTTTCTCTTAATGAGTCTGGCTAGGGGTTTATCTATTTTGTTTATTTTTTCAAAGAACCAGCTCTTGGTTTCATTGATTTTTTCTATTGTTTTATTCTTCTCAATTTTATTTATTTCTTCTCTAATCTTTATTATGTCCCTCCTGGTGACTTTGGGCCTCATTTGTTCTTCTTTTTCCAATTTCAGTAATTGTGTCTTTAGACTATTCATTTGGGAATGTTCTTCCTTCTTTAAATAGGCCTGGATTGCAATATACTTTCCTCTTAGAACTGCCTTTGCTGCGTCCCACAGAAGTTGTGGCTTTGTGTTGTTGTTGTCATTAGTCTCCATATATTCTTTGATTTCTGTTTTGATTTGGTCGTTAACCCATTGATTAATTAGGAGAGTGTTGTTAAGTCTCCATGTATTTGTGAGCCTTTTTGATTTCTTTCTAAAATTTATTTCTAGTTTTATACCTTGGTGATCTGAGAAGTTGGTTGGTAGGATTTCAATATTTTTGAAATTACTGAGGTTCTTTTTGTGGCCTAGTATGTGGTCTATTCTGGAAAATGTTCCATGTGCACTTGAGAAGAATGTGTATCCTGTTTCTTTTGGGTGTAGAGTTCTGTAGATGTCTGTTAGGTCCATCTGTTCTAGTGTGTTGTTCAGTGCCTCTGTGTCTTTACTTATTTTCTGTCTGGTTGATCTGTCCTCTGGAGTGAGTGGTGTGTTGAAGTCTAAGATGAATGCATTGCTGTCTATTTCCTCCTTTAATTCTGTTAGTATTTGTCTCACATATGCTGGCGCTCCTGTGTTCGGTGCATATATATTCATAATGGTTATATCTTCTTGTTGGACTGACCTCTTTATCATTATGTAACGTCCTTCTTTATCTTTTGCTACTTTCTTCGTTTTAAGTCTATTTTGTCTGATACAAGTACTGCAACACCTGCTTTTTTCTCTTTCTTGTTTGCATGAAATGTCTTTTTCTATCCCTTCACTTTTAGTCTGTGTATATCTTTGGATTTGAGGTGAGTTTCTTGTAGGCAGCATATAGATGGGTCTTGCTTTTTTATCCATTCTGTTACTCTGTGTCTTTTGATTGGTGCATTCAGTCCATTTACATTTAGGGTGATTATTGATAGATATGTACTTATTGCCATTGCTGGCTGGCTTTGGATTCGTGGTTACCAAGGGTTCAAGGGTTGCTTCTTTACTATCTAACAATCTAACTTAACTTTCTTGTTAAGTTATTGTAAACACCATCTGATGTTTCTTTATTTCTCTCCCTTCTTATTCCTCCTTCTCCATTCTTTCTATAATAGGTGTTTTATTCTTTGCCTTTAGTTAGTATTTGGATGGTCTGCTTTCTTTGCTATGATTTTCTTTTCTCTGGTGACATCTTTTTAGCCTTAGGTGTGCTTCCACCTAGAGCAATCCATTTAAGATATCCTGTAGTGGTGGTTTATTAGAGGCAAAATCTCTCAACTTTCGTTTGTCTGGAAATTGTTCAATCCCTCCATCATGTTTAAATGATAATCGTGCTGGATACAATATTCTTGGTTCGAGGCCCTTCTGTTTCATAACATTAAATATATCATGCCATTCTCGTCTGGCCTGTAAGATTTCTGTTGAGAAGTCTGATGATAGTCTGATGGGTTTTCCTTTGTAGGTGATCTTTTTTCTCTCTCTAGCTGCCTTTAATACCCTGTCTTTATCTTTGATCTTTGCCATCTTAATTATTATGTGTCTTGGTGTTGTCTTCCTTGGGTCCCTTGTGTTGGGAGATCTATGAGCTTCGGTGGACTGCGAGACTACTTCCTTCCCCAGCAAGGGAAAGTTTTCAGCAATTATTTCTTCAAAGACACTTTCTATCCCTTTTTGTCTCTCTTCTTCCTCTGGTACTCCTATAATGCGAATATTGTTCCGTTTGAATTGGTCACACAGTTCTCTTAATATTCTTTCATTCCTAGAAATCCTTTTATCTCTGTCTGCCTCAGCTGCTCTGTATTCCTGTTCTCTGTTTTCTATTCCATTAACAGTCTCTTGCATCTCATCCATTCTGCTGTTAAGCCCGTCGATCACTTGTCTGATTTCTGCATTGTCTTTCCTCAGTTCCCTCACTTCCTCTTTCAGCTCTTGCACATTTCTCTGTAGGTCCATCAGCATGGTTATGACTTTTATTCTGAATTCTTTTTCAGGAAGACTGTGCATTTCCATCCCTTCAGCCTCCCTCTCTGGGGTTGTCTGGTTGATTTTGGTCTGAACCATATTCCTCTGTCTTTTCATGGCTATAGAATTGGTCACTGATAGTTGCCACGTATGTCAGCTGGGCTCTGTAAGACTTTAAAAAGAGAAGAAAAAAAAAGAGAAAAAAAGAAGAGAGAAAGAAAGAAAGAAAAAAAGAAAAGGAAAAACAAAACAAAACAAAAAACAAAACAAAACAAAAAAAGATGCCCACCGGGCGTAGATTCTGTGGGAATGCTGTAGGTGGCACTATTGCCCCCCTATTCCACAGCTGTGACTGCGCCGCTCCGCAGGGCCCTTTATCGCTCTGGCAGGGGTGGGAACGAATAGGAGGCTGTTGATCTCAGTGAGAAGTGTAAGTATGGCTACGCTTCCTCAGTCGCCAGCTAAGGCGCCTGAAACTCCCCCGGACTCCCAGTCTGCTGGGGTGAGTGTGCTGGGGCGATCCGGCTCCTTCGCTGGGCTCCTGTCTCTTTAAGACCACTGAAGAAAGCGCACGCTTTTTTTTTTCCTTCCCGGGAGCCGGCTGCAAGCACCCTGGCACATTCCCCGCTCAGATCCTGCCCCTCTGTCTCTCCAATCTCCGCTGCACTGCGCAATGTGGGTCAGCGCTCCCCGCGCAGATCACCGGGGCTGGCTACTTCGCCGGGTGTACTTCCACTCCCTCCCGGCTCTGAATCCTCTCCTCCCGCCGGTGCGCTGGGGTGGGGGAGTGTTTGGGTCCCGCCGGGTCGTGGCTCCATATCTTACCCGCCTCTTGGGGTGCCAAGTGCTCTCGGGTGTAGCTGCACGCTGTGCGCTTTCCTGTGTATTCTCATCTCTCTTTTAGGAATAGATGTATTTGCTGTGTTTTCGTAGATAAATATAGTGTTGGGAGGAGATTTCTGCCGCCCTGCTCACACCGCCATCTTCCCGGAAGTCATTGATTTTTTTCTATTGTTTTATTCTTCTCAATTTTATTTATTTCTTCTCTGGTCTTTATTATGTCCCTCCTTCTGGTGACTTTAGGCCTCATTTGTTCTTCTTTTTCCAATTTCAGTAATTGTGTCTTTAGACTATTCATTTGGGAATGTTCTTCCTTCTTTAAATAGGCCTGGATTGCAATATACTTTCCTCTTAAACTGCCTTTGCTGCGTCCCACAGAAGTTGTGGCTTTGTGTTGTTGTTGTCATTAGTCTCCATATATTCTTTGATTTCTGTTTTGATTTGGTCGTTAACCCATTGATTAATTAGGAGAATGTTGTTAAGTCTCCATGTATTTGTGAGCCTTTTTGATTTCTTTCTAAAATTTATTTCTAGTTTTATACCTTTGTGATCTGAGAAGTTGGTTGGTAGGATTTCAATATTTTTGAATTTACTGAGGATCTTTTTGGGGCCTAGTTTGTGGTCTATTCTGGAAAATGTTCCATGTGCACTTGAGAAGAATGTGTATCCTGTTGCCTTTGGGTGTAGAGTTCTGTAGATGTCTGTTAGGTCCATCTGTTCTAGTGTGTTGTTCAGTGCCTCTATGTCTTTATTTATTTTCTGTCTGGTTGATCTGTCCTTTGGAGTGAGTGGTGTGTTGAAGTCACCTAAAGTGAATGCATTGCTGTCTATTTCCTCCTTTAATTCTGTTAGTATTTGTTTCACATATGCCGGCGCTCCCGTATTGGGTGCATATATATTTATAATGGTTATATCCTCTTGTTGGACTGACCCCTTTATCATTATGTAATGTCCTTCTTTATCTCTTGCTACTTTCTTCATTTTGAAGTCTATTTTGTCTGATACAAGTACTGCAAAATCTGCTTTTTTCTCCTTGTTGTTTGCATGAAATATCTTTTTCCATCCCTTCACTTTTAGTCTGCGTGTATCTTTGGGTTTGAGGTGAGTTTCTTGTAGGCAGCATATAGATGCGTCTTGCTTTTTTATCCATTCATTAACTCTGTGTCTTTTGATTGGTGCATTTAGTCCATTTACATTTAGGGTGATTATCGATAGATATGTACTTATTGCCATTGCTGGCTTTAGATTTCCTTGTTACCAAAGGTTCAAGGGTTGCTTCTTTACTAACTAACAATCTAACTTAACTTTCTTGTTAAGTTATTGTCAACACCTTCTATGTTTCTTTATTTCTCTCACTTCTTATTCTTCCTCCTCCATTCTTTATGTACTAGGTGTTTTATTCTTTGCCTTTAGTTAGTATTTGGATGGTCTGCTTTCTTTGCTACGATTTTATTTTCTCTGGTGACATCTTTTTAGCCTTAGGAGTGCTTCCCTCTAGAGCAGTTCCTTTAAGATGTCCTGTAGAGGGTGGTTTATGGGAGGCAAATCCTCTCAGCTTTCGCTTCTCTGGAAATTGTTTAATATCTCCATCATCTTTAAATGATAATCGTGTTGGATACAATATTCTTTGTTCGAGGCCCTTCTGTTTCATTACATTAAATATATCATGCCATTCTCTTCTGGCCTGTAGGGTTTCTGTTGAGAAGTCTGATGATAGTCTGATTGGTTTTCCTTTCTAGGTAATCTTTTTTCTCTCCCTAGCTGCCTTTAATACTCTGTCCTTATCTTTGATCTTTGCCATTTTAATTATTATGTGTCTTGATGTTGTCTTCCTTGGGTCCCTTGTATTGGGAGATCTGTGGGCTTCCATGGACTACGAGTCTATTTCCTTCCCCAGCATGGTGAAGTTTTCAGCAATTATTTCCTCAAAGACACTTTCTATCCCTTTTTCTCTCTCTCTTCCTCTGGTACTCCTATAATGCGAATATTGTTCCGTTTGGATTGGTCACACAGTTCTCTTAATTTTCTTTCATTCCTAGAGATCCTTTTCTCTCTCTCTGCCTCTGCTGCTCTGTATTCCTGTTCTCTGATTTCTATTGCATTAACAGTCTCTTGCATCTCATCCGGTCTGCTGCTAAGCCCGTCGATGGCTTGTCCCATTTCTGCATTGTTTCCTGACTTCCCTCACTTCCTCCCTCAGCTCTTGCATATTTCTCTGTAGATCCATCAGCATTGTTATGACTTTTATTCTGAATTCTTTTTCAGCAAGATTATGCATTTCAATCCCTTCAGGCTCCCTCTCTGGTGTTGACTGGGTGAGCTTTGTCTGTACCATATTCCTCTGTGTTTTCATGGTGATAGAAGTAGTCGCTGGCAGGTGCCGCATATGTCAGCTGGGCTCTTTAAGAGTTTTTAAAAAAATGAAAAAAAAATAGGAAGAGAAAGAAAAAAGAAAAAAAAGGGAAAAAAACCCACCAGGAGTAAATTCTGTATGGATGCTGTAGGTGGCGCTGTTGCTCCACTATTCCACAGCCACGGCCGCACCGTTCTGCTGGGCCGTTTGCAGCTCTGGCCGGGGCAGGAATCATGGGAGGCTATTGTTCTCCGTGCAAAGTTTCAGTGCAGCTACTTTTTCCCAGTCGCCAGGCAAGGGGTCCAAAATTCCTCAGGACTCCCAGCCCGCTGGGCTGAATGTGCTGGGACGATCATAAGACCACTGAAAAAAGCGCGTGCTTTTCTTTTGTCCTGGGAGCTGGCTACATGGACCCGGGCACATTCCCAGCTCAAAACCTGCACCTTCTGCCTCTCCAATCTCCGCTACACTGCGCGATGTGTGTCAGCACTCCCGGCACAGATCACCAGGGCTGGTTATTTCACAGGGTGTACTTCCACTCCCTCCCGGCTCTGAATCCTCTCCTCCCGACAGTGCGCTGAGGTGGGAGAGTGTTTGGGTCCCGCCGGGACGCAGCTCCATATCTTACCCGCCTCACGGGGTGCCAAGTCATCTCAGGTGCAGATGCAGGCTCTGCGTTGTCCTCTGTATTCTGGTCTCTCTTTTAGGAATAGTTGTATTTGCTGTATTTTCATAGATATATAAGGGTTTGGGAGGAGATTTCCGCCGCCCTGCTGACGCCGCCATCTTCCCGGAACTGGGTTTTTTACCTAGGCTTTTAAACTAAGTTATTTTTCAATGTATTCTCTTCTATTCCCACTAGGAACATTAGAGTTCCTCTGGGAAGGACTCAAGGAATGGTAAAGAAGAGTCTTACATCATGGAATGCAAAGGACCAGAGTCAAATACTAAATCTGTAAAGAAGGGGGAAAAACCCTCAGTTTTCAGTCTTAAGGAGTGTGAATATGAGGCAAATCAGGATCACAATTGATATAAGGAGGATGATGGAACTAATAATATGCAAGTACTCTGTACAAGAAACTACCTCGGCATTGCTGGTACCTGTTCTCATTTTGAACAGTGAGTTTAGTGTTCTCTGTAATACTCCAAGAGTTTGCTTTTTGTTGTGCAGTTAAATATGTGTTTATAATTTAAGAAGTAGACACGGACCTTTTTTTTCACTGACTCTGTTAAACTTATTACATACAAATTCCAGAATCAACTGTGCAAGAAAAAAGAGGAATAAATAAGTGGCAGTGCTATTTTTTGTGGGGGAGTGGAAGAGCCTTTTCATTGCCTTCCTCAGGTTTCATCAGCACTACCTCCAATAAACACAGTCTGTATTCAAAAATGTGTACTTTCTTTGCCAAGGCAGTTTCAAAAGAAGTCCTCTAGCACCTGCTCTTCCCTACTGCCCAAACAGAATGCCATTCTGAAGCACCAGTGGATGTAGAATTACATAGTCAGACATTGTCAGAAAAGATGGAAAACCATTTTGGTGATTCTGTTGGAGTGTATGTATCCATGCTCCAGAAGTAGTAAGTACAGCTTGGTGAAGGGAAAAAAATAAACAGACAGTGGATATTTGTGGAATGAGAAGAGAAAGAGAGAGAAGTCAGACTTTAAGATTTTGTTAGTTTTGATTAGGTTACTAAAAGATGATACTTGGGTTCCTCATACAAGAATTATAAGTAACTTACTGAGCATTTTTTATGTGCCCGGCACTTTTAAATACCTTACTTTATTAACTCCTTTAGTTTTCAGAACAATCCCAAGAGGTAGGTAGTATCATCTTTTGCTTGCTAATGAGGAAACTGAGGCACAGCAAGGTAAATACCTTGCTCAAGGTAACACAATTGATAAGTTGAAAATCTAAGATTCGAACTCAGGCATTCTGATTTCAGAGTCCATACCCCTAACCACAGGCTGTTCTGCCACTCTAGTTTGTAGTAGGCCAATTTTTCTATGTAAGGTTATAAATTCACATAGTTTCATTATTTATTACTTAGTTTCCCATTATTTGTGTTCTTTGAAGGAAGGAGCCATATCTTAGTTGCCTTTTTTCCCTAAATAAGCACTGTTCTTTTTATATAGAGATGCTTAATGAGTGAGTGAAAATTTCAATGTCTATTTTTCCCCCTGATTTTAGGATCTTCACATTATATAGCAAATCACTACCACTTGATCTAGCCTGTCGAGTCTGGGATGTATTTTGCAGAGATGGGGAGGAATTTTTATTTAGGACTGGATTAGGAATCCTTCGATTATACGAAGATATTCTCCTACAGATGGACTTTATTCATATAGCACAATTTCTAACTAAATTGCCAGAAGATATCACATCAGAAAAGCTATTCAGCTGCATTGCAGCCATTCAGATGCAGAATAGCACCAAAAAATGGACTCAGGTAGAGTGATATTTTCCTACCTCTAATATATGTGTTAAAATAATTGTTGACTTCTTGTAAAATAAGTTAATGTATTTCTCAAAGGTTCATGCTTAAGTTAAAAAAACTTGTTAAAAATAATTTTTGACTTTGAAAAAGCAAGAGTTTAAAATACTTCCTCCTCTTTCACCTATCTGAACCTATGGTTTTATTTTTATGTAAACCCAGTTATAATATTTTATGAGTCTAGGGAAATACAACCTACAATTGTCATATATTTGCCAGAACAATTACTTTAGTATTTCAAATAGACAACAATTGTATTAAATACCTGCAACAGAAAGAATATAATGTATGATCCTGGCTTTTTAGATGCTTAGTCTTATTAGGGAAGCAAACACTGGCAGTCCAAGTTAAGTGTCATGAAAGATAGCACTATTACTTGTTCCGTGAATGACAGACAGTAGGCATTATAAACTCACAGTTTTATTGCCTATGAAAATAAAATGTAAGAATATTGGCCCAGAAAATGTTTTTTTACCAAACTTCAAGAATAGTAATTTTAGAATACTTGACAAGTGATGAAAACTAGAATCCAATTATATGCCATAAAATTGGGTTGAAACAAACAAGAGGATTTGAGAATGGCAGTCTTCCAGGGGAGAGAGTTAAATGTGCTAAAGTTTTTTCATGTTAAGAAACTATAATTCCTTAAATATCTTTAATTTGCATGGTAGGTTTTTTGGATTAACCTTTACTTTATATAATTTCCAGGTCTTTGCATCTGTAATGAAGGATATTAAAGAAGGAGACAAGAATAATAGTCCTGCTCTGAAAAGCTAATCTTCAAAATTAACAGACTAATTTAATATAAGAAATGTCTTTTTGATAAAGTTTTTGTTTCCTATGTAAAAAGCATGGAAGAAAATGTTGGAGAAATATAATTCAAGACGTGGAAAACTGCTGATTTTGAATTCCATGGTTGAAGTACATGAAATGAGTAACCTATTGACAGTATTAATAAAAAAGTATTTTGTAGGGAGAGTCATTTTACAAAGGTTAACTGTTTAAATGGCTAGTTAATACTCCATAATATGGAGTGAACAGTTTAATGCAATAAAAATTTTTTTAACAGCTTTGGAGATACTTCAAAATTTTACATCTTTTCTTTTTTTTTAACAGTTACCATAAAAGTTCTTTGGAGGTCAGAGCAGGATTTTAAATACTACTTTAACTTGTAAACTACCATTTGAAATAAAAACCTTAGTACAGATATGATCTCCAGTTCCAACCTTTTGATGATATTATAGATCATGAATAAGCAACTTTGATTGTAAATTATTTGTTACTGAAGTTGTCGTTCATCTTCATTCACAGGTTGGGGCAAATTTGGGCTATCTGGGAACTGGAAATACTGGTGGGAGATTGTTTAGCATTTGTTTAGGTGTTTTTTCCACAGTATCATGTCTATTTGCTTTTGAAGAGAATTTTTTCTCCTTAGGGAATTCCTATCGCTCAAAGAATTTTAGAGTTTCTGTTTCTAGTCTAAGAAATTGTTCATTTAGTAATTTAAGAAAGCTAACTGGTAGAAGGAAAGTTCTTTGCACTTTAGTGGACTTCAGACTTGATTGTGGGGAATAAGCCCATAAATATAAATGAAGTGTTTCACTGGTAAGAATTAAAAGTATGAATTCTGAGAGTTCTTAAACAGCATGCTACTTGGCAAAACTTAAATTTTTTTAGTTAAAATTTCTCCATTGTAGAAACAAAATTTGTTAATTCCAGTTTAAAGACTGAATTCTTAATACGTAGCCAAGTCTATGACTTGTAAAGCACTGTGCATAATTTCTAATCAATGGAAATAAGAGTAAAGAAAAAGATAAAAGTAACTTTTTTCTAATGAGTCTACGTTTGATGGCATATGGGTAAATATATTATCAATTATTGGTAAATTGACAATAAATTTATTATAATAATTCTTGAACCTAAAATAAATCACTTAGGTATTGTGAGTGATATCTCTGTAACATGCTATTTGGTTAATAATTCGAGTTATAGTATGCTTTTATGTTGTATTTTTCTTTGAAACAACATTTAAGCACACTATTTCCGTTAGTAGTATATAGTTTCCAACTAACAAGCCTGAGAACCTTGTTAGTGTAGTGACTGCTCTTTAAGAGTATGGGACCAGATGGTGCCCATATATTTTTACCCCATGGGTCATTCTAGCCTAGGGACCACTAGTGGAACCCTCAGAGTTAACTTCTGTCATAGGAGCTTGCTTAGTGGAAACTAGTAGTGTAATAAAATACTGAGGGAGTCCCCAGGGTTTCAACAGGATTTAGAATGACATTTTTCACTCTGGTAACTACTTCCTTGGTAATGGTGGCCCTGACAGAGGGAATGTAACCCCGGCAGTAATCTCAATTGAGATTATACTACCTGCTTAAAGTTAATCTTACTTTGGTGTATTTGTTTCCTGAGCTGGACTTGTTACTGTATTTCTTTTTCTCATTTTTATTATTGTACAGTTTCTTTACCTTTCAAGTATAAATGTGTATATAAAATGTAAATACAAGGAATTCACTAAAAACCACTATTAAAACAATTACTGTGTAAATAAAACTTGTAAGCAGAGTAATTACTTGAAAAGAGTCTTCATTACTTTGGGGATATCTGAGTTTTTTGTTGTTTTTTACCACATATGGAGAAAAAAAGGAATAAACTCATTTTGCCAAATTTCTCTTCCAAAGGATGTACTATGCCTTCAGCCTCTTGAAATTGACATTACTGGCAGCTAAAATACTGTACTGTATCTCTCCTTGAGCCTCTTATACAGACAATAATAGATAGGATTATTTACATGATCAGTGTACAAGTTTTTTTAGTTAAGTGTATTTTCGATTTAAAAACTTTTCTTAAATTTCACATTTTAATAGTGTTTCATTTGTTGTCTACTTAATATGTACATTTCTCACTTCACTGTCCTTTTAGCCCAGGTCTACATTATATTTTTTAAGTGCTACTAGAAAAGTCCACTAACTAGCATAGTTTTATAAAATCATTGAACATTGTCATAGTTTTTGCTGATTTTTTTTGTGTTGATACCTTCATATAATGTTATTAGTTTGAGTATATTTGACTTTTACAAAAGTTAGGTAGCATTTGTAAAGGAGTATTGAAATTCTCAAAGCGTCTGATTTCAGGATAACAGCTTTCATTGTAGCTTCAGAACTAATGCTATTTTTACCTAGAACGTCAACTTTTTGTGTCTGTACTGTTGGAGGGTAAAATTCTAATGTACATAATCACAGAATAATTTATCTTCACAATGCCATATATTATTTTGATTATTCATTATTTCTGTTTGGATAAAATTGTTTTGTATTCCATAGGCATATTCAGATAGTAAAGACTGGTATAAAAGAGGCAGAAAACATGTGAAGTAGCATTGGAAAATTGATTTTAATTTGCCATGACTAGTTGACATAATAACATGTCGACAGAAAATTGTCTTACTTCTGGGGGAAAAGGAGATTTTTTTTCATTGAATTCATATTATTTTGATGTTGTCAAAGCAGTGTTCAAAATATGAATTCCCAAATGTAGTAAAACTTCATTAATTAGAACTTTACTGCTTCACAACATGTAAAATTAAATAGAAGTTTTAAAGATTTCAGGGAAACAACCCACTTAAGAGAGAAAAGAAAGCCTTGCCCTTTAAAAATATTATTTGCTTACTAACATCATAATTGCAGTAGAACTGAGCTACTTGGTACTTTAATTGCAAGAACATTTGTTAATCCCTGATTATGTGCCAAGCACTGCCTCTTAATAGTTTTACAGGCAAAATAAAAGTTATTAGGCTTGAGTAGTTAGCAAAATTGCATTCCTTTCCAAACATTCTAGTATTCATATTGATTTTCCCTTGATTCCAATTAATGAGGTTTGACTATGTGCATTTCATTTTATGAGTTGGGTTTGTTTCCTAATAAACACGAGGAAGTAAGTTTGACTTTAAAAGTTGCATTGCAAAAGTGTTGCATTTGTTGAACATTTAAGTAAACAGTACTTACATGATTTTATTTAAGGTAAAATGACTTTTGTACTATTGTATTTGGAGAATCATTTTTTGTGAAAATGTAAAGGATAAACTAATACAAGTTGGGAGGAGTATATAAAGTTGGCCATTTTTCATCTTTAGGCATAATATTGTACATAATGGTATAATAAAAACAGAAAATGAAGCTTCAAATTTTCCTGGTCTAGGCAATATCGACACATTGTATGTAGATGATTGATTCTGATTACCACATAAATCTCAAGGCTTTTAATTTTAGCATATATATTCTTAAGAAACTTTGAAAGGGAAATATTTACTTGGTTAAGATCTTTGTAGATTGTAAAAGGCTTTGAATCCCTGTGTTTGGACTTTAAAGTGAGCACATAAATTGGAAAGTCTTTGAGTGATAGGTTTTATTCTATTCTTAAGTCATACCAAGTTATTAAATAAATTGTTCTCCAGTAAGGTAATTTCTCATTACTTTGTTGTGATATTTCTTCTGATTTGATTTTTAAAGCCACTTACTGTGAGCCCTTGAAAAGTAAACAATTCTCATCAAACTTTTAATTAGACTACATCTTTATGATGATTTAAAAGTATAAATCCTACCATTTCCTTGCTCAAGACCTTCTAGTGGCCTTTGTCAGTAAACATCCAAACTCTGCCTTGCTTTGCAAGGTTCTAGCTGTCTGATCTCTGCCCCTCTCTACAATTTCAACTACCTTGCAGTCTCATTAACTCCACTGTAGACCTAATGAATTTCTTGCCACTTCTCAATCTGCTAACCTTCTGTCTACCTAAAGGCTTTTACTCTTGCTGTTCCTCTGAAATAGTTTTTGGCTTATGTACTGTTTTAATTTAGGTCCCTGCTTAATGTCACTTCCTCAGTTGGACTTGTCTCTAAATACCATTCTTTACATGACCGTACTCTGCTTCACTATAGTATCTATTACTTATCACTATTTGGCATTGTTTTACATGTTGTCTGCTGTTTCCACTACAGTGTAAACTCTAAGATCAGAAACATTGCCTTTTACCACTGAATTGCTAGTGCCCAAAATACGCTTGGCACTACCCATGATGATATGAATGAATAAACCATTTTTTTTTTGGGCCAGTCCTCAGTAAACCTACCTTTCATTTAAAATATTTCTATTAGATTATGCACTTATCTAGGTACTCAACTCTAATTATTTCTTGCTCAGTTCAACAATTAAAGGCTGTGTAGAAGAGAGTGGACTAGTAGATGTCAGAAACAGGAATGTTTCAGAAGAGTAAGAGTCAAAAAAAAAAAAAGGGACAAGTGTATTTCCATGAAGGAATGATTGATAAGTGTCCTGTGGTAGTGAGGTTGAGACAAAGAATGAGAGATGACCATTAAATTTAGCAACATAAATTTAGATAATTGATTTCCTTAGTTACTTTGGTGTGTGTTGAGGGCAGCAGACAAATTATTGAAGAATCAGTGGGAGGCAAGGAAATGAAAGATTGCTAAGTGTAAATAACTAAAGTTAGCTGTAAAGGCTAAGAGAGAGCAGATAATAAATAACTGGTGGAAGAAAGAAGGTTGCCTCCTTTTTTTTTAAGGTATGAGAGATTTAAGTGTTTAAAAACGAATGGAAAGTATTCAGTAGAGGTTTAAGAAAAAGAGAATGGGATAATGTGTAATCTAAGAATCCTTGAATAGGCTGCAGGGAGATGGACCCAGAACGTAGCATGAGGAAAAGTAGCAAAGTTTTCAATTAAGGACAAGCTTGTAAATTTGGCGCTGGGAATCTAAAAGGGAAGTTCTGTCTTGCAGCTAGTTTGTGAGTTAGGTGGGAAGTGGGGCCATCTAGTGTAAGCAAGAGAAAGCAGTGGTTTGGTTTGGTTTCCACTCCTATGATTGTGTGGGTGATAAAGCCAGTAATAAGAAAAGGATTCTAGAATAGGAACACGTTTTGTATGGATAGGGAAAAATAGTGACTTGTAATATCTTAGAAGAAAGTATCCGAGGTCTGTGCCAACCACTCCTTGCAAACACTGCCTCAGTGTTCTGACAGACATACCCAAGCTTATTCCTGCTTTAGTCTCTTTGCACTAGCTGTAGCTTCTACTTGGACTGTGATGAGTTCAGAACAAGTCTTCCCAGAATCTGCCATTTTGACATGCTGGTTATTTTAAGCTGAAGACAATTAAGAACCAAAAGACGCGGGAAAAGCTTTTTACCTCTCCCAACTGCCTAAAATAATTTAGATAGGGGGCCTGGTCCAGGAAGAAAGCTGTCACCAGAAATAAAGAGTATGGACTAGGCACGGTAAGCTGCAGGGAGCTTGGCAGGGCCTATTTATTCAAAGTCCTTCCTGTGTCCCACTGTATGGCAGATATTTGTTTACCAACATTTGCTCTTTCCATCTTCGTGTGACTTGTTTTCCTTCCCTTGAAGCCCAGAACCCCTACCCTCTTCTTAGCTCACAATGGCATGTAACCTTCAGTTGCCTGTCAGGAAGCCTCTGATTCTTTGTGGGGCACCCATAGGTAAAAATTAATTTTTTTTCCCTTGTTAATCTGTCTTCTGTTAATTTAATTAATAGACCAGACAAAAGAACCTAGAAGGGTAGAGGAAAAAATTTTCCTCCCCTCTAGTTGGCAACCAAAAGGGATGAAATTCATTGGCTGACCACAGCTGGCTCCAAGCTGGGAGATCCTGGGACCCCTGACAAATTCCTGGCAGAAGGTAAGAATTCCTACAATATCAGTCTCTAGATCTCTGCCTTCAGGGTCTGGTAAAAACAAGAGTGGCAAGAGTTCTTTCTTCTTTTCTAAATTCAGATTAGCCAGAGAAAATATTTGTGGAACTAGCTCCTTGTGTATAGAACTCTGGAAAAGATTTGTTAGAAGCACTCTTGATTTTATGGATCCTTTTCCTCCCAGAGATGGTAATTGTTTTTGTCTGTTTTGACACAGGCACTGTAAGACTGCTGTTTGATACAGGCTTACAGACTGGTGAGTTCACAGATGTCACCACAACAGATTCTATTTAGATAAACTTTGCTGTGCGTTCATGTGCCCATGAGGTAAAAGCTGTTGCTAAGGGACATCTTGGAAGCCAAAGCTGCAAAATTGGTGGGCATGGTCAAGCACTGAGGAGGTTTTAAAGTGCTTGCCACTTAACCCAAAGACTCCTGTGTTAGGATAAGTTGGCCATGAAAATAGTGAGTTTGATACTAAGTTACCCACCAACCTTAAGAAAATTTCCATGCAAAGAGAGACTATAAACACCACACAATCCCTAACCCAGTGGTACATCCTGCCTAGGTATTAGTTTGGCTCTGAGAGACTCAAATGTTAATGTGCATGTAAGAAAAACTGGATGAGCTTTTGCTTTTGTCTTATTCTATGTTTTGAGAACTTGGCTTTCACTAGTGAGAATATTCTTTCTGGTTTCCACTAGCTGGAAGATGCATGTACCAGCATGCATCTTGGTGTCCAGTTGACTAGACTGGTTCCAAGAGACAAAGTCACAAGTAGCACTCATTTTGTCCACGTGTGCCAGTTCTCAAGTGAGTTTGTCATAGGGTTCTTGGTCCATAAGGGGCTTTTGTTGCCTCAACCTTTGTTGTTTTATTAGTGCTGGAAAAGTCTCATTCCATTAGTGTCTGTCATATGTCATAGAATAGCAGGTCTGTGACTGGAGATGTCATGTGGAAACCAGAGACGATATTTTCACTACATCATTCTAACTGCCTGTAACAACGAAGGGCTTTACTCTTAGACTATCTTTGGGAGAACTTTTTGTATCATGGGGTTTGCGTCTTCTGCACCTACTTCAGGGACACCTCTTTCATCCATGGTAAAGATTTATTCTAAGCCTGGAAAGTTACCTCTGGGTCTTTCCACAAAAAGGCTTATTGAATTGTCACTACTAGAGTAAATATGCCATTGAAGATCCTTTTCATCAATGGATAGATGATGGATCCTTTGAATTGGAAAAACTTCTATATTTGAAAAAAATTTTAAAGAGCACTCATCCTAAACAGCTGTCTTATTGGTACCTATGGGAAGATCAAATTGAAGAGAGGACACAAAGAAGTACAAGAGCTAGCCTTAGGGCTTCCCTTCATAAGATGAAAAAACAGAAAGCAGAACAAAAATTAAAAACCCCATCTAATATAAATCCCCCTTCTCCTGCTTATAAGTCCTTTAGCCCCAGTTCCCTATCCCTCCAGAAGATCTTCTGGATCTTTGGGCCCCTGGTCTATACCATCTATCTCAAAACCCAGTTTCATCTCTTCAGCCCATTTCCTTTGATCTTGAACTCCTCCACCTGCCTGTTTTGACTTCTCCTCCTTTACAAGAGTTACAAAAATCACTCCAGCCTGATCTCCAGGCCAGGGGAATATAGGTTTACTGATAAAAATACTAAAAGCCAGGAAGTGAATTTAGCTGAAGAAGCACTATAGAAGGGTGGTAGGGATTGCTTTGCTTTACCTTTTAAAACGCCTCCTACTTTCCAGGGCTCTATAATCAGGATTTGCTAGCTTTAGGCATTCCTATGCAGTGCCCTTTGCAGATGTATCATGGGCCTCACCCCCACCCCACCCCCAAAGAATTCATGTCCCCTGAACAGCAGCAGATCTTTTCACTTCCACTTTCAGAAGACCCCACCAAATTTAGAGAGGAGTTGCAAGGATCAGGGGCCATTCATAACCGCACTCACAGGGATTATTAGATTGGTTATTAAGTGTGTTCTTCCTGCCCATGATTATACTATAGTTATCAGGCAAGCCAGATAGCCCCTTGGAGAATACCTCCCCCCATAAAGAAACAGATGGCCAGAATTTCTTCCAAGCCTTTCTACAAATAACCAAGAAATGGTTCAGGTAGAAGCTAATCTTCAAGGCCTGATAGCAATATTGGAGGTTCCATCCCTGCAGTGAACTGGTCTAAGGTTGAATTATGCACTCAGAAGGAAAGAGAGCATCCAAAGGCCTTTGTTGAACACTCTTAACACAGACTTTTCAAAGGCATACTGCACTGAACCCAGAAGTCCAAGAACATAGAAATCCTTAAATTTCTGCTTGAGTGGAAAATTTTCTCCCTGATAGAAAAAAAAAAAGAAATAGCCAACCTCTGAGTGTAATAATGGGGGCAGCTACTCAGTTCTTTGAAAACAGCTTACCAGGAATACAGAAGGGAAAAAGAGTTAAAAGCAACAATTCTTGCCTTGCAACTTGAATCTTTAGTATATTGAAAGCATGATTCTGAGAGTAACTCAAAGTCCACTCAGAGCCCTCCCTATTTGCCTCTAGACAATTGCAGATATTATAAAAAGTCAGGACATTGGAAGAAAATTTGTCTTGCAATTAAAAAGGAAAACAATCTTGGTAGGCCTATCACTCCAGATGGTTCATTTTTCTCTTCTTGTGGGACAGTTACTCCTCGAATGACTGGTCAGCCCCAAGAGCCCACAGAAAAACCTAAAATGGAGGATTTGGAACTGGATTTCTTAATCAAAACTGTGCAGTTTTCTCTACCATTTGCTCAGAGGATTTATGTCTGCTATCACCTCTGATTCTGTTTAGGCTGTTGGAGTTTTAGGGAAGCTTAGTTCATTGCCTGTATCTCAGCCTATCCCAGTATCTTCAGTCCCTCTTAACACCCATCATGCTTTCCTGGTGTTCACCTCCTCACCAGCAAACCTTCTTGGTAGAGATTTGTTATGTAAATTTAATGCTATTATAACATATGATGAGAAAGTGTTCTTATTTTCCTGCCTTCAGACCAAACTCCACATTTCCTACTTTCTTTACTGAAAATTCATCGATTTAAATTCTCCTGAAGAGGAAGAATTTTTAAAAGATGTCCCAGTTAATTTCTGGGCTACACATGCAAATGAAGTTGAATTGTTACCAAGTGCAGAGCCTGTGTACACTACTTGGAAGAAAAATAAACCGTTTCCATCAGTAGCCCAATACCCTTTCCAGACATGCAGAGCAAGGCATCAATCCTCTAAGACTGTCTTTTGCAGCAGAGTGTACTTGTCTTTGCTTCCTCACCCTGTAACACTCCAATTTTGCCAGTAAAAGACTCACATGGGAACCAAATCTATTGATTTGTACAAGTCCTAAGAGCCATTAACTCTTTTGTAATTCCTTGCCACCCTATTTAGTCCAGCTACTGTTCTTACCTCAGTTCCTGCTGATGCAGCCTTGTTTATAGTAATTAATCTCTGCTCAGATTTCTTTTCAATTCCCTTTCTCTTTGCATTTATGTTTAGAGGGAGACTTGCCTCAGGGACATTGTAAATCTCCCTCAATATTTTCCCAATTCCTTAAAGCCAACTTGGATTCTGTAGTCTTTACCAAAGGTGCCACTCTTGTTCAGTATGTTTTTGACCTTTTTACTTTGTAGTCAAAACTGGGTAGGGAGCTCTTTTAGACTCCCTCATTCTCCTAAAGACAGCAGAAGAGGCCATAAAGCTTCCAGATCTAAACTTCAGTGGGTGCAAACAACCTACTTAGGACATCAGATATCTCAGGGCATTCAAAAGTTCACAAGATGTCTTGAGTCAGTTTTGTCGTTCCCTTTCCCTAAAATGAAACAAAATAACAACGGTTACTTAAATTTCTAGGGGCAACTGGCTACTGCTGTCAAGGGATTCCTAATTTTGCTGCCCTTGCTTAACCTCTGTATGCCCTCTTCCTGTATACCACCTCAGAGCCCATTTCCTGGCTCTCAGAGGCATTAGCTTCCTTTGAAGCCTAAAAATTAACATGGTCCACACCCTCAGTGCTCACTTTACCTAATTTTGACAAAACTTTTCATGTATTCTGTCTGCCATGAAAATAATGAGATGGCTGCAGGTATTCTAGGACAATCTTTTGCCTCCCAGATACATCCTGGCTTGCATGCAGTAGTCACAGCTGCCAACCTTGATTGAAAAAACCAGTGTGTTTACATTAAGCTCCTCCTTTTACCTCTGAGTTCCCCATGCTGTGTTGGCCTTCTTATAAGTTCATAAGGCACAGCATCTCTCTACATGGTGATAGGCCACTTATGAACAGGCTCTTTGGACTAACCCATCTTCTGTCATTGTAACCCTTTAAATCTAGCTGCTTTACTCCCCCTCCCTGATGATGGAGAGCCCCAGTGTATTCCACATGGTTGTCTTGCAGCTATAGAAACTATCTCAAAGCCCCTAGAGGACTTCTTAGACACGTGTCTTTTGGACAACCCAGACTTAGTTCTATTTTGCTATGGACCCTGTAAAAGAAATTTCCATGGAAACATAGTAACTGGTTATGCCATTAAACACTTGAGGTATATTCTTTGCCCATTATAAAATCAGTCCAGGCTTCTGAACTCACAGCTCTTACTAGAGCTTGCACATTGGCAAATTGGAAAACTGCCACAACTTACATAAACTCCAGATACACTTCTGGAGTCTGCCATGCTGTTGGGACTGTTTGGAAATACCATGGATTCGTAACTTCTGTGCGTACTCCTATTTTTAATGGGCATATAATTGCTGCCCTGTTAAAAGCTCTTCACTTCCTTCTAAAAATTGCCATTATTCACTGTTCAGCCCATACTAAGGAGACTGATAACCTTTAGGAAATGATAGGTTTGACAGGACTGCTAAAAATGCAACCCAAAATGAACTGCCCCTCCCATCCTTTCTCCATCCAGTTTCTAAACCTGCCTTTATCCTTGACTGACATTATTCTCTATCAGGCAAATGCCCCTGCGATATTAGAGTTATAAGCAATATGTAGTTGGTCATTCAGATGACCAGATATGTACTTCCCAAGCATATTTGGTCTTCGTCTACAGTTCCTGAAACACTTACAAGCCTTAAAGGTGAAATGGGTTTCTTGTCATGTTGACTTCTGGACCCCACCAAGGTATTCAGTGAAGCCCTCACAGAAACCCCTGAGAAGAACCTGTTGCTCTCTTGGATCCTGTTTCTCTGTCAGAGAGCTTCTACACTTGGAGAACCAGAAAGCTTCCATGTGCCACCCAGCCAGGCCCCAAGATCCACAATGATAGAAGCTCCTTTTGGGGGGACCTTGCCCTATCTATCTCTTCATCTGGCTGTTAACTTGTATTCTTTACAGTATCCTTTATTAAACTGGCAAGTATGTTTTCCTGAGTTCTGTGAGCCACTCTAGCAAATTAATCGAACCTAAGGCGGGAGCTGTTGGAATCTCCAATCTGTAGCTGGTTGGTCAGAAGTATAGGTAACTGCCTGGGCCTTGCAACTGGCATCTGTAGTTGGGGGTGAAGGGCAGTCTTGTAGGACAGAGCCCTTAATTTGGGGAATCTGGTGCTTCCAGCAGATACTGTCAGAATTGAGTTCTTGGACACCCTGCTGGTGTTTGAGAATTGTTTGGTGTTGTGCATGGGAAAATTACCCAACCACCCACCCACACACACACACACACACACACACACACATTGGAATTGGGTCAGGGATCCCCAAAGGAGTTATACTGCTATATGGGAAAACAGCCCCACAATCTGAAAAAGACAAAAATTGTGCCAAACAGTTGGGAGATGGGCTGAACATATTTCCTGTAGCTTCTTTTCTTTTGACCTCCTTGCACTTACCTCCCACCAAATGGGACATATGTGCAGATGAGGGATAGTTAAGAAATTAAATTGGTTTTGCCCTGGCAGCCACAAAATTTCTGACCAAATTATCTCCCAGTATACCACTTGTAAATCTCATGAAATTTTCTAGAAGAAATCAGTACAAGCGTACTTCATTTTATTTCACTTTGCTTTATTGTGCTTTAGAGATACCACATTTTTTCAAGTTGAAGGTTTATGGCAACCCTGCAGTTGACCAAGTCTGTGCCATTTTTACAACAGTGTTTGCTCACTCTGTGTCTATGTGTCACATTTTGGTAATTCTTGAACTATTTCAAACTTTTCCGTTATTGTATTTTGTTATGGAGATCTGTGATCAGGGTTTATGACTCAGCATAAGTTCAAATGACAGTTACCATTTTTTAATAAAGTTTTTTAATATATATGCATTGTTTTTTAGACATAATGCTGTGGCACATTTAATAGACTACAGTTAATGTAAACATAACTTTTATATGCACTGGGAAACCAAAAAAATTCATTTGACTCATTTTGTTGGAATATTACTTTATTGTGATGGTCTGAAACTGAACCCATAGTATCTCCGAGGTATGCCTGTATACCTCAAGAAGTTCTCCTAGACCCACACTGTCTTTTGTGTCACTCCGGATGGGTTTTATACATTTGCTTCTAGCCTTACACTATTCTCACTGGTTATTATCTGTATATTTAGTGGATGGATTGAATGCTATCTGACTAGCTGAGCAGGTACCATAACAGTGGTAAAGAAACGAATAACTGAGATTATTCCTTGTTTCAATATTCCTTTTAGGATGGAGTAGACCAAGGAACTCATTTACAGCAGATAAATCACTTGCCTGCAAAGATTCTGGGGTACTCATTAAAATTTCACACTCCATATCCTCAATTATTAGGGCAAGTGGAATATAAACATCTAGACATAAAAAGAACTTCAGGAAAAATCTGTCAAGAAACCAGACTTTGGCCAGAAGCATTACCCTTGGCCCTTATATAAAGATTCAGAATACTCCATATAGGAGACAGGGATTGACCACTTTTGAAATAGTATTTGATCATCCAAAGCCTGCTGGCATCTATAAACTTTACACTCTTGGGGTAAGTAACCATTATGACAACTTAAGTGAACAGTTTGATGCTATGACTAATTATGTTCAAGAACTAAGCAGTACACTTATAGCATATCACCAGCAGATAAAAGAGGCATGGCCCCTACTTACTGACAAGTCTTGCTTCCCTTCTGACCAGGACACAGGGTGTATATCAAGGTCCGTAGAAGAAAGCACACGTGTAAAGGACTTCATGAAGTATGCTAAATCACCTACACTGCCGTAAAAATTAAAGAAAAAAAATATCTCCTGGATTCCCCACAAACTATGCCAAATTAGACCTGGAACATTGCTCTCAAGATGATTGGTAGACAATCTCTATAGATGACCTTAAATTAAGGATTTCCAGGGCCAATTCCCAGGCTCTAGAAGTAGACAGCATCAAGTTGACAGCTTTTCCCAAGATTACAAGAAATTTTGCTTTCACCTATTCCACTTTGCCACTTCTAAGACTCCCTTCACATAAACCAAAATAAATAAATAAATAAATAAAAATCTCCTATTAACTGAAAACTTTCTTATCATTTGTTAAGTCATTCATTAGAAGGCTGACTGGAGAGTGCTTGTCTCATTTACCCTACTTCCCCTCTCTGAGTTTCCACTACGGGCTATCTTTCAACCTGTGTTTTGATCTTATTAACCTCCTTTTCCAATAAGTCAGGTGCTGACCAAATATCCCCTTATGCCAGTTTACCAAACCCTGGCTACATTAATCAATCTGACTGTTGGTTATGTCAACATCTAGATAGGGCAAAAGAACCTGAACTATTCTTTGTTATTTGGGCCCAGGAAAGCCTCTATAGAAGCTCAAGGACTGTCCCTTGCTGAGATAAAGACAACAGGTGAAAATTTTTCCCATCGAGTTGAAAACAGACATGCCACCATACCTTTCCTGGGTGATATACCAGGACAGTATTACAACCAAACCCTGTGGTTTGATTCCATAACCAGCATCTTCAAGCCTGTCAAGGTGATTAAAAGTGACTCAAGCACTATCTTCTACAGCACAGATGTTTACCAAATCACCAAATGTTTTGGATGGTTCACAGGTCATCCTTGTACCACTTGGAGTTTCTCAGCTGCCTCTGATTAGACTGCACAATATCCCAGACGATCTATGGGTGAACCAAAAATCTGGACTAACTTGGCCAGGTGACAAAACAAACTTTCTTTCTGCCAAAGGCAGACTGCAGTCCTCTTACATCAGATATTTTGTAACCTGCTTACAAACTGACAGTAGTACATGGAAAATAAAGATGTATGGATGCAAACAGTATTAGTAGCGAAGGTCTTGGAATGTCCCAAATCTGGAAAATGACAGATTCCATTCTGACCTTCTCTGTGAATTACACTGGTCTTTTTATGCTGCAAAGGTATATAACAGGCTTCCACTTAAATGGTTAGGATGATGTGGACTTGGATACCTGGCTCCTCTGTCACCATCTTAATTGCCAGCCAAATTGCAAATTTGGGCTTCTCTGTTTTGTAAGGTCATGCACATAACGTACCAGGCAAGAAGTCAGAGAACCAGAACCCACTTGTGTACACAAGTACTTTTCAATGCTGAGGAACTTATTTCCGAGTTTTGACATTTATGATTTGGAAAAGTTGATCTTAAATCTCTCTATATTTGAATAAGACTTCAGAACCACTATACAAATTCTGAAAATACTCGACCAAATTAACAGCTTAGCCTCTGTGGTACTCCAAAATCAACATGCTATGGACACACCATTCAATAAGAGGAGCTTGACAATCATTCGTGAAAAATGCTGCTTCTGTGTAAATCGGACAGAACAAATAGTGCCTAACTCACATCTATTAAAAGAGAAGATTAACACTTTTCATCAGATAAATGAAGCACAGCCATTTTATTGGACTGATCTATTCCTAGGATTGGGAGACTAGTTTAATGGATAGGGGAAATGTGCTTCAATTTTTCTTTTCTGTTTGTTCATCCTCATTCTAATCCATCTTCTTTTCTCCCTTTGCAGATCTCTTACCACTCAACTACTAACCTAACTCCTTTCCACAGCTGCAAATCAGTTTTTATTGTGTGAAACTTCTAGAGAAGTTTCAGACAAGGGAACTAAAGGGGTTCAGAACGAGTCTCCCCAGAATCTGCCATTTTGGCATGCTTATTATTTCTAGCTGAAGACAAATAAGGCCTAGAACACTCAGGAAAAGCTTTTTACCTCCCCCCTCAACTGCCTAAAAGAATTTAGATAGGGGGCCTGGTCCAGGAAGAGAGCTATCAGCAGAAGTAATTACAGAGTACAGACTAGGCATGGTAAGCTGTAGGAAGGTTGGCAGGGCCTATTTGTTCAAAGTCCTCTTTGTGTCCCATTGTCTCTGCATAGCAAGGCAGACATTGGTTTACCAACATTTGCTCTTCCCATCTTCCTGTGACTTGTTTTCCTTTCCTAAAAGCCCCAGACACCTACCCTCTTCTTAGCTCACAATGGCATGTAAGCATCAGCCTGACTGTCCTTGTGGGGCCCCTGTAGGTAATAAAATTGTTTTTCCCCTGTTAATCTGTCTTCTGTCAATTTAATTCAGAGACCAGACAAAAGAACCTAGAAGGGTAGAGGTAAATTTTCCTCCCTTACAACTGTTCTTCTGGGCAAGCTGGCTGCTTGACATTTGGTTCTCAGCTTGAATATCTTGTCACTTCCTCAGATACCTGATTATCCAGACTGAAGTCACCACTCAAGTTACTCTCACACCACTCTATTCTAATATTTTTCAGAGTACTGACTTTCCCTCCCACACATACTTATTTGCCAAACTCCTGAAGTGTAAGTTCCATATCAACAGGGTTGTTAAATGTCTTGTTCACTGCTATACAGATCTTAGGAAAGTTTCTGGTACCCCAGAGACATTTAAATGTAGGCCTTTAAATAAAAGTAAACAAAACTTTTCATTGCCACTTTGAGGGAAGGTATGCACAATGACAGACATGTCAGAAAATGCACCAGTGCACTTGTATTAAGGGTGGGGCCAGATGTTGAATGAGATGTGTCCTTTGAGACTTGGATGAAATTGCCTTGAATTCCATTTCTCCTTCTCTGAGAAATTACAAGGCGTTGTCAGCCTTGAGCTGATCGTTGACACCTGTATAGTAGATGCTCCAGGTACAAAATATATAGAGAAAATCAATAGGTAATGGAGGTTTTGGAAGGTGGGTCACAAATGAGTTCAAAAAAAGGAAGAAGAGATTTTCAATACATGATGGGAAAACCCCACAAAAAACAATGTTTCAAAAGTTGGGGAAAATTTTTGAGGATAGGTTGGTGGTCAAAAATCTTATGTGCAGTGAGACTGATAGCTATTGTCTTTTGAGTAGGAGGAGGTAGGATTTAAGAGTAATATTAATCATGACTACATTACCTTAAAATTCCTAGGTAGGAGTCAAAAGACCTGAGTATGACTCCTGTTTAATCACCAAGTGACTATAAGCTTCTGGGCAAGACAATTTATCCTCAGCATCAGTTTTGTCATCTATAATGTAGGAATACAAATAATCTGCTAAATCTCAGTGTTCCGAAGATTACTGAAGATGGTTATGAACATATGCAATAAGCCCTTAAATTGTACAAATACAATTATTAAGGTTGTCAGAAATGAAAGGAACAGGTGATTACATGGCAGGTATACCATAAATTATAAGGGGGTTGGAAGAAGAAATAAAGGAACTTGTTGAAAGGGACTGCAGACAAGAAGGGATAGATTGAACGCTTAAGTAAAAACCAGCGACAAGATAAGCCCTCCTCGTTTCCTCAGGCGCCCACTCTTAATTATTGGCCTATTGAATTTCTGAATCTTCTGTCTTTTCTGGACACTGCTCGGTTTATCACTGCATTCAGTTCTCCCTTATCCTGCAACAACTATCTTGAACTCGAGCATAATCTTAATTTGCTGTTTTTCTCTCTCATCCCACCCACACAAGAGCCCTCCTCAGGGTCATTTCGGAGAACTTTCGGCCAAAATGTGCTCTGCGCACTAAGGATGGAGAGCCACGTTGGCAATAATTTGTCTCTGACGTCCTCATCTGGATATTCATACATCTTTCCTACCTAAGAGGATCACCGGTTGGCAGGACTTACTCAGAGCAGCCAGTGTGTTAAAGTGCCTTTGCAAGTTGTTCAGAGCGCTTCTAAAGTACTGCGTAGTTCGGAACCATCACTTAATATGTGAGGAAACTGGGCCCTCCGCGCAGCAGGCAGCCTCGCCCAGTATCACAAAGCTAAAGACTGACTGCTGAAGCCGAATCCAGTTTTCCCATGTGGACATCCAGGAAGACGTTCACCGCCATGCAGCAGCCTCACGAAAACTCAACTACACCAAATCTCGCGCCTCCAGCACTCGGGGGCGGGGCGGGGAGCACGCAGTATCGCGAGATAACGTCGTTTTCCCGCGAAGGAGAGCGCGCGTTTTTGTCTGGCAGGGTTTCTGGCGACAAGACCGAGATCAGCGGCGGCTGTGAGGATTTACCGCGCGGCGTTTCAGAAGCTGAGGAGAGCGGACCGGGTTCCGGAGCGTGTGTCCAGTCATGCCGGCGCAGCGGCCCACGAGTAGCGGTAGTGAGAAAAACCTTCCTCGAAGCAGCGGCGGCGGCGTCGCGGGTGGGGGCCGGACAGGGGGTGGGCAGCATGGAGGCTGCGTTCGAGGTTGCGGGAAAAGCCGATCCCGGGAGGTTACTGAGGGAAGGAAAAGAGGGGTAAGAAGCTGTGGCAAGTGAGTGGAGAACACCTGGAGTTGCACATATTTGCACGCAGCAGGAGATTGTACACGGAAGAACTTATTCCCAGCGTCCCGATTTGTTAACTGGGGTCCAGGCAACTTAATGACAATGTGAAGAACCCAGGTTGTCTTCAGAAAGGTGTTGCTGGCGTCTCTGTGGGTCTTCACCTTTTGCCTCAAATGTATCTGGAGAAGGGAGGAAGGTTGTTTAAATTGGGAATTGAGTAATTGGTAATTTTTCCAAGTTGCAGTTTAAAAAACCTTCTCCCTGTTGGGATCCCTAGCTCTAGAGCTGGTTGAACAACCGGAGACTGCTGTGATTACCCCAGCCATGCGAGAAGAGGAAGAACAGCTTGAGGCTGCTGGACTTGAGAGCGAGCGTAAGATGCTAGAAAGGGTAAGTTACGAAGCAAGTTCATCGTCGTTGCAGCCAGTAGTGATCTGATGCTCTGTCCCAGGTGTGGTCTGTGGTCCAAGGTTTGCTAGTACTTTTTTCATAGACTTTAAAGGAGCTGTGTTATTCATCTAATTTTATGTTTATACATGCCGTTTTTTGAAAAACCCTTGCGTGTGTTCTGAGAGATGATGTTTCTGTGATGGTGGTCTTGGTCTGTAAAGTGGCTTCACCTCTTTTAAGTGAGCACTTCAAATTGCTTTTTTAAGCCATTGTAATTCTTCCAAAATGGGTAGTGAATTCTTTCAGCGCTGTTTTTCACCTAAGTGATAGATAAATTTGCGTTTTGCTTTCCTTCTGGTTTCTTGGTCTATTGCTAAGTAAGATTATTTAGGTAAAAATGTGGTATGCTTTGTAAACAAGTTACTGTACTCTTGGTTTTCTTGTATAGAGTGTCTGTTTTGTAGATTACTGAAACCAATTTTTAACCTCCTGAACATTCAGTTCTTCAAGTATATTTCACTCCAGTATAAAGGCCCACCCTGATGCTTAATTATTGCATATGCAAGAGAAAGAATGATAGCCATCAGCTCTTAGGTACTAGTTACCTACTAAGTGATTTTCTTGTAATGATATTTTTAACCCTCCCGGTATTGTGCTAACTTAGGTACTTTTGATATCTCTGTTTACATATGAGGAGACTGAGGCAGTTGGGGGTTAAGCATGAAAGGAACTCAAATTTGAACTGTCTTCAGAGTTCTTGTCCTTAACACTGTAGCTCTCAGGAAATAGACATTAATACTGAATAAACTCCATGTAATTAAAAAACTACTTAAATTGGGAAATAATGCACTCCAAAAGATAAGTAATGAATCAGTTGGTTCCCTGCTATATCAACGGTAATGATTTTTTATTAGCATTAACACCTGATAAACATATTTTATGAGTGGTACTATTGTAAATTCTGTATGTGCATTTACTCATTGAAATCCTCAACTGTTCTTTAAAGCAGATACTGTTAATAGAAACTCATTAATTTAATTACTGGTATAAACTATTCCCTTTAATGAAGTATTCTGTGAGGTAGGTCCCATCCTATTTTACAGATGAAACTAGGCACATAAAGGGTGCTTGGGGTCCCACAGCTGTTGAATGGTAGAGCTAAGAATTGTAATGTAAGTTATGTGGTTTCAGAATTCACACTTTTTAACCACCATGCTGTACTTTCACTCCAGTAATATTAGTTCTGTTCTTACTGAAGGTAGTTGACCATATCAGTTAAGGTAATATGTTAATAGATTTTAATGGAATTGGGAGGTCGACCTTGAACTACCTTTCCTCATTCTCTGAATACTCAGTTCTTTATTACGCATATTGTCATTATTTATTTGATTCTCACTTTGTTTTTTGAGAGCATATCACTTACTGTTTTGTTTTTGTAGGCTGTGTACCTAGCAAATAATAATCAGTAAGTGTTTATTGAATTTCTAACTATGGTAACATCATATTTTATAATACATTACATAACTTAGATAAGTAAAATACTTACTATCCATGTAACAAGGTGAACTATAAAGGATGAATCCTTGGGCACATTTCCAGAATAGAATCAACTTCAGAGATCATAAGGGTGATAAAGCCTTTGATGTGTGAGTAGTGTGTCTTCAGTTTTATGACTCGTGCAGGTTGTTGAGTAAATACCATTTCAAGAAAGATAGGAGATAAATAAAAATGCCTTTCAAGAATGCATTAACTCAGGGAAAGAAGCATTATTTTTACATTTAAAAAAGATCTGACAAATTTATCGTACCTCAAACAACTGATGGTTAAACTAGGAGTCAAAACTACTTTCAGTGAAAATTTTATGCTTTTGAACAAATGTTTTGTAATCAGCCCTAGAATTTTGGAATTGTTATTGTTGAGAGAGAGGTATGGTGCAGCTCGGTTTTTTTTCTTTAGCGGTTATGAATCATGGAACCTAAAAGCAATTTTTAATTCTACCATGAATAAAGTGAGTAACTTTTCAATCTTTTTACTAATATAAGGGTGTAATTGGCTGAAAACATAGTGGTACTGTGGTCAATTGTTAATACATTGTCTTTTTAATGTACAGACATTGAAAGAATTGATTAGTTTTTACACTTCACACTTATACGTTAGTCCCTGTATGGAGAAATATCTAAGAATAAAGTCTTCCTACATATCTTTGGAGGCCAAAAACCTCAAGTATACAAAAATAAAGATTTTCTCTTGGAGAGACCACAGTATTTCTGGGCATGTATTTAGAAGTACTTAAGAGGAAGAACTAGCTTAAGTTTGTTAATGAGAAGCATTGACTTCACTTTAGGAGATGTTAAAGGTTTGTGAAGAGTCTGAAATGACTTTGACATTCATTTTCTATAGTTATTTTCTTTGGCTTCTCACCTCCATTTCCTTTTGAAAGAAGTCATTGTTAGTCTGGAAGACTTCAGTTTCATTAATGTGTATGTAGTGGGGGAAGGGGGAAAGTAAGAGTTGGAAGATTTCTTAGAGAGGTAAAAGGCAAATAGTTGATATTGTGTAGACTGAAATATACCCCTACCCCTATCTCCCAAATCTGGGGCTGGTATTGGGAGAGAGAATGTGTAGACAGTTGGGTATTTATGCCCCTGGTGTCCATTGGCATACTGTTGCACTAGCCATCAAGAGGTGCTCCCTGCCAGGCACTTTGCTTTCCACAAATGGGCCTACAATTTACCTTAATATAACAAATAATAAAATTGTTAAGAAAGAGTAATGATAAATAAGATTCCTTAAAAAATTATTTTGAAATACAGAAGACTAGGCTTGAAGGTTAACCATTGGCATGGTATTCTAATTAATGACAAATTTTTGTTCCATGATGGCATCTTAAATCTTTAATTACTTAAAAATGTTTGCTAATTTATTCTGAACAGGATTGAAGGTAGCAGATGTATGTAAATTAAACCTGGAATATTTTAACTACAATTTTAAACATTTAAAAAGTTTAAAATGTAAGAATTTATTTTTATAAATTCTAAGTAACTTCATCTCACCCTTTTTAATATCCACTTCATTCACTGACTGCCTATTATAATCACAGTAGTATATGGATAATAATAAAAGAAAGGCTATTCTAAAATAATTGAAAAGAGTAAGATACCAACAAATCTGCATGGGTAGGATTAGGGGTGACTTTTTTATATTTAAATTTTCTGTAATGCCCTGGTATTACTTTTATTAGATTTAATCTTAGGTATCGTATTGCTTTTGTAAGGGAAAAGAAATTTGCTTTGAAAGAAAAGCTAAAGAGATGTCCTAGCATCTAGGAAATAGAAGCCAGTATACAAAGGTGTCTGATAACAAGGTCAAGACTTAATCACTAAATAAACTGGATTATGGTGACTCGGGCAGTACTTCAGTGCACATAAGCACTTTGTCTCATGAGTGGGATTGCTGGTTGAGTTTGTGTGTTATTTGGCCTTAGTAGATGAATTCAGCTCTCACTTAACTCACTTCAGCCCACTTAATGCTTTTCTTTGAATTCAGAGTATACTGGGTTGGCAAATTATGAACTGGATTGGCTTGTGCCTACTTATGTAAGTAAATTTTTATTGGAACACAGTCAGTCCATTTGTTTACATACTGTTTATAACTGCCCTTACACAAAAAGAAAGAATTGAGTGTTTATAATATAGATCATGTGATCAAATATTTAACTAGTCACCTTTTGGCCCTTTACAGAAAATGTTTGTGGACCATTGAACTATTATTTATTTGTTGCTTCATGTTTTCCATCTTGTACCCTCTGGGATTCCTCTTTTAAAATATTCAACTTTTATTAATGTGAGTTGAGAGAAGATTCCTCCTTAGTCATTAAACTATTATAGACTCCTAGAAATAACTTAATAAATAAATGGTGTGTAAAAGTAATATGAAAAGCAGACGTTAGTAATTGGAAGGTGTACAGATGTGAAAGATAAAGCTAAGAGTATGAGAGTAAAAGAAAGCTAGAAGATTAAGGGTAAAGCTCTGGGGAACACAATACTAAGGAGAAAAGAAAAGAGACTTGTAAGAAGTAAGATTTAGCATGTTGGAATATTTTGACAATACAGTTTCAACATTCTAAAAACAAATGTTCTAGTTTCTAGCCAATGAAATTATTTTTTAATTCTAATGTTCTTTCAAATAAAACTGATACATAAAAATTTTCTTTTCTGAAATCATTTGTTTAAAAACTTAAATCCAACTTGAGTTAATATTTTAATTTCAAATGTTGAAAAGGACTCTCAAGTCAGTACGTATGCCAGTAACAAATGTTAAGTGTCTGAAATTTAAATATTTTGGTATCTAAACTTCATTTTACCAGATTGCCTGTTGAACCCAAGAATCATATTTTTTTAGCTATTTGCTGTGGTAAATCTTGGTTTGTAAAAATAACACTGTTTTTTTTAGCAAATTGATAGTACAAAATATTTTTTTCCCATTATAGGAAATACATTGAACCCATAGAGCATTTATTTATCCATTTGTGTTACACCTTATGCAAAAGATTGGTGTATGTCACAAAACTTTAATAATAATGGAAAGTTTCTCTTTGGATAGGCTCGCATGTCCTGGGATAGAGAGTCCATGGACATTCGGTACCGTAGACTTCAACATTTGCTTGAAAAAAGTAATATCTATTCCAAATTTTTATTGACTAAGATGGAACAGCAACAGTTAGAGGTATGTACATGTGATAGATTACAATAATAACTTAAATTTTTAAATGAAAAAACAGCTTTACTGAGACAAAATTGCATACATTTAAGATTACAGTTTGATGAGTTTTGGCCAGTGTATCAATATGTATAACCACCAACACAATCAAGATAAAGAACTTCCATCACCCCAAAAAGTTCTCTTGATAGAGTGATCCCCGTGCCTGGCACCCATCAACCACTGATTTATGTTTTCTGGCACTATACATTAATGTTGTATTTTCTAGATTATTATATAACGGAGTCATGTTGTAATTACTCTCTCTGTTCTTTTTTTTTAAGCTTAGTGTATTTTTGATCATTTATGCAGTAGGTCATTTATGCAGGCCATTTTTTATTCCTCAGAAGCATTCCACTGTATGAATATATCATTACTTATTTTTCTGTTTACCTGTAGACTAATTTTTTATCCTGTTTAGTGATATTTTTTGGATACTGAAAATTGTATATTTTGTGTTGCTCAGTCCTTTTTTAGAAATTGTTTTATTGAGGTACAGTTGACATACACAAAACTGAACATATTTTAAATGTATAGTTTTATAAGTTTTGACATGTAGACATGCATGAACCCACCACAGTTAAGATAAATGGACATAGCCATGAATTCCAGAAAAAAATCTCCCTCCTTTTTTATCGAAATATAATTGACATAAAACATATTAGTCTCTAGGAACTTTTAAACATGTAGTACAGTATTAACTGTAGTCACCATGCTGTACAGTCTTATCTGCAGAACTAATGTACTTTATACCTTTTGATCTCCCTAGTCTACTCTCCACTACCCCTAACCACTAGTCTGTTCTATGAATTTTTTTTTATTCCACATACAAGACAAATAGTATTTGTTTTTCTCCATTTAACATAATGTCCTCAAGATATGCCCATGTTGCATATGACAAGATTTCATTCTTTTTTTATGGCTGAATTCCTGCCCTTTTAAATTATCTCCCATCTCTCACTTGCTGTCTTCATCACTAGATAGTCACTGCTGTGCTGCTGTTACAGATCCATTTGCATTTTCTGTTGGTGATGCGGTCTTCAGCTTTTATATGTCTGAAAAGGTCTTCATTTACCTTCATTTATTTTGACTAAGTAAAGAATATTTCTTCAGTGCTTCCCTCCAACTCAGCCTATCTCCATGTAGTACTTTAATGATGTTTCACTGCTTTCTAACTTACATTTGTTTCTCACAAAGCCAAAGTCCTTTGAAGGCCTACAAGACAGTAAGCGGTCTGGCTGTCTCCTCAGCTTACCTTTGGGACCTTATTCCAGGTTCCTTTGGGCCTTTGCACTGGCAGTTTCCTGCTTGAAACCCCCCTCTTGGAAGATGTCTATCTGCATAGCTTACTTCATCATCATCCTCCTCAAACCTTGGCTTAAATGTTTTCTCAGTGGGCCTTACCTCAGTGACTTTAAATGGAGTGCTCTCTGACACCTCCACACACACTCCCTATCCCCTTGACCTTGTTCTGTTTTTCCCATTGCACTTACCATCCAATATGCTATACAGGATAACTTTATTGTCCACTGGACAGTATGAAGATCATAAAGCATGCATATTTTGAGACTGCGGTAAATCCCTGTGTCCCCATCAGTCACATTAAATAAATATCAGGATTTTGCTGCATTTGCTAATTATCTTTTTCATTTATTGAAGCCCTTTTTAAATCTTTGTATTGTAAAATGAAACAGATAAAGTCAATGAGTTATAATGAAGATACCCTTTTAACCACCTCTTGGAAACGGTTTGAATCCTTCTGGTTCTTGCTTTTAAAACTTTGTTAGAAGAACAGCTTTCAGTCTAGGAATAACTTGGCCCCTCTTCTGAGTGCTGTTCTTTTTTTTTTTCTTTTTATTATTTTTGCTTGACTAAACTTTTTAAATTTTATTAAAGTATCATTGATATACAACCTTTTTTGTTTCAGATTTACAACACAGTGGTTCAACAGTTAACCCACATTATCAAATCCTCACCCCCTCTAGTGCAGTTACTATCAACATAGAAAGATGTTAGAGTTACTGACTGTTCTCCATACTGTACTATGCTCCGCTTGACCAACTTACATTGTAATTGCGAATTACCATTCCTCTTTATCCCCCAATCCCTCCCCCTTGATAACTGCTAGTCACTTCTCAGTGCCTATGTGTCTGCTTCTGTTTTGTTCCCTCTGTTTCTGAGTACTCTTCTTGATGCCCTATGTTAGGGGGCCTTTCTACTTTGGCTGGCAGGAATGTGAACTGTTCATGATCCCTTTGTGAGTGTAAGGATTGTCCACCTCCTTTTTCAGTGGTTCTTTTCCTGGCCTTAGTTTTCTTTCACTCCTGCACTGATCAGTACTCAGCTTAAAGACTCGCTGCGTATCTTCAGAGCTTTCTTGTGTGTAGCACTCTTGTTTCTGGTACTTGAACCCTAGGTATGCTAGCTGCTCTATTTTGTATTCTTTGTCTCCTCAACTCAGGGAAACTGTTCAGTTTGTTTGGGTTCTCCATCCAAAATTGCACTTGGAAAGACAGTAAATTGAGCAATCAGAACATTGTTCTCAATTGTTTCCCTTCTGTCAGTGTTCACTGTCCTTTGTTGCATGTTGTCTGAAACCATTATTTAATATATTTTATCTGGATTTTAGTTGCTTAAGGAAAGAGGGTAAATCTGTTTCCATAAAGGAACCATAAAGATTTGAAGTACAAATTCTCATTTGTTTTTTAATTTTTATATTGTTTCTTCATTGTGAACATAAGTTATTTGTGATAACGAGTGTTTAATACTTGCATTTCTATTTGTGACATTAAGAGAAAATTATCTTACAGGAACAGAAGAAGAAAGAGAAATTGGAGAGAAAAAAGGAATCTTTAAAAATTGCTAAGGTAATATGTAGTGAACTAGAAAATTTGTATACATTACCTTAAATATTGAAAGAATTCTTTTGTATTCTTTTGACTTTATTGATCATCTATTTAATTTGAACCTTCTTTATCGGAAAACCTGTCTTTATTACAGGCTGCATAGAAACATGTTAATATCTGTTCAGTATTTTAGGTATGGAAGGAGAGCTAACATATGACCTGATCAATTTCTTATTCTGTGGACTATTTTACATATTAGCAAAATACTGTTCTCTTATCTGGGAAAAATCTGCAAATGTTTTATACCTCAAGACAGTTTATAAATGGCCACTTCTTTGAACTTCATAATGATTACTCTTTCTACTTAATGCTTCTAACCCCATCATGTCAACTTGAAGCCATACTGTAATCTGAATTTTTACCTTGTGTATAGGCGCAACAGTGGAGACAAAATTACAGCAGATAGTGTATCTGCTAATAACAGTTCAAATGATAGAGCATTCATTTAGGGAGAGCATGAAATGTAGATGTGATCTTCTGGGGAACATGTTTTAACATGAGGTTGTTAATGCTATGGATAGGAATTATAAAAAGGATAATTGTGCTAGTGGGAAGAGAAATTAATAAAGGCAACATTTATGGAGTACTTAACTATTTGTCAGGTATCATAAGCTTTACGTGTTTTTTCTTCTCAAAATAGCTATGTTAGAAAGAGCTACTGTTACTATCCCCATTTTATATATAAAGAGGCTGATGCTAGGAGATAAAGTACAATACATCCTTTAGTCTCAGATTGTGTATTTGTAGGTTGGCCTACTTGCTAAAATTTATTTGTAACCCCAAAATTAAAACTTAACGTTCTTGTGATCATTCAGTCATGTGTGTGTTTAATGGCAAAAAATTTGAGTCTCCCATCACACACGTTCCCAGTTGAGGTCAAACAAAGTGGTGATCTGTGCCAGCTGTTGAACTCGTAAACAAGTTGTCCTTTCATGATCTTTTTAATGCCCCAATTTTTGTGTTTTTGTGGTTTTTATTGATTTTGCTGTTTAAATGGCAATTTAAAATTTTATTTACCTTCTAATGCAAGAAGGCTGTGGTGTGCCTCTTATAGAAAATGTGTGTCAAATAAGCTTCCCTCATGTGTGAGTTAAGTGCTGTTGGCTCTGAGTTCAGTATTAATCAACATATGTTAAATAAGATGTCTTTAAACAGCAACATACATAAAACAGGGTCAGGTATTGATCAGTTCAATGAAAATTTTCAGTGTTCAGTTTTCTGATCAATATGTGACTAGAGGCTTGCAGGAACCTAAAGGTGCATTTCTTGTGGAAACGGTCCGTGTTCACTGATGGCAGTATGTGCAGCAGCATTATAGAACATAGCTAATGTGAATGAGAATTTCTGTAACTTACTGAAAGTCGTATATCTAATAAGTAGTAATGTCAGGATTTGAACCCAGGATTAGTTTCAGACCCCACATTTATGTACTAAACTGCCTTTATTAGGATGTGTCAAAATGCCAATAAGCAAAATATGTAGGATATCTTTAACTCCAGTTACTTGACTCTTAGTGTGGTCAGTGGTAATGTTAAAATACATAGTAGATAACTTTGCAACAAAAGCAGTTATTGAATACTATTATTTGACTCAGTTTCTAAATCCAGGGAATTATTTTGGGAACTTGAAGAACATGTAATTACTTATAATTTGACTAGTTTAACTATTTATTCCCGATTCTTCAACCTGCCGATTTAATCCAGCCTTCATTTTCACACAGCTAATGTTTTTATCCAGGGTTTTGACTTTATTCCCACTTTGTTCTAAAGGCACCAGCTGTTGAATTCTGCATACTCCACCTCTCTGGTCCCTTTGGTATTTTCTTTTCTTAGTCCTCTTACCTTATTTACTTCCTTTTTAAATTTACCTTATTTCTTGTTCATTTTAATGTCTCATGTTGTCTACTTACTCTTGATCTTTACCAACTCTCCTTTTTGAAACTTTGCTTTTGAACATCTATTCTTTCCCTTATCTCCCTAATATTTTTTCATCAGTATATTTTTTAACTACTTTCAGTTGTATTTAAGTTAGAAATTTCACTGAGAATGATTACTTTCCCCATACTCTACTCATTGAGTAACTTCAGTATAAAACATATTACAGAAGAAAAGCATGGTGATTTCAAAATAAAAATGCTTTCTATGTTTAACTTCAAAATTTCTTAAGTGAAGAAAAATTAAAAGTTGAGTCTTTGGAGAAAAGTAGAGGGAAATAGTTACAAACAAGTTACAGTAGGGAAATACAGAGAAAGGTTACTTGTTGGTTAAGTATAATAGTGAAGAGTTTGTAGATGTGGTTCACCTCCAAGTAACATTTACTTAATTTTCTTAATCATTGCCTTTTAATATGTTATATCATAGAAGTCTTTAGAAGACTGATACTCTTTTTTAATTGCAGTATAGTTGATACACAATATTATATTGGTTTAAAGTATACAGCACAGTAGTTCATCTGTTACACACATTATTAAATCCTTACCCCAGCTAGTGCAGTTACTATCTGTAAACATAGGAAGGTGTTACAGAACCAATGGCTATATTCTTCACGCTACACTGTCATTCCTGTGACCAACTTAAATTAGGAGTATTTTTGTTCCCTTTGTCCCTCTCCCTGTCACTACCCTCCCATCCCAGCTGCCCCCCAGAGTAACCACTAGTCCCTTCTCAGTGTCTATGACTCTACTGCTACTTTGTTTATTTTCTTTTTGTTTTTAGATTTCACACATGTGAAGTCATATGGTATTTGTCTTTCTGTACCTGGCTTATTTCATGTAGCATAATACCCTCTTGGTCCATCCATGTTGTTGCAAATGGCAGGATTTCTTTTAGTTCTTTGGCTGAATAATCTTGTTGAATATATGTACCACATCCTCTTTATCCATTCATCTATGAGGGATCCTTTGGTTACTTCCATACCTTGGCTATTGTAAATAATGTAGTAATAAACATAGGGGTGCATATATCTTTCTTAAATCAAGGATTTTGCAAAAACTGATATTCTAAATCCTTGTTTTGTAGGGTAGAAATCCCGTTGATGCAAGTGAGGAAAATCCAGGTGAATTTCCTTGTTTTGGTTTTGAAGACTATGTATTTATATTTTCGCTTTAATTGCTATCAAGAAGAAAATGACTTTTTTTTTTTACAGTTACAAAAAAGAAAAGAGGAAGAGAAGATGAATCATACAATATTTCAGAGGTCATGTCAAAGGAGGTAAAAATGTGAAGGGCACATAAGATTTGAGGTTGAGTAAAAAAAAACCTGTGGTGAGTTTTGAACCACTTTAATGCTACAGGTTGCTGTTTCTTGACTTATCAACCTAATAAGTGTTTTAGGAAGAAGATGGCACCATCTTCATGTTGTAAGAGGAGAGTGCACTTGGAATAATCGGAAATTATTATAATTAATTACATCCTGGAAACTTTACCTGAAGAACTTTGTTCTTATTCTTAGTTGAAGGCCTTCAGGGAGCTAAAATTACATACTAATTCCTAAAATCAATTCCTTTTTCCACCTTCTCACTTGTTACTTAATTAAATAAGAACCTCTTCAGTATGACAAACCTTAGATACTCCTTAAATATATTTTAATGCATCACTTTCTTGCATTTAAAAAATTCTAATCTTATTACCTACTTCATCTTTTACCTGAAATTTAAACTCTTTAGATCTTCATAAAGTATAAAATAAAAAATTTCACATACTACTTCTATTTAGGGATACACTCTGATATTATCCTTTTTTAAAGTTTTTATTTAAAAATAAGAGCAGGACCAACTTAACTGATTATAGATCACACTCATCCTGCGGTTTGAAAACACCGTTAATGAGATGTATTGAATTTCAACCAATCACACAGCTGTTAACTTAATGTATCAAATGATTGTGGCCTGTCTACAATGGGCAGACTTTGTCGTTAGTAAGATCAGTTAGTAAAGAAAAGTAAACACTGCCTTTCCTTTGCCTACATCCAGTGAAAAATATACAGAAATAAGTAGTCAATTACAGTTGGGACATTACATGCTATAGAGCTTATAGAGGGGCTTTTAACTCAGGCATGAAGTTAAAAATTTTCATCTGGGAAGCAGCATACATTGAGGCTTAGTTAAATTACTTAAAGGTTGGGAGGTGGTTAACAGGGAATAGTAAAATCATGGAAGACAGTACGTAAGTGTTCTGTAGAGATAATACCTTTTGACAAGCATTCAGAAGCAAGAGAGATCCTGGCATACTCAAAAAAAAAATTACATTTGTCTCCAGTTTGTGTCTAAATCAAAGTAGTGAAGGATGAAGCTGTGGAGGTAAGCAAGGACAGGAATTAACAATAGTTATAAGGTTTAATTTTTAACAATACTTCATAGATGGTGATGTGTTTGTGTGTTGATTCTATCACAAATTGTTCTCCAAAAAGCTTCAGCTTACCTAGTCATTTTAAAAGACAACTCTTCTCTTCCTGTATAAAATTCCTTTAGTCTTAGAATTTGAACATCTATACTAAGATAATATTTTACATAAACACAAGACATAACATACATATGTATATATGCTTGTGTCAGCCATTTACTGATATGTCCTATCATTGACCCATACATCTTAAATTTAAGATATACTAGTTTTCTTGCTTGGAATTTACCGTAACTGTATCTTCAATGATTATGCGCTGATGACAACTTTTTCAGGTAATTTGATATAACTCCTAAGTCACCAGGTGACATTCAGGTATTGCTTGTCTCCATACCTTTAGCATCTAGTCAGTTCTTCAGTATCAGAACACTTCATTCAGTATTTTTAATTTATTGTCTTTGCCTCTTTCTCAGGATTGCAAACTCTAGATGCATATCCACAGAGGCCTAAAGTGGGTTGGAGTTGGGACTGTAATACATTTGGGAATGAATCATTGAATAACAAGAGTAGTCACAACTTGACTCCAGAGAAGAGTTTGGAAAACTTTCTGTAAAGGGCCAGATAGTAAATGTTTTTGGACTTTCAGTAGTTTGGTGGTACTTACTCAACCCTGTACTTTGCCCAAAAGCAGCATGGACAAACTGTAAACAGATAAGCCTCACTTTGTTCTAAACAGGTTGCTAGCTGGAATGGGTCCATAAGCTATAGTTTGCCAGCCTCTGTACTAGAGGATTGTTGCCATGTATGAATATGGACTTAAGTCTATTCAGATAAACCTGAATTTAAGAAAAAAACTGAAAAATTAAGAGTAAATATCTCAATTTTTAAGTGTTGCTAACTAATTCAGAATTTTATTGAAAGACACTCTAGGCTCAGTTTTGCCTGGGGTTCACAATTTACTTAAGTCTGCATTTTAATTACCTTGAGAGTTTTATCACCATTTCCTGGCATGAAAATAACAGAATAAATCTTGAATGAATAAATGAATGAACCACATACATTATCATTTTGTTTTTTCAATTTCCTAGGAAATTTTGTCTGTGGCTAAAAAAAATAGAAAGGAGAATGAGGTAAGCTATCTGTAATAGACATTAAATTTAGAAGCCATTTACTTCCCTGATTATGAGCCCTTCTTCTTTAGTCTCCAGCATAACTTTTGTCTCACCAGCTAACCTAGTTCTTAGCTTTAAAAAATTTTTTTTCATTTCTTTCTTATCCTAACATGCTTCTTAATATATCAACTTCAGGTCTTCTATTACATGTTCCTTAATATGTATATATTAATTTATGGATCTTTGGGAGTCTAGCAATGATTCATGGGCTTATAACGATATGGTATATACATTCCACATATACATGTTAAAACTTGATGCCTCAGTCTTGTTTCTGGCCTTAAAGATTTCCATTGCTTCTGTTTGGAAAGGCTTGATTCCCAACTCTTGTCCATTTTATGTAAAGATTCGTTGTTACCTGGGTATTCACTGTCAGTCTCTACAATTGCAAGATTCCTTAGGGAAGAAGAAACAACTATAACAAAACGCTCGCTAAGGGTTATGAAAATTAATTTACCTGTCAAGGATTAATAGATCCTTGGGATTAATGACATAATTATAAAATAAGAGATAATCTATTTGGCTATCATAATTTTGTTCAAAATATACACACCATAGAAGTGTAGTGATTTTTGTTCTTTGTTGAATTTAAAGATTAGTTTTGATGAATTTATATATTAAATGTAAATAAGAATAAGCATCTTGATGACACTTAGTTGCAGTTTTAAAGATGAAGTCTTAATATCTGCCATGATGTACTATGGAAATTTGACCTCATTTTATAATATACAGTAAATCAGCAAACATTATTATTCATTCTGATGAATTTTGACAAATATATACATCTTTGTAACCACATGCAAATCAAGATCTAGACCCTCTTCATGGTAGAAGGATGTCTTGTATCCCTTTCCTATCATTTCCTCCCTACAAACTTAAAAGGTGAATGCTTTTTGACTTCTGTCACTGACTAGTTTTGTCTGATTTTTCAACTTCTGTCTCAAGCTGACTTACATACAAATGAAATACAAATATGTATTTTATTTCCTACTACTTTTTACTCACTGTGGCTGATACTCATTTGTGTTTACTACTAGTATCTTACTTATTTTTTTCTACTGAGTAGTATGCCATTAAATAAATATTATGATTTCCTCATACTTTGGATGGGCATTTCGATTGTTTCCAGTTTGGGACTGATACGAATAAGGCTGCTATAATAATTTGTGTGTAAGTCTTTGTGTGGACTTGTTTTCATATTTCTTGGGTATATACCTAGGAATGGAGTTGCTGGGTCATATGATAAATGTATGTTTATAAGAAAGTGCAGATCGTTTTCCAAAGCATACACACCATTTTACTGTCAGTAGCAATGTGTTTGTTTAAAAAAAGCATAAAAGTTTCAGTTTATGTTATTGCCAACATTTTATGTTAGTCTTTTTAATTTTAGCCACTGTATGATTGTGACATCTCAGGTATTCTTATTTTTAATTTTCTGAATTACTAATAATGTATATTTCCATGTCATTAATGGCTGTGTGCATGCAATCTTTTGTATATACTCTTAATTTTCCCATTTATTGGCTTATTTGTCCTTTTGTTTATACATTCTTTATGTAAGTCTGTATACAATTCTTTGTCAGATTGATGTACTGTATTTTCAGTTTGGCTTGCCTACTCATTTTCTTAGTATCTTTTAATAAGCAGGAATTTTAAACTTTGTGATAGTGCAGTTTATCACTATTTTTCCTTTGGTGCTTAGTGCTTTTTGTCTTGTGTAAGAAATCATTGCCTATCAGGCTTATCAAAATATTCTTTGTTCTAAAAGCTTTATGTTTCCAGGTTTGATATTTCAGATTTAATAATCATCACAAACTATGTATGGGGTGGTGAAACTCAAGGTTCATATTTTTACAGTTGAATATCCAGATATCCAGTTTTGGCATTATTTTAAAAACTTAAACCATTTTTAAGACTTCCTTTGAATTGGATTTATCCTTTTCACATTCTTAAAATGAGGTTGTGTCATTGCTAACCAGTAAAATCTATCATTGATCATAGTTGGTGCTGAATGTCAAAGATAAATTGACACTCTTAAATGGTGTGATATAGTGAGTTTTTAAACTTCATTTACCTTGCCCTGAAAGTAATTACTTAAGTGGACTTAAATATTTCTGTGTTCCTTGAAAGGAATTTTTTTTTCCTTACAGACATTATTCATTATCTTTGCTATGGATGAAGGAAATTACTAAGAAAATAGTTAAATAAATTCTTGAGAGCACATTTTAGAGACTTGAAAGGGGAGGTACAATTGTAAAAGTCATTTCAAAAGTGTGTGCCTCTAATCTGTAAAGGTTATTTTCAGAGTTTGTTTTTCTTTCCCCATTGGCCTTGTGTTTGAGGGAATGAAGGTAACTATCTCTAGGGTTTTATTCAACATGGTTTTATTTATCCATACCTAATGACTGGGACTGGGTAAATTTTGATTAGTAGTTAGAGTTTCTGATAGAGGATAGTAGTGTGTCAAACTTACAATAAAAATTTTTTTCTTTACAGGATGAAAGCTCCTCTTCTAATCTCTGTGTAGAAGATCTTCAGAAAAACAAGGATTCAAATAGTGTAATTAAAGATAGATTGTCCCAAACAGTTAGACAGAATACTAAATTCTTTTTTGACCCAGTTCGGAAGTGTAATGGAGAGCCAGTACCCTTTCAACAGCCAAAACACTTCACAGGAGGAGTGATGCGGTGGTACCAGGTGGAGGGCATGGAATGGCTTAGGGTAATAAATTCTCATTTTTAATACAAGATACTGGTTCATTTCTGTATCATAACCTACTAATGTCATGTAACACAACTTGAGTTCTTCCATGCTTAATTTTTATGTTAAACATTTGTGTGTAAATACCTATTTTCTGATATATTTAACCACAGTATATTTTTTAAAGTGAAAATTATCTGAATTCACGGTTACAACACTTCAGAGGCTTTGATAACAAACTTCCCACAAGTGTTACCGGAACTTAGAGTGTGAATTTGTCAGCCTCATCATAATTACCATATTTGGGTAAAAAGAAGAAATAAACTGCTTCAATAAAGCTTTATATCAGAATTTAAGTACAGTATATATTATTTTGTCCAGATGCTTTGGGAAAATGGAATTAATGGCATTTTAGCAGATGAAATGGGATTGGGAAAAACAGTTCAGTGCATTGCTACAATTGCACTGATGGTTCAGAGAGGAGTACCTGGACCTTTTCTTGTCTGTGGCCCTTTGTCCACTCTTCCTAATTGGATGGCTGAATTCCAGCGATTTACACCAGAGGTAAGACATGTTTCTTTTGTTAAATATATTATTTTCAGTAGTTCATACTAGTATGTTTTGTTCCCTGAATTGTAGCTTTCTCACTAGTTACATTGATTTCTGCATAAACACTACATTTTACTTGACTTGCCTTTTAACACAACAATGCCTACTTTAAGTTTATGTAGAAGAACAGGTATTAGTATTCTCAGACATTTGCCACAAATATCCCCAGATGATTTTCAGTGTACTGGATAATTTGATTTACCTGACACAAAGTTAGGTAGAATTGTCTGTTTATTCTCATTACGGTGTTCTCCTTCCATAAATGTGTTGTCTTAGCCACGTCACTGCCTTAAGTATATAATCCAAAATTAGCTTTTCCAACTACCTTGCCTAACACTTGAGTTGTTTTCATGACTTTTTTATTCTCCCATGGTGGTAAAATGATCTATTAGAATTGACGGACTCACTTTGTCATAGAAAAATTGAACTAAGATTAAGTCACATTACCTTTTTACCTCAGAAATGATTGTTTATTTTCAGAATTGTTTATATTTTGTTCTAAAATTTGTTATGAATCGATGTAAAATCTTGTAGATTCCTACTATGTTATATCATGGGAACCACCAGGAACGTCAAAATTTGGTGAAGAATATTCACAGGCGGAAAGGGACACTGCAGGTTTATCCTGTGGTAATCACATCGTTTGAAATAGCCATGAGAGACCGAAATGCATTACAGGTATGATTGGTCTTCATTGGATTCTTCATAATTGAGAAATCACATATTTCTTAATTCGTGATACTTCTCTCACTATCCAGTAACATCTAATTTTTTTTCTGATGGATGTTGCACATAGTCCTTCAGAAATTGAAGGTTTATGTTAACAGCCAGACATAGATCTGATCTGTGAATACATACTACAGATATGTCTCTGACATATGGTATAAGTATACAGAACTTACCCATTTAATCAAATATATAAAGACAAGATATTTTAGGCTATATTACGGATCTGTGGTGTAACATTTCCCTATGTACTTTTCTTGATGTTGTAGCTATGTATTTATTAGTGCCCAACTTCCTATCATGCAGTTTGGAAACAACAACTATGGCATCAATGAAATTTATTTTTTGGTGTTTTAAACAACTCTCACTTCACCTTTTTTACGTATAGTTCTTTTATATAGGTTTTGTTTTCCCTTTTCTCTGACCAATAACCCAGTTTTACTTCTGTGCTAGTGGAACTTGGGACTGTGATTCACAGTTTCACTATTTGAGTAAAAGTAGTATGTACTGATTATAGAAAGTAGTGTACAGAAAGACTTAAAAGGACTTGTGAATCTACCTGAGAATTACTAATGCTGTGTAACATACATGTGTAATTTGTACATAAGGTTACACTATATATTTTTTCTTGAAACTATGTTTTTTATTAAGTAATAGAACATGAAGACAGTTCTAATTATTTCACTCTCCCTACCCAGCCCATATTGGAGCACATAAATTTCTTGTCAGTCCCACTTGCCAGTGGCTACAATTTTTATAATTTTCCCTTTCGCTGAGCTTGCTGTTATTTCAAGGGTCCCAGATTTATGGGTTGATGGCATTGAGGGTGCAGGGCTCCTCTTCTGAGTGGCAGATGTAGCGATCCACTTACCAATTCATTTTCAAGTTTCTGCATTTTGGTTGTATTGGTTTTTCTCTTTGCGTATTTATAAAGATCATTTTCTGTATTTTGTTTGGCTTTTTTTATTTTTTTATTTTGGTATCATTAATCTACAATTACATATGCAACATTATGGTGACTAAACTCCCCACTTCATGAAGTCCCCCCCACATACCCCATTACAGTCACTGTCCATTAGCATAGTGAGGTGCTATAGAATCACAACTTGTCTTCTCTGAGTTGTACAGCCCCACCCCCCATTATGTATGCTAATCGTAATGTCCCTTTTTCCCCCTTGTCCCTCCCTTCCACCCATCCTCCCCAGTCCCTTTCCCTTTGGTAACTCTTAGTCCATTCTGGGGTTCTGTGAGTCTGCTGCTGTTTTGTTCCTTCAGTTTTTTCTTTGTTCTTATACTCCACATATGAATGAAATCATTTGATACTTATCTTTTTCCGATTGGCTTATTTCACTGAGCATAATCCCCTCTAGGTCCGTCCATGTTGTTGCAAATGGTAGGATTTGTTTTCTTCTTATAGCTGAATAATATTCCATTGTGTATATATACTACATCTTTATCCATTCATCTACTGATGGACACTTAGGTTGCTTCCATTTCTTGGCTATTGTAAATAGTGCTGCGATAAACATAGGGGTGCATCTGTCTTTTTCAAACTGCACTGCTGCATTCGTAGGGTAAATTCCTAGGAGTGGGATTCCTGGGTCAAGCGGTATTTCTATTTTGAGTTTTTTGAGGAACCTCCATACTGCTTTCCACAATGGTTGAACTAATTTGAATTCTCACCAGCAGTATAGGAGGGTTCCCCTTTCTCCACATCCTCGCCAACATCTGTGGTTGTTTGTGTTTTGGATGTTGGCCATCATTACTGGTGTGAAGTGATATCTCGTTGTGGTTTTAATTTGCATTTCTCTGATGATTTGCAAGTGATATGGAGCATCTTTTCATGTGCCTGTTGGCCATCTGAATTTCTTCTTTGGAGAAGTGTCTATTCAGCTCCTCTGACCATTTCTTAATTGGATTATTTGCTTTTTGTTTTTTGAGGTGCGTGAGTTCTTTATATATTTTGGATGTCAATCCCTTATCGGATATGTCATTTATGAATATATTCTCCCATACTGTAGGATGTCTTTTTGTTCTTCGATGGTGTCTTTTGCTGTACAAAAGCTTTCAGTTTGACATAGTCCCACTTGTTCATTTTTGCTTTTGTTTCCCTTGCCCAGGAGATATGTTCATGAAGAAGTTGCTCATGCTTATGTCCAAAAGATTTTTGCCTATGTTTTTTTCTAAGAGCTTTATGGTTTCCTGACTTACATTCAGGTCTTTGATCCATTTTGAGTTGACTTTTGTGTATGGGGTTTGACAGTAATCCGGTTTCATTCTCCTACATGTAGCTGTCCAGTTTTACCAACACCAGATGTTGAAGAGGCTATCATTTCCCCATTGTATATCCATGGCTCCTTTATCGTATATTAATTGACCGTATATGTTTGGGTTAATGTCTGGACTCTATTCTGTTCCACTAGTCTGTGGGTCTGTTCTTGTGCCAGTACCAAATTGTCTTGATTACTGTGGCTTTATAGTAGAGCTTGAAGTCAGGGAGAGTAACTCCCCCTGTTTTATTCTTCCTTCTCAGGATAGCTTTGGCTATTCAGGGTCTTTTGTGGTTCCATATGAATCTTAGAACTATTTGTTCCAGTTCATTGGAGTATTATGTTGGTATTTTGATAAGGATTGCATTGAATCTGAAGATTGCTTTAGGCAGGATGGCCATTTTAACAATATTAATTCTTCCTACCCAGAGCATGGGATGAATTTCCATTTATTAGTATCCTCTTTAATTTCTCTTAGAGTGTCTTGTAGTTTTCATGGTACAGGTCTTTCACTTCCTTGGTTATTAGGTTTATTCCTAGGTATTTTATTCTTTTTGATGCAATTGTGAATGGAATTGTTTTCCTGATTTCTCTTTGCTAGTTCACCATTGGTGTATAGGAATGCAACAGATTTCTATGTATTAATTTTGTATCCTGCAACTTTGCTGAATTCGGATACAAGTTCTAGTAGTTTTGGAGTAGGTTCTTTAGGATTTTTTATGTACAATATCATGTCCTCTGCAAACAGTGACAGTTTGACTTCTTCCTTGCCAGTCTGGATGCCTTTTATTTCTTCATTTTGTCTGATTGCTGTGGCTAGAACCTCCAGTACTATGCTGAATAAAAATGGGGAGAGTGGGCATCCTTGTCTTGTCCTGATCTTAGAGGAAAAGCTTTTATGTTCTCACTGTTTGATGTGATGTTGGCTGTGGGTTTGTCATATATGGCCTTTATTATGTTGAGGTACCTGCCCTCTCTACCCATTTTCTTGAGAGTTTTTATCATGAATGGGTGTTGAATTTTGTCAAATGCTTTTTCAGCATCTATGGAGATGATTATGTGGTTTTTGTCCTTCATCTTGTTGATGTGGTGGGTGTTGTTGATGGATTTTCGAATGTGTACCAACCTTGAATCCCTGGGATGAATCCTACTTGATCATGATGTATGATCCTCTTGATGTACATTTGAACTCGGTTTGCTAATATTCTGTTGAGTATTTTTGCATATATGTTCATCAGGGATATTGGTCTGTAATTGTCTTTTTTGGTGGTGTCTTTGCCTGGTTTTGGTATTAGAGCGATATTGGCTCCATAGAATGAGTTTGGAAGTATTCCCTCCTCTTCTATTTTATGGAAAACTTTAAGGAGAATGGGTATTATTTCTTTTTTTTATATATAAGTTTATTTTGATATCATTAATCTACAATTAAATAAGTAATATTATGGTGATTACACTACCCCCTTCATCAGGTCCCCCCCACCAACCCCATTACAGTCACTGTCCATCAGCGTAGTGAGATGCCATAGAGTCACTACTTGTCCTCTCTGGGTTGTACAGCCCTCCCCGTGCCCCCCCAACATTACATCTGCTAATCGTAATGTCCCTTCTTCCCCCTTGCCCCTCCCTTCCCACCCATCCTCCCCAGTCCCTTTCCCTTTGGTAACTATTAGTCCGTTCTTGGGTTCTGTGAGTCTCCTGCTGTTTTGTTCCTTCAGTTTTTTTTTCCTTAGTTCTTATACTCCACATATGAGTGAAATCATTTGGTACTTGTCTTTTCGCTTGGCTTATTTCACTGAGCATAATACCCTCTAGCTCCATCCATGTTGTTGCAAATGGTAGGATTTGTTTTCTTCTTATGGCTGAATAATATTCCTTTGTGTATATGTACCACATGAGAATGGGTATTATTTCTTCTCTAAATGTCTGATAAAATTCGGAGGTGAATCCATCTGGTCCAGGGGTTTTGTTCTTGGGTAGTTTTTTGATTACCAATTCAATTTCATTGCTGGTAATTGGTCTGTTTAGATTTTCTGTTTCTTCCTGTGCCAGTCCTGGAAGGTTGTATTTTTCTAGAAAGTTGTCCATTTCTTCTAGGTTATCCAGTTTGTTAGCATATATATTTTCATAGTATTCTCTAATAATTCTTTATATTTCTGTGTTCTCTGGCGTGATATTTCTTTTCTCATTTCTCATTCCATTTATGTGTGTAGATTCTCTTTTTTTCTTAATAAGTCTGGCTGGTGGTTTATCTATTTTGCTTATTTTCTCAAAGAACCACCCTTTAGTTTCACTGATTTTTTTTCTATTGTTTCATTCTTCTCAATTTTATTTATTTCTTCTCTGATCTTTATTATGGCCCTCCTTCTGCTGACTTTGGGCCTCCTTTGTTCTTCTTTTTCCAGTTTCAATAATAGTGAATTTAGACTATTCATTTGGAATTGTTCTTTTTTAAATAGGCCTGGATTGCTATATACCTCCCTCTTAGAACTGCCTTCGCTGCGTCTAACAGAAATTGCGGTGTTGTGCTGTTGTTTTCATTTGTGTCCATATACTGCTTGATCTCTGTCTTAATTTGGTCATTCATTATTTAGGAGCATGTTGTTAAGCCTCCATGTGTTTGTGAGCCTTTTTGTTTTCTTTGTACAATTTATTTCTAGTTTTATACCTTGTGATCTGTGAAGTTGTTTCCTAGAATTTCAATATTTTTGAATTTACTGAGACTCTTTTTGTGGCCTAGTATGTGGTCTATTCTGGAAAATGTTCCATGTGCACTTGAAAAGAATGTTTATCCTGCTGCTTTTGGGTGGAGAGTTCTGTAGGTGTCTGTTAGGTCCATCTGTTCTAATGTGTTCAATGCCTCTGTCTCCTTACTTATTTTCTGTCTGGTTGATATGTCCTTTGGAATGAGTGGAGTGTTGAAGTCTCCTAGAATGAATGCATTACATTCTATTTCCCCTTTTAATTCTGTTAGTATTTGTCTCATCTAGGTAGGTGCTCCTGTGTTGGGTGCCTAGACGTTTATAATGGTTATATACTCTTGTTGGAATGACCCCTTTATCCTTATGTAATGTCCTTCTTTGTCTCTTGTGACTTTCTTTGTTTTGAAGTCTATTTTGTCTGATACAAGTACTGCAACACCTGCTGTTTTCTCCCTATTAGTTGCATGGAATATCTTTTTCCATCCCTTCACTTTTAGTCTGTGTATGTCTTTGGGTTTGAAGTGAGTTTCCTGTAGGGAGCATATAGTTGAGTCCTGTTTTTTTATCCATTCAGTGATTCTTGTTTCTTTTCATTTGTGCATTCAGTCCATTTACATTTAGGGTGATAATCGCTACATATGTACTTATTGCAATTGCAGGCTTTAGAGTTGTAGTTACCAAAGGTTCAAGGGTAACTTCCTTACTATCTAACGGTCTAACTTAACTCACTTAGTATGCTACTACAGACACAATCTAAAGGTTCTTTTTTTCCCCCTCCTTTTCTTCCTCCTCCATTCTTTATATATTAGGTATCATATTCTGTATTCTTTGTCTATCCCTTTTTATTACCTCTGGTAACAGCTGTTTAACCTTAGGAACACTTCCATCTATAGCAGTCCCTCCAAAATACACTGTAGAGATAGTTTGTAGGAACTAAATTCTCTCAGCTTTTGTTTATCTGGAAATTGTTTAATCCCTCCTTCAAATTTAAGTTACTTGCCAGATAAAGTATTCTTGGTTCCGGCCCTTCTGCTTCAATACATTAAATACATCATGCCACCCCCTTCTGGCCTGTAAGGTTTCTGCTGAGAAGTCTGATGATAGCCTGATCGTTTTCCTTTGTATGTGATCTTATTTCTCTCTCTGGCTGCTTTTAATAGTCTGTCCTTATCCTTGATCTTTGTCTTGGTGTTGTCTTCCTTGGGTCTCTTGTATTGGGATACCTGTGCACCTCCATGGCCTGAGAGACTATCTCCTTCCCCAGATTGGGCAAGTTTTCAGCAATTACTTCCTCAAAGACACTCTCTATCTCTTTTTCTCTCTCTTCTTCTTATGGTACCCCTGTAATATGAATATTGTTCTGTTTGGATTGGTCACACAGTTCTCTCAGTAATCTTTCATTTTTAGAGATCCTTTTTTCTGTGTGTGCCTCAGCTTCTTTGTATTCCTCTTCCCTAATTTTTATTTCATTAATCTTCTCCACCATATCTAATCTTTTAATACCCTCCACTGTGTTCTTCAATGATCAGATCTCCGTCCTAAATTCGTTCCTGAGATCTTGAATTTTTTTCTGTACCTGCATGATCATGTTAATGATTTTTATTTTGAAATCTCTTCCAGGAAGATTCATGAGGTCGATTTCATTTGAATCTTTCTCAGGTGTATTCATAATTTGCTTTGAACCAGATTCCTTTGATGTTTCATAATTTGTCTGTGGTGCCCGCTAGTGCCCAGAAGCTCTACTCTCTGGAGGTGCTCAGGCCATGGTGCAATGTCTGGGGTCACCAGGGAGCGGTGCGATATTGGTGCTTGGGGGGAGGAAAGAGCTGTTGCCTGCTTCCAGGCTGCTATGCCTGCCTCCCCTGCCAGAACCAGTGGCCAAACACACAAGTGTATGCCTCTCTTCTTTGTGTTAGCTGCCATAGGCAGGGCTTCCCTCTGACCTGCCTGACGCCAGGGTGGAGGTTGCAGGTTTGCGAGTCTGAGCCAGGTGCAGGCTAGCCAGGACGAAGACAAAGCAGGCTGCATATCACGGTGGGGCCCTCGGAGCTGCATAGCCAGCTGGGGGATAAAGCACCTAAAGATTGTTTAAGCTCCCAACCCTGTTCTGTGAGGTTTTCTCTTTTCTCCAGATGTATGCAGTCTGGTGCAGTCTTCTTTCCTGTTGCTCTTTCAGTATTAGTTGTATTAATTATATTTTCGTAATATATGTAATTTTAGGAGAAGGTCTCTGTCTCACCTCTCACACCGCCATCTTTGAATAAAGAAATTTTAAATTAATAATAGCAGGTGTACTTTATTAGTTGAAGTCCAAGTTCTTCTTCAGGAACACAGGTATTCATCAGTTTTAGGAAATTATCCTGTTAATAGATCAATGAAAAAAATATCTCAGTAGATAACAGAAATGCCATTTGATAAAATTGAACATCTGTCTGCAATAAAGAGGTTTTCTTTTTAGAATTGTTCCTTAGGAAAAATTGTGAGATCATCTTTTTAAAGTTTTTCCCTAAATTTCTTTTCTAGCATTGCTATTGGAAATACTTAATAGTAGATGAAGGACACAGGATTAAGAACATGAAGTGCCGTCTAATCAGGGAGTTAAAACGTTTCAATGCAGATAACAAACTTCTTTTGACTGGTACTCCGTTGCAAAACAATTTATCAGAACTTTGGTCATTGCTAAATTTTTTATTGCCAGATGTATTTGATGACTTAAAAAGGTAGGTATGCCACTTATTTTACTGTTCTCTGTTTTTTTTAACCTTCTCAAAACCTGTTCTCTTAATTGAAATTCCTCTCTTGTAGGTAGCTGGATTGAAATGATGGCTTTTGGGCAAGGTTCTTGTGATATATATGTTCTGGTTTTATGGTGTTTTCTTTTTTCCCCCACTTGTATTGAGAAATAATTGACATACACAATTCTATGCATATAAGGTGTCAGCATGATCGTTTGATTTAATAGTATTGTGAAATGATTACCACAGTAAGTTTAGTCCAATATCCATGACATAAATAAAATAAAAAGGATAAAAGTTCTCCTTGTGGTGAGGAATTAGTAAGAAAGAAATCTACTCTTAACTTTCTTATGTGTCCATAATTAGTATTTACTTTTCTTAAAACTGGAAGTTTGTACCTTTTAACCACCTTCTAATGAATATGAAATATACATCATGTTAATATAATTGATTTATGTGACGGTTAATAATCATTTTTTTTTTCCTTACAGCTTTGAATCTTGGTTTGATGTCACTAGTCTTTCTGAAACTGCTGAAGATATTATTGCTAAAGAAAGAGAACAGAATGTATTGCACATGCTACATCAGGTTTTGACTTTTTCCTTACTCTGCTTACTATAGAATCATAAAATAAAAATGGAACTCCGTAATGATCACTAGCTCAACCCCGTGTAGTAGATTTTGAAAAATGAGGGCCCCTGTAATTTAACTTACTCTTACTGCCTTTCCACCACCCCTAAGGGTAACATGGCTTTAGAAAAAAACTCAAGTACTTTTTGACATTTTGCCCTTTTTATATATACTCTATATCCCTAACCATTACTAATGTTTGTTGGCCAAAAAATGAAAGTGAGTGTTTTAAAATTTACATAATTTACTTCCTTAATTGATCCATTCTTACTGTTTCCTGCCATCTTCACAATCATACCTATGTTTACTTTAAACAAACATAACCTTTCAAAAATTATTTTCATATGTGAACCCAAAAACCTTCACAGTTGTGCTTTGACAAATAGATATTCAGGATACTTTAAAAGTTTTTACATATTCATAAATATGTGGAACAGTATAAAAATGGAATGTAAAAATAATATATCAAATCACACTTTCCCTACCGAATCATTTGCATTTTTTCCCCTGCCAGTAAAATAATTGCCAGTAAAAAAATACTTTTTTCTTAAACTCTTGGTATCTTTATTTCTGTGGTAAAATCTCTCTAAGCTTGGCTCTCTAACTATGGGGTATTTAAGTACAAGGCCCTAAAAAATGAACTTTATATATTTAAGTCAATTACTAATTTATATTTAAAGATAAGGATACAAAGTGATTTTTAATAAGTTTGTGTTCTTTTAAAGACCTAAATATTTTAATAACGGTACAATTATTGCTTCTGTATTGTTTTATGTGGAAATCACTGTCATCACACAGCTAATGAAGGAGAGTAATTTTAAGCCTGGATTTTAGAACTTAGAAAAGGAAATTTTCATGTCTGCATCTCCGGGTTGGTGGTTTGTTGGTTCTCTACTAGTCCAAAATCGTACTTTAAAAACTGTGGACTATAACTTTGATCTTAAGGAGTACAGATACAACCTATTTCTTCTTTTTAAAATACTCTAGAAATGTCAGAGTTTTTGAAAAATTAGTAAATTGTAAAATGTTACAGAAAAATACCATTAATTTGTCATGGGGTGGTCTGGTCTGGGAGAATTTCATAGAGATGCTTTATATCACCTTTGAGACTTGATAGTATTTATATAGGAAGAAAGTAGAAAAGAGGTAAAGGGATGTGTGAAGAGAGTATTCTCCAAAAACATAGGAATGTTTAATGCATACATTGAATCATGTTTTAATTTTAGATTCTAACACCTTTTTTACTGAGAAGACTAAAATCTGATGTTGCCCTTGAAGTTCCTCCTAAACGAGAAGTAGTTGTTTATGCACCCCTTTCAAAGAAACAAGAGATCTTCTATACAGCCATCGTGAACCGCACAATTGCAAACATGTTTGGATCCATTGAGGTAGAGTGTGGGTTTAAAGTAAGCTTTGGGTTGTAAATGGCAGTAGGCATAGAAAATTTCATGGTTGATTTCAGTCTTGGGTCATCACCAGTTTTTAGGACTTTTGCAGTTGAATTTCTAACTAGAGTATAAGGCATAAGGCCAATAGCAAAAATTGTCTCCTGGTAATTCTGTGGTCATACTAAAATTCAAGTGATGGCTTATGCATTCCTTGCTTTATAGTCATCTGGAATGCTTGTTAAAAATGTTGATTACTGTCCCAGGTTAACTGTCATCATGCTATATGGCGATAGACTTGGAAATAATGCTTGAGCAACAAAATAGACTAAGGGCTTGCCAACTAGACTGATCCCCTCACATATACAATCCCTTATAGGAGGTTATATAAAATGCTCTTTCAAAGACATATTTTCTTTAGTCACCTACCATATTACCAGAGATTGAAGTGGAATGTGATTATCTTAAAATTGAGAGCTAGGAGACCCCTAACTTTAGAATGTCCACATTTTTTACTGTATTCCATGAACTTACATATTTCTTTTCAAAATACTTGGATTTCTGTTTTGTACAGCCATTAGACCCTGTTCTCCCATTTCCATTACAATTAAAGGGAGGATCTAGCCTTTGAGCTATTAAAAATATACAGTGGTTATCATTGCAAGAAATTCCACTGCAATAACCCCTTGTAATCCAGATGTGGAGACTTATTTCACCATAAGATATTAAATTCCTGTATATAAGTTCAGAACAATTTTATCCATCCTTAACTTTTTCATTGCAGTATGAGAAAGCATTTTCTAATTTTCAGATTTTGTCATCAGTGTTCAATTAAATTTCACATGATACATTTGTGTTTGCTAATTAATGGGTCCTTGATATTATACCTTTGTAAATTAATAAATTTGTGATGAAATACATTGTTTCTTTATATCTTAAAATATTTATACTTAAAAATATTGCACCCCCCTTTGTACATATTTAAAATTTAAAGATATAGTTTTTAAAACTGATGTTCTTTGATTTTATCCTTTAGAAAGAAACAGTTGAGCTAAGCCCCACTGGACGACCAAAACGGCGAACTAGAAAGTCAATAAATTACAGCAAAATAGATGATTTCCCTAGTGAACTGGAAAAATTGATCAGTCAAATGCAGCCAGAAGTAGACCGAGAAAGGTGAGTTTAAAAATAAATTCAAATATCCTTTAAACTAGGGTATTTTCATATTTCTCATATTCACAGATTATGTTTTTGGCAGAGCTGTTGTGGAAATGACTATCCCCATAGAGTCTGAAGTTAATCTAAAGCTGCAGAATATAATGATGCTTCTTCGTAAATGTTGTAATCATCCATATTTGATTGAGTACCCCATAGACCCAGTCACACAGGAGTTTAAGGTGAATACCACTTAACAGTATACTGTTTTGATATCTGTAACATTTTTATGTTGGGGGGAAGTCATTTTGGGTTTGTTTATTATTACTTAAATGTTGTGCTGTTTGTCATGAAGACTATGGCCCTTCTAATAAGCATACGGTCTTGCAAATTCAGAGAACTTTGAGTATAAGAATGAAGATTACTTTCTATATGTAAACTAAGTAGTATTTGCATTTAGATATTTTACATGAACAGGTAAGAATCACCCTAAATGTAGAGTGATAGTGGAAATTGGTAACACAATTCATTTCCACTCTGGTCACCTTTTCAGTATTCCCTTTAGTTAGTGTTAAGCTTGTCAACTTCAATCTGGCTGCTCATTGCTCAATCTCAACAAATAGTCACAAAAGAGAATAAAAAGTTGACATTGAGTTTTACAGGCTTTCAGGTTAAGTGAATGAAATTGCTTTTTTGGGCATTTGATGGAAAAACAGCATAGTATAAAATCAGTTGTCAGTCTAACCCTCAATAACACTGTTTTATGCTTCTCACCCTTGGCACTATTGACATTTTGAGCTAGATAATTCTTTGTTTAGGAGGTGCTGTCGACTTCAGGTCATTTAGCACCATCCCTAGCTGCCAGCCACTAGATCCAGTAGACTCTTTCCCCCAGCTGTAACAACCTGAAATATCACCACGGACTGTTAAATACACCCTGGGGTAGAGAGCAAAATTTGAGAACTGCCGCTTCAAGGTCTTTTTGATTTTAGTAAGGAACAAGGTAACTGATAATATGCCAGAAAATGAGTAATTTATCTTCAGTACTTTGGTTGCTTTTAAGCTCTATTGTTTCCTTTAATGTCTCCTGAGGTTTCTAACAGGATTTTTCATACATATTTTGTTGAACGTGTACTCAGTTATAAAGAATAAACCTCAACGTTTATACAGTAAGTTTGAATTACTGTTCTCTTACACAAGTCTTTGAGAGACAGGTGGGGAATGTAGATAAAGTTCAACTGAATTTTGTTTTTGTGAAATCATTGGTTTTAAATTCTGAAGTATGTCTTTCCTTGAGACTATCCTTTGATAAATACCAAATAACAAGGTTAATTAAAATTTTTCTAATATTTATAGGGACTTGTCATTGAAAATTGAACTATTCATGTGGTTTTTATTTTGATAAATACAAATTATTGGTAATTGTGACTTTTTTCTGTTTTCTTCTTTGCCCTCTTTTAAGATTGATGAAGGATTGGTAGCAAATTCTGGGAAATTCTTAATTTTGGATCGAATGCTGCCAGAACTAAAAGCCAGAGGTCACAAGGTGGTATTTTTAATCAGATTTTTAATTGTTTAATTATTTCATTTATCAGTATTGATACTAAGAATATTTAAATTTTCAGGTGCTGCTTTTTTCACAAATGACAAGAATGTTGGACATTTTGATGGATTACTGCCACTTTAGAGATTTCAACTTTAGTAGGCTTGATGGATCCATGTCTTATTCAGAGAGAGAAAAAAATGTAAGACTCCTTATGTCGTACATACTAAATTCTCCTTTGTAATTCCTGTCTTGATTGCTGAATTAATGTTCACTCTAAACCCAAAGTTGATAGACCAAAAACCCTATAGCAAAATCAAAAACATGAATTTTGATTGGTTTAGTGTTAATAATAGACTTAATGTTTCTCAAATTGGGTACATATCTTCTGGCACACGCTTGCTCAATAATACCCTACTTAAGTGCCACTGTAAGAGTACTGAGAAAACAGAACATTTTTTTTCTCCTGACTTTTTGGTTCTTACCTCCACCTCAGCGTTTTACTATGAAAATTTCAAATATGTAGCAATTGAAAGGATTTCACATTAACACCTGTAAGTTCACCAAGAATCTGCCATTAAAATTTTACTATTCCTTTTTTATTTCACTTTTGATACAGTACCAATCCATTACTGTATCCATTCAGAAGTCCCATCTTTTTTTTTGCATTTCAAAATATAGTGATGGTACTCCCTTCTTTTACTTTAACATACTTTGTCTTTGGGGATAAAATTTACATATCCTGAAATGAATAAAGAGTGAGTTTGTGAGTTTTGGTGAATGCATATGTATATATGACCCACATACCTATCAAGTTACAAAAAAATAACCATTAGCTCAGAAAGTTCCCTTATACCCCTTCCCAGTCAACCTACATGTCTTCCCTATCCCATCTTCTAGGCAACCACTTTTGGTAGGGGGATCACCATATTTTGAGGAATAATGGTCTGGACTTTTTTTTTTTTTAAGGTATTCTTCCTTGAACTTGTGATATAAAGGTATTCTGGTTTTGGGGTTTTTTTTAGTTAAGATCTTAATAAAATAGGTGTTTGGAAAATAAATGAAGTTAACAAGACAAGATGTTTTACAGTTAGTGTAATTGTCTTATAGACCTGAATGATCTGTATGATAAAGCCTTTAACAGTGGTTACTGAAAACAATTTCCCTTCTCAGTCTTTTTGCTATTGTTAGCTTGTTTCTTGCCCTCTCTCCCCTCCCGCAGCCTTCCCTTTTCTTTTTTTCATGCTCATGGTTATGGTTTGTTACAGAAAAAAGGATACAATAAAATCAGCCAATAGAAAAGTGACGTAGGGTGAAATCCAGGAGAAAGTAGATGTGAGCTTTCGGTGGAGTCAGCAAAAATTTGTACCAACACATGTGAAGTAAGTTCGGGAAGCTCTTGAGCCTTGGTGTCCAAGGTTTTTATTGAGGCATGGAGCACCTATGTCACTAACCTGAGCTACTTAGTCTAAAGCCCCCCTGAAAGTCAAATTGATAGACTATGTCCCATGGCTTCTGGTTTATGCCACAACCTGGACAATAGGCATATGCTGACAGTTTTTGGTTATATAGAAGGTGAGTCTGACAGATTATCTCTTTTCTAGAAAATTGTGGTCTTTCTCCACTTTTGTGGCTTCTGGGGTTTATCCTGTGAATGCTGAACTTATAACCCAGTTTGAAGAATGCCACTTTATATCTCTTGGCACACCACTGTCCTCTTTCCTTTCCTAGGAAATGAATGCATGGTTATAAGATGGCTGCTCCACATGCAGCACCATATCCACAAATCAGGCATTTCATGAGCTTATTCATTTTATGAGTTTACATCCTTTTTGCTTTTAGATGCACAACTTCAACACAGATCCAGATGTTTTTATCTTCTTAGTGAGTACACGAGCTGGTGGCCTGGGCATTAATTTAACTGCAGCGGATACAGTTATCATTTATGATAGTGATTGGGTGAGTTGGAAGTTTAGTAATACACTGATTGTATTTCCATTCTGTATTTTCTTAATGGTACACTTAGCAATTTCATTTATCTGTTTGAAAAAGATATCCATTTTTAGGTAAGAATAATTCTTCATCAAGTGTCTTGTGTGTGAAGACTTGAGTATGTTTTATCATTGAAGCCACTCTAGAACCCACTATTTAAAAGATTTTGATTGGATCATGCATGTTGACTTTACCCACATAGTATGGGATTAAATAATTTTAACCTTAAATTGTTAAATGGTATTTTTCTTTTTAAGAACCCCCAGTCTGATCTTCAAGCCCAGGATAGATGTCATAGAATTGGTCAGACAAAGCCAGTTGTTGTATATCGTCTGGTCACAGCAAATACTATTGATCAGAAAATTGTGGAAAGAGCAGCTGCTAAAAGAAAACTGGAAAAGTTGATCATCCACAAAAGTAAATAACATTTTGTAGTACTTTATTCCTTTTTCTGTTTGTTGTGTGTTGTAAATATTTCTTTATTTTATTGATAAAAAAATAGTGCATCTTAATTATTGCAGAATTTACACAGATGGGGGAATTTGGAGCTGTAAAAACCAAAGTCAGTGTGACCGTAGATAGAAGAGATTTGCCTGCCAGTAAGCTTTAAGAAAACTTTAAAGCCTCCTGTAGCAAGTTGAATATATTAAATATTAGAATATTAAAGGTATATTGAAGTAGTTCTATAAAAAAAACAGTTTGACTCCAGAGTGCCCTTTTATATTTTCAATCATAGGATTTTACAAATACAATGTAGAGAAAACATTCTGACAAGAGTAGGGAAAGTGAAGTGGGTAACGCACTGACATTTTATTTTTAATGTGGTTAAAGTAATAGTTTTATTTTCCAAGTTCTATTTTCAGTATTTTGAGAGATTAAGTTCAAACAACAGTTTGAAGGAACTTCTTTAAATTCCCAGTGTTTTATCAAGGTATAATACACATTCAGTAAAATACCCAGATCTTAAGTGTACAGCTTGATTAATTTTGACAAATATATTCACTCTATCATCCAGATCAACATAAGGAACATTTACATCATCCAGAAAGCTTTCTTGTACCCACCCTTTCCAGTGCTCCTTGCCCTTAGAAGGCAACCACAATTCTGATTATTGTTACATAGATTAGTTTTTCCTTAACTTCATACATGGATTCATCTGTACATATGCTTTTTAATCTAGCTACTTTTGTTGGACATACTATTTTGAGATTCATTTATGTGTATGTATTAGAAGTTTGGATTTTTTTAATTGCTGAATAAATTGTTCAACCAGTCTTTTGTTGACTGACGTTTGAGTAGTTTCCAGATTTTAGTTCTTATGAATAAGCTGCTCTTGTGTTAAGTGTTGTGGACATAGACATTTATTTGCTCTTGATCTTAGGGTGGGTGTATACTTACCTATAGGAAACTACCAGGCTTCCCCAAATGGGCATACTATTTTATACTCAAAAGAAAGTGTGAGAATTGCAGGGTTTTTTTCTTTACTCATACATGGTTTTTTCTGTCCTTCTTAGTGTAAGCCATTCTGAATTATTTGTAATATATTTGGTTTCAAAAGCAATTTTGAATGTTTTTCTTGAAATTTTTTTTCTAGATCATTTCAAAGGTGGTCAATCAGGATTAAATCAATCTAAGAATTTTTTAGACCCTAAGGAATTAATGGAGTTACTAAAATCTAGAGATTATGAGAGGTAAGGCTTTCTAATATTAGAAAAATATAACTCATAGTTTTTACTTAACATACAGACTTGAATATGTTGTTCTTCTATAGGGAAGTTAAAGGATCAAGAGGGAAAGTCATTAGTGACAAAGATTTAGAGTTGTTGCTAGATCGAAGTGATCTCATTGGTAAGTATCTCCAGCTTTTATTTCCTAATCTATTTATTTGGAATATGCATATGAGAGAATAGTATAATGTGCTTCTTTGTATAATTCAGCTGGATGTGTTTATAACATTTAAAGCAATCTTATACTTAATTGCTGTTTTCTTTTGGCAGAATCTTAAAATCATGTTATTTTACCCATAACCACTTTGTCAGGCTTTTACTGAGTAGGACATGTTTTTAAACAGAGTATTGTGTTATTACGTTAAGAGCATTGGCCCTAAAATCTTAACAATCATGTAATACCCAATCTATATCCACATTTCCCCATCTGTCTCAGATATTTTTACAATTTGAATCAGTATCCAAATTTCACTGATTACTATGTCTCTTTTCCTCTAAAACACTGTCCTCACTTTTTTTTTCTATGCCATTGATTTGTTGGAGAAACTGGTTTATTTGTCCTGTGAAATGACTTACCTTCTGGAATTCGCTGATTTTTCAACTGCATAATGTCCATTGATTTGCTCCTCAATCTACTTACTTTCTGTACAGTAGTAAATAACTGTAAATAGCTCTGCAGGCTTAATTAGATCCACATTCCATATTTTAGGATTACCTGTGCTTTTGTTCTCATATTTTTAAATCACATGAATACTCTCAATTCTGTTCCATTGATCTATTCTTTCTACCAGTTATAAAACTAACCGCACTATCTTGATTAGTGTTTTTTTGGTCAGTTTTAAAATTGTGAAGAGTGAATCCTCTGTGAAGAGTGAATCCCCTCAATTTTGTTCTTTTTCTAATTGGTTTTAACTGTTAGGGGTTCTTGACATGTTTATGTGAATTTTAATATTCAAAAAGTTGAAGATAAAATAGGGAAAGATAAGGCATTGTGGCCAAATCTTAAATAAATTGTCAAATAGAAATTAGCAACATAGAAGGTATGCAAGGGTAGTGTAACATGTGAAAATACATTAAGAAAGTAAAGGAAAACAAGGTACTGAAAACCCACTTGACAGTGATCCTCATAATTCTTAAACTAAACATAGAAAAGAATGTTCTTAATCTGAAAGAATGAATTCATGTAGTAAACTACTAAAATCAAGAACAATCAAGGATAACAGCTCTCCCACAGTACAGTGTAAAACAGTGTACAAGGAAGTCCTAATACTATAATAAAAATAGGTTAGAGGAATAATAATTAGTATTCTTGTTTATTGTTTGTAGGTGGTATAATTGTCTCCACAGAAAGTCCAAGAGAATATAGAAGTTTTTAGAATAGAATTCAAGAAGGTTGCTATAAATGAACATGTGTGTCAGCAATAATTAGAAAATAAGATACTTACAACAGCTATAAAACTAACGTGCCTAGGATTAACTACAATTTCTTTAAGGCCTTTATGGAGAAATTTGTGAAACATTGAAGGACATTAACAGAAGGACTGAATAAATGTGCCAATTAACTATATTTGTAGATAGAATGTTTAATATTTCAAAATAAGTCAGTGTCCCCCAAATTAACTTATATTCCTTACATTGATCTTCTAATTAAGAATCCCAATATGACTTTTTAAAGAACTGTGACAGGCTGTTTTTTTTTAATTTATATGGAAGAGTAAAGGGCCAATAGCTAAGGCAATTTTGAAGAGTGACAAAGTATTCCATACCAGGTATTGAGACTTAATCAAAAAGTCGTAATAGTCAATACTGTTGAATTAGTATGTGATAAGTTAACTAGTGGTTTGGTGAATCTAAAAAGCCAACCAGACTTCCATGGATAATCAATAAATAATAGAAAGGGCATTTCGAACCAGAGAGGGGAAGTTTCTCTTTATTCAGTACAGATTCTAGGACAGTTTGTAATCATACCATGCACAAGAACAAATTCTAGATAGATAAAGAATCTTACTAGTCAAAACATAAATATTAAAGCATTTATCTTAAAAGATAGGAAAATAAATGTACAACTTTAGGATAGGAAAAGGAGGATCTTAAGGTAAAATTCACAAAACTAAGTGAGTAGGTTGATTTTATTACGTTAATTTAAAGACTAATGTAAAAACCATAAAGAGGCAAACTACAAACAATATTTGCAACAAACATAGGAAGTATTTATCACATACAAACAAAGGAAAAGGGCAGTGTATAACCAGTCGACTTAAGAAATGGCCAGTGAACATACAAAATGCTTTAGTCTCCTTAGAAATCACAGTAATACAAATTAAAACCAGTAGAGATTTTAATGACATTGGGGGTGTGTATAAAAGTTAATTTTCATGGTATTTTGCTTCCCAGCATTTAAACTAACCACAGTTGGAATTTCTATTTTTTTAAACATATCTGAGATTGTAATTCAAATTGTTCTGTTTGTTGCTTTATGTATCTGTGTATCTTAAATTCAGCAGAAGTGATTTTGATTAGCAAGCTGATTATTTTTTTTTTCAGTTTGTGTTTCCTAGAGGCCAATTCTAGTTGAAATAAGAGGAGTAGGGGGTGTATCTTACTTTGCTACTATTAAATAATTAAGAAATAAAAGAACTTTTTTTGTGGGTTTTTAAGTTTAGGACAGGTAACTCACTTCTTAACATCTTTTCTAAGATTCCTTTTTAGGTCCTTACACTTTTTAAAAACAAATACTTGTTTATATATTTTAGATCAAATGAATGCCTCAGGACCAATTAAAGAGAAGATGGGGATTTTCAAGATACTAGAAAATTCTGAAGATTCCAATCCTGAATGTTTGTTTTAAATTGGAGCTAAAGAATGTTTTTTAAAAGTTCTTGTTTACATCTAGTGATTTACCTGTTTTGGTGTTAAAATCCAGGCTGTCCACTTTATTTTTTTTATTATTACATCAGTTTACACAGTGTACCTTGTACCATTGCATACTTAGTAGATGGTAATTTCTGAGCCTTATTAAGAACAAGGAAATATTCATAGTAAGTTTGGATTATCAGTTAATTTTTCAGACTCAGTAGTACTCTTGGGTACAGGCTAATGTATACTTAACCACTGCCAGATTTATACGGTCTTCCTGTGGAAGTTTAATGTCTTTTTCCCCTTTTTAGCAATACAGTTCATGGGTTTGGGGTACTTCAGTTATGGAGTAGACTTTTGATGGGGGAAAGATTGGGATTATGCTTTCTGTTCTTTAAATAAGAAACTGTTTGCTTTTAGGGTCTATTTCTAGAAAATAGTTTACCAAATAAATGTTTCTCATAAGATGATCTCATCAAATTATTTTTTCAGAAAAGTAATGACTCAGGTGAAATAATAGTAGTGCAAGTCTTGACTGGCATTGTGATTCAGCATTATGTTGACTTGGTGTCATTCCTTAGTATTGTCCAGTATGTCACATAAAGATTTCAGGTGGACATTGGTTAATGCAGAGAAGGCTGGAAGAAACTATAGGGTCTTGACAAATGACCGGAAATTGGCAGTAACAGAAGTAAAACAGGAAGAGCATGAGAGGATACCCTGAAAATACGTAGTAGAAGGGAGCAAATAACACCAGAGAGAAAGCAAGATCTAGGGATATAAATAATGCAAAATCCATAATAAGAGGAGGTAAAAGCCAAAAAGGAGCATATTAGGCTGTTTAATTATATCAGACAATGAGCAAGAAAAACCCTGAATGTTCACTGAACATTTCTGTGTAAGGTGGTTCATCTCGTGGAAAAAAATACTATTCTTGCTGCCACGTATATTCAAATATAGGTCAGATTATCTCCATCTGAGGGTAATGGAACTAGGATTCAGAAGAAAAATATTTTGAGAGAATATTCAGTCTAAGAAAACCAGGGTTTTTTGGTTGGTTGTTTTAAAGTGGAACTATATACCAGTCACAGAATCATACTGACTAATCATTGTAGTCTCAGTTGCCTAGTAGTTGTGCTGTTTTCCTAGTCTGTTCTTTTTCATTTTCCCAGATGACTATTTCATTGGTTCACCTGTGTCCTCACACCTCTAATACCTCCTTCTCTCTCACCTTGTTCCCTGTTGGCACTGAGAGAATAGAAGCAATCAGAAAAGACCTTCTATAAATTGCCACCTCTGCATCTATAAACTTCCAACGTCCATTCCCAGTATCCTCCTTTCCTGTTACTGTGGATATATTGTCCTGACTAGAGCTAACAGAAATGCCTCATTTCTTGATTTTTTAGCAAACTCCTTGAAAAGTTGTATTTGCTTTTTTGTTTCTCCTCTTCCATCGTTTTCCTGAATCAAAGAAAGATTCTCATTCCTGTCATTGTCACTGTTACTCCATTGGAAGTGCTTTATATTGACAATCTCCAGTGACCTCTGTGGCCTCATTTTACTTACCTTCTGCAGCATTTACTATAGTTGTTTAATCTTCTCCACTGAATAGTTTCTTTAGTTAGCTGGCTTTTTAGCAAACACATTTGCCTGGTATTGCCTTCTACTTCTCTGGTGGCTGTCTCCCTTGCTATTTCTTACGCCTTTGACCCTGAAACATTAGAATGTCCCAAGCAGGGCTTGGAGCTTCTCTTTTGGTCTCATTGCTTTAAATACCAACTATGTGGTGATAACTCAGGTTACACTCCAGCCAGCATCTTTCTCCTGAACTCACATCCAGCTGACTACTTGAAATTTTTAGTTGATTGCCTGATAACTCAACCCATACAAATCTGAATTTAGGAACGTTTTAACCTGTTGAGACTATTGCTACCCATGCATTTATTTTTCAGCTTCCAAAATCTTGTGTTGTCACTTCTTTTCTCTTGTTCTTGGGGTTTAATGCCTCTTTCATCCATTTATGTTATTTTAGTTACAGATTTTAGTAAGGATCAGAAGGGGACAGTTGTTCTCATCTTTGATACTGAAATCAGTGATCCCTGCTCATCTTTTATAAAGTATTCTCAAGCAGTGAGTTGCCGTGAAAGATAATTCATTAGCCTTACTTGTTCAGTGAGTCATTCATTCCATGTTACTAGGCAGTTTCTGAATGTGTTGAGAGGTTTAATGAAAGTGGTACTGGAACATTTCCAAGCAAACGTGTTTGACAGAATCTTTCACTAATGTAATATCTTAGCATTTGTATATGATTTTGTTTAGTTTTAGCGGTTTGAGGTAGCACTTTATGAGAATCCTGAAGAGAACTAATACTCTATTCAAACATTAAGTGAGTGCTTCTGTTGGTTTTAAATTCCATACTTTTTCAAAGGATTATTTTGATATTAAGCTGCTTTTTAAAGTTAATGCCAGTTAAGTATTTATGATCCTGTATGTTGTATCAGCCAATACCTCTCCAAAGATAACATACTATGTTTTTTAGTATTTAACTATCAGTTATGGTTAGAAAATTAAGCCCAAGGAATCACACTTACTAGTAAAATTTAGGAGATATTTTTTGGTCTTAATTTCTTTGGAATCACTTATGGTCATCTTAGTTTACTTGTGCTGCTATTGCATTCAGAGATGTAACTTGTTGGAATCTATAATGTGTGTCTCCAGCATAAAAATGTACATCCGTAATTTATCTAATGATAATACTGTTCAAACAGATTTGTTTAAAAATTAAAATGTTTTTTAAAGTAATTTCTAAAAAGTTTTTATGTTCTTCAGAATTTGATATATTTTTGGCTTACAATTGGCAAACTAAGCTTAAAGTACCCCATGTTGTAATGTAGTCTTACTGTGAATGATAGAATGTGAGTTCAACAAAAATGCCAACCAAGTGACAACCAGACAAAATAAAGATGTTTTTTCTTCAGATGTTAATTGGTACCAACATAATTTGAAAGCAGGGACACAAATACAGGTGGCTGCACTTAATTGTAAAGTGGTTGGTTATTCACATGATGTAAAATGTGCTTATATTCAAGTTTCATTTAGATTTGATTAAAAGGAAAATACACACTTTAAAACTCAAATTGCTGAACTATGTCCACAGGTTCCAGTTTGAGAAATGCGCCCCGAAAGGATAAATAATTTGTCCTTAAGTTTTCCTCATGTCCTTTTATAAACCTCTGTCCCCCCTAACCAGATCAGTCTACAGATAACCCCCAGACCACATCTCTGAGTCTTTATTTCTGGGATTTTTGAGTCTTACTACCTTTTAGGTTCCTCTGTATCCTTCACTCACTCGCTTAAATATCACCAACTGAAGAGGTTGTCTTTGACAGTGAGGGGTTATGTGAGCTGTTTGTAAGGTATTCCAAAACATTCATAAAATAATGTATGCCTGCCTTTTAGTGCTCCATACTCTTCACCACCATCCACCCAAATAAGTATGGTAAGATGAACATCTTACTTCTTTCTTAGCTTTAAAAAGTTACTTAAATATCAAAATAGCATAGTTATTACAAAAATGGCAAATTTATTTTACTTAATTTTACTGAGTTACAACAATATGAGTACAGAAATATTGAGTGCTCGGTTTGGATTTAAGTACATAGCAATTGATACGTGACTACCACCCAGGTTATGATCTGGTGTCCAGTGTTTCAGAAGGCTCTCTGCCCTTCTGATCATTGCCTGTCATATCCATCTTTTGTGTCTACTCTTTCTGAATTCTTTTGTGTAATGCCTCTCATAGTAAATGTACTGCTGTGTCTTGTTTCTACAGTCTAGGACTCTAGATTGGAGGAATCAAATTGAGAAACTTTTCAAAGTCAGCAGGCAAGAGTGAAGAGATAGGAATTTTTTTTTTAAGTCTGAGCAATTTGATGGATCGATTTAAAAGTGCCAACATCGGGATAATGGTCCCAGAAATAGAGAAAGAAAATGGAACAAAATACTTGATAAGGAATACCTAGAAAGGCGTAAGAGTCAAATTGACATAAAACTTAACATGGTTCAAGAGGATGATAAAATAATGTTTTAAAGGAGAAGAGCTGTAACCTGCAGTGTTAAATCCAGACAAACTTTAAAATAGAACATAAAAATATTCCCATGCATGAAAAGCCTCAGAATGTTTACCATATATAGACTCATGTTGAAAATCTCAGTGAAAGTCCTCACAAGACACAAACCTAGGAGATACTGAAAGAAAAGAAATAATGACAGTCATGTTTAATAATAAAGTTACTATATTAAAATGATTAAAGCAAAAGCAAGTTTATAATCAGGACTATCTAGGCAACAATAATAATAATGGGGCATTCTTGTGTGCGTGTGTAGACCAAAGTACATTAAGAAACATACTGGTAAATACTAGTCTATAGGGAAAACCACCATAAAAAGAATAAAATCAGAAGAGAATTCAACTTAGAAAAAAAGATTTAAAAGAAATTAAAATTAGAGAGATGGCAGAAATCTGTCCTAATAACCACCATTGTAAAAAATGCACATGTTAAGACTCAATAAAAATCTTGTTTTTTTATATTTAAAATGCAACAATAGGGTGTTTATAAGATACAAACTTGAAAAAAGTCATAGGAAAGATTGAAAGGGAAATAAGTATGAACCAAAAGAAAGCTGGAGTAGCAGCTTAATTGACAAAATGAAGTTTTAGGCATAGATTTTTACAGCAAGGGATACTATAATGGAATGTAACAAAAGAACTATAACGTACTGACAGTTACAGTGGGAGATTTTATTCTGTGTAAGAGCAAGTAGGCAAAATAAGACATACCTGAAAGCTGAACAAAATAAGCTTGAACCATCTGATAGGAAGTTTATGCCCAGTAATTAGAGAAAACACTTTGCAAGTCTGTATAGGACGTCTACAAAAACAGGTTGTGTAACAGGCCGAAGAGAAGGCTTTGATAATTTACAAAGGATCTACTTCGTGTGTACAGGCCGTAATGAAATGATATTAAAGATAATAGATTTAATGATTGAAAGTATTTAATAATTTTTAAAACACTGTCAAAATACTATTGCAGTTTAACAATTTTGAAATTTTTGTTTTAATATATAAAAAATGACTAAACACAAGGTAAGCACTCAAGAATCTGGAATAAGCAAAAGAAATCCAAAGGAAGGCAGGTAGTAATAAAAATGAAGACAAGTCAATGAAACGGCCTGAAAAGAGTAAGAGTTGTGTGAATTTCATGATACCTAATGAGCTGTGGTTTCTAGCTATAGGCTTTTTTCACATTGACTCACAGATTCTCACTGATTTCACTTCCTGAGTAAGGGATGAGCCATCCTGGAATTTTCCTTTGATGTCTATTTTAATAGGGTTTATTTCCATCTGAAGTCCATGAAGGATAATGAGGTTTGACCTTTAAAGGCTTTTATATAGTGATGACATTCACAGGGTTTAAATTCAGTATCTGATGGTTTTCCATCTCTTACAGTCAAATGGTTTTCATGGTGCCTTCATCAACTAAGTATAAATTATGTTTCAGATTCTAAGTAGGTCATTGTTACAAGGTTTTTTTCTTGGAGATAAAAGTTTGGAGCTTAAACCTAGTTGTTACCTACCATTGTGACTATCCTCATATATTACCTTTGATAGGATTTTCACAGAAAGCCCATTTAATCCATTTCTCCATCCTTTCATGGCTTTCTACCTTGCAACCATCACTTGTGTTTGGTGTCCTGACATTCCAGATACCAGGTTCCCACAAGTCTTCAGCATTAAGTTTCTGTAGAGAATTCTCTGGCCAGTTGGTTCCCCTACTCCCTATTTAAACCACAGCCACAGTGCTGTGCATGACTGGTGTCTAGGACTTAATCATCTTTTCAAGGACTTAGTAAAGAGCAAAGCACAGAAAAAGTAGAACCAGTTCATCCAGTATTTGGGTCAAACCCTTGCTGTTATACAGAGGATTGTGTTCTCAGGAGGTGGAGACATTGAAGCCTTTCTTTGGGTACTGGTCAAGGATAGAGTTAGGTACAAATACTGAGATACTGGGGCTCAGACTCTATCCTAAGGCAGAGAGGGTCCCTCCCCAGAGTTCTGAAATGACAGAATGTTTTACCTGGGTCTAAGGCCACTCATTCCAGTTCTTGAGAATTATGCATTTTAGTGGGACTCAGCATGAGTTTTGACAAATATACATACCTATAAACCTACTGTATTAGATAGCTGTATAACTACAAATACGTACCTATTTTATCCCCAGTACCTTACAGATATAATTTATTACCCCAAAAAGTTTACTTAATGTCAATGCCTATCTGACCTCCAGCCCTAGGCAACCACTGATCTGTTTTTGCCACAATAGATGTGATTGTGAACGGGTGATTTCACCTGCCAGAGAACACGTGGCAAGATCTGCAGACATAATTGGTTGTCACAGTCTGGAAGGGGAGAATGTTACTGGAATCTAATAGGTTGAAGCTAGGGTTAATGCTAACCATCCCACAGTGCATTAGAGAGCCCCTTACAACAAACTATGGTCCAACTCAATGGTTGGAAAACATGTGAACACCAGAAGGTAGGGATTACAGGCCAAGCTCAAATTTGCCAGCACATGACCCATTTTCCATCCCCTTTTCTTTCTAATATTAGATCTTTTGAATGTATCCTACATGTCTTTAATTCTCTACTTTCATCTTTCTGTCATTTTTCTTGGTGGTGAATCTAGTATTTTCCTTTCATCTGTCTTTGAGTTTACGAATCTTCTGTCCAGTGTGCTGCTAAAATCCACTGAGGGATTTCCTAATTTCAGATACTTCATTGTCTAGTTCTAGAATTCTTATTTCTTTTAGTATCTGTTGAAATTCTCCATCTTTTAATCCATTTTCCTCTATTAAAATCACGAGCTGATATCTTCAATCAGGGATCATGGTAGATGGGGTTGGGTTGCAATTTCAGTAAGACTCAACTCATGGGCATGGCTCTCCCTGGCTTTTGATTCACACACTGTAAAATGATGTGCCCTTCAGAGGTTTTGATCTTAGTTCTTGAGCCTCAGGTTGCCTTGCAGCTTCGAAATCTGCAGATGTCTTGAGGTGGAGACCTGTGTATGTTTGGTGAACTCCTCTTTTAGCAGGACCTTGTTTCCTAAATTCTCTTGAGATTATAAGAAATTTCACTTTGCCTTTTAGAAATCCCAAGTTTACCCTCACCTCTCCATTTGCAGCCCCAGAAATTCAGCAAATGTCCATGGAGAAAACTGGATATATATTTGGGATTTGTAAAGTTTCCAATCTGCCAAGAACCTTGTTTGTTTTTCTTTCCCTTTGTAAAATTCTGTGTAGGCCAAGCCTGATCTTCAGTTTGCACCAAAAATTAGCAAATGTTTCCAGGCAGAAATATGGCTAGTGCTTTTCTTATTACCTCCAAAGAGTTTCTCTGGAATTCCACTTCATCTAGTTCTCATTTTTCCAGTTTTCTGGTGTCTACAACATGACATATACTTTATCCGGTTGTTCTTGGTTGTTAAAGCAGGAGCATTGGGCTGCTACAGCCTACATCTTCCTTGAAAGTAGAAATCCCACCAGTTTTACTTTTTCTCAATGTAGGGTTGCCATGTAGAAAACAATTGGCGTAGTGGTCCTGAGACTGCCCATCCCTACAAAGGCCTGCTTACAAGGTTGCTTATTGGCTAGTTTCTGGGAACTTAATTGGTAAACAGTTCTCTACAGAGATGCAACACTTTCCCTGAATGTTAAGAGTGGCTCACATGCCTAAACTGTTTATATATGCACAGTGATTTGTGATGAATACCCATGTCCTTTCTGAATGTACATGACCAGCTGCCAATAAAAACCTTGGGCACTGAGTCACTAATGAATGTCCCTGGTAGACTACATTTGCAGATGTCACGGCTCATTACTGGTGGGATTAAGTGCATCCTGTGCAACTCTTCTGGGAAAAGATTCTGGTAAGCTTGTGCCTACTTTTGCTCACACTTTGCCCATTTGCTGATTTTGCCTTGTATAATTTCACTGTAATAGTTCTTAGCTGTTGACTTTGCTGAATCCTTTGAGTCCTTCTCGTGAATCACAGAAGTTAGGGCCAGTCTTGGAAACTTTAAACACAGTTCCCAAGATGTATGGTATAAATATATATCCCCTCCTCCTGCAGAGCAAACTCTGTGGGTTTGATCTCACATGGGTGACCTTTTCTTCCCAGCAGAAGGCCCTGGACCGACAGTAAACTACTTCACTTTAATAGGTTGGTGGACATTTATTTTAGGCCTTTTTTATAGACTGAAGCAGTCTTGTGAACATGGAGGTTTTATGTAAGTGTTTCAAAAATGAGTGCCCCATTTTGAGGCTGTAACTGTTTGTCCTTAGACTTATGAGTCAACTCTGTATTCTACTCCTTTTTGTCTTTTGGGTTTTGTCTCCTGAAGAGTTGCGTTTCTTTCCTTTGAGTTTGGCTATGTATGAAGATATTTTTGTAATGTCTTTTTTTTTTCATTATTAATGTACAATTACATGAGCAACATTATGGTTACTAGACCTCCTATTATCAAGTCCCCCCACATACCCCACTACAGTCACTGTCCATCAGCATAGTAAGATGCTATAGAATCATTACTTGAGCCATACAAGGCATCCAGATTGGTAAAGAAGAAGTCAAATTGTCACTATTTGCAGATGACATGATACTGTACATAAAAAACCCTAAAGACTCCATTCCAAAACTACTAGAACTAATATCTGAATTCAGCAAAGTTGCAGGATACAAAATTAACACACAGAAATCTGTTGCTTTCCTATACACTAATGATGAACTAATAGAAAGAGAAATCAGAAAAACAATTCCATTCACAATTGCATCAAAAAGAATAAAATACCTAGGAATAAACCTAACGAAGGAAGTGAAAGACCTGTACTCTGAAAACTACAGGACACTCCTAAGAGAAATTAAAGAGGACACTAACAAATGGAAATGCATCCCATGCTCTTGGCTCGGAAGAATAAATATTGTCAAAATGGCTATACTACCTAAAGCAATCTACAGATTCAATGCAATCCCTATCAAACTACCAACAGCTTTCTTCAATGAACTGGAACAAATAATTCTAAAATTCATATGGAACCACAAAAGACCCCGAACAGCCAAATCAATCCTGAGAAGGAGGAATAAAACAGGGGGAATTACACTCCCTGACTTCAAGCTCTACTACAAAGCCACAGTAATCAAGACAATTTCGTATTGGCACAAAAACAGACCCACAGACCAGTGGAACAGAATAGAAAATCCAAACATTAACCCAAACATATACAGTCAATATTTGATAAAGGAGCCTTGGATATACAATGGGGAGATGACAGCCTCTTCAGCAGCTGGTGTTGGAAAAACTGGACAGCTACATGTAAGAGAATGAAACTGGACTACTGTCTAGCCCCATACACAAAGGTAAACTCAAGGTGGATCAAAGACCTGAATGTAAGTCATGAAACCATAAAACTCTTAGAAAAAAACATAGGCAAAAATCTCTTGGACATAAACATGAGCAACTTCTTCATGAACATATCTCCCTGGGCAAGGGAAACAAAAGCAAAAATGAACAAGTGGGACTGTATCAAGCTGCAAACCTTCTGTACAGCAAAGGACACCATCAGTAGAACAAAAAGACATCCTACAGTATGGGAGGATATATTCATAAAAAACGTATCTGATAAAGGGTTGACATCCAAAATATATAAAGAACTCAGGCACCTTAACAAACAGCAAATAATCCAATTAAGAAATGGGCAGAGGACATGGATAGACACTTCTCCAAAGAAGAAATTCAGATGGCCAACAGGCACATGAAAAGATGCTCCACATCGCTAATCATCAGAGAAATGCAGATTAAAACCACAATAAGATATCACCTCACACCAGTGAGAATGGCCAATATGCAAAACACAAACAACAACAAATGTTGGCGAGGATGTGGAGAAAAGGGAAACCTCCTACACTGCTGGTGGGACTGCAAATTAGTTCAACCATTGTGGAAAGCAGTATGGAGGTTCCTCAGAAAACTCAAAATAGAAATACCATTTGACCCAGGAATTCCACCCTAGGAATTTACCCTAAGAATGCAGCAGCCCAGTTTGAAAAAGACAGATGCACCCCTATGTTTATTGCAGCACTATTTACAATAGCCAAGAAATGGAAGCAACCTAAGTGTCCATCAGTAGATGAATAGATAAAGAGGATGTGGTACATATACACAATGGAATATTATTCAGCCATAAGAAGAAAACAAATCCTACCATTTGCAACAACATGGATGGAGCTAGAGGGTATTATGCTCAGTGAAATAAGCCAAGCCGAAAAAGACAAGTACCAAATGATTTCATTCATATGTGGGGTATAAGAACAAAGAAAAAAAACTGAAGGAACAAAACAGCAGCAGACTCACAGAACCCAAGAACGGACTAATAGTTACCAAAGGGAAAGGGACTGGGGAAAATGGGCAGGAAGGGAGGGATAAGAGGGGGAAAAGGGGCATTACGATTAGCAGATATAATGTTGGGGGGGCACGGGGAGGGCAGTACAACTCAGAGAAGACAAGTAGTGATTCTGCAGCATCTCATTACGCTGATGGACAGTGACTGTAATGGGGTTGGTGGGGGGGACCTGATGAAGGGGTAGTTTAATAACCGTAATATTGCACATGTAATTGTAGATTAATGATAATAAAAAAAAAGCAAAAAAAAAGAATCATTACTTGTCTTCTCTATAAATGCTGCCTTTCCCATGTTCCCCACTGCTGCATTATGTGTGCTAATCATAATGCCCCTTTTCCCCCCTTATCCCTCCCTTCCCACCCATCCTCCCCAATCCCTTTCCCTTTGGTAACTGTTAGTCCATTCTTGGGTTCTGTGAGTGCGTCTCCTGCTGTTTGGTTCCTTCAATTTTTTCTTGGTTCTTATACTCCCCAGATGAGTGAAATCATTTGATACTTGTCTTTTACCCGCGTGGCTTATTTCACTGAGCATAATACCCTCTAGTTCCATCCATGTTGTTGCAAATGGAAGGATTTGTTTTCTTCTTATGGCTGAATAATATTCCATTGTGTATATGTACCACATCTTCTTTATCCATTCATCTACTGATGGACACTTAGGTTGCTTCCATTTCTTGGCTATTGTAAATAGTGCTGCGATAAACATAGGGGTGCATATGTCTTTTTCAAACTGGGCTCCTGCATTCCTAGGGTAAATTCCTAGGCATGGAATTCCTGGGTCAAATGGTATTTCTATTTTGAGTTTTTTGAGGAACCTCTATACTGCTTTTCACAATGCTTGAACTAATTTGCATTCCCACCAGCAGTGTAGGAGGGTTCCCCTTTCTCCACATCCTCGCCAATATTTGTGGTTCTTTGTCTTTGGATGGCACCCATCCTAACTGGTGTAAGGTGATATCTCATTGTGGTTTTAATTTGCATTTCTCTGATTAGCGATGTGGAGCATCTTTTCATGTGCCTGTTGGCCATCTGAATTTCTTCTTTGGAGAAGTGTCTGTCCAGCTCTTCTGCCCTTTCTTTAATTGGGTTATTTGCTTTTTGTTCATTGAGGTGGGTGAGCTCTTATATAATTTGGATGTCAACCCCTTATCAGATATGTCATTTATGAATATATTCTCCAATACTGTAGGATGTCTTTTTGTTTTATTGATGGTGTCCTTTGCTGTACAGAAGCTTTTTAGTTTCATATAGTCCCACTTGTTCATTTTTGCTTTTGTTTCCCTTGTCCAGGGAGATATGTTCATAAAGAAGTTGCTCATATTTATGTCCAAGAGATTTTTGCCTATGTTTTTTTCTAAGAGTTTTATTGTTTCATGACTTACATTCAAGTTTTTGATCCATTCTGAGGTTACTTTTGTGTATGGGGTTAGACAATAATCCAGTTTATTCTCTTACATATAGCTGTCCAATTTTGCCAACACCAGCTGTTGAAGAGGCTGTCATTTCCCCTTTGTATATCCATGGCTCCTTTATCATATATTAATTGACCATTTATGCTTGGGTTTATATCTGGGTTCTCTAGTATTTTATTCTTTTTGATGCAACTGTGAATGGAATTGTTTTCCTGATTTCTGTTTCTGCTAGTTCATCGTTAGTGTATAGAAATGCAACAGATTTCTGTGTATTAATTTTGTATCCTGCAACTTTGCTGAATTCAGATAATACATCTAAGTTTTGGAGTGGATTCTTTACGATTTTTTATGTACATTATCATGTCATCTGCAAACAGGGACAGTTTGACTTCTTCCTTGCCATTCCAGATGCCTTTTATTTCTTTGTGTTGTCTGATTGCCGTGGCTAGGACCTCTAGAACTATGCTGAATAAAAGTGGGGGGAGTCAGCATCCTTGTCTTGCTCCTGATCTTAAAGGAAAAGCTTTCAGCTTCTCGCTGTTAAGTATAATGTTGGCTGTGGGTTTGTCATATACGGCCTTTATTATGTTGAGGTACTTGCCCTCTATACCCATTTTGTTGAGAGTTTTTATCATGAAAGGATGTTGAATTTTGTCAAATACTTTTTCAACATCTATGGAGATGATCATGTGATTTTTGTCCTTTTTGTTGATATAGTTGGATGATGATGGGTTTTCAAATGTTGTACCATCCTTGCATCCGTGGGATGAATCCCACTTGATCATGATGAATAATCTTTTTGATGTATTTTTGAATTTGGTTTCTAATATTTTGTTGAGTGTTTTACATCTATGTTCATCAGGGATATTGGTGTGTAATTTTCTTTTTTTGTGGTGTCTTTGCCTGGTTTTGGTATTAGAGTGATATTGGCTTCATAGAATGAGTTTGGAAGTATTCCCTCTTCTACTTTTTAGAAAACTGTAAGGAGGATGGATATTAGGTCTTCACTAAATGTTTGATAAAATTTAGCTGTGAAACCATCTGGTCCAGGGGTTTTGTTCTTAGGTAGTTTTTTGATTACCAGTTGAATTACTTTGCTCATAATTAGTCTATTCAGATTTTCTGTTTCTTCCTGGGTCAGCCTTGATAGGTTGTATTTTTCTAGAAAGTTGTCCATTTCTTCTAGGTTATCCAGTTTGTTAGCATATAATTTTTCATACTATTCTCTCATAATTCTTTGTATTTCTGTGGTGTCCGTAGTGATTTTTACCTTCTCATTTCTGATTCTGTTTATGTGTGTAGACTCCTTTTTTTCTTGAAAAGTCTGGCTAGGGGTTTATTTATTTTGTTTATTTTCTCAAAGAACCAGCTCCTGCTTTCATTGATTCTTTCTATTGTTTTATTCTTCTCAATTTTATTTATTTATGCTTTAATCTTTATTATGTCCCTCTTTCTACTGACTTTGGGCCTCGTTTGTTCTTCCTTTTCTAGTTTCATTAATTGTGAGTTTAGGCTGTTCACTTGGGATTGATCTTTCCTGAGGTAGGCCTGTATTACAATATATTTCCCTCTTAGCACGGCCTTCACTGCGTCCCACAGATTTTGCGGTGTTGAATTATTGTTATCATTTGTCTTCATATATTGCTTGATCTCTGTTTTTATTTGGTCATTGATCCATTGATTATTTAGGAGCATGTTATTAAGCCTCCATGAGTTTGTGGGCTTTTTCATTCTCTTTGAGTAATTTATTTCTAGTTTCATACCTTTGTGATCTGAGAAGCCGGTTGGTACAACTTCAGTCTTTTTGTATTTACGAAGTTCTTTTTGTGGCCTAGTATATATCTATTCTTGAAAATGTCCCATGTGCACTTGAGAAGAATGTGTATCCTGCTGCTTTTGGATGGAGTGTTCTGTAGATGTCCATTAGGTCCATCTGTTCTAAATCGTTGTTCAGTGTCTCTGTCTCTTTATTTATTTTCTGTCTGGTTGATCTGTCCTTTGGAGTGAGTGGTGTGTTGAAGTCTCCCAAAATGAATGCATTGCATTCTATTTCCCCGTTTAATTCTGTTAGTATTTGTTTCACATATGTAGGTGATCCTGTGTTGGGTGCATAGATATTTATAATAGTTATATCCTCTTGTTAGACTGACCCCTTTATCATTATTAATGTCCTTCTTTGTCTCTTGTGACTTCTTTGTTTTGAAGTCTATTTTGTCTGATACAAGTACTGCAACTCCTGCTTTTTTCTCACTATTAGTTGCATGAAATATCTTTTTCCATCCCTTTACTTTCAGTCTGTGTATGTCTTTGGGTTTGAAGTGAGTCTCTTGTAGGCAGCATATAAATGGGTTTTGTTTTTTTATCCATTCAGTGACTCTATGTCTATTGATTGGTGTATTCAGACCATTTATATCTAAGGTAATTATCGGTAGGTATGTAGTTATTGCCACTGCAGGCTTTAGATTTGTGGCTACCAAAGGTTCAAGGGTAAGTAATTCCCTTACTATGTAACAGTCTAATTTACTCTCTTTGTATGCTATTACAAACACAACCTACAGATTCTTTTTTTTTCTTTTCCTTTTTCTTCCACCTCTATTTTTTGTATGTTATGAATCATATTCTGTACTCTTTGTCTATCCCTTGGGTGACATCTATTTAGTCTTTGGAATACTTCCATCTATAGGAGCCCCTCCAAAATGTAGAGGTGGTTTGTGGGAGGTGAATTCTCTCAGCTTTTGCTTATCTGAAAATTGTTGAATCCCTCCTTCAAATATAAATGATAATCTTGCCGGGTAGAGTATTCTTGGTTCAAGGCCCTTCTGCTCATTGCAATAAATATATCATGCCACTCCCTTCTGACCTGTAAGGTTTCTGTTGAGAAATCTGATGATAGCCTGATGGGTTTTCCTTTGTACATGATCTTATTTCTCTCTCTAGCTGCTTTTAAAAGTCTGTCTTTATCCTTGATCTTTGCCATTTTAATCATTATATGTGTTGATGTTGTCTTCCTTGGGTCCCTTGTGTTGGGAGATCTGTGTATCTCGATGGCTTGAGAGACTATCTCCTTCCCCAGATTGGGGAAGTTTTCAGCAATTACCTCCTCAATGACACTTTCTATCCTTTTTTCTCTCTTTTTCTGGCACCCCTATTATGCGAATATTGTTCTGTTTGGATTGGTCATACAGGTCTCTCAATATTCTTTCATTCTTAGGGATTCTTTTTTCTCTCTGTGCCTCAGCTTCTTTGTATTCCTCTTCTGTAATCTCTATTCCATTTACCGTCTCTTCTACTACATCTGATCTGCTTTTAAATCCCTCCATTGTATGTTTCATTTCAGATATGGAATTTCTTAATGATTGACTCTCTGATTTGAATTCATTCCTGAGTTCTTGAATATTTTTTTGTACCTCCATGGGTATGTTTATAGTTTTTATTTTGAACTCTCTTTCAGGAACATTGGTGAGTTTGGTTTCATTTGGCCCTCTTTCTGGGGTTTGTGAGATTTTGGTCTGAGCCATGTTCTTTTGATGTTTCATATTTCTGTGTGGTGCCCTCTAGTGCCCAGAAGCTCCCGTCTCTGGTGCTGCTCAGCCCCTAGAATGAGGTTGGGGGGTCATAGGGGAGCGGAGCTGGTGCCTGGGATGAGAACAGATCTGTTTCCTGATTCCCGTCTGTCCTACCTGTCTCCCGTATCAGAGCCAGTGGGCCAAGTACACAGGTGTAAGCCTCTGTGCTTGGCATCTCTAGCTGTTGTACGTGGGGCCTCCCACTCGCTGACCTGACCCCAGAGCAGTGACTGCCGGTTCGCAAGCCAGTGCTGTCAGGCCAGGAGAAGGCTCAGCAAGCTGTGTTTCACAGTGGGGGGCCTCAGGGATGAGTAGCCAGCCCATGGGATGGAGCGCCTCAAGCTCCCCAAAGTTCCCAATCTGCTGGGCAGAGCGCACCCAGACAACCTTGTCGCCCTATCCCTTCACCCGCCACAGAAAACTCCATGCAACCCCCGCCCCTTCAGCAGCCCTCTCACTGCTAGGAAGCCTTGTCAGACCGCCTGCCTTTCCCTTGTCCCAGAGCAGCCAGTTGTGGACTCCACAAATGGCCGGCATCTGTCTCTCAAGCACTCCGCCTGTCCCAGCTCCCAATCCTCCAGAGCACCACACAATGTAGGTTTCTGCTCGCAAAGCAGATCTCCAGAGCTAGGTGTTCAGCAGTCCCAGTATTCCACCCCCTCCCCCACTCCATTTCTCTTCCTCCCACTGGTGAGCTGGGGTGGGGGAAGGGCTCGGGTCCCACCGGATCAAGGCTTTCATACGTTACCCTGTTCTGTGAGATCTGCTCTGTTCTTGAAGTCTGTATGCAGTCTGGTGCAGCCTTCTTTCCTGTTGCTATTTTAGGGTTAGTTGTATTAACTATATTTTCACACTATCTGTGGTTTTGGGAGGAGTTCTCTGTCTCACCTCTCACGCCGCCATCTTGAATCCCATCGAGCTGCTTACTTTTTTTATTTTTGTAATGTTTTATGCATCATTTATATGTGTTTAGTTGATGGGGACTGATTCATATGTCTGCCATGTTTCTTTGGGTTTATCTTGATGTTCCTATTTTCTGATTGTTGAAGTTGAATAGTGAATTTGTTTTTTACTTGTAATCCAGGAAATATATGCAAGGCTATACAATTTACGTATTAATAAATACAGGGATTTATAAATAAATATTATAAACATAAATGTTGAGATTCATTTATAAACAGTTGGGATTTCAGTGTAAACATCTCACTCCTACAATTATTTAGATGTTTTATGTTTTAAAGTGTTGTCAAATGATGCGTGAATTTTTTTTTTTTGCTATACCTAAAAAATTGAACTCTTTTATTACATTGTGATTAGTGTATATTGCCTGAATAATATCTGCTTTTGGTAGTTCAATAAGATTTTCTTTGTGGCCTAACATACTTACTTAATTTTTAAGAACTTGTGTTTATATTTTCTGTTAGTTGGGTACAATGACATATTTATAGTTCACACACACACATATATATATATACACACACATACACATACAAGTTCAAGCTTATTATTCAAATTATATAATATTTTTATTCATTATAGAAACTGTCAGTTTTTGAGGATCCTTTAAAATATTTTATTGTGAATGTGGATTTATATAGTTGTTGTTCATATTGTCTTTTAGTTTTCTGCTTAACCCATGCTGTTAGTTAAAGGCTCGTGACTATTATATTTAAAATAAATCTAATTTAAAAATAATTTCTAGCTACATAAATTCTCTCCCACAGGCATGATCATTATTCACCTTGAATTCTAATTTGCTTAACATGAATATTGTTATTCCATTTTCATTTTTTTAGCTCCTATCAGAAATACATATTTCCATCTCTTAATTTGCAATACTTTTGTGTCATTTTGTTTAGCTACATCCCTCAAAAACAGTATTATTTCAGCTCTAATTAGGTTTATAGATTCCTTTGCTCTCGACTATGTGTTATATACTGTATTTTCACTCTTTTATAGTTCAGTTTTTCATTCTATTGAAGTTATATCAACTATTTCTTCATACCCTCTAATCCATTTTTATTTTTAATTAAGATGGTTTTGTTTGCACGTAAAATAAATCCCACCTCATTTTAAAAATAAGATAATTTATTACTTTACATAATAGGAAGTCCACCTTTGGTCATGCTTCAGAGTTGGTTGGCTCAGTGGTGTAAGGCAGGTTATTTCTAGCTCTCGTCTTGGCCTTCCTATGTGACAGCTTTACTCTCAGACTGGAGGTAAGATGTCTGACACATTTCTAGGCTTCAGACCAGACACAATCACATCAGAGAATGAAGAGAGACCACCTCTTACTGTGGTGGTCTCCAAGGAGCAAGAGTACTTTCCTTCAAAGTCTCTCAATCAGATTTCCCCTTATAAGTCCTTGGCTACATTGTCAAATTCCTGAGGCAATCAGTGACAATATAGGCAAAAATTATACTTTGTTACTCCCCAGATCTAAGATTGAATCAGCTGTCTCTAAGGCACTTGGCTGTACGGGGAAAGGGGTGGATAACTGAACTACATTGGCATACTCTGTTAGGAAAGAAAAATGGGAGGGAGAGAATGTTGGATAAGCCAGAGAACAGTGCCCACTACAAATGTTCAAGGATTTTCCTTTCATTTATTTATTCACTGGGTCCTTCAAAACCTCAAGAAATTCTGTTAGTTGAATTTCTTACTGTTTCCTTCCTTATGTGTATTAGAAAACAAAAATCCTATAAATATAATAAAATGAAATGAAATTTATAAAAGATGTTTTTCTTCACATATTTGATAAGTCTTGGGGTTCATATTTGTAGATGAGGATCTAGTTTCAGGAGTGTTTGTACCTGCAGTATGTTTCCTCAGCCTTGTGCAGCAGATAGTGTGTATATAAGTTCTTATTTTAGAGTCTGAGAGAGTTGTTGGGCAAGGGGAGAGGATGTGTGGTGTACAGTAGGCTTGCTCTCTGTGTTAATGGGAAGATTTTCTTCTTGATTTATAGAATCCCTCTCCTTTATGGAGGCCATAAACCTGTGGCATCATCTTGCTTTTTTGGCCCCCAGCGTCTTTGGGGTAAGTTGTAAATTTCCATTTAAGAGTGCTCTCCTAGCAGCTTTGTACTGGAGCAGATGCTAGGGTCAGCTGTTCTTAAAGCTGACAAGTTTGGCTTAGCTGTTCCATTCATTAATTAATGAGGAAGTTGACTGCCCATGCCCTACATATTCTCCCTACTTCTCTGATTTGGAGAGTTTCATGATTCTTTGTGAAAACTCTTTTTAATAAATATCTTACTTTTCACGTCTGATTTTTTTGGGGATTCTAAACTTGGTTGTATTTTGTTGGCCATCTGTTTCCATGTGCTTGGTCTTCTAGAAGTCTCTCAATTTTATCTGTTACTCTCAATTTTCAGTGTTGCTATGGGTTAATTTTTACACTTACTTTGTCACTTAAATTGGGAGGGAGAAGAAGTATGAGGGTATTCACTCAGCTATCTTGAACTCAAAGACATATTTTGTAAATCAGAATAGTAAAGGTCATTTTATTGTCCAAGAAGCTGGAACAAGAATAAAATAAGCAAAATGCCTTGTGATGGTAATTATAGAATGTATTAGTTAGCTATTGAATTTATTCAATATATAGAATGTATTTAAAATACAGAATGTATTATTAGCTATTGTTGGGTATAAATCCACCCTCAGCAACTCAGTATATTAAAATATTTAATATTCCTCAGGATTCTGTGGGTTTGCTGGGGCTTAGCTAGTCTAAACAGGATTGGCAGGTTGGTTCAGCTGGTCTTGACGCCCATATCTGTGGCCAACTGGTGAAGAACCGATCAAGGCTCAGCTGGGTTGAGGAGACTTGGCTGAGAAGTATTTCTCATTCTTCTGGCACCAAAGAGCTAATCAATATATAATTAGACAATGGCAGAAGCGCAAAAGGGCAAGCATAATTGGGTAAGTACATTTTAAACCTCTACTTGCACCACATCTAACTTCCCATCAGCCAGAGAAGGTCACCCAGGCAAACCCAGACTCATGGAAGGTACCATCTATGAAAATATAAAGTCACCTTGAAATAGCATGGGTTTTTTTTTAGCCAAATTGAGAACATAAGCCCAGGAGACACAACTTCTAAGGGAGGAGAAAGAATGTTCACAGGGGCTGCAGTCATATAAAGGTTTTATATCCTTGAGAAGTCAGGCTTCAAAGGGGTATGTTTCATTTACATAAGATATACAATGCTAAAAAATTTAAAAAGGAGGTCAGGGGTGATATGCAGCCTGGCACCAAGGGCAGATGTTTATACTTAATTGATGCTGATCAGAAAATTCCTGACTGACTATATTTCTTGGGGAGGTTGAAACTACAATTATGTTAGGTATTAAGCCCTGGCTTGGTGGCCTGAACTAGCAGAAGGGACCCATGTTGAGCCTGTGGCTTTTTTACTTTTTTTTTTTTTTAACAGCACTGCAAAGTTACACAGCAAAGGTGGGTACGGAGAGGGGTGAGGCATTTATGCAAACTACCATCCAGAATTATTCCTCGCTCTCAAATGTGACTCTCAAACGCAAGGTAGTGTAAAACCAGTTGGGGATAGCTGAAGTCATTTTTGGAAGCATCATGGTATTTTGTTCTATCCATTCTTCAACACTTAGTTCAAATACCAACTTTCCCATTAATCTTTCCTGATTCTCACAATAGGAAGTATTTTCACCCCTTTCAGATTTCTACAGACCTTTCTACCTTTTTTTAGGGTACCTATTAATTCAGTACCTTGTAACTCCAAGAATATGCACTATATTCTTGACTAGAAAATAATATCCCAGAGGACCATTTTCTTCATGAATATTTTCCTTAATTCCTACCTCATTTGCAGGTATTGTCCAAGAAATATTTGCTAAGTAAGCACAAGTGAAAGAAAGAGCAAGTAAACCTCCCAAGAGGGTTTTCAGACACAAAATCACTTAAATCCTGGGAAAAAACAGGGTTTATATATTTTTTTTTCTATAAACAAAATGCCCAATTTCCATTAAGATTTTTTCTCCCCTAGTAAGGTTTATTTAAAATTGATCTTATCTGAAGTGTTTATTTAGAGATGGGTACAAATCATAACCGACTTCCCAGTGACAATTCATTTCTCCTAAGATTATCAGGGCTAGGATGCTCACATTGTATTTTTCTGCAGTATAAATGTAGTTGATGGTAAAATTATGAGACTAAGATTTATAGTAACTAGATAGACTTCTGAAACTAGAGGGTTTTCTTGAATTGTTTATAAATTTAATCTTAAAAAACTTAAAATCTGGTATTTACAAACAGTCCATTTCATCATTCAAAAATGTCTATTTCTATGAAGTTTTAGAAGAGGTAAAACTATGTTGCTAGAAATCAGCAGTGGTTGCTTCTGAGAATGGAGATTGACCAGGAAGAGGTGTGAGGGAACTTTCCCAGGGGTTGGGATTGTTCTATAGCTTGATAGGATGTGTTTACTCAGGTGTTGGTGTTTGTAAAAACTGACAAAACTATACACTCAGCTCTTACCAGAAGGCCCCAACAACTCCAAAATAAGCAAGATGTTTAAGGCTATTCTCAAAAGGGAAGGTGTTTCAAGTACTTGAAAGTAAGCCTTTCGTCATATTCATTCTGATCTAGACTGACCATGTTTATATTTGTCCGTTCAAGAAGCAGCTGGGCTTCTTGCTTTGTATTATAATTACAGTATTAATCTTGATAAAAATGATTTCTGATAATAAGTAATAAACTATTAAAGACAAGGCTGGTAAGTGCATATGCAGAAACGGTCCAGTCTTAAAATATGAAACTATCCTTCCAATAACTTATGCTGTTTTGTTTCTTTTTTTCCCTACATTATTACATGCTGTGTATTGAAAGTGTTAAAACAATACTTTAAAAAAAAATGATTTACAATTTCACCACCCAGACTAATGCAGGCAAATCCCTTCCACATTTTTCTATGCGAACATATATGTGTGTTTACATGTTTTCTTTAAAATGGAAGTTCTCTATATGTTCTTTTACATCATGCCTTTTTGGTTTGGGATATTCTCAACATTTTGCAATCAAGACAGTTTCCTGGCTATGTAGAAAAGAAGTGAAGCTGAACTGGGCCGGAAACAGAAGGGAACGAAGAGTTTGCAGATTGACCTGGTGGCGTCTCTGTCACTCTGCCTTTCGTTGCCACTGTCCACTTCTGCAGAAAGGGCTGCATCTCCAGGGATGGGCGCCCATGGTTCTTTTAGTCACAGAAGGAAAAGCTGCCTTTCTGTCACAGAATCCTGGCTACACTGACCCACAGGAAGCAAAAAGCATGTGCACAGGGAGAATCTGCCCACAGTATTTAGCCAGTTTTAATTAAAGCCTTTGTCAAGGAAATATAAAGTGGAGTTTTGAGTCATACGATGTTATAAACACCCAAGGGACAATATTCTTTAAAGCCACTATATTGTGTATTACCCTACTTCAGAAAGTTTTGCCCAGAGGCCAGTGGCAGAAAATAAATCTTTTAAAAATTCTAAAATATTAGTGTAATGATAAAGATTGCTAATACTTTTGTAGCCCTACTGTGTGCCGGGCATTGTTCCAAGCACATTAATTGAACTAAAATTTTCAATATAAATTGTTACAAGGCCCTCTCAACAAAATGGGTATAGATGGCAAGTACCTCAACATAATTAAGGCCATATATGACAAACCCACAGCCAAAATTATACTTAACAGCGAGAAGCTGAAAGCTTTTCCTTTAAGATCGGGAACAAGACAAGGATGCCCATTCTCCCCACTTTTATTCAACATAGTTCTGGAGGTCCTAGCCACAGCAATTGACAACACAAAGAAATAACAGACATCCAGATTGGCAAGGAAGAAGTTAAACTGTCCCTGTTTGCAGATGACATGATATTGTACATAAAAAACCCTAAAGAATCCACTCCAAAACTATTAGATCTAATATCTGAATTCAGCAAAGTTGTGGGATACAAAATTAATACACAAAAATCTTGCATTCCTACACACTAACGATGAACTAGCAGAAAGAGAAATCAGGAAAACAATTGCATTCACAATCACATCAAAAAGAGTAAAATACCTAGGAATAAACCTAACCAAGGAAGTGAAAGATCTATACCCTGAAAACTACAAGACACTCTTAAGAGAAATTAAAGAGGACACTAATAAATGGAAATTCATCCCATACTCTTGGCTAGGAAGAATTAATATTGTCACAATGACCATCCTGCCTAAAGTAATCTACAGATTCAATGCAATCCCTATCAAAATACCAACAGCATTCTTCAGTGAACTAGAGCAAATAGTTCTAAAATTCATATGGAACCACAAAAGACCCCGAATAGCCAAAGCAATCCTGAGAAGGAAGAATAAAGCAGGGGGGATTACTCTCCCTGACTTCAAGCTCTACAAAGCCACAGTAATCAAGACAATTTGGTACTGGCACAAGAACAGACCCATAGACCAGTGGAACATAATAGAGAGCCCAGATATAAACCCAAGCATATATAGTCAATTAATATATGATAAAGGAGCCATAGATATACAATGGGGAAATGACAGCCTCTTCAACAGCTGGTGTTGGCAAAACTGGACAGCTACATGTAAGAGAATGAAACTGGATTACTGTCTAACCCCATATACAAAAGTAAGCTCAAAATGGATCAAAGACCTGAATGTAAGTCATGAAACCATAAAACTCTTAGAAAAAAATATAGGCAAAAATCTCTTGGACATAAACATGAGCAACTTCTTCATGAACATATCTTCCCGGGCAAAGGAAACAAAAGCAAAAATGAATGAATGGGACTATATCAAACTAAAAATCTTCTGTACAGCAAAGGATACCATCAGTAGAACAAAAAGACATCCTACAGTATAGGAGAATATATTCATAAATGACATATCCAATAAGGGGTTGACATCCAAATTATATAAAGAGCTCATGCCCTTCAACAAACAAAAAGCAAATAAGCCAATTTAAAAATGGGCAGAGGAGCTGAACAGACACTTCTCCAAAGAAAAAATTCAGATGGCCAACAGGCACATGAAAAGATGCTCCACATCACTAGTCATCAGAGAAATGCAAATTAAAACCACAATGAGATATCACCTTATACCAGTTAGGATGGCCGCCATCCAAAGACAAACAACAAATGTCGGCTGTGGAGAAAGGGGAACCCTCCTACATCGTTGGTGGGAATGTAAATTAGTACAACCATTGTGGAAAGCAGTATGGAGGTTCCTCAAAAAACTCAAAACAGAAATACCATTTGACCCAGGAATTCCATGCCTAGGAATTTACCCTAGGAATGCAGGAGCCCAGTTTCAAAAAGACATATGCACCCCTATGTTTATCACAGCACTATTTACAATAGCCAAGAAATGGAAGCAACCTAAGTGTCCATCAGTAGATGAATGGATAAAGAAGATGTGGTATATATACACAATGGAATATTATTCAGCCATAAGAAGAAAACATCCTATCATTTACAACAACATGGATGGAGCTAGAGGGTATTATGCTCAGTGAAATAAGCCAGGCAGAGAAAGACAAGTATCAAATGATTTCACTCATCTGTGGAGTGTAAGAAAAAAATAAAAACTGAAGGAAGAAAACCGCAGCAGACTTACAGAACCCAAGAATGGACTAACAGTTATCAAAGGGAAAGGGACTGGGGAAGATGGTGGGAAGGGAGGGATAAGGGGGGAAAAGGGCCATTACAATTAGCACGCATAATGTAGCAGGGGTGAGGGTGGCGTGGGGGATACGGTGAAGGCAGTATAACACAGAGAAGACAAATAGTGATTCTATAACATCCTTCTACGCTGATGGACAGTGACTGCAATGGGGTATGTGGTGGGAACTTGATAATATGGTGGGAACCATAATGTTTCTCTTGTAGTTGTATATTAATAATAGCAAAATAAAAAAATTGTTACAAGGCCATCTGTTAAGGATAACACCATGTCACAGTTCAAGTTACCAACCAATGTGCTTTTTTCCCCTTTAAAAATACCAATAACAGCATAACTATTCTCTAATGGATGCTTTTATTTTTCTGTATTTTAGGGAAAGATGCAATATAATTTGGGGCCATCTTTTGTCAGATTTCTACTATTATCAATTACGTCCTGGGTTTTGTTCACTTTATTTTCTGTGGATTTGTCCTTAGCTCTTCTTGTTTTTAAAGAAATTGCTTTGGAGCTTACATAATCTGTTAATGCTCTGTTTAGGCCTCCGGGTAGGTTGGCTGTCTGTACCCACTCTCCCCTCCAAACAATAATGACTTGTAATTACTGTGCCTTCGAGTATCTCACTTGGCCGGGCTGGGCTTGGACAGGGCCACTGAATGGCTCCATTGGTCAGCTTGGCTTCTGAAGTATCCCTCAGTTCTTTAATTTTCCACCTGACAATGAAGGGATAGAAATTCCTTAGTGACTCCAGTTTTTCTCTCCAAAGAATATAAAAATTTTGCCCCCAACTTAGAATTACAATGTTTCAACTGAGGGAACTTTACTTAGGAATTAATTAGCTAACTCAAAAAAGATTTCCCATTATTGATAGTAGTGACTCAGTAAATACAAACATTTTATTGATGACTTTTAACAATTTCATTTCACACACAAACTTTTCTTTGCCTCATGTAAGTGCCATGAAATTGTAGGAGGCCTTTACAGTTTGCAAGCTGGAGAACAGTCTCAAAAAATGGTTATATAGGGTGTTAAAAAGAAAATAAGCCCCAAATGGGGTCACTTATATTAGGAGCCCCACATCAGCAATCCAAGACTTAATATCTAACCTAACTATAGTTTCACCCTTGCCTAGGAATGTAACCTTTAACAAGTCAACCTGGAATCTCTTGGTCAGTACTTGGAAATTTACTGATAGGTCCCTTCTAGTCCCCTTAAGAGGGTGACCTTGCCTAAAACAATGCATTCTTTGCTAATCATTTCCTTTTTTTCCCACCTCCTCTCTGCTTTTAAAAACCCTTTTCTGCAGCTCAGAAGAGCTCCTTCCTATTAGCTAGATTGGATGCTGCCCGATTCATAGTTCAATGAAGCCAATTTGGTCTTTTTTTAATATATTAAAGTATCACTGATATACAATCTTATGAAGGTTTCACATGAACAACATTGTGGTTCAACATTCACCCATATTAACAAGTTTTCACACACACCCCACCCCCACTGCAGTCACTGTCCATCTGCGTAGTAAGATGCTATACAGTCGTTACGTGTACAATCCCCTTCTCCCTCCCCACCCACCTTCCTGCCAATTTGGTCTTTTAAGTTAATCAGTTGAATTTTTTTTTTAACAGATTTGGTGGCAGTGATGAGATCCAAAGGAAACAGTGGCATTTGGGTGCCACAAGAAACAGATGTGGTATCCCTCAAACCCTTTGAGTTCACTGTCTTTCTCCCTATTTCCATGGGCCATGGGTAAATATAATTTTGTTTTAAATAAAGGCTAGTTGCTAATAGGAATCCTGGAAGTTTTTTTAAAAGCCGCAAACATTGGCAGGCACTGGTCAAGCATTTAAAGGCACCCTACCTCAAGAACATCTGTGATAGGAAGGTTGGTCACAGAATGGGTTAGATTAACATTAGGTAACCTGCCAATCTCCAGGAAAGTTCTGTGAAATGAGGTGCACTATAAAACACCCAACAGTGCTCAAACCTGCTGCATATCCTTGTTCATTATTACCTTGGCTCTGAGAAACCCAATGCCTAGCTAAAAGAAATGGAATACTTCAAAGAGCTAAGCAAGCCATCTTCCAGCACACCTTTTTTTTAATATCTAAGAACTATAGTCCTGGAAGCTTCATATGTATAACAAAATATGCAAAATCTTAATAGCTTCTTGTGCCCTAAAGACCTTGGCTTGGTAACCAGCCATCAGGTTGGGGCTCCAAAATAAGGCCAAGCAGAAATGTAGGTTAAATTCCATTTGTGACTAGGGTCCTACCAAACTGCTACCCACCCTCAGGAGAATTACAACCTTGAATTACAGTGGCCATTGTGAGGAATGCTCCAATTAGTTAAAATCATTTAGGAAGTACACTTAAAAGCAAAGGCTTCAAAATTCCAAAATAGCTTCATTGAAAGTTTCAACGCAAAAAGCTGATAAAATTTTAGACACAGATACTTAATGCAAAAGACTCTAAGACTGATGTAATTCTTACTACTTCCCTCTGTCCTCCTTTAATTGAATACTCATTTTAATTACCCTCCATCTGACTTGCCTTTACATAACCATAAACATAAGTCTGCCAAGTTAATGACCTTACAGATACCCTCATATCTACCTTAAAAGTAGGGTCCCTTATAAGCCCCTCCCAGAGTTGACAAGGCTCTGAGGAGTTTTCTGGTAAACAGCTGCAAATCTGTACAAAATAAAAAATGCAGCTCCAATCTTACTACACTGATAGACAGTGACTGCAATGGTGGGGGGGGGGGGGACTTGATAATATGGGTGAATGTAGTAACCACATGTTGCTCATGTGAAGCCCTTCATAAGATTGTATATCAATGGATGACTTTCAGGAAGATGGCAGCGTGAGCAGGGTGGCAGAAATCTCCTCCCAAAACTATATATATCTATGAAAATATAGCAAATACAACTATTCCTAAAACAGAGACCAGAATACACAGGAAAGCGCACAGCATGCAGCTACACCTGAGACTACATGGCACCCCGCGAGGCGGGTAAGATACGGAGCCCAACCTGGCAGGACCCGAGCACTCACCCACCTCAGCGCACCGGCGGGAGGAGAGGATTCAGAGCCGGGAGGGAGTGGAAGTACACCCCACGAAATAACCAGCCCTGGTGATCTGCGTGGGGAGCGCTGACACACATCGCGTGGTGTAGCAGAGATTGGAGAGACAGAGGGTGCAGGATCTGAGTGGGGAACGTGCCAGGGTCCTTGCAGCTGGCTCCCGGGAAGGAAAAAAAAAAAAGAAAACCGCACGCTTTTTTCAGAGGTCTTAAAGAGACAGGAGCCCAGCGGAGGAGCCAGATTGCCCTGGCATTGCCATTTTAATTATTATGTGGCTTGGTGTTGTCTTCCTTGGGTCCCTTGTGTTGGGTGATCTGTGGGCTTCCGTGGACTGTGAGACTAATTCCTTCCCCAGGGTGGTAAAGTTTTCAGCAATTATTTCTTCAAAGACACTTTCTATCCCTTTTTCTCTCTCTTCTTCCTCTGGTACTCCTATAATGTGAATATTGTTCCATTTGGATTGGTCACACAGTTCTCTTAATATTGTTTCATTCCTAGAGATCCTTTTATCTCTCTCTGCCTCAGCTGCTCTGTATTCCTGTTCTCTGATTTCTATTGCATTAACAGTCTCTTGCATCTCATCCAGTCTGCTGTTAAGCCTGTCCATCACTTGTCTGATTTCTGCATTGTCTTTCTTCACTTCCCTCACTTCCTCCCTCAGCTCTTGCACATTTCTCTGTAGATCCATCAGCATGGTTATTACTTTTGTTCTGAATTCTTTTTCAAGAAGACTGTGCATTTCCATCCCTTTAGGCTCCCTCTCTGGGGTTGTCTGGTTGATCTTAGTCTGGACCATATTCCTCTGTGTTGCTGGTAAGTTGCCACGTATGTCAGCTGGGCTCTTTAAGACTTTAAAAACAAAAAGAGAAAAAAAGAAAGAAAATAAAAGAAAAAAGGAAGAGAAGAAAAAACAAAAAACAAAACAAAAACAATGCCCACCAGGGGTAGATTCTGTGGGGATGCTGTAGGTGGCGCTGTTACTCCACTATTCCGCAGCCATGGCCACGCTGCTCCGCAGTGCCCTTTATATCTCTGGCCGGTGTGGGAACAAATGGGAGGCTGTTGATCTCTGTGGAAAGTCTAGGTGCAGCCACCCTTTCCCAGTCACCAGCTGAGGGGTCCGAAACTCCCCAGGACTCCCAGCCTGCTGGGCTGAGTGTGCCAGGGCGATCTGGCTCCTCCGCTGGGCTCCTGTCTCTTTAAGACTGCTGAAAAAAGCGCGTGGGTTTTTTTTTCCTTCCAAGGAGCCGGCTGCAAGGACCCTGGCGCATTCCCCACTCTGATCCTGCACCTTCTGTCTCTCCAATCTCCGCTACACCACGCGATGTGTGTCAGCCCTCCCCGTGCAGATCACCAGGGCTGGTTATTTCGTGGGGTGTACTTCCACTCCCTCCCGGCTCTGAATCCTCTCCTTCCGCCGGTGCACTGGGGTGGGTGAGTGCTCGGGTCCCGCCGGGTCACGGCTCCGTATCTTACCCGCCTCGTGGGGTGCCATGTCCTCTCAGGTGTAGCTGCACGCTGTGCGCTTTCCTGTGTATTCTGGTCTCTCTTTTAGGAATAGTTGTATTTGCTGTATTTTCATAGATATATATAGTTTTGGGAGGAGATTTCTGCCACCCTGCTCACGCCGCCATCTTCCTGGAAGTAGACCTACTTATTTATTTTTAAATAATTTTTTATACCGATATCCATAACACGCACAAACCTTAGTGACAGCCCAGTGAACTTAACATGAGTATACACTTGTGTACCTTCACCCACATCAAGATATCAGATGTTCTCACTAATGTTCTTTCCTTCTCATTTGTTTCACCATCAACCCACCAACCTCTGCTGTGGCAACCACCAGACTATTTTTTTTTGTCTGAGTCTATTTCTGTTTTCTTTGTTAATTTGGTTTGTTTTTTAGATTCCATATATAGGTGAAATCATATGAAGGTTGTTTTTCTCTGACTTAACTTCTCTTAGAAAAATAACCTCTATATCCATCTATGTTGTCACAAATAGCAAGATTTCATTCCTTTTTATGTCTGAGTAATAGTCCATTGTATATATGTGTCCGTATGTATTGAGAAGAAACGCCTCTTCTTTATCCATTCAGCCATCAGTGGACATTTAGGTGGCTTCCATATATCTTGGTTATTGTAAATAATGTGATAAGCAGAGGGGGTGCATATATCTTTTCAAATTGGTGTTTTAATTTTCTTTAGGTAAATTCCCAGAAGTGGAATTGCTGGGTTGTATGGCATTTGTTTTCAGTTTTTGAGAAACACCCATACTGCTTTCCATTGTGGCTGCACCAACTTACACAGCCACCAACATTGCACAGGGTATCCTTTTCTCCACACACTCCCCACCTCTTGTTATTTCTTGTCTTACTGAGATTAGCCACTCTGCCTGGTGAAAGATGATATCTCATTTTGGTTTTTATTTGCATTTCTCTGATGATTAGTTATGTTGAGCATCTTCTCATTTGTCTTGTAGGCCATCTCTATGTATTTCTGGAAAACTATTCAGGTCCTTGCCCATTTTTTAACATATTTGTGGGTTTGGTGTTGAGTTGTATGAGTTTTTTATATTTGGGGGGTATTAGGCTCTTATTGGATATGTCATTTGGAAATACATTCTACCGTATACTAGGTTGCCTTTTTGTTTGTTGATGGTTTCCTTTGCAATGCAGAAGATTATTTGATGTAGTCTCACTTGTATATTTTTGCTTTTGTTTCTCTTGTCTGGGGAGACATACCCAGAAAAATAATTCCTAATGATGATGTTCAGGAGTTTTCTGCCTATGTTTTCTTTCAGAAGTTTTATGATTTGGGGTCTTATATTTAGGTCTCTAATCCATGTTGAGTTTACTTTTGTGTATGGTATAAGACATTGATCCAGTTTCATTCTTTTGCTTGTAGCTGTCCAGTTTTCCCAACACCATTTATTAAATACACTGTCTTTTCCCCATTATTTCCCCAAAGATTAATTGACCATGTAGGTATGGGTTGATTTCTGGACCTCTATTCCGTTCCATTAGTTTATATATCTGTTCTTGTGCCAGTACCATACCATTTGATTACTGTAACTTTGTAGTAGAGTTTGAAATCAGGGAGCATGATATCCCAGCTTTGTTCTTCTTTCTCAAGATTGCCTTGGCTGTTTGGGGTCTTTTGTAGTTCATACACATTTTAGGATTATTTGATCTAGCTTTGAACTGGCAATGGTATTTTGATAGGGATTACATTGAATCTGTAGATTGCTTTGGGCAGTATGGCTATTTCCACAATATTAATTCTTCTTGTCCATGAGCATGGAATAACTCTCCATTTATTTTTGTCATTTTCAATTTCTTTCACCAATATATAATAATTTTCAGAGTACAGGTCTTTCACCTCCATAGTTAGATGTGGTAAATGGGATTGTATTCTTGTATTTCTTTCTGTTAGTTTGTTACTGTATATAGAAACAACAGATCTCTGTATATTGATTTTTTATTGAAGTATTGATATACAATCTTATATTGGTTTCAAATACACAACATAGTGGTTCAACACTTAGCCATATTATTAAATCCTCACCTCCACTAGTGTGGTTACTGTCAACATAGGAAAATGTTACAAAATCATTGGCTATGTTCTCCATGCTGTACCTCTGTTTTATATTAATTTTTGTATTCTGTGACTTCACTGACTTCATTTATTAACTCTAATATAATTTTTTGGTGGCGTCTTTAGGGTTTTCTATATGTAGTGTTATGTCATTAGCAAATAGTGACAATTTTACTTCTTCCTTACCAATTTGGATGTATCTTATTTCTTTTTCTTGTGTTATTGCTATGGCTAGGACTTCCAGTACTATGCTGAATAAAAGTGGTGAGATCAGGCCTCCTTGTCTTGTTCCTGATTTTAGAGGAAAAGTTTCCAGCTTTTCACTATTGATAGGATGTTAGCTGTGGGTGTGTCATAGATGGCCTTTATTATGTTAATATATATTCCTTCTATACCCACTTTGTTGAGAATTTTATCATGAATAGATGCTGAATGTTGTCAAATGCTTTTTTTTAACATCCATTGAAATGAACATGTGGTTTTATCCTTTGTTTTGTTAATGTGGTGTATGACATTACATGATATTTAACCATCCTTGCTTCCCTAGAATAAATCCCACTTGGTTGTGGCAAATGATCCTTTTAATGTGTTCATTAATTCAGTTTGCTAATATTTTGTTGAAGATTTTTGCATCTATGTTCATTAAGGATATTGGTCTGTAATTTTCTTTTTTGGGGTCATTCTCTGGTTTGGTATCAAGGTGGTGCTGGCCTGATAGAATAAATTTGGAAGCTTTCCTCCCTCTTCAATTTTAGAGAATAATTTGAGAAGGATAGATATTAATTCTTGAATATCTGATAGAGCTCGCCTGTGAAGCCAGCTGGCCATGGACTTGTGTTTCTTGGGAGTTTGTTGATTACCAATTCAATTTTGTTGCTAGTAATCAGTCAGTTCAGATTTTCTATTTTTTCCAGGTTCATTTGGAATATGGCATATTTATAAGAACGCAAGCATTTCTTCTAGGTTGTCCATATAATGTTTCATGGTTATCTGTTATAATTATATTTCTATGGTGTCTGTTGTAACTGCTTTCATTTTTGATTTTCATTTATTTGAGTCCTCTTTTTTTCTTAATGAGTCTGGCTAAGGGTTGTCAATTTTATGTTTTCAAAGAACCAGCTCTTAGTTTCATTGATTTTTGTATTTTTTATTAGTCTCTATTTCATTTATTCCTGTTCTGATCTTTAATATTCCCTTCCTTCTACTAACTTTGGGCTTTGCTTGTTCTTTATCTAGGTCCTTTCTGTGTAGGGTTAGATTGTTTAGTTGATACTTTTCTTGTATCTTGAGATATGAGAAATGTATGAGATACAAGGCCTGTAATGCTATCAACTTCCCTCTTAGAACTGCTTTTACACCCGAAAGATTTTGAATTATTTTGTTTATATTTTCATTATTCTCCAAGTATATTTTTATTTCCTCTTTGATTACTTCATTGACCCTTTGGTTGTTAAGTAGCATGCTGGTTAGCATCCATGTGTTTGTGTTTTTTCCAGTTTTTTTTTTTTGTAGTTTATTTCCAGGTTCATAATGTTGTAGTCGGAAAAGATGCTTGGTATGATTTCAGTCTTATTTAAACTTATTTGAGACTTGTTTTGTGGCCTAACATGTGACATATCCTGTAGAATGTTCCACATGGACTTCAGAATAATGAGTATTCTACTGTTTTTTGATGGAATGTTCTGTATATATCTGTTAAATCTGTTTGGTCTATGTGCTGTTTAAAACCACTGTTTCCTTATTGATTTTCTATCTGGACATCCTATCCACTGATGTAAAGTGGGATGTTAAAGCCACCTACTGTCCTTTTCTCCCTTCATGTCTATTAATATTTGCTTTATATATTTAGGTGTTCTTGTGTTGGGTGCATAGATATTTACAACTGTTAGGTCTTCTTGTTGAGTTGAGTTTTTAATTATTATATAATGTCCTTTGTTTCTTGATACAGTCTTTGTTTTAAAGTGTGTTTTATCTAAGTACTGCTACTCAAGCTTTTTTTTACTTCTGTTTGCATGGAATAGCTTTTTCCATGCCTTCATGTTCAGTCTATATGTGGCATTAGGTCTGAAGTGAGTCTCTTGTAGGCAGCATATAGTTGGGTCTTGCTTTTTTATCATTCAGTTGTAAGACCCAGAAAACAGGCCCTGCTCAGCCCCGGGATGGACAGCGACCCAAATACTCACAAGAGACCGGTCTTGATGCAAACAGCAAGAGGTTTATTGATTCCACCAGCGCGCTGGGGTCAAGACTCATAACTCACGCAGGAGCAGAGTCCGACCCCGAGCAGAAATTACAGGAGGTTTTAAAGAAAAAAAAAAGGGACCATAACCAGGGGGAGGCGAGGGGGAGGTCTGCTGATGATTCAATAGCAAAAAAAAATATTTCAATTAGGGTCTCACAGGGCTTTATCTTTAAGGTCTATCAATTTGGGAAAGATTACCTAGGCACGGGTTTACAAGCTATTGTGTCATTGTGTTTAGGCCGGTTTTTATGACTCAGGCCAAGGGTCAGAGCCTACTTAAAATTTTCCTATTCTTTCAGGTGGTTTCGGGGAAACTGAAACTCAGGCCCTCTGATTTCTGAGGCTTTCTGGGGCCTGTCATGGTGTTAGTTTGGTCCTTTCATTCCCCACTTCTTCTTATGCATAGTTCTAATCATAGAACTAGAATTCCGTATTATCATAAAATTCTTCTTCAGAATTAGGTACGGACTGGTAATGTTGTCTTAACATTAAGATTTGTACTGCACTAATCCGTTCTCTAATAAAAGTTACTAATCTGTTCAGAATGCAAGGGCCAATAGTGAATAACAGAAGCAGAATCAGAATAGGTCCTAAAAGGGAAGATATTAAAGTAGTAAACCAGGGAGATTTACTAAACCATCCTTCAAACCATCCTTGTTGAGATTCTCGTTCCCGCAGGCGTTTATCTAACCTTTCCCTCAGCTTAGACATGGAGTCTTTTATAATTCCAGAATGATCTACATAGAAGCAGCATTCTTGCCTCAATGCAGCACACAGTCCACCATCCTTCAAAAACAACAAATCTAGCCCTCTCCTATTCTGCAATACTACTTCAGACAAAGAAGTCAGGGATTCCTCTAGTTTGGAGATAGATTGTTCTAAGGCTCGTAAGTCCTCATCTATTGCAGCTCTCAACATCTGGAAGTGCTGAGGCCCTTGTATCAAAGCTGCAGTTCCAGTACCTACTCCAGCTGCTACTCTGAGACCTAGAAGAATGGCTAGAGTCAAAGAGATCGGTTCTCTTTTATACCTGGAGGGTCTGTGGTCAAACTCATCAACAAATGACTCTTCAGGGTGGTAGAGGACCCGAGGCACAAGCTGTACTAACACACAATAATCTTTAGAACTTTAAAAAATTGCTGTAGAAATGCACGGGGTCAGGCCAGTGCTGCAGGCCCACCACTTATCCAGGCTGGGTACCAGGTAATAATTGGAAGAGGTCTGAGGGCTCTGAACAGTAACATTGCACAAGTGTTGATATGCTCTAGGCGGGTTACCGAGGCTTATTCCTTCTCCTGAGACTTCTGTAAAAGTGAGTTTATTTCTTGATCCCCAATTACAAAAGTCATGACTGGTAGTATTATTGTAAGTTCCAACAGTAGCTATGCCTTCATAATAAGGGGGACCTGAGGCCAGGCATAGCCAGCATGACTTAGTGATATCAGGGTTAGTATTATTCAGGAGATTGAAGGCTCCTTGTATCAAATTCAGCAATCTCTGCCCCGTATTAAGTGACAGGGTGCCTGGTACCTCGGGGGAAATCTCAGCCTGGTCAGGGATGGTAGAGGTTTTTATGTTATTCTGAGGAGGCAGAGGTGGAGTGGGTGGGGCTAGCGCAGGCAGCCGAGGAGGTGACTTCTGTTTAGACAATACTTCATTGGGACCAATTGGTTGAGCGGGGGGGTCTCTATCCTTAGTCTTATTATCAGGGTGGAACCTTCTCCTCCATTCCAATATTCCCAAAAAACTATTCCCCACATCATGCCACGTACCCATTTACTGATATCTTCCTTTTTCCCTTTCTCAGTAAAGGTTACCTTTAAAAAATCTAAATCTCTAGAGGAACAGTCTTTTGGAAATACAGAGACCCAGGATCCCCACCCGCGTGGACCAATTACATAAGTTAGGTTGATATGGGTATCTTTTGGATTAGCAAAGAAATTTGTATTCTATCTTGAGAGGAGTCCGTTGGCCACTTCCAGTCCCCATCATTTGATGTGACACAACTCCATTTCTTACAATAAAAATCTGCAATCCCTCCACAGTATTGCCCTTTGTCGGTGCCTGGGCAACTATAGAAGCCATAGCGGCGCACGTACCGCTGTTCTCCTCTCGCTCCCAAATTTTCTGACATAGGCAAAAGTAAAGGTCTGGCCACCACGTCCCAGGAGGAATGATACTTTGCGTGCTATTAAGTACAGTGCCTGTATCAGAGTTAATAAGGAGCCAGGTAAGTAGCTGGGGAGCATGGGGGTTAGGAAGGGTCAGGCTTACGGCGTAAGCGAAGCTTAAGAGGATTATCAGTCTTTTCCATGTGCCAGGACTCATCTTCTTCTGCCTTTGGTGCAGCTTTTAGGTGGGAGGCATGGATCCAGGCGGCTATTCCTTCGACCTTCACTGCAGTGGGAGTTGTCAGCAGGACTAGGTAGGGTCCTTTCCACCGAGGCTCGAGATTCCCAACACGGTGTCTGCGTACGTAGACAGCGTCTCCCACTTGGAACTGGTGAGGGACGGTGGTGGTCTCAGTGGAGTAAGCTTCTTTCAGTTGTTCCCATGCCTTTTGGTGAACTACTTCTAGGGCTTTTAGGCGGACGAACAAAGATTGAGAAAGAACAGCATCAGGGTTATGTATCTTTCCTGCTTCTACAAGGGGGGGCGGTCCTCCACACAAAAGCTCATAGGGGGTTAGTCCAAAGCGCCCTGGGGTGTTCCTTACCCAGAACAGGGCAAAGGGAAGGAGAGCTGTCCAGTTATTCCCGCCGGTCTCTAAGGCTAATTTAGTCAAGGTCTCTTTTAGAGTTCTGTTCATCCTCTCTACCTGTCCTGAGCTTTGGGGTCTATATGCACAATGTAATTTCCAACTAAACCCCATTTGTTTGGCCAGTCCCTGACTTACCTGAGCAACGAAGGCAGGCCCGTTGTCAGATCCGATTACCTTAGGGATTCCAAACCTGGGAAAAATTTCTTCTAATATCTTCTTGGCCACTATGTTGGCAGTTTCTGTCTTAGTTGGGTATGCCTCTACCCATCCTGTGAAGGTATCTATAAAAACTAGTAGATATTTATTTCCATATTTGGCAGGTTTTATTTCAGTAAAGTCTATTTCCCAGTAAGCTCCAGGTCGATCACCCCGTAATCTTTGTCCAGTGGGGTATCGGTTAAAACCTGCATTCGTTATGGCACAAGGGATACAATGTTTAAGTACAGCATTAACAACTTCAGGAAGTCCAATTACATAGTAGGGGGATGATTTTACTGTCTTTTTCAGGTGTTTAGTTCCCAGATGGGTGAGCCGGTGGAGCTGTTCCACATATTCTTTAGCCTCCCTCTGGGGGAATATGATTTTCCCATCTTCTGTCTTTCTTAATCCTTGAGGCATCTCTATAGTATACCCTAGGCGATGCATGACTTGGCAATCTTCTCTAGTATACTGGAATCCCTCAGGGCTGGGCTCTGTCTCATAGTCACTCATTGCTGGCAATATTGGGGTTCCGTGAGCAGCTTTCTTTGCTGTCTGATCAGCCAACTGATTTCCTTTAGTTATCTTATCGGTGGTTTTTTGGTGCCCAGGGCAGTGTATGATGGCCACCTTTTTAGGCAAATGCACTGCCTCTAATAGACTCAGAATTTCCTCTTTATTTTTAATCTCTTTACCTGCCAATGTCAGTAATCCTCTCTGCCAATAGATGGCACCATGTACATGTGCTGTGGCAAAGGCATATCTACTATCCGTGTAGATATTGATGACTTTCCCCTCAGCTAGCCTCAAAGCCTGTATCAAGGCTATGAGTTCTGCCTTCTGAGCTGAGGTCCCTTCAGGTAGACTGCTTGCCCACACTGTCTGCTCTCCATCTACTACCGCAGCCCCAGCCATCCTCTTACCTTCAACTATGAAGCTGCTGCCATCCGTGAACCAGGCGGTACCGTTAGGCCAGGGGGTGTCTGTGAGGTCACTTCTGACTTCAGTTTCCTCAGCCAGTATGTCTGCACAAGTGTGGACAACTGGCTCCTCAGTGTCCTCAGGCAGTAAGGTAGCGGGGTTAAGGAGGGCAGGCTGGCCAAAAATGATTCTCTCCGTCAGCAGTAAGCTTTGGTAGTGGGTCATGCGAGCATTCGTCATCCACCGATCAGGAGGCTGGCGGACAACACTCTCTAGGGCATGGGCAGCAATTACAGTCACCTGTTGTCCCATAGTTAGTTTGTCAGCGTCCTTGATCAGGATCGCGACTGCCGCAATGGCCTTTAAGCAGGATGGCCATCCGCTGGCCACTGGGTCCAGTTTCTTTGACAGGTATGCCACCAGCCTCTTCCAGGGTCCCAAGGCCTGGGTAAGAACTCCCCTGGCTACACCCCCTCTCTCATCTACATAGAGGGTAAAGGGCTTGGTCAGATTTGGCAAGCTCAAGGCCGGTGCTGAGAGGAGGGCTTTCTTAATTTCATCGAAGGCCTGTTGATGTTCTTTTTCCCATTGGAACTTTACCCCTTCCTTGGTTAGAGGGTAGAGGGGGGCTGCCAAGGTAGCAAAGCCTGGGATCCAAAGTCGGCAGAAGCCAGCAGTGCGCAGGAATTCACGTACCTGTCTAGATGTCTTAGGTACTGGAATCTGCGTGACAGTCTTCTTCCTGGCCTCAGTCAGCCATCTTTTCCCCTCTTTTAAAGAGTAGCCCAAGTAGACCACCTCCTGTTTACATAGCTGAGCCTTTTTGGCAGAGGCTCGGTATCCTAACCGGCCCAGCTCGGAGAGGAGGCTTCTAGTCCCTTCAAGGCAATCTTGATAAGTCTCTCCTGCTAAAAGCAAATCATCAACATACTGGAGGAGAGTTACCTTGGAATGTGCGGCCCGAAAGGGGGCCAAGTCCCGGTGTAGTGCCTCATCGAAGAGGGTGGGAGAATTCTTGAATCCTTGAGGTAATCAGGTCCAGGTCAGTTGTCCTGTTTGCCCAGTGTCAGGATCTCTCCACTCAAATGCAAAGATGGGCTGACTTGATGGATGTAATCTCATGCAGAAGAAGGCGTCTTTTAAGTCCAGCACAGTATACCAGCCCCTTTCTGGGGGGAGAGAGCTGAGAAGGTTATATGGATTGGGCACCATGGGGTGAATGTCTTGGACTCTCTTGTTCACTTCCCGCAAGTCCTGGACTGGCCGGTAGTCCCCTGTACCAGGCTTTTTGACAGGTAACAATGGGGTGTTCCATGGGGAGCAGCATGGCACCAGGATTCCTGACCGTAAGAGCCTCTGAATATGGGGGCGAATGCCTAGTCTGGCCTCCTGGCTCATGGGGTCCTGGCGCACTGCTGCTGGGGAGGCACAAGCCTTCATTTCTATCACCAGAGGCGGAATCTGTTCTGCTGAGCCCGTTCCCCCTGTTTCCGCCCAAACTTGGGGAAATTGTCTCAACCAGTCTTGCATATCTTCAGGGACTGACTGCTCAGTAAATATCCGATATTCTTCTTCTAATTTTAAACTTAAAACAACTGTGGGAGCTTCCTGCAAGGTGACTTCAGGCCCCGATGGGGAAAAGAAAATTTGGGCTCCCATTTTGGTAAGGAGGTCTCTCCCTAACAGGTTGGAGGGGCAATCAGGTATAACTAGAAATGAGTGGGTTACCCGTCCCACACCTAAATCTACATCTCTTTGGGTAGTCCATGAATACAGTTTTTTTCCTGTGGCGCCCAGGACTAGGGACTTTTTGTCTTTCAATTTTCCCAAGGGTTCTAGTAACACAGAGTGTTCTGCCCCGGTATCGACCAGAAAGTCCACTGGTCGCCCCTCCACCTGTAAGGTTACCCTAGGCTCGGGGAGGGGATCCGAGCCCCGTCCCCTCTAATCTTCTTCATCTAGGGTTAACACTTTTGAGTTTCTGCCCCTCCTCTTCAGGCACTCTCGGGCCCAGTGCCCTCTCTCCTTGCAGTAGGCACATTGATTTTTGTCAAGGGGTGGTCTGCCCATGCTTCTCGTTGTCTTCTGGCCCCTGTTGCTCAGGTTCCCTACCTGCCTAGGCCCTTGAAATCCTCTTTCTTTCTCTCCTACCACTGTGGCCAAAATTCTAGATAAGTTTTTCTCCTGTCTTCTGTCTCTTCTATCCTCCCTTTCCTCTCTCTCTCTCTCTTCTGCCTTTCTTCTTTCTCTTCCTCTGTCTCTCTTTTGTGATACACTTTCTCAGCCTCCTTCACTAGGTCCTGTAAAGTAAAATCCTGCAATCCTTCGAGGCACTGCAGCTTCTTTTTGATATCAGAAGCTGATTGCCCTATAAATGCCATAGCTACGGCTGCCCACTGTCCCTCAGAGGTGGGATCAAAAGGAGTATAGTGCCTATAAGCCTCCATAAGGCGCTCAAGAAAAACTGAAGGCGGTTCAGTGGGCCCCTGAAGAATTTCTCTTACCTTAGCCAGATTAGTGGGCCATCGCGCAGCCCCCTTGAGACCTGCCACCAGAGCCCGGCGGTAGACAGTCAACCTCTCCCTACCTTCCGGAGTGTTGAAGTCCCAGTTAGGTCAAGTCAGCGGGAATCCAGCATCTATCACATGGGGAAGTTGGGAGGGTTGCCCATTGTCTCCTAAAACATTTTTCCCGGCTTCCAACAGGATTCTCTCTCTCTCTTCTGTGGTGAAAAGAGACTGCAACAGTTGCTGGCAATCATCCCAAGTGGGTTGGTGGGAGAACATGAGAGATTCTATTAATCCAGTAAGTCCTACAGGATTTTCTGAAAAGGAAGCATGATTAGCCTTCCAATTATATATATCTGCAGAAGAAAATGGCCAATACTGCATGGGTTGGACTCCGGGGGGCGGCACGGGAGGGCCATAAACTCTAAGTGGGAGGGTTACAGTAGAATCTGGTCCATCCCCAGGAGGGGCCCCTCTATGACTTCGGGTACCCGCCGCTGGGCCCCCTGCTGCTGCTGGTAAAGGGGGAGCATTGGGCCCTTCTTCTTCCCTTTCTTGCACTACCGGCTGAGCAGGTTGTGGCTCAGGGGCTGGAGCAGGTTCTGCCGCCTGTTCAAGATAATACGGGGGAGGATAAGGTTCCGGCCATTCAGGAGGGGATTCTACTTCAGGATATATTTTAGGTTTCGGGGTTCCTGCAGTTCTGCTTCTATTTAGTACCAACACTTGAAACTTTAGTTTCCTGGATTTTTGGACCCAGGGTTTTACCCACGCAGGAGGATTATCTACCAAATCCTGCCAGATCATGATGTAGGGTTGTTGGTCAGGGTGAGAATCGGGTCCTGGCTGAAAAACAAGATTTTTAACTGCAAAAATTAACTCTCTATTAAAAGTACCCTCAGGAGGCCAACCTACATTGAAGGCCGGCCATTCAGTCGAGCAGAGGGTCTGCCATTGTCTTTTTCTAACTTCTACAGACAAGCCATGGGTCCTATTCTTGACGTCCGTCCAGCGGTCCAAAGTCAGAGACAAAGGGGTTGTCACAGTCTGTCCCATTTTGGTCGTTTCTAAATACACAAAAACAGCAAGCCACAAAACGACAAAAGATGCCAACAAACACTTTCCTCCTCTCGTTTTCCACAGACAGGAGAGGTATTCAGATGGGGGAGGGTCCCTCCGTTGAATCCGCTCAAACCGGACCCTTTCCCCCTCCAACAGATGGGCGGAAAAATCCCCCGTTTCACACCCAGGGGCGTCCCCCAGGGTTGCAGCTTGTGGCCCCTGGCACGTCTGCCTTACCACAGCTTTCCGTTCCCTTACGGGAGCGGCAAGTGGCTGCCAAACCGAAAGCGCTTTTCACAGACCCAGATATCTGACAGAACAAACAGGCGCCGGCGCACACAGAAACTTAAGGATCCTTCACTTACCTCCAAGTGGGTCTCTGGAGAACAGGGTGGCCACAGATCCCGGACGAGCCCCCAAATGTAAGACCCAGAAAACAGGCCCTGCTCAGCCCCGGGATGGACGGCGACCCAAATACTCACAAGAGACCGGTCTTGATGCAAACAGCAAGAGGTTTATTGATTCCACCAGCGCGCTGGGGTCAAGACTCATAACTCACACAGGAGCAGAGTCCGACCCCGAGCAGAAATTACAGGAGGTTTTAAAGAAAAAAAAAAGGGACCATAACCAGGGGGAGGCGAGGGGGAGGTCTGCTGATGATTCGATAGCAAAAAAAATATTTCAATTAGGGTCTCACAGGGCTTTATCTTTAAGGTCTATCAATTTGGGAAAGATTACCTAGGCACGGGTTTACAAGCTATTGTGTCATTGTGTTTAGGCCAGTTTTTATGACTCAGGCCAAGGGTCAGAGCCTACTTAAAATTTTCCTATTCTTTCAGGTGGTTTCGGGGAAACTGAAACTCAGGCCCTCTGATTTCTGAGGCTTTCTGGGGCCTGTCATGGTGTTAGTTTGGTCCTTTCACAGTCACCCTATGTCTTTTCGTTGGAGTCCATTTACATTTAGAGTAACTATTGATAGGTATGTACTTACTGCCATTTTGATAATAGTTTTCTGGTTGTTTTTGTATTTTTGTAGGTCTCCCTTCCTTCTCTTGCTCTCTTCCCTTGTGTGTAATGATTTTCTTTAGTGTTATGCTTGAGTTCCTTTCCTTTTAATTTTTTGTATGCATTACAGGTTCTTGATTACTGTGATGTTAGTATATAACATCCTTAGTATTTGAAGTATATAGAAGTCTATATTAAGTTGATGGTCACGTAAGTTTGAGTGCATTCTAACAGCACTTCATTTTTACTACCCTTCATCCATATTTTATGTATATAATGTCATATTTCTCATCTTTTTACTTTGTGATTTCCTTAGCTAATTTTTTAGATATAATTGATTTTACTACTTTTATCTTTTAATACTTCATACTACCTTTTAAGTGGCTGCTCTACAACCTTTACTATATTTTTGCTTTTCCCAGTGAAATTTTTCCTTCCATAATTTCTTAGTTCTAGTTATGGCCTTCTCTGCTTGAAGAAGTCCTTTAATTTTTCTTATAAGGACAGTTTAGTGCTGCTGAACTCACTTGAACTTTGTGTCTGAGAAACTATCGCTCTTTCAATTCTGAATGATGACCTTGCTGAGTAGATTATTCTTAACTGTAGGCTGTTTGCTTTCAGCACTTTGAATTTATCATGACAATGCCCTTCTGGTCTGCAAAATTTCTGCTGAAAAAATGTGCTGATAGCCTTATGGGGTTTCTGTGTTCGTAACTAGTTGCTTTTCTCTTGTTGCTGTTAAGATTCCCTCTGACATTTTCATTAAAATGTGTCTTGGTGTGGTTCTTTTTAGATTTGTCTTATTTGGAATTCTTTGGGATTCCTGGACCTGGATATTTGATTCGTTCCCTAGGATAGAGAAGTTTTCAGCCATTGTTTCTTCAAATAAGTTTTCTGCCCCTCTTCCTGTCTTTTCTTCTGGGATGCTTATAATATAAATATTGGTCAGCTTGATGATGTCCTCTAAGTCCCTAACGTGATCTTAAATGTTTTTTATTATTTTTTTGTTTTGCTTCTCTGATGATGAGTTCCACTGTGCTATTACAAGTTCACTGATACTTCTGTGCTTCATTTACTCTGGTGTTAAGCCCTTCCATTGTATTTTTAAGCTTAGTTATTGTATTCTTCAGCTCTGTGACTCCTACTTGGCACTTACATTTTCTATCTCTGTTGAAATTCTTAGTTTGTTCATGTGTTGTTCTCCTGAGCATCTTTATGACCATTACTGTGAACTCTTTAATGGGTAAAGAACTTATCTTTGTTTCAGTAAGGTCTTTTCCTGAGTTTTTATCTTGTTCTTTTGGTTAATGTATTCTTGTTTCTTCATTTTCCTTGAGACTCTATGTTGATTTTTACATATTAGATAAAACAACCTCCTCTCCCGGTCTTGAAGGAATGGCTTCATGTAGGATGAAATTTTTTGTTCAGCCCTGCCCTAGGTTTTGCTCAAACTGAAACCTTTGTGATTGTCCAAGCAGCCTACTTTGTTTCGTGGCTTCCAGTAGCTGATGGTGTGTTAAGACCTATCATTGTCCCAAATGGGAGAATCTGATTTAGCATCCAGATTCAGGCTGACTGGAAGCTGGATACTCATGCATCAGGTTTTAAAGTGTGCACATGCACCTCTTTCAGGGGAAGACTGGGAGATAATCATCTCTGTCTGCTCCCTCTGCACTGAGCTCTGAGCACATAGCAAGTTAAGAACTGTTTCTTTGATATCATCCTGGTGAACCTGTGAACACAGCCCCACTGACCAGCAGAGCCTGGCTCTCAAGGGATGGAACCCTTGGCCAGCATTCACAAAACCAGAGTGCTGGACATGCACACAGCTCCATTTGTACAAGTAACCTGGGGCAGGGCAGAGGGAGAGCATGACTTTGGCGCCCACTCACTTCCTGGGTAAAGTCAATGCATTCAACGTGTAGTGTGTAAAGAAATGCAGTCAGCCTGTGGATGTGTGTTTAATTAGAAGTCTGGCCTTTAGGCAGCTGTAAAGATAAGCTAATAGACTCTTTAATGGATTCTGCTGCCTCACTGATATGCCCTAGGGTGATAGCTGGTTAAGAAAGGTTTCTCCACTTCTTACTGTTCTTTGGCAGCTCTGGTGAATTTAAGCCCCACTGGCCATCAGGCAATCAAGGGACATCCCCTGGGCAGCAGCAGCAACAGGGACACTAGATGTGTACAGGCTTCTCCCAGGGGTACCAGCACCTGCAGTGAGGTGGAGGGAAGGGTGGTGGCCAAGCTGATGGCCTCCATGGTCTTTGGAGAATATCTCGGTAGCTTCCTGCATGTGGGTTTTCTAGATGCCTCCCTCTCAGGGCAAAGCTTTAAGGTAAGCAAATAGGCCTCTTTACAGAAATGATGTAGGGCAGAGATGTGGGATAAGCATCATGGTTAACTTTTCCTCCTATGATGAAAAATGTTGAGATATAAACAGTATTATAAGAACAGGAAGGATTCCATCTTAAAGGTAAGATTCTATTTTAAAAGCCAGGTAGTTAGGAAGATTCCTGACATATTCTTTAGCAAACAGACAATAATTCAACCCACTTTGGGGGCAGGGCAGGCTGTCTTGATTGATACGTTCCCAGAAGGAAGCTGCTATTCTAGAGAGGAACCAATTTCTTCTGTTGTTAATTTTGCAGAATTACTTGGAGGACAGATAATAGAGGAGAAGAGACATAATGTCTCTCACCAGACATAAGCATTTTGAGACCACTTTACAAGTCTATACCTCCTGGCCCTTTGAAAAATCCTTAAAAGACAGAGCCCCCAGCCTTTCAGTGCACCTCCTTTCTGAGGACACCCACACTTTCTCTTTAAGTGCATACCTTTTAAATAAAGCTTTCTCACTGCTCAACTAATTATGTTTTGTCTCAGTCTCTTCCAGTGGTGTCTCTGTTCCTTTGCTATTTCATTTCCAAGTTTCCACTTAGTCTCCACTTTACTCCTGATAAGTAGGGAGGGGCTGCTGAGAGCTCTGATTTGGGCCTGGGAGTTCCCATTGTCTGGGTGATCCTGACAGAACTGCAGCTGCAGGAGCCTGCCTGAAAATCTCCTTTCTTTGGGAAGTTCTCAGAATATAATCTCACTCTATCCTGTGCTCTGTGGCTCCAAATCCTGGGATGGTAGGGGCTGGTCCCCACACTGTGCAGATCCAAGTGGACGCGGGACGCCAGATGATTCTGGCTTTAGGAGTTGGCAAGGGAATCTGCCCTAACCACCTGCACTTTCCTGTTCTCAGCTGCCTGCAGGGCTGCTGCCATTCATTTCTACTCTTGCTTTAATGAATTCCTTCCTTACTTGCACTTGTCTGACCTGCTTGAGCTTTCTTGTTTAGAGTCAAGAACTCTCCCCCGTCTAGGCTGAGGTTTCACCTGGTGCACAAGGAGAGACCTTCCCAGATGCAGCTGCCTGGGAACAGAAAGACAGCATATTTCAGTTTGCTACCTCTGTTGTGCCCTGGAGAGTAACCAGGTGAGTTCAAACAAGCCCTTTAAGAACTGCTGCTTAGTTCACTATAGCTTGTGGGTCTTGTGGATGCAAGCCCCATTGGCTTCAAAGATACATGTTTTGAGGGCTCATCTCAGGTGTAGGTCTTAAAATTAGTGATGTCAGATCAAATCCTTCACTCTCAGAGATATGTTCTAGGTTTTGAGTTCCCTCCCAATTGTGGGCCACCACAGCAGCCATGGGGTTTGTGGTGAGATTTTACCTCAGGCTTTTCAGGAATGGACTTTTGACAATTTGATTATAGTTTGTCTTCATGTGGATTACTTTGATTTTTGCCCCTTATGTGAGGTTCTTTAAACTTCCTGGATCTGCATGTCTACTTTCTCCCCCAGTTTTGGGAAGTTTTCTTCCATTGTTACTTAGAATAAAAATTCTAGTTCCTTCTGTTTCTGTCTTCTCCTTTCTAGGGCTCCTGTAATGCATATATTGGTGTACCTGCTGGTGTTCCATAAGTCCTTCACGCTTTCTTTTCTTTTTGTTCCTCTGATTGAATAATTTCCAATGACCTATCTTTGAGTTTGCTGTTCCTTTCTGCTTGGTCTAGCCTGCTGTTGAACCCTCTAATGACTGTTTCAGTTCTCTAACTGCATTCTTCAGCTCTGTGATTTCTCTTTGGTACTTAAAATTGTCTCTTTGTTGAAATCCCTGCTTTATTTATTCTTCTCCTGACTTCAGTGATCATTTGTATGAATGTTATTTTGAATTATCTTTCAAGTAAAATATATATTCCCTGTTTCTTCATTTTCCTTTACTCTGTGTTGCTGTCTGCATATCAGCTAAAATAGCCACCTCTACCAGTCTTCACTAACTAGTCTTGTACAGGAGAAGAACCTCACCAGTTAGCAGGGACAAAGATTCTGTGGATATCTCAAACTTGCATGCTAGTTCAGCATGCTTTTTTGTTCTAGCAGCCTGGTGTAGAGTATGCTGAGTCCCATTAGAGCTCCAAGACTAGCAAGACAAAAGCCAGTTCCTCATACAACTCCCCCAAATGTTGTGAAAGTTTGGAATGCCAGATGTGCATTCTAACTCCTTTACTCCTCAGGGAGAAGAGGGTTGTTGGTGGGGGGTTCCTGCCCAATTACATGACACTTTGCCAGGGTTGGAAGTTATGACAATAGTGTGTCTACATTTTTCTTTCTGGCTTTGATATGGCTGGATTCACATTCATTCAGAGTACAGAAGTCTGTCAACTAGTTTCTGGATTTTTTACAAAGGTAATTTATTCATGTGTTGCTGTGAATCAGTGTTTCCACTGGGGGAAGGAGTGTCCAAGGCTTTCTATTATGCATTCTTCTACAGTATAACATGTTTCTGATGTTAGTCATTCTTGCATGAGTTCTGATGATTGTATACTTAAATAATTGGCCCATTTCATCTAAGGTATCAAGTCTGTGGGCATAGAATTGTTCACAATATTCCTTTGTTATCCTTTTAATGTCTGGCATCAAAGTAATGGCCTTTCTTTTACTTCTGACTTGGTAATTTGTGTCTTCTCTATTTTGGGGGCTATTTAGCTATGGGTTTATCAGTTCTTTTGAACCTCTCAAACAGCCAGCTATGGTTTCATTGATTTTCTTTATTGATTTCTGCAGCTCACTTTGGATTTAATTTTTCACTATCACTGAACACAATATTTCCCTATAGGATGAAGCTGTTCCTGAACACAATTTTTCTCACATTCAAATTTAAACCTCAGTAATGCTAGGCGACACACAGCCAAGAATGCTATTCTGTTCTCATCGCCTCTTTCTCTGTGGTTATCTTTATGAGGACCAGCATGACCTCTGGAATGTTCTTTCACTTCTTACCTGCATTTTGCACAAAGGAAGGAAAGCCTGATAAATGGCTCATCAAATTATGATTTTTATTTATAAAATTCAAAGGAGAAATGGCTCTACATTGGCATATATTAATCGTCTGGCTCTATTTCATACTGGCTACATGGTACTTATCCAACAATAGCTAAGTATCAGCATATATGATGATCAATACAAATGTTACAGAGTATGGAGAATAGCAGATGCATTTGTATAGTGTAAATCATGAAATTCTCCTTTAATGGAGGTTGGATGTTTCTGGATCTTGAGAGAATGTAGTAATGAGGGGAAGAGAGGTCATACAATGCATTCACAAAAATGAAGATGAAACAAGGTGAATGAGGCCCCAGAGGAGAGGGAATTGCAGACAATACCATGGGAGAAGTCAGATGGTCTGCCTTTACTCCAAAGGAATGAAGCAGATCTGGTAAGAAGGTGGTATAGAAACAAACCCATTGCTAATTGGTGTGGTGTCAAGGTCCTTTGGGTAAACTACAGGTTTCAAGGTAAAGTTTTGTAAAATGGTAGTCAGGAATAAAAACAGCTCCATGTAGGCCAAGCCCTCTCCTACACATGACCGTTTTCCTGAAAAAAAAACAAAACACAAAACAGAGAATAGGTATTCCTGGAACACTGTGTTTCTGGCTGTCAAAAATAAATATGCAGCAATTATTTAGTAAGTGGTTGAATGGATGGATAGACATACATGCTATCCACCTAACATCTCATCTTAACAGGTATCCTTCTTCCAGAAGATATGTATTGAGTATCAGTATTACACCAAACACTACGTATTCTTACACTATCACTCCTCTTCTGAATAGTGAGTCCAAGATGGCTGTGTAGGAAGATCTGAACCCACTTCCTCCCAGACACACCAAATCTAAAGCTTTAATGGATCATTTCACTCTGAAAAAGCTCTGAAAATTAGATGAACTGCTCTCTATAACAAAGGGTAAAAGGATCATATCAAGATGGGTCTTGGCATACTCTCAACAATGGGGACATAGTAAGAAAAAAAATCAGGCAGTTAGACAATCACAAAGGTTTAAGAGACAACCAAGAGCTGGGGCAAAGTTGAACAAAATGTCTCATAATCTACACAAGGTCACTCCTTCAAGACAGAAAGGCAGGTATTTAGCCTAATATGTAGAAACACATACAGAATATCAAGCAAAATGAGGAAACAGAGAAGTATGTTCCAAATGGAAGAACAAGACAAAACTTCAGGAAAACATCTTAATGATACAGAGATAAGTAATCTACTTGATAAAGAATTCAAAGTATCATTTTTCAGCCTTTTGGCTAACATCAATTATAGTATCTATTCTTACCAGTTTCATATCTGATCCATCATCTATCTGAGGACAATGTATTAAATGGATTTTTGGAGCAGGGAGATGGAATAGGAGCTTGCTCCATCATTCCACACACTGACCTAGTATTGCAGTATCTCCAGGAATGGTGCACTACTAGGGGGAAGGGGAGAATTCAAAGTCATAGTCAGAAATATACTCACCAAACTTATAATGAATTGAGACAGAAAACAAAGTACCAAACAGAAGTCAGTGCTGAATAATATAATAATAATTTTAAAAATACACTAGGAGGATCAACAGCAGACCATATGCAGTAGAAAATGAATCAGTGAGCTGGATGTTCAAGCAATGGAACTTACCAGACAGAGCAGCAAAAATATATTAGTAAAAAATTAAAATAACTTAAGGGAACTCTGGAACAATATCAAGCAGAATAACATTCCCCTTATAGAAGTACCAGAAGGAGAAGAGAGAGAGAGGGGCAGAAAATTTATTTGAAAAAATAATGGTTGAAAACTTCCCTAACCTAGGAAAGGAATCAGACATCCAGGTCCAGAAAACCCAGAGAGTTACAAATAATATGAATCTAAAGAAAGCCACACAGTTCAATTAAAAGTTAAAGAGAGAATCTTATAAGCATCAACACAAAAACAAATTGTTAGGGGAAGCCTGGGAATAAAGATGGCAGAGTAGGACCGCAAGCCAGAAACCTTCTCCCAAAAACACAAAAATATAACTAAACCTGAAAAACAACCTGAAGACTGCAGAACTGACTACCTACATCTGGGAGAGAAAAGAAGACCTCACTGAAACCAAGTGGCAAAGCAGAGATCCAGCGGCATCTAAGCTTTCCCCCGACTACAGCCCACAGGTGGGAGGAAGAGGAACAGAGTGGCAAGCAGGTAGGAGCACAGGATTGCTGAACACCTGGCCTGGAGATCTGCTCTGGGACCACAAGCTGACATTACATGGTGCTCTGGTGATTAGTGGGGCTGGACAACAAAGACAGGTGGAAGACTAGGGGAGGCTGAGATTACAGCTTCTTGTGAAGAATAAGCACACTGTACCGGCCCTCCTGAGACAAAAGCAAAGCAAGCAGTTTGAAAGACTTCTGAACAGCAAGAGGGGTGCCAGAGGGGTGAGGGTTAGACAGTGCTCTACCCCAGACACTCCATCTACCTCCCTGGCAATGCAGCCCTGAGGCTCCTCCCTGCACACATGACCAGTTGATGGCCCACTTAGCTCCAGCAGTGGTGTCAGACTTTGCTGCAGGATAAGCAGAGGGAGACCCTCCTAGCTTTGTTGGCCCTGTTTTGGCCAGCCTGGGAAGTGCCTGCAGGAGCCCACCTGGGGAGCTCTTTTCTTTGAGCCTGCCCACCTGCAGGCCCCACCATTGCTGCAGGCCAGGTAGAGGGCAGCCCCACCCACAGCAACTCCAGTGGCACAGCACTGGGCTTCTCCTTGTGCATGCAACCCACTGATGGCCCACTTGGCCTGGCAGTAGTGTTCGACATTGCTGCTGGGCAGGCAGAGGGAAACCCTCGCAGCTTTCTTGCCTAATTTTTGGACCAGCTGGGGAAGTGCCTGTGGGAGCCAGCCCCTGGGAGCTCCTTCCTCCCCAGGGATACTGGATTCCATGCCTGGGCAGACCCAACCAGCCCCACCTCATTAACCCTGCAGCCCCTGCCACTGCTGGAGGCCAGGCAGAGGGTGGCTCTGCCCACAGCAACTCCAGCAGAGACTTCTGTGCTGATCACAAAGGTGCAGCCAAAGCAAACTGCCAACCTGGAATCAGACCACTACAAGCCAGACAGAAAGGTGGCCCTGCCCACTGCATGCCAACAGCTGGGGCTCTGGCACTGGAAAGTAAAGTGTCTTCTGGGCACTAGAGGGCACCTCCTTCATAAAGCTATTACTCCATAGGAAGAAACACAGAAACAAAAAATGAGGAGGCTGAGGAATATGTTCCAAACAAAACTACAAGGTGAAACACCAGAAAGAGGGCTGAATGAAACTGAAATCACCAATATTCTTGATAGCGACTTCAAAGTAAAAGTCATAAACATGCTCATGTATCTACAGAAAAATATTCAGGACCTCAGGGAGGACGTCAACAAAGAGATAGAAGATCTGCAAAAGAGCCACCAGAACTGAAGAATACAGTATCTGAAATGAAACATACAATGGACGGATTTAATAGCAGACTTCATGGGTTGAAAAAGTTGTAAATGATTTGGAAATTAGGGAACAAGAAAACAACGAAGCCAAAAAAAACAGAAAAAAGGATCTCTAGGAATTAAAGAATAATAAGAGAGCTGTGTGACCAATCCAAATGGAACAATATTCGTGTAACTGGTGTACTAGAAGGGGAAGAGGGAGACAAAGGGATAGAAAGTCTCTTTGAGGAAATAATTGTTGAAAACTTCGCCAAGTTGAGGAAGGAAACAGAAGCACAGAGTGCCCATAACAAAAGGAACCCCAGGAAGACAACACCAAGACATATAATAATTAAAATGGCCAAGATCAAGAACAAGGACAGAGTACTGAAAGCAGTCAGAGAGAAAAGATTACTTATAAAGGAAACCCCATCAGACTGTCAGCAGACTTCTCAGCAGAAACTTTACAGGCCAGAAGGGAGTGACATGATATATTTAATGTAATGAAACAGAAGGACCTCCAACCAAGAATACTCTACCTGACAAGATTATCATTTAAATTTGAAGCAAGGATTAAACAATTTTAAACAAAAGTTGAAGGAATTCACCACCACTAAGCCAGCCCTATAGGATATGTTAAAGGGACTGCTGTAGATGGAAGTGTTCCTAAGGCCAAATAGCTTTCACCAGTGAAAATAAACCCACAGTAAAGGTAGCAGACCAGTTAATTACCAAGCAAGTACAAAATTAAATCAACTACTCACAAAATCATTCAAGGGATACACAAAAAGTATGGAATATGACACCTAATACATAAAGTGTGGAGGGGGAAGAAGAAGAAAAATATCTCTAAACTGTGTTTGAGATAGAGTAATCAGCAATTTAAGATAGACTGTTATAAAGTAAGGAAGTTGTCCTTGAACCTTTGGTAACCACAAAACTAAACCCTGCAATAGATACACACACACAAAAGAAGGAAAGTAAGTAAGAAAATCTAATCACAACACTAAAGAAATCCATAAAATTACAAGAGAAGAGTATGAGGAAAAAAGGAGCAGAGAGGAGATATAAAACAACCATAAGACAATTAATAAAATGGCAATAAGTACATATCTATCAATAATCACCTTAAATGTAAATGGACTGAGTGCACCAATCAAAAGACAAAGTGGCACAATGGATAAAAAAACAAGACCCATCTACATGCTGCCTATAAGAGACTCATTTCAAACCCAAAGACATACACAGATGTGGGTAAAATTGTAATATTCCCAGAATCTCTTGCCTGACTTTAGTTCATCTGCACATCAATAGGTGTTTCCAAGGGGTGGAGAGAATTAGTCGTCTATATATCAATAGGTAATTACAAGGGCATGCAAGGGTTTATCTGGAGAGGTTGAGTGGAGCTGTCTTTGGCTGCAGCCTGGTCAGGAGAGAGACAGGACGACTGCTTGTAAGAAATAAATGGGTTTCTTAACTTTATTTTGATTGATTTCAGTTTTAGAGGTGGTTTGCCCCAAGATTTTACCCCTGGAGTTACAACAGACTAAAAGTGAAGGGATGGAAAAAGATATTTCATGCAAATAATAGAGAAAAGCAGGAGTGGCAGTACTTATATATCAGACAAAATAGATTTAAAAACAGTGTAATAAGAGACAAAGAAGGACAGTACATAATGATAAAGGGGTCAGTCCAACAAGAGGATATAACCATTATAAATATGCACCCAATATAGGAGCATCTAAATATGTAAAACAAATACTAACAGAATTAAAGAGGGAAAAGACTGCAACACATTCATTTTAGGAGACTTTAACACACCACTCTCATCAACAGGCATATCAACCAGACAGAAAATAAGTAAGGAAATAGAGGCACTGAAGAATACATTAGATCAGGTGGACTTAACAGATATCTACAGAACATTCCACCCAAAAGCAGCAGGATACACTTCTCAAGAGTACATGGAATGTTTTCTAGAATAGATCACATACTAGGCCACAAAAAGAGCCTTAATAAACCCAAAAAGATTGAAATTGTATCAAGCAGCTTCTCAGACCACAATGGTATGAAACTAGAAATAAATTACACAAATAAAACAAAAAAAGCCTACAAACACATGGAGGCTAAACAACATCCTTCTAAATAATCAGTGGATCAATGACCAAATTAAAACAGAGGTCAAACAATATATGGAGATAAAGGAAAACAAAAACTCAACAGCCCAAAACCTGTGGGATGCAGCAAAAGCAGTTCTAAGAGGAAAGTAACATAGCAATACAGGGTTACCTCAGAAAACAAGAACAATCCCAAATAAACAGTCTAAACTCACAATTAAAGCAACTAGAAAAAGAACAAATGAAGCCCAAAGTCAGTAGAAGGAGGGACTTAATAAAGATCAGAGCAGAAATAAACAAAATAGAGAAGAATAAAACAGACATAATCAATGAAAGCAGGAGCTGGTTCTTTGAGAAAGGAAACAAAATAGATAAACCCTTAGCCAGACTTATCAAGAAAAAAAAAAGAGAGTGTACACACATAAACAAAATCAAACAAAGAAGGAATAATCACAGTGGACACCACAGAAATACAAAGAATTATTAGAGAATACTATGAAAAAGTATATGCCAATTAATTGGACAACCTAGAAGAAATGAACAATTTTCTAGAAAAATACAACCTTCCATGAGTGGCTCAGGAAGAAACAGAAAACCTGAACAGACCAATTACCAGCAATGAAAGAAAATTGGTAATTAAAAACTACCTAAAAACAAAACTGCTAGTTCAGATGGCTTCGTGGCTGAATTTTACCAAACATTTAAAGAAGAGATAATACCCATCTTTCTTTAAGTATTCCAAAAAGTAGAAGAGGAGGGAATACTTCCAAATTCATTTATGAGGCCAGCATCACTCTAATACCAAAGTCAGACAAGGACACCACCAAAATAGAAAATTATAGACCAGTATCCCTGATGAATATAGATGCAAAAATCCTCAACAGAATATTAGCAAACTGAATTAAAAAATACATGAAAGAGATCATCCATCATGACCAAGTAGGATTTAGTTGAGGGTGGAAGGATAGTACAATATCAATCAATACCATACATCACATCAAAAAGGACAAAAATCACATGATCATCTCAATAGATGCTGAAAAAGCATTTGACAAAATTCAACATCCATTCATGATAAAAACTCTTAACAAAATGAGTATAGGGGCAAGTACCTCAACATAATAAAGGCCATATATGACAAACCCACAGCCAACATCATTCTTAATAGCGAAATGCTGAAATATTTTCCTCTAAGATCAGGAACAAGACAAGGATGCCCACTAACACTACTTTTATTCAACCTAGTACTGGAGACCCTAGCCACAACAGACAACACAAAGAGATAAAAGGCATCCAAATTGATAAGGAAGAAATTAAACTGTCACTATTAGCAGGTGACATGATATTATACATAGAAAACCCTAAAGAATCCACTAAAAACTATTAGAATAATAATTGAATTCAGCAAAGTTGCAGGATACAGAATTAATACACAGAAATCTGTTGCATTACTATATACTAACAACAAATTAGAGAAATCAGGAAAACAACTCTATTGACAATTGCATGAAAAAGAATAAAATATCTAGGAATAAACCTAACCAAGGAGGTGAAAGACCTTTACTCTGAAAAGTCTAAGACAGACACTCATGAGAAAAATTAAGTAAGACACCAACAAATGGAAATATATCCAGCACTCAAAGACAGGAAGAATTAATAGTCAAAATGGCCATCCTGTCCAAAGCAATTACAGACTCAATGCAATCCCTTTCAAAATACCAACAGCATTCTTCAATAAACTAGAACAAATAGTTCTGAAATTCATATGGAACTACAAAAGACCCAAAATAGCCAAAGCAATCCTGAGAAAGAACAAAGCTGGGAAGATTATGCTCCCTGACTTCAAGGTCTACTACAAAGCCACAGTAATCAAAACAATTTGATATTGGCACAATAACAGACCCATAGATCAATGGAATAGAATAGAGAGCCCAGATATAAACCCACACATATATGGTCAATTAATATACAATAAAGGAGCCATGAATATACAATGGGGAAAAGACAGCCTCTTCAACAACTGTTGGCAAAACTGGACGACTGCATGTAAGAGAATGAAACTAGATTATTGTCTAACACCATACACAAAAGTAAACTCGAAATGGATCAAAGACCTGAATGCAAGACATGAAACCATAAAACTCTTAGAAGAAAACATAGGCAAAAATCTCTTGAATATAAACACAAGCAACTTTTTCCTGGACACATCTCCTCAGGCAAGGGAAACAAAATAAAAAATGAACAAATGGAACTACATCAAACGTAAAAGCTTCTGTACAGCAAAGGACACCATCAGCAGAACAAAAAGGCATCCTACAGTATGGGAGAATATATTCATAAGTGACTCATCTGATAAGGGGTTATATCCAAAACATATAAAGAACTCACATGCCTCAACACCCAAAAAGCAAATAACCTGATTAAGAAATGGGTGGAGGACCTGAACAGACTCTTCTCCAAATAAGATATATGAATGGCCAACAGGCACATGAAAAGATGCTCCACATCGCTAATATCAGAAAAATGCAAATTAAAACCACAAGGAGATACTGCATCACACCAGTTAGGATGGCCAACATCCAAAAGATGAGAATGCTGGTGAGGATGTGGAGAAAGGGGAACCCTCCTACACTGTTTTGGGAATGTAAATTGGTGCAACCATTGTGGAATGCAATATGGAGGTTCCTCAAAAAACTAAAAATAGAACACCATTTGACCCAATAATTCCACTCCTCTTAATTTACCTAAAGAAAACAACATCCCTGATTTGAAAAGACAAACCTACCACTATGTTTATCACAGCACTATTTGCAATAGCCAAAGATAGGGGAGCAAACTAAGTGTCCATCAATATATGAATGGATAAAGAAGTGGTACATATACACAACGGAATATTATTCAGCCATAAAAAGAAGAGAAATCCTGCCATTTGTAACAACATGGATGGATCTAGAGGGTATTATGCTTAGTGAAATAAGCCAGGCAGAGAAAGGCAAATACCAAATGTTTCACTTATTTTGGAGTATAATACAAAGCAAAACAGAAGGAACAACATAGCAGTAGACTCACAGACACCAAGAAGGGACTAGTGGTTACCAAGGGGGAGATGTTGGGGAGGTTGTGGGGGGAAGGAGATGGGGATTAAGGGGCACAATAATCACAATATAGGTTGGTCATGGGGATGGTAGTACAGCATGGAGAATACAGTTAATGGTTCTGTAACATCTTACTACATTGATAGATAGTAACTGCACTAGAGGGGGTGAGCATTTAATAATATGGGTAACTGTTGAACCACCGTGTTGTATATTTGAAATGAACATAAGATTGTATATCAATGATACTTCAACAAAAAAAAATTCTTACATACTGAAGGAAAACCATAAGGATATCAGCAGACTTCTCAGCAGAAAGCAGAAAACTTTGCAAGCCAGTGGCATGACATATTCAAAGTGATGAAAGTAAAAAATTTCCAACAAAGAACACTACATGGCAAGGTTGTCATTCAGATTTGAAGGAGAGAGAAAGATTTCTAGATCAGCAAAAACTAAAGATGTTCATCACTACTAAACTGGCCTTAAGAGAGATACTAGTGATGTTTCAGTTTAAAGATGTTAAGCTGAAAAAGAATGGTACTAATTAATAACAAGAAAACAAATTAAATTAAAACTACAATAGTTAGTTAAGGTACATGTAAAATAACAAGATGCTAAAGTTGATACCATAAACATTAAATGTCCATACTACTCAAAGTAATCTTATTAAATCCCTATTAAAATTCCAATGACATTTTTCAAAGACCTAGAATAAATAATTCTACAATTTGTATAGTACCAAAAAAGACCCTGAATAGCCAAAAACAATCTTGAGAAAGGATAACAAAACTGAATGTATCATGCTCCCTGGTTTCAAAGTATAGTATAGTATGTTACTGGCATAAAAACAGACATATATCAATGGAACAGAATGTAGACCCCAGAAATAGATCCATGAATATATGGTCAGTAAATTAATGAGAGAGCAGGCAAGAACATACACTGGGGAAAGGACAGTTTCTTCAACAAATAGTGTTGGGTAAATTGGACAGTCATGTACAAAAGAATGAATCTGTACCACTACCGCACACTATATACAAAAATTAACTCAAAATGAATTAAAGACTTGAATGTAAGGCCTGAAGCCATAAAACTACTAGAAGAAAATATAGGCACTAAGCTCTTTGATATTGGTCTTAGCTATGCTTTTTGGATCTGAATCCAGTGGCAAGGGAATCAAAAGCAAAAATAAACAAGTGGGACTAATTCAAACAAAAAAGCTTCTACACAATGAAGGAAACCATCAACAAAATGAAAAGGCAACCTAATGAATCAGAGAAGATATTCTTATATATATAATGAGTTAATAATCAAAATATGTAAAGAACATATATAACTCAAAAATAAAAACTAATTTAAAAATGGGCAGAGGATCTGAATAGAGATTTTTTACAGGTGAAACATACAGATGGCCAACAGGCACATGAAAAGATGCTCGATATCACCTTATACCAGTCAGAATGGTTATTATAAAAAAGACAAGGAATAACAGCATTATGAGATGTGGAGAAAAGGGAACCCTCATGCACTTCTGGTGTGAATGTAATCTGGTGCAGCCACTATGGAAAACAGTATGGAGGGTCCTCAAAAAATTACAGAGAGCAACCATATGATCTAGCAAAGAAAATGAAAACACAATTCAAAAATATCTATGCACCCCTTTGTTCACTGCAGCATTATTTACAATATCGAAGATATGGAAACCTAATTATTCATCAGTGGATGAATGGATAAAGAAAATGTGAGATGTGTGCAAAATGAGTAAAGGGGATAAAGAAGTACAAACTTCCAGTTATAAAGTAAGTTGAGGGGATATAATACAGCAGGGGGAATATAGTCACTAATATTGTATTAAATATAAAAAGTTACAGAGGGTAAGTAGCCTTACTGTGGTGACCATTTTGTGGTATGTAAAAATGTCCAATCACTATGTGGTACACCAGAAAAACAATATAATATTGCATGTCATTTATACCTCAATAATTTCTTTAAATGTTCTTTTGACATTTCAAGTTTACATCAGTCCTTTTCTAGAAACACAAATACATGTTCGTGCTTTCTATTGCTAATGTTCCATGACCTATCTTTTGTACTTCACAGTCTCTATTCTCTGCTCTGAGTATACACACTCTTCATAAATCTCCAACACATCATGAGGTTTCAAGTTTCATGCCACACTGTTCCTTTTGGCTAAGATATGCCTCTCTTTTATTTTCAGTAACTAGCTCAAATTTCATTTCTTAATTTGGAAGAATTAGTTTAAGTCTCTAAGCTCCAGTGATCTGGCCCAATAATGAGGATGTATCTTTTGTTTTTTATTCACTCAACAAATGTACATTTTTTAATTTAAGTATAGTTGATATGCAATATCATACTGGTTTGGGGTGTACAATATAGTGACTTGCACCAGTTATATACATTAAAAAATGCTTACCAAGTATCGTTACCATCTTTCACCACACAAAGTTGTTATAATATTCCTTATGTTGTACATTTCATTCCTGTGACTCATTTATTTTATAACTGGAAGTTTGTACCTATTTATCCCCTTCACCCATTTCACCCAACTCACCCCACACTCCTGTGGCAACCACCGGTTTGTTCTTTCCATTTGAGGCCATTTCTGTTTTGTTTGTTCATTTGTTTTATTTTTTAGGATTCCACATATAAGTGAAATCAAGCAGTATTTGTATTTCTCTGATTTATTTCACTTAGCACATAATACCCTCTAGGTCCATCTATGTTGTTGCAAATGACAAGATTTCATTCCTTTTTATGGCTGACCAACATTCCATTATACATATGTTCCATACTTTCTTTGTCTATTCATCTATCAGTGGACATTTAGGTTGCTTCCATCTCTTGATTGTTGTAAATAATGCTGTAATAAACATAGGGGTGCAAATATCTTTTTGAATTAGTGATTTTGTTTTCTTCAGGTGCATTCCCAGAAATGAAAATGGAATTAATGGGTTTTATGGTATTTCTATTTTTAATTTTTTGAGGAACCTCCATACTGCTTTCCACAGTGGCTGTACCAATTTACATTCCCACCAACAGTGTAAGAGGGTTCCCTTTTTCTCCATATCATCACCAACACTTGTTATTTCTTGTCCTTTTGATACTTGACATTATGACTGGTGTGGCATTTCGCTGATGATTAGTTATGTTGAACATGTTTGTTGGTCATCTGTGTATCGTCTTTGGAAAAAGTGTCTATTCAGGTCCTCTCCCCATTTTTAAATCGGATTACTTAGGTCTTATTGGTGTTGAGTTGTATGAGTTCTTTATATATCTTTGATATTAACTCCTTATCATATATATCATTTGCAAATATCGTCCAGCATTCAGTAGGTTTGTGTTTTTGTTTTATTGATGGCTTTCTTTGCTATGCAGAAGCTTTTTAGTTTGATGTATTCCCACTTGTTTATTTTTGCTTGTTTCTCTTACCTGAGTGGAGGGAGGGGGTATATATTCAGGGGAAAAAAATTGTTAATGCTGATGTCAAGAGTTTATTGCCTATGTTTTCTTTTAGGAGTTTTATGGCTTAATTCTGAGTTAAGAAAGTTTAATTCTTTTGCAGGTAGCTGTATGAGGATGTATCCTGAGGAAGTAAAGTGCCTGGGCATTGGGACTGATGTCCAGATCATGAACAAAGAGCAACTCTACCAACCCCAGAGGGGGTACTATGTAAAGCCCAACTGATCCCAAAAAGGTATCTTGTCCTCTGAATTACTGAAGAAAATAAGTTTTTATTACCTACTGAGAAAGGCATGAAGTAGCCACTCTTCTTAAAGTTGCCACTCTTGTCTAGGAAGTGGCCAGGGTCAAACACTTCTGGGTTGGGGAATTCTTTGTCATCATGCAGCACAGAAGTCAGAGATGTTACTATGTTCATGCCCTGAAAAGAACAGATGACGATAAACTGAATTATAAAGAAGTCATGGAGCCAGAAGAAATGTTCCAAATCATTTAGTCCAATCTTATGATCTACAGATGAGGAATCCTAGATCCAAAAAAGGGCTGTGGCATTTTGAGTCAGACAGAGAAAGTAATAAAGAAGGGTAAGTTTAAGACCTGTGGCAGTAATGTTACTCAAGTGGACTCTTAACAGCATTTGAAGGACTGGGCACATGCGTCTTAGGGTGCCAGATCTTCTGAACCCATCCTGTTTATCACCACATTTGGACACTGGTTTATGTCCCCACCAGCTGCTTTATTTTATCACTTCAATTTTCATTCATATGTGGATGTGGTTTAAAAGTAGAAGTCTCTATCAGAGCTTGAAATGTGCAGACCTGTTCATAGGGCTTTTGTAAATGGGTATCTGATCTAATGCAAAATAACCTCTTTTGTGATACTAACAACAAATATAGTAATAATTATTAGTGTTTATCATTGCCATGCAGATTAACTAAAAAATATGGGGTAGCTTTCATAAAAGATTAATTCTATCTTAGAAACACAGAAAGGATGTTTAGAAAAATAATCATTTTGCAACAATTCAGTTTAGGAGCATTAATTCAATTAACATTAAGACTGTTGGGCAAATGATTGGGAAGGATGATATTCACAAAGTCCTAAAGTGTCATGCCATATATTTTTATTAATTAAATGTTAAAAAGCAGAACCTTTGCCATGGAGATATATTATGTGACAAATATAGCATATTTATGTATTTATATACTCCTATAATGGAGTAAATGACATTACATGCCTCCACCTCCCAGTAAATTTCAGTGGGACATATAAAGTGCCTATGTAGTTTTTTTACCAAAATTTTAACTGGAACCTAATCTCTAGAAAACAATTGCAGAAAACTAGCCTGATGAATATTTCATAAAGTTAAATTTATTGAAAGAAAACAAACAGACCAAAGGGAACTGATAATAGGAGGCTAAAGGGAATAGATAACCAAATTATATGCTTGTTCCTTCGCTGGAAACTGAATTGCAAAGAAAAAATGCTATAAAGGATATACTAGCAAAATGGGTAAAATTTAAATATAGGCTGTATATTAGATAATGTTACTGCATCAGTGACTTTTCATTATGAATGCTATTACTGTGTACACAAAAATCATTGTTCTACTAAAGCATCAAGGTAATTATTCAGCCATAAAAAATGAAATCTTGCAATTTGTGAGAACATGGATGGATCTAGAGGGCATTATGCTAAGTGAAATAATTTAGATAGATGATGACAAATACTGTATGATTTCACTTATACATGGAATCTTAAAAGCAAAAACAAGAAAACAAAACAAACAGACTCATAAATGCATAGAGCAAACTGGTAGTTGCCATAGGGGACTGGGATGGGGAGAATAAGGGAAATAGGTTAAGGAGATAAAGAGGTACAAACTTCCTATTATAAAATAAACAAGTCACAGGAATTAAATGTACAGCATAAGGAATATAGGCAATAATATTCTAATAACTTTGTATGTGGACAGATGGTAACTATACTTATGGTGAGCATTTTGTAATGTACGTAACCAGTGTACTATGTTGTACACCTGAAACTAATATATTGTACACCAACTGTACTTCTGTTACATTTTTTAAATTAAGAAGTTAAAAAATAAAGTATTGAGGTGTTGACAAGTGGATAGATGGATATAAAAATAGAGATATATACAAATTCATATATTACATATATATGCTTGTTTTTAATGTTTTTAGATTTAAAAAATATTAATGCAATGTTGTGAGGAATTCCATCCCCTAAGTTTACTGTATAAAAGGTCTATAACTCTATTTTAAAAATTACTCCTTTAGAAGACAAGTAATGACTCTATAGCATCTTACTATGCTGATAGACAGTGACTGCAATGGAGGGAGTGAGGACTTGATACTATGGGTGAATGTTGGAACCACAATGTTGTTCATGTGAAACCTTCATAAGATTGTATATCAATGGTACTTTAAAAAAATTACTCCTTTGTATATTTATAAACAAGTAATATATGAAAGTCTTTAATATACAAAAAGTCCCACAAAAGCCAATATATTTTTATCAAATATTGCTTAAACAATTAGATATTTATAAAGAAATAAAGGAAGCATGACCATTACTCCACAGTATAAGTAAAAATTCACCTGAATGGGTCAATGATCTAAATACAAGCATGAAGAGTATAAAATTTTAAAAATAGATAAAGGTAAATATTTGGGACCCTGTGATGCCAAATAGTCTTTAGATAGGACATTTTAAAAAAAGCACAAAGTCAACCTTGCATCATTGTAAGTTGTTCTATTAGACAGTCTTGGACATTGACAAATAACAACCCATGTGCAAATCCTGCCTACCAACTATTTTTGTATAGCCCAGGAACTAAGCATTTCTATTTGAAAAATCAAGGAAGAATAAAATTTTATGACACATGAAAATTATATCTAAATTCCAGTTTCCACAAAAATTGGGATGTAGCCATTCTCAATTGTTTAATTATGCTTCATGACTGCATCCATGCTACCATGGCAGATTTGAATAGTGTAGTCAGACATTCCAAGGCCCACAAAGTCTGAAATATTTACACTCTGGCCCATTACAGAAAAGATAACCAACTCCTGTCTTAGGCCACTATCTCCACCCAGCTCAATGGCTCCAGTCTTTGCAAGAAGAAGTAGCTTATCTGATTGGTAAGAAGGAAGAACCAGCCATCCAGTGTTGTATATTTCTATACTGCGATGTCCCACACAGAAGGGAATGGTTGCTCCCAAATATGATGTAGTGGATGGGAGAGATGGTCAATCCCATTCTGATTCCTAGTGCATTATTTCCCATTTGCTTAGAAATAGTAGGAGAAACAAGTTTAATTATTACAGTCAGGCTTTGATATTGAAAAAGAAGAGCCTTCTCCTCATTGTGTCTTTCAGTGAAAAAACAGTGGACTTAAAGCCCTAATCCTTGTACCAAAGGATTGATACCAGTGATCTGGGATCATTGAGGCAAGTCCCATGACCTCTTAGTAAAGTCATCAATTCTGTCTTCTCCAAAGACTGGCATTAGTACTTGCAGCCTTAATCTCATTCTTTTCTATCTCCAACAAAATACAAATTTTAGTTATATTATTTTTTAGTTTTAATAGTAATATGTCCTGGCATTAAGTGGGATAGAATAGCTTGTAGCATGCTAACTTGATGGTCTGAATATATACAGAAAACATGTTAGAACACATTGGAAATCTGCTAAGACAAAAATATGTCTCAAAATTCCATAGTTGGAAAAAACTCTGAGAGGTAAGCTGACACCTAAAATTAATTTTAGTCTGTGTCTATGTCCAAATTTTAATCAAAACAGGAGACGTTACATCATTCTGATTGCCTAGTAGAGGAAGGATGAACCCTTTCTGGAAGAAGGTGAACATCATCTGGAACTTTGCTTTTTTTCATATATGATAATGGATATTTAACCAAAAATTATTAGGTATTTTACAGACACCAACTGTACTTGGCCACATGAAGAGAGCAGAAGGCAATAAAAATAAACCCACATTGGGGAACATTTCTCACCTAATTTTATGAGGCCAGCATTACCTTGGTTTCAGAAATCCAGCAAGAAAATTTTGAGGAAGAAAAATCATAATCCAAAAAACTCATGAATATAAATACATAAGTCCTGAACAGGATATAGCAAATCAAATCAAGCTGTGTGTGTACATCTAATATATATATTTAGTGGGAAAAGCAAAGCCAATATATACAACTATACCAACAGATGCAGAAATTGACATGAAAAATTATATACACATTCATGACAAAAAGCACATAAGAGATAAGAGGGTAAATTTCCCTAATCTGATAAAGGATATCTACCAAAATGTACATAAAACATCATTCTCAATAGTGAAACATTAAACCTCTACTCTGCTGATCAGAAATTAAATAAGGATGAAACAAAGTTCACCCAGATAGGATAATGTATGTAGAAGTTGAAAAGTAATCCAGAGACATATGACCATCAATGATTTTAAATTTAGCAAGGTTGTTAAATGTAAGTTCATCAAAATGGTAAAATTGATTATATATACCAGATAAAAGAAATGAAAAAGGCATTTAAAAAATTTACAGCCAGAGCAATAATATTAAGCATCTAGGAAAAAACAAAAGATTTGCAAGCCAAGGCACTGAAAAAAAAGTTACTTAGAAAAATTAAGAAAGCCTCCCCCAAAATTGGGAGCATATACCATATCACTAATTGAAAGACTGAACATGTCATGATGTCTTTCCAAATTGACCTAGGGTCACACTGATAAAAACCCCAACAGTATTTTGGTAAATTGACAAACTGGTACTAATAACTATTAGTATCAAATAATATTAAACAACATTAAATCAAACAATATTCAAGAAGTAGAACAAATTTGAAAGACCTACACTGTCAGCCGTCAAAACTGTTATAAAGTTTTATAGTCTAAACTGTGAATAACACAAAATCCATCACACTGCCACACATACAACTTTTTGTTCTTCCTTATCTGTGTTTACAGGTTGGACCCATACTATGAAAAGAAGGTCTTTAAGACCACGGAGATCAGTATAAGAAACAAATCTTACCTTGGGAATGAGGTAGTTTCTAAATTTAACATCACGTGTCACTGCGTGGGGCAGGCTGAAAGGGAGCAAGTTAACGTATCTCTGGACCTCATGTATCACAGCATCCATATAGGGCATGTGGCTCCTGTCTTGCATGCAGGGGCTTCGGTGTCCTCCAATCACATGGTTAATCTCTTCCTGGACTTTAGCTGATAAAAGACAAGATTGGTGGAAAAGGAGAAAAATGTATATACATTTGCATACCAATTCAGGGACATATGAAGCATTATGAAGGTGTCCCAACATTATTATAATCATTATAAATATCATTTACATGCTTAGAAATACACCTAGACATAGATAATTGTCATAATATATACATATAACTCTCCTACAGCTAGGCTTAAGATACATCTCTACATATCTATATATTAGCACAGCACACATGATAATACAAATGATGAAATATTTCAATGTGTAAATAGAACATACTCAAGAAATTACAACCCCTACAGAAATAAAAACAGGAATCAAGTATTTTATATCAAAATAATATGTGGTTTGAAAAATCAAATTGTAATGGATCTATAGCATGGGTTTTTGTGTATTTGTGTAATGTGTGTGCATGTAATTTGCAATGGTATTCTCTCTGTCCTCCAATTTGCCAAATGTTAACACTTTAAACATTCTGGCTCTTTCTTCTGAAATTTGTGTTCTATTTTTAAATAATGACTTTCTATTTCTTAATTATTTTTAGACAAAATCTGATATTCCTGGCCTGGGAGGTGAGAATTACATCTCCATCCCCACCTTATACAAAACACAAACATACACACACAATTCCTCCTATTCCATTTCCCCCAGTATATTTAGACCACAATTTTTTGGCTGTTAAAATACTCATTTCAACATCATTCTGACTACAAACACAATGGTTCAGATAAGACAACTATGATTATGTCCCATTTTTGGTACCTTCTTGGACTTAACCATGTAGTTCAATTCATAATTTTCTATATCTAGTTTGAGAATTATTTCCAAATACTGAGGTAGATGTTTCAAACTCCTAATAATAATTTCCCTATTATTAGGAAACCACTCTTGTTTTTAGTATCTCCCCTCACACGCACTTTATCCACCTAATCCATTTTGAAATGGATGTTTTCTAGGCCTGGTATTCAGCAACCTCCCTAACACTTTCATCTTCTTCACTCATGCATTCTCCTGATTCCTGAAGCCATGACTTTAGACATCTGGATGAGAAAGGGAGAAAACTGAGGATAAAAATTTTGTCAAACACACAGGTTTGAATAGACCCTCTTTTAATTAATACACAATTTGATAGTTGCTTTTGAGACTTCTGATGTTGTCTTGAATCTTAATCTTTTCCATATGACCTGATCTATCTTCCTGAAAGTTTTTATGACTTTCCCTTTAATCCTGGTATTCTGAAGTTTCATGACCATGTGACTTGGTAGTGGATGTTTTTATTTCACTCACTCTGCTGGATACTTGGGAAGAATTCTGTATCTACATGGCAAAATATAGAGGTCTTTTCTCTAGGGCTGTTCATTCTCTGAGGGATCTGTCTGGCTGATATCATGAAGCAGGATGGACAAAGGAGCTGTCAGAAATCAGTAAGTGGACTCTTACCTAACCTTTCTTTTCATCCCTACACCTCATTATTTCCAGTCTCTGCCCAGTGTTCCTAAGTATCTGGCCTCCTAAGTTCAATTTTTCTAGAGAATAAAACACCCTCACCCTACTGGGAAAAAAAACAGCTAAACAAAGGAGCTGTTGCAGGGACATGGGCAGGGAAAGCTACCTTGTTCAGCCTATTACTCCCTCCACCTTCTCTGACACTTGGTACTTCCAGGTACTGAACTTTACAGCAATATAGGGACACAAATGACTTTTCCTCATTATACTTTCCCCTTCTGACATATAGGTTACAACTGCACTCTCTCCCTGAGTTCATTATCACATCTCAATATGCTCTCTGTATTTCAGAAATTTGTTGAAGGTTTGTTGGCTGTTTCTGACCTCCTCTTGTCCAACTTTAAAAGACTCTCATTTGTAATAGGTTATGGTGATTTCAGTGTAATCCTGACACAGTACAAGATAGTAACCACACTAGTGGGGGTGAGGATTTAATAATATGAATAACTGGTGAATACTGTGTTGTATACTTGAAACCAATATAAGATTGTATATCAATAATACTTCAGTTTTTAAAAAGGATGTATATTTCTAAACTGCTATGCCAAACCATAACTCTTAAAAGGTAAATTTCTAACATAAAGTTCCTTGTAAAAGATAAAATTATTAACCCTCCCAAAATTCTTATTTTGGCAAAATACCACTGGAAACAGACTTCTGGAATAATAAAAATTCCTTTTCACATTCATCTTAAGCCTGGATAGTACATATTTCTTGTGAATCTATAATTTTAGAATACTTCCCAGACCATGGAAATTATCTGACACAGCCTCACTAACTTTCTAGGATTTCCATTTTGGCTTTAGAATACTACATTTTCAGAATGAGGAGAGATCTCTGGAAGAATCTGTTCAAAGTGACCTTTTCATAATATAACCAATATGCAGTTACAGCCCAATTCCTGCTGGCTGTGCCTGCCACAAAGAACCTCCCATGAAATCTAGAAACTGCTTTATTACTAGCCTTACTGCCCACAGTGTCTTCACTCTTCTCAGTCATCCCCCTATATTATATAAATATGTCCTGTTATTATCCCTTCAATTAAATTTGGAAAAATGAAGCTATCTGGGTAGATATTTAAACAACAAAGCTTCTCCAAGAGGAACAAGATGGGATGCACTTTCAGTGTCTTTCCAACATCTTTTCTGAAATTCACCCTGCCCATCATGTTTGTCATACCTGTGACCTCTGGGTGTTTCAACAGGAGGAGGAGAGAATATCTCAGGGTAGTGCTCGTTGTCTCTGTGCCAGCTCCAAATAAATCCGTTACAGTGGTTGTTATGTTTTCTAAAGTAAACTGGTGGTTGTGCTTTTCCTAGGAATGATTTGATGAAATTATTTGACAAATTAATTTTCCAGAAATACAGTTAATCCAAGCAAGTTCACAGTCCTGCCCCACTGGGAAGTCTGTCTACAGATGCCCAGCAGCTACAGAACACATCCTACAGCCCCTACCCAACTGCCACCAACTGCTAAGCATAATCTCCAAAATATATGTATCAAAACACCATGTTGTATATTTTAATTATATACAATTTTGTACGTCAATTATAATACAATAGAGCTTGAGGGAAATTTATTTTTAAATAGTACTGGAAGAACTAGACAGAATAATAAAGGCAAGAAAAATAAATAAAACCACCTAATTTGGATAGAAAGAAGTAAACCTGTGTATATTTGCAGATAACACAATTCCTTATACAGAAAATTCCATAGACTCCACAAGAAGCTTACTAGAGATAATAAGTGAATTTAACACAATTGCAGGATATAAGACCAATGTAAAAATCACTATGTCTCTACATCAGCAATGAACATTATATTAAGGAAACAATCTCCTTAACAATAGCATCCAAAAGGATAAATATCTAGTCATCTAACAGGAGGTGAAAGGCTTCACACTGAAAACTAAAAAAAGCCTTTGCTAAGAGAAATAATGAATACTTAAATAAATGGAAAACCATCCCCTATGCAACTATTTGAACATTTAATATTGTAAAGATGATAGTACACCCTAAAGAAATCTAAAGACATAACACAATCCCAATCAAAATTCCAAAGGTCTTTTTCCAGTAATGGAAAAGCTGATCTTCAATCTTCATATGCAACTACAGGGGGAGGACTCGACTCCCCAGTATGAAAACTCACAACAAAGCTACCATAATCAAAACAGACTGGAGAGGAGGGATTAAAGATGGCAGCGTGAGAGGTGAGACAAAGGCTTCCTCCTAAAACCGCATATAATACAAAAATATAATTAATACAACTAATCCTGAAAGAGCAACAGGAAAGAGGACTGCGCCACACTGCATACACATGGAGAAAAGAGCAGACCTCACAGAACAGGGTAACGTACCAAAGCTGTGGCCCAGCAGGACCCAAGCCCTTCCCCAACCCCAGCTCACCAGCGGGAGGAAGAGAAACCAAGCATAGAAGTAGTGGAGGCCTGGGACTGCTGAACACCTAACTCCGGAGATCTGCTCTGGGAGCACAAACCTACAATTCATGGTGCTTGCATGATACTCTCATGATTATGGAGTTGGAAAGCTAAGACAGGCAGAATTTCTGGAGAGACTGAGATTCCAGCCGCTTGTGGAAAGCAGGGATCCATATCCGGGTGCTCTGGGACAAAAGAAAGGTGGGCAGTCTGAGAGACTTCCTAACAAGGAAGCCCTTAGCAAGAGGGGGGCTAAAGGGGCAAGGATTGCACAGAGCTTACTGCTCAGGAGAGAGGACAGATAGACAAAATTGTCTGAGTGCACTCTGCCCAGCAGGTTGGGAGCTTTGCAATACAGACTCTCATATTTAAGGAGGAAAAAGAAATCTTCCTCCTTAGACGATCTTCAGGTGCTCCAGCTCCCTGGCTGGCTACACAGCTCCAAAGACCTCTGTGATATGCAGTCTACTGTGACTTTCTCCCAGCCAGACCCACCTGGCTCACAAACCAGCAAATGCTACCCTGGCATTAGGCCAGACAGAGGGAAGATCTGTCTACAGCAACCACAAACGCAAGCATAGAGGCTTATACCTGTGCTCAGTCCCCTGGTTGAGACAGTGGAGACAGGCATAGCAGCAGGGTAGCAGGAAACAGCTCTTTCCTCCACCCAGGCACCAATACCAGTCGTCTGCGACCCGTGACATTCCTTCAGGGGCTGAGCAGCTCCAGAAAGTAGAGCTTCTGGGCACTAGAGGGTGCCATATACAAATATGAAATGCCAAAGGAATCTGGTTCAGAGTAATATTATTAATACCACTCCTGAGAAAGATTTAAATGACATCAACCTCATTTCAAAATAAAAATCATTAACATGCTCATGGAGGTATGGAAAGATATTCAAGAACTCAGGAATGAATTCCGGTTGGAGATCCAATCATTGAATCGCACAATGGATGGTATTAAAAGCAGATTGGATACAGTGGAGCAGACGATAAATGAAATAGAAATTAGAGAAGAGGAATACAAAGAAGCAGAGGCACAGAAAGTAAAAGGGACCTCTAAGAATGAAAGAATATTGAGAGAACCGTGTGAACAATCCAAACGGAACAATATTCATATTATGTGTGTACCAGAAGAAGAAGAGAGAGAAAAAGGGATAGAAAGTGTCATTGAGGAGGTAATTGCTGAAAACTTCCCCAACCTGGGGAAGGAGATAGTCTCTCAGGTCATGGAGGTGCACAGATCTCCCAACACAAGGGACCCAAGGAAGACAACACCAAGACATATAGTAATTAAAATGGCAAAGATCAACAATAAGGACAGACTATTAAAAGGACCAGAGAGAGAAATAAGATCACATACAAAGGAAAGCCCATCAGGCTATCATCAGACTTCTGAGTAGAAACCTTACAGGCCAGAAGGGAGTGGCATGATGTATTTAATGCAATGAAGCAGAAGGGCCTTGAACCAAGAATACTTTATCCAGCAAGATTATCATTTAAATTTGAAGGAGGGATTAAACAATTTCCAGATAAGCAAAAGCTGAAAGAATTTACTTCCCACAAACCATATCTACAGTGAATTTTCGAGGGACTGCTATAGATGGAAGTGTTCCTAAGGTTTAATAGCTGTTCACCAGAGGTAATAAGACCACAGTAAAGAAAGTAGAACAGCTAATTACTAAGCAAATGCAAAAATTAAAATAACTATCTCCAAAGTCAATCAAGGGATAGACAAAGAGTACAGAATATGATACCTAATATATAAAGAATGGAGGAGGGAGAAAAAGGGTGAAGAAAAAAAAGAACCTTTAGATTGTGTTTGTAATAGCATATTAAGTGAGTTAAGTTAGACTCTTAGATAGTAAGGAAGTTAACCTTGAACCTTTGGTAACCACATATCTAAAGCCTGTAATGGCAATAAGTACATACCTATTGATAATCACCCTAAATGTAAATGGACTGAATGCACCAATCAAAAGACACAAAGTCATTGAGTGGATAAAAAAACAAGACCCATCTATATGCTACCTACAAGCAACTCACTTTAAACTCAAAGACATACACAGACTAAAAGTGAATGGATGGAAAAAGATATTTCATGCAACTAATAGTGAGAAAAAAGCAGGAGTTGCAGTACTTGTATCAGACAAAATAGACTTCAAAACAAAGAAAGTCACAAGAGACAAAGAAGGACATTACATAATGATAAAAGGGTCAATCCAACAAGAAGATATAACTATTATAAATATCTATGCACCCAACAAAGGAGCACCTACATATGTGAAACAAATACTAACAGAATTAAAAGGAGAAATAGAATGCAATGCATTCATTCTAGGAGACTTCAATACACCACTCACTCTGAAGGACAGATCAACCAGACAAAAAATAAGTAAGGAGACAGAGGCACTGAACAACACATTAGAACACATGGACCTACAGACATCTACAGAACTCTACACCCAAAAGCAGCAGAATACTAATATTTCTCAAGTGCACATGGAACATTTTCAAGAATAGATCATATACTAGGCCACAAAAAGAGCATCAGTAAATTTAAAAAGACTGAAATTGTACCAACCAGTTTCTCAGACCACAAAGGTGTGAAACTAGAAATAAATTATGCAAAGAAAATGAAAAATCCCACAAACACATGGAGGCTTCACAACATGCTCCTAAATAATCAATGGATCAATGACCAAATAAAAACAGAGATCAAGTAATATATGGAGACAAATGACATCAATAATTCAGCACCGCAATATCTGTGGGACGCAGTGAAGGCTGTGTTAAGAGGAAAGTATCCTGCAATACAGGCCTATCTCACGAAAGAATAACAATCCCATATGAGCAGTTTAAACTCACAATTAATGAAACTAGAAAAAGAAGAACAAATGAGGCCCAAAGTCAGTAGAAGGAGGGACATAATAAAGATTAGAGCAGAAATAAATAAAATCGAGAAGAATAAAACAATAGAAAGAATCAATGAAAGCAGGAGCTGGGTCTTTGAGAAAATAAACAACATAGATAAACCCTAGCCAAACTTATCAAGAAAAAAAGAGGGTCTACTCACATAAACAGAATCAGAAATGAGAAAGGAAAAATCACTACAGACACCACAGAAAAAGAAAGAATTATTAGAGAATACTATGTAAAATTATATGATAACAAACTGGATAACCAAGAAGAAATGGACAACTTTCTAGAAAAATACAACCTTCCAAGGCTGACCCAGAAAGAAACAGAAAATCTGAACAGACAAATTACCAGCAACAAAACTGAACTGGTAATCAAAAACCTACCTAAGAACAAAACGCCTGTACCAGATTGCTTCACTGCTGAATTTTATCAAACATTTAGTGAAGACCTAATACCCATCCTCATTAAAGTTTTGCAAAGCGTAGAAGAAGAGGGAATATTTCTAAACTCGTTGTATGAGGCCAGCATCACTCTAATACCAAAACCAGGCAAAGACACCACAAAGAGAAAATTACAGACCAATATCCCTGATGAACGTAGATGCAAAAATACTCAACAAAATATTAGCAAACTGAATTCAAAAATATCACCTCACACCAATAAGGATGGCCAGCATCGAAAGACTAAGAACAACAAATGCTGGCGAGGATGCGGAGAAAGGGGAACCCTCCTACACTGCTGGTGGGGATGTAAGCTAGTTCAACCATTGTGGAAAGCAATATGGAGGTTCCTCAAAAAACTAAAAGTAGAAATACCATTTGATCCAGGAATCAAACTCCTTGGAATTTACCCAAAGAATACAACTTCTCAGATTCAAAAAGACATATGCACCCCTATATTTATTATAGCACTTTTTACAATAGCCAAGATATGGAAGCAACCTAAGTGTCCATCAGTAGATGAATGGATAAAGAAGATGTGGTACATATACACAATGGAATACTATTCAGCCATAAGAAAGAAACAAATCCTACCATTTGCAACAACATGGATGGAGCTGGAGAATATTATGCTCAGTGAAATAAGCCAGGCGGAGAAAGACAAGTGCCAAATGATTTCCCTCATTTGTGGAGTATAACAACAAAGCAAAACTGAAGGAACAAAATAGCAGCAGACTCAGAGACTCCAAGAAGGAACTAGTGGTTGCTAAGAGGGAGGGGTGTGGGAGGGTGGGTGGGGAGGGTGGGAGTAGGGGATTGAGGGTATTGTTTAGTACACATTGTGTGGGGGATCACCATAAAAACACTAGCACAGAGAAGGCAAATACTGAATCTGTGGCATCTTACTACAGCCAAGGACAGTGACTGCATTGGGGTATGGGTGGGGACTTGATAATATGGGTAAATGTAGTAACCACATTGTTTTTCATGTGAAACCTTCATAAGAGTGTATATCAATAATACCTTAGTAAAAAAATATAAAATTTATACAAAAAAAATCAGATTGTATGTACTTCCAAAAAGATAGACAAGGCCAACAGAACAGAAATCCAGTTATAAACCAAAACATCTGTGGCCAATTTATTTTCAACAAGTGTGCTAAGTAACTTTCAACCTAAAAGAAGTGTCCTTCAATAAATGGTGCTGGAACAGCTGGGTAACCACAGAGAAATGAATGAAGTTGGAACCCTGCCTCACTTGATATACAAAATATAAGTGATAGTAGATGAAAAGTTTAACTATGAGAGCTAAACCTATAAAATTATAAAAAAAGGTTTGCAGAGTGATGGAAAAGTTTTGGAATTACAGAGAGCTGATAGTTGCACATTTTGTGAGTGCACTACTACTAAATTATAAACTTTAAAATGGTTAATTGTATGGTCTGAGAAGAAAATGGGTAAATCTTCATGAATTCAGAGTTGGCAATAGATTCTTAGATTTGACACCCACATAACAACAATAACAAAAAAAGATAAATCAGACTTCATCAAAATAAATATGTTTGTGCCTCAAAGGACATAATCAAGGATATGAAATGACAACCTACAGAATAGTAGAAAATACTTGCATTTTTAAGAGTTTATGTAAGGGTTTAATGTCCAAATATATAAACAACTCTTACAGCTCACCAACTAAGACAAGCAACCTAATTAGAAAAGGGTAAAGGACTTGATGACATTTCTCCAAAGATAAACAAATGAGTAACAGCATATGTAAACTGGTCATTGACCAACATCATTGGTTATTAAGGAAACACAAATCAAAACAATGAGGTACCACCTCACAATAACTAAAATAGCTTTAATAGTTATAAAAAATTAGAAATTAAGTGTTGCAATTATGTGGAAATAGGAACCTTGTATGTTGCTGATGGAAATGGAAATGCTTCAGTCACTGTGAGAAAGCTTAGCTGTTCCTCAAAAATGTGAGACATAAAATTACCATACGTCCCATCAGTTCCATGGCTAGGAATATACCAAACAAAAATAAAAACACGTCCATGAAGAAACTTGTACACAAATGTTTATAGTAGCATTATTAATAAGAGTCAAAACACAAATGTCCATCAGTGGAAAAACGGATAAGCAAATTATGCTATGTAAATAACAAGGAATCTTATTCACCCATAAAAAATATAGCAAAGTACTGATACATATTACAACCTAGATGAGCATCTAAAACATTATACTAGGTGAAAGTAGCCAGAAATAAAAATCACAATGCCACGAGTCCTTCTATAAGCTATATCCATAGTAGACATAAAGCAGATTACAGGTTAGCCCATTACAGGGTGAGAGGAATGGGGAGTGATCATTTAAGGCATATGGTATGTTTTTATGGTGTGATAGAAAAGTTTTAGAATTACACAGAGCTGGTAGTTGTACAACATTGCGACTGCACTAAAAACCACTTAAGTGTATACTTTAAAATGGTTAATTGCATGGTATGTGAATTTCACCACAATTTTTTAAATGGCATTACTCCATGAATTGATCTACAGACTTAATGAACTCCCTTTCAAAATCCCCACTGGCTTCTTTCCAGAAATGTTATCCAAAACTTCATATGGAAATTTTAAAAACTCAGAATAACCAAAACAATCTTGAAAAATAACAATTGGAGAACTCACACTTCTCAATTTCAAAACTTACCACAAAGCTTGTTATTAAGACTACCAGAGGGTATGCTACTGGCATAAGGGCTGTCATATAGATTAGTGGAATAGAATTGAGAGCACACAAAAAAAAACCTTCATATTTTCAGTCAGTTGTTTTTTGACAAGGGTTCCAAGATGATTTGTGTAGGAAAAAGTCTTTTGGGGTTCAGGATTCATGGTTACAGACACCTACCTCCAACACCATTTCTATGCCAATACACTTTATTTTACTCCCAATTAAGGCTTCTATCTTCATCTATTTACTCTTTCCCACCACCCAGCTCTGCACCTCCTGATACACCATTCACTCATCTGAAATTCCCTCCCCTGTCTGTCACTGAAAACGTTAAGATTTATTTGTAATCACTGGATATGCATAAGCCCAGCTAGATTAAGCCATTCTTTTCCATTCTCTTATACATTATATTCAATGATCATGTCCATCTTCATATTATAGCATATTATTATAATTTATATTATATATTTTCTACTTTGTAATTTTTTCCATTTCGTATGAGGTATCATTCTGTTTCTCCTCAGGTAGATTATTAGTATGTAAAGAACAAGACCCATGTATTCCACTTATTCAACAATTTAATATTTTATCTTCCATAATGCTTAGTGTAGATTCATGCACACAATAGGCAGTAGAAGTGCCTGTCAGCATTACTTGCCTGAACATTGAGACTATAAATACAGAACTATTCAATGAACCATAAAATGCACAAACAATCAAGTGAGCTATCATTAACATTTCACCTGCTCCATCCTGATCAGGAAACAATCGATAAGGTCCCGAGGATTGTTAAGGTCCAGGGATGCTTGGTGCTCCTTTATTTTCTCCAAAGCAAAACTTTTAAAATAAGCAAAATTTTTAAGTACTTTGTTATGACTCCCTGGGAAAAAATCAAGGAGAACAGGGAAACAATTGCAGAGCTAAAAGAGAAAAGAATATTAAATTAAAAAACACTTAATGAAGACTAATACCACCAGCCAACCCCTGGCTAGAAACTGCACTATAGATACTAGTAAAATACGGTCTCTCTCTGAGGTGAATTTTAATTTTACAAATACTTAATTTTCTATGCAGATAGGTGTATTTAAGGGAGAAAATTCTGACCAGGGAATCAAATGATAATCATTTTCTGTATTCATATATCGTGTTTATATTATAAAAGCATCTTTATATCAAATATCTCGTTTTTACATCAGTTCTTCCCTACAGTCTTGAAATATGTAATGGCACAAAATGCTGTGATTCACATTTTTTAGGTGAGAACAGAACTAAGAGAGTTTGGGCAACCTGATACACTATACGAAGTTAACCCCTGCTGTTTCTATTTCTTTCTAATAGCCTCAAACACAGAATCAGTATTTTAGAACTAGGAGGGTCCTGAAGATACCATGAAACGTAAAGTATATTTTTATGTATAAAGCAACTGTGCACCAGAGCAGCTAAGTGACTTCTCCAAGAGCATACCATTATCTTAGGCAGAGTACAGAACATATCAGCTTAGCACAGGCTAAAATTGTGATATTTGTGTATGGTTTCTACACCATAAAATCAATTATTTTGTCATCCACAAAACAATTACCTTGTCAGGATGCAACTGAAGCATGAAACAGCCTTATCCTAGTCAGTGTTCTGTGGCAGCATTTATGGTGCCTAGCATTCTCCCTCCTTGAAGTAGATATTTCTCTTCCTTCCCAACTGCAGGTATTTCTGCCAATTAATGTGCTGAAAAAGTCGCTAAGTGTTGACTGGATGACAAGATTGTGGGTAACGGAAGCCTTTCAATAAAGGTCCCAGAAGTCTATTTAGTGCTATGGGCATGTTTTTGGGAAGACACCAAAGTACTCTATGGAAAGTGGACTTTGGGATTTAGTAAAAAAACTACTGGATAGGGTCAGTAAAATTAAATTTCAGATCACTATAATGGGCATATATTTACTGTCTCTCATTAAAGGACTTGGCAATCTTTCCCAGATATATACTCCATGATGCTACTAAGCTCTAGGCAGGAATTTGTGGTGTTCACAATTTACTTCACAGCTTGATGCACATAGAAATTTGGACTTCTTGGAGAAAAGAATATAAATGATTCCTTGCAAGGAATGCACCTTGGCTTTACCTGCATCCATGGAGAGCTCACTATCTGGGTGTTTTCATTTAACATTTTCATTATGTTTAGAAACTTCTCATTTTTATAATCAAAACGATTCTGGAAAACAATGGAGCAGATCACATTGCAGGGAGCACAGCCCAGGAGAAAAGTGGGATCACAAGGTGAAGCTAAAGAATCAGAAACAATTTTAAAATACTGTTAAAATATGCATATGAAACACTGTCTCTCTGAGATAACAGGTAAAGATAATTTTAGAAACTTTAAAACAATATCTGACCTACAAATTCCCTGCACAGCAAAATACTCAATGTGCATAAAATCAAGACATCACTTTTTACCTTAATCTGAGTAGACCATTTCAACCTAGCGAGTTAAATAATATATATGTATATATATGTATATACATATATATATATATATTTAAATTTTTCAATTCACATCCACTGCCTTCATTTGTACCTTTTCCACCTAAGGTGCCCATTAATTTGGAGGAAAACATTTAAAGAGGCCATTTTCATATTCTTTAATAATTAAAGTTATCAGTTCTGAATATCATCTCCTGCAAAGCCTATAGAAAACTAAGCATCGAAATAGAAAGAGAGAGAATAGTTAAGGGCCTCAAAATATATACATTTTTTTGTATAATGAATGGTTGACAGAATCATGTATAGAATCTTCAGAGAGAAGCTAAAGAGACTGTAGATGAATGAATTCATGTATTTGAAGGAATAAGTGTAAAAAAACAGGAAGCATCCATGTTGTATGAGAAGAAAAGAACAATTATTACAACATGGATTTTTTTCTTGTCTAAAATATAAAATGAGGAAATTTCAAATACAGATACCAGGTAAGTCAAACAAAAAAGGTAAATTGATAAATGAAGTTTTCTTTTTCATTTCAATGTTTAAAAAAATTCCCTTCTTAGGAAGTTAATGTCTATCATTTCCAATCACCACCAAAAAGCAATTTATTTGGGCAAAGCTGTCCTATGTATGGATTTGGGGATATTGTTCTGTATAACCATCAACAAAATAGTATGTTTTAGGAAAAGTTTTATTTTTTGGCAAAGTATCTATAAAATAAAATCGTTGCAATCAAGTGATCAACAAAAAATCATTGAGATCCTAAAAATAAATTGTTCATCTTTCAAAAAAAATCATTGAGATCCAAAATTCACATCTATAGATGTAATTAAGGATAACTTTAATCAAAAGTTTTATGGCAGAGTGACATCAGACAGATGGTTAAACAGGAAATCCCAACCCTTGTTCCCCCATACAAACCCTGATTTAGCAATGATATACAAAATAAAATTCCTTAATGAGCCTTCCAGAATTCAGTTAAGAAGTCACAGTACCATACACAAGCAAAAAGCTGAGAAGAGCCGCATTAAAATGGTTAAGAAGAGAGAACTCTCTGGAGGAGAAACGGCAGGTAAATGACACCTTCCCAGCCAGCCCTCCCTCAGTCCAATTGGTCAGGCACTTGTGGGAGCTAGTCTGAAACTCTCCATCTGCCTTATGTGCAGATCAGCCCTGGATGGAGGTGCTTCCCTGAGTACCTGCCCTGCCTGGCCCTCTCAGTCCAGCAGCAGTCCAACTTTGCTAATGGGCAGACTGACCACACTTTCCTAGGCTTCCTTGCCTTCCCTCAGTGCAACTGACCAGCTGCTTTAAGGAACCTGCTCTGGGGCTTTCCACCTACACCAGTGGCTCAGCCCCAACACCCCCCTGTATATCCATCCCACCATACATGGTTGGCCCAACAGCAGTCTGACATTGCTGACTGGCCCTTCTCTCAGTGAGTCCCAGCAGAAGTACCTCATATCACACAAAGGGCATGTAGGGGCTAGCTGTGGGAATCTGCCATTGCTGTTAGGCAGAAAGGCGGGTCTCACCCACAGCCTACCAACAGCAACCACAGCTTAGCTGCAAAAGAGAACCATGCTCTGGTGAGCAGAGAGTCTTGAGCTTCTGGGCACCACAGGACACCCACTTCACAAAGCCATTACTTTCAAGACCAGGAGTCATAGCTGATCTATCTAATATAACAGAAGAAACACAGAGACCCAGACAAAATAAGGAGACAGAGGAATATGAGCAAAACAAAAGAACAAGATAAAACACCAGATAAAGGTTTAAATAAAAGGGAGATTAGCAATCTTCCTGATAAAGAATTCAAAGTAACTGTCATAAAGATGCTCAATGAAATGGGGAAATCAATTTAGAAGCTCAAAGAGAATTTCAGTGAAGAGACAGAAAATATAAAAACCATTTAAAGCTGAAGTATACATTAACCAAAATGAAAAGAAGGATAGAGGAGGCACAGGAATAAATAAACATGATGGAAGATAGAGAACTGCAGAGTAACCAAGCTGAGGAACAAGAGGAAAAAATAGTTTCTAAAAATGAGAAGATGCTCAGAGAGCTATATGACAACTCTCAATGAAACAGTATTTGAATAATAGGGGTCCAGAAGGAGAAGAGAGAGACAAAGGGGTAGAAAGTCTATGTGAAGAAGTAATAGATGCAAACTTCCCCAATCTGGGTAAGGAAGTAGACATTCAGGTCCTGGAAGTGCAGATAGCCCCTCACAAGAGGAACCACAGGAGGACAACACCAAGATATATAGTAATTAAGATGGCAAAGATTAAAGATAAAGAGAGAATCTTAAAAACAGGAAGAGAAAGGCAGACAATTACCTATAAGGTAAACTCCATAAGCTATTAGAAGACTTCTCGGCAGAAACTTTACAGACCAGAAGGGAGTGGTATGAAATATTCAATGTATTAAAAGGGAAAAATCTACAACGAAGAATTCTCTACCCATCAAAGTTATCATTCAGAATTGAAGGAGAGATTAAAAGCTTCTCAGATAAATGAAGGTTAAAACAATTCATCACCACTAAATTAGTCATACAGGATATATTAAAGGGACTTCTTTGGAAGGAAATGTTCGTAAGTCTTAGGTATTTTTAATCAGTGAAAATAAACCTACAATAAAGGTAGTGGATGAATTACTTACAAAGCACCTGGAATGTTCAAAAACAAAAGGAGTAAAACAAACATACACAAAATTAGGCAAAGTATATGCAGAAGATGTAGGTTATGACATTATATACCAAAGTGAGGAGAAGGACAAATAAAAAAGTAGTATCTTTAGATTGTGATTGAAATCGAGCAACCATCAACTAACTTATTATAGATATAGACTGCTATATACTTAGGAAACTATATACCTTATCGTAACCACAAACTTAAAGCCTGTAATAGATATATAAAAATTAAAAAGAAAGGAATCCAAGGATAACACTAAAGAAAACCATCAAATAACAAGAGTACAAGAGAGTAAGAAAGGAAGAGATGAACTACAAAAACATCCAGGAAACAATAAATTAGTAATAAGTACATACCTGTCAATAATTACCTTAAATGTAAATGGACTGATCAAAAGACATAGGGTGTCTGAATGGATAAAGGAGCAAGACCCATCTATATGTTGCCCACAAGAGACACACTTCAGACCTAAAGACTTACTTAGACTGAGTGTGAAGGGATACAAAAAGAATAAAAGGGAGAAAAAACCAGGAGTAACAGTACTTATATCAGACCAAATAGACTTCAAAACAAAGAAAGTAATAGGAGACAAGGACATTACATACTGATAAAGAGATCAGCCCAACAAGAGGATATAACAATTGTAAATATCTATGCACCCAACATAGGAGCTCCTAAATATATAAAGCATATCTAACAGACCTAAAGGGAGAAACAGACAGCAGCACAATCATCTAAAAGGATTTTAACCACCCCTCCCCCCATCATAATGTCAATGGGTAGATCATCCTGACAGAAAATAAATAAGGAAACACAGGCATTGAAAGACACATTAGACTTTACAAATATATACAGAAAATTTCACCCAAAAGTAGGGTACCCATTCTTAAGTGCACATGGAACATTATCCAGAGTACATACATATTAGGACAAAAAAAAAACTCTAAATTCAGGAGGATTGAACTTTTCAGACCATAATGGTATGAAACTAGAAATTAATTACATGAAGAAACCAAAACCCCACAAATACATGAAGGCTAAACAAAATGCATCTAAATAATCAGTGGATCAAGGAACAAATCAAAGAGGAAATCAAACAATACATGGAGGCAAATGAAAACAGAAATGCAACAGTTCGAAATATGTGGGATCCAGCAAAAATAGTTCTAGGGGAAGTACATAGCAATACAGGCCTACCCCAAGATACAAGGACATACCCAAATAAACTAAAGGAACTAGAAAAAGTATAACAGAAAAGGCCCAAAGTTAGTAGAAGGGAAATAATAAAGATCAGAGCACAAATAAGTACAATAGAGAATAATAAAACAATAGAAAAAAAATCCATGAAACCAGGAGCTGGTTCTTTGGGAAGTAAACAAAATAGACAAACTCCTATCCAGACTTGTCAAGAAAAAAGGAGGACACAAATAAAATCAGAAATGAAAAAGGAGAAATTATAACTGACACCACAGAAACTCAAAGGATTATGAGAATTCTATGAAAAATTATGTGCCAGTAAACTAACAACCTAGAAGAAACGGAAAAATTCCTAGAAATGTACGTTCTTTCAAGAGACTCAGGAAGAAACAATATCTGAATAGACCAATTACCACCAGTGAAATTTAATTTGTAATAAATAAAACTCCCAAAAAACAAAAGTCCAAAACCAGATGGTTTCACAGGTGAATTTTACCAAACATTTAAATAAGAGCTAATACTCATCCTTCTAAAGGTATTCTAAAAAATAGAAGATGAGAGAATACTCCCAAATTCATTCTATGAGGCCAGCAGCACTCTAATGCCCAAACCAGGCAAAGACACTACAAAAAGAAAAGAAAAGAATATTATAGACTAATAGCCTCAACAAAATATTGGAAAACTGAATTCAAAAATACATCAAAAGGATCATCCATCATTCATGACCAAGTGGGATTTATTCCAGGAATGAAAGGATAGTACAATATTTGTAAACCAATCAGTGTAATACACCACATAAACAAAAGGAAGGATAAAAACTATATGGTTATCTCCATAGATGCTGAAAAAGCATTTGACAAAATTCAACATACATTCATGATAAAAACTTTAACAAAATTGACATAGAGGGCACATACCACAACATAATAAAGGCCATGTATGACAAACCCACAGCTAACATCATACTCAATAGCGAAAAGCTGAAAGATTTTCCTCTAAGATCATGAATAAGACAAGGATGCCCACTTTCACCACTTTTACTCAACATAGTATTAGAGGTCCTAGCCACAGCAGTCACACAAGAAAAATAAATAAAAGGCATCCAGATTGGTAAGGAAGAAGTAAAACTGTCATTATTTGCTGATGACATGATACTATATATAGAAAACTAAATAATCACCAAAAATCCTATTATAATTAAAAAGTGGATTCAGCAAAGACACAGGATACAAAATCAACATACAGAAATCTGTTGCATTCCTATAGACTAATAGTGAACTAGCAGAAGGAGAAATCAAGTAAATAATCCCATTTACAAGTGTATCAAAAAGAATAAGATATATAGGAAGAAACCTAACCAAGTAGGTAAAAGACCTGTACTCTGAAAACTCTAAGTCGCTGATGAAAGAAATTGAAGAAGACACAAATAAATGGAAATCTATTCCATGCTCATGGTTAGGAAGAATTAATATGTCAAAATGGCCATCGTACCCAAAGCAATTTACAGATTTAATGCAACCCCTATCAAAATACCAATGGCATTTTTTCACAGAACTAGAGAAAATAATCCTAAAATTCATATGGAACCAGAAAAGACCCTGAATAGCCATGTCAGTCTTGAGAAAGAATAACAAAGCTGTGGGTATCATGCTCCCTGACTTCAAGCTATACTACAAAGCTACAGTAATCAAAACAGTATGGTACAAGCCGAATAGATACACAGATAAATGGAACAGAATAGAGAGCCCAGAAATAAACCTATGCGTATATGGTCAATTAATATATGACAAAGGAGGCAAGAATATACAGTGAGGAAAAGACAGTCTATTCAATAAATGGTATTGGGAAAAATGGACAGCTACATGCAAGAGAATGAAACTGGACTATTGTCTAACACCATACACAAAAGAAAACTCAAAATGGATTAAAGACCTGAATATAAAATATGAATCTGAAAAACTCTTAAAACAGCCAGAAATCTCTTGAATATAATAAGCATGACTAATTTTTTCCTGGATGTGTCTCCCCAGGCAAGGGAATCAAAAGCAAAAACAAACAAGTGGGACTACCTCAAACTAAAAGGCTTCTGTTACAGCAAAGGAAACCATCAACAAAACAAAAAGGCAAACTACAATATGGGAGAATATATTTGCAAATGATATATCTGATAGGGGGCTAACATCCAAAATATATAAAAAACTCGTATGACTCAATCCAAACAACCCCAAATAACCCAATTAAAAAATAGGCAGAGAACCTGAATAGACATTTTTCTGAAGACACAGATGGCTAACAGGCACACACAAAGATGCTCCACATCACATAATCATCAAAGAAATGGGACTCAAAACCACAGCAATGCATATTACCTCAAACCAGTCAGAATGGCCACTATTCAAAAGATGAGAAATAATAAGTTTTGGCAAGGATGTGGAGAAAAGGGAATACTCCTACACTGTTGGTGAGAATGTAAATTGGTGCAGCCACTGTGGAAAGCAATATGGATGTTCCTCAAAAACCTACCTTAGACATATCAATTGACCCGGTAATTCCACTTCTAGGAATTTACCTAAAGAAAACAAAACCTCTGATTCAAAAAGATATATGCAGCCCTATGTTTATTGCCACATTATTTACAATAGCCAAGATATGGAAGAACCAAAGTGTCCATCAATAACTGAATGGATAAAGAGGATGTGGTACATATGTACAATGGAATATTGTTCACCTATTAAAAATAAAATCTTGCCATTGTGACAACATAAATGGACCTACAGGGTATTATGCTAAGTGAAATAAACCAGGCAGAGAAAGATAAATACTACATAATTTCACTGATATGTGGAATCTAAAACCAAAACAAAATGGTGAACTTTGTGCTGTGAGTGGTGCAGAGTGTGCAGGTCTTGGTCTGCAGCCTGCACACTACCTCAGTGCCCATGGTGTCCTTCCCTCTGAGGCCCTGGGGGCTGAGGGTGGGTGCCATCTCGATGCTGTGTACAGGCCCCACTCTGCTTTCCATGCATAAATTCACCATTCACAAATTCATAAATTTCCTGTGCAAATTGCTGATTCCCACTGTTCTGATACAAAATGGTATCAGAACAGTGGGAATCAGCAATTTGCACAGGAGGCTGTGGGAGATATTGTTTACTGTAGTCTGCTTGAAGTTGGGACAAAATTGAACAAACAAGATGAGTTTGGAGCTTTGGAAAGTGTAAAAGTTGCTAGTGAACTCTATTTTCTATCTGGAGAAATAACTGAAATAAATGAAGCCCATGCAGAAAATCCCAGAGTTGTCAACAAGTCTTGTTATAAAGATGGTTGACTGATCAAGATGACACTGATTAATCCTTCAGAATGAAATGAACTAATGAGTGAAGAAGCATATGAGAAATACGTAAAATCTACTGAGGAGTGAAAATGGAAACCCTAAATGAACTGGTATGAAACAAATTAATCTAGCATAATTGTCTTAAATTAGCGGTGGAAAGAAAATTTTAAAGAGCAACTTTTAGCAGGACCAATGGAAAAAGAAACTACTGTAAATATGCTGCTGGAAGAAATAGCCCTTAATTTTCTAATGATTGCAGATAAGCACAATACACATCTTTTCCACAGTACCCTATGATTTTTAGGCTAGGCTACAGTTATAATATTGAGAAGCTAAAATTATCTTCGTAAAAGCTAGTAATAAAAATTATATAATTGGGGGATTCAAGATGGCGGCATGAAAGGTGACACGGAGAACTCCTCCCAAAACCACAAATAGTACAAAAATATAGTTAATTAATACAACTAACCCTAAAACAGCAAGAAGAAAGAAGGCTGAACCATACTGCATACAGAACTCACAAACAGAGCAGACCTCACAAAACAGGGTAATGTACAAAAGCCTTAATCTGGCGGGACCCAAGCTCTTCCCCCACACCAGCTCACTGGCAGGAGGAAGAGAAACAGATCAGGGAGGGGGTGGAAGCCTGGGAATGCTGAACACCTAGCCCTGGAGATTTGCTTTGTGAGCGGAAGCCTATATTGTGTGGTGCTCTGGACATTGGGGAGCTCGGACGGGCAGAGGGCCTGGGACACTGACGTTCCAACCATTGGTGGAGGACGGGATCCACACCTGGCCACTCTGCGTCAGAGGCAGGGTGGGCGGTCTGAGAGGCTTCCTATCAGTGAGAGGGCTGTTGGAGGGGTGGGGTTTGCACGGAGCCTGCTGCACGGAGAAGGGAGAGCTGGACAAGGTCATCTTGGTGCACTCAGCCCAGCTGGTTGGGAACTTTCAGGTGCTCCATCCCCCTGGCTGCCTCCTCAGCTCCAAGGGTCCCCACTGTGACACAGAGCCTGCTGAGCCTTCCTACTGGCCTGCAGGCACATGATCACAAACCGGCAGTCACTGCTCTGGCATCAGGCCAGTCAGAGGGAGGTCCCGCCTACAACAGCTAGAGATGCAAAGCACGAGACTTACACGTGGGTGCTTGGCCCAATGGCCTGACACTGGAGACAGGCACTGCAGTTGGGAATCAGGAAACAGATCTTTCCTCTCCCCAGACACCATCTCTGCTCCCCTATGACCCCTAACCTCATTCAAAGGGCTAAGAGCTCCAGAAACTGGAGTTTCCGCACAGTAGTGGTCACCACACAGAAATATGAAATGTCAAAAGAACATGGCTCAGACGAAAACTCACAAACCCCAGAAAGAGGGCCAAATGAAACCAAACTTACCAATCTTCCTGAAAGAGAGTTCAAAACAAAAACTACAAACATACCTATGGAGATACAGAAAAATATTCAAGAACTCAGGAATGAATTCAAGTTGGAGATTCAATAATTAAGAAATTCCATATCTGAAATTAAACATACAATGGAGGGATTTAAAAGCAGATTAGATGTAGTAGAAGAGATGGAAAATGGAATAGAAATTAGAGAAGAGAAATACAAAGAAGCTGAGGCACAGAAAGAAAAAAGGATCTCTAAGAATGAAAGAATATTGAGAGAACCGTGTGACCAATCCAAAAGGAACAATATTCGCATTATGTGGGTACCAGAAGAAGAAGAGAGAGAAAAAAGGATAGAAAGTGTCATTGAGGAGGTAATTGCTGAAAATTTCCCCAATCTGGGGAAGGAGATAGTCTTTCAAGCCATGGAGATGCACAGATCTCCCAACACAAGGGACCCAAGGAAGACAACATAAAGACATATAATCATTAAAATGGCAAAGATCAAGGATAAAGACAGACTTTTAAAAGCAGCTACAGAGAGAAAAAAGATCACATACAAAGGAAAACCCATCAGGCTATCATCAGACTTCTCAACAGAAACCTTACAGGCCAGAAGGGAGTGGCATGATATATTAATACAATGAAGCAGAAGGGCCTCGAACCAAGAATACTCTACCCTACAAGGTTATCATTTAAATTTAAAGGAGGGATTAAACAATTTTCAGGTAAGCAAAAGCTGAGAGAATTTACCTCCCACAAACCACATTTACAGGGCATTTTAGAGGGACTCCTATAGACAGAAGTATTCCTAAGGCTAAATAGATGTCATCCAAGGAATAGACAAAGAGTACAGAACATGATTCATAAAAAACAAAGAATGGACCCAAACCCTGGTGGTAGGATGGAAAGCAGTGCCCCCCTTCTAATAATGTGGAATTTCAGCTTCCACTTTGCAGTGGGTTCCTGCTTTGGCTAGCATGGAAATCAGTTTGTAAAGCCTTGCAAAGAGATAGAGAAGTATGCTGAGAGGCAATAGGAAGCCAGCAAGCATTTGCCATAACTCTTCTTGTAATGGGTAATCAAGCCGTTATTATATACTCTTACTGAATGAGCATTTTGCATACTTCTTATTTCTTCAAACCCCTTTATTATAATCAAAGCTGCTTTGGTGGTGCTTTGGTTAATGCTCAGGAGACAATTCTCATATGAGGCCATTATTTTCAAAGTATACTTTTCAGTGTCCAAAATATTTCCACCCCTAACACTATACAATCTGTAAGGTCAGAATGCCAAGATCTATTATCTCCATTGCTATAAAGGGGAAAGGGGAAGTGACTTGCCCAAAGCCACACTCCTCACAAATGGCTCATACAGACCAAGAACCCATGTCTTCCAACACTTGGCAGCATTCTAGCCTCCAGCAGGAAACCACCTGCTCAGACAGTGTCTCGTTATTTACTCCTCCCCCTTGGAGGATAAAGAAATCAATGTTCCTTTATGCATTTGGACAGATGACCCCATGTACTTGTCCCCACCTCCCCTTCTCTCTTCCACCTGGCATGCAGGTGTTAAAGAACATTGAACTTTCAGCCTCCTGTTTTAAAGGAACAGGACGTGAAAAAGCACATCTATCAATCCAGGGTGATGGAGAGTAGAAAAAAAATCTCTTCCTGAATTTTGCTGCTTGGAAATTTCTTCTAGAACATGTGAGGAAAGAAGTGAATAGCTTAAGGTGGAAAAGATGAGCTAATATGGGGGATTCACTCCCCAGACTAGAGTCTTGCCAGTAACGTAGATAACAAAATATTTCAGAGAAGAGACGAGCAGCAAATAAACCCCCAGAAGAATAAAGAATTACCTCCTCACAGATGTCTCCAAAAACAGAACTACAAAAGACATGAAATGTATGCTGCTTATATCTGACATAGGAGGCATGCATAGCATAAACTAGCACTTGAAATCTGCTGATATTAAAAAGATTTTTTTAAAGGGCCAAATGAGTTCCTCTTGAATAATTCTACCATTGTGTCTACCAAGCTCAAACTGACTTTTCTGTAGAATAATATATGAACATCTTTGATTGGAAAATTGTGTGTGTGTGTGTGTCCATACTATGCATAAAAACTGGCATCTTAGTTTGAACTCTCACCCACCTCTCATTTGGAAAATGGCAATGGCCTTGAACCCTGTCTGCCCTTTGTCTGGTGCCAGTCTCCACACTGCCATCTAAAAGGCAGATCTGGCCACATCCCCACTTTGACAGCAACCCACTGAGGGGATCCCCATTGCCCAAAGGAGAAAGCCTACCTTGGAGACATAAAGTCCTTGGCCTCCTGCTTCAATCTCAGTGATCATTTCCTGCCTCACAGCTTATGCTCCAGCAACATGAGGCTCCCGTCCACACCATGCAGGTTCTCGGCCATGACTGTGCTCACATTGAAGCTCTGCCAGGACGCAGCCTGCCCTCTGGGAAGGCTACCCTAACACAAAACACACCCTACCTTCTTCTGCTTCTCCCACAAAGCCCAGAGCACGTCTGCACCTAGCACTTACAATGGTCTGTTTTTGTGTCTAAGTTTGCTACTATCCTTTTTTTTTTTAACTTTCTTTTGGGAAATTATATACATCAAAAACTGCCCAAATTTTGAGGATCAACTTGCTGAATGTTTACAAATTTTAACCAGCATCCAGAACAAGAAGGGGCCATTATATTTTTGAGGGCAGAGGCTGAAGTTGGTTCATCTATAACCTCAGCCCCAAGTATAGGGACTAGGATGCAGCATGTACCTGACAAATGGTTGTTGAATGAATCAGTGAATGGTTATCTCCCTGCCTCTTTCTCTCCATTTGATCCACATACCTTTTCTATCAATTCCCCCTTTACCTGAGTTGCCTAAAGGATAGTTCAGGATTTCCTGTCTGGGCTTCGAGAGCCTGAAGTCTGAGGGACGAGGCTGTGAAGAAATGGTGGTGGTCAGGAGTACAGAGACAGGGAGAAGCTAAGTGCCAAACCTGGATATGCAACTTGGTAAGATCCAAGGCCTGGCCACAAGACACCATGGAAGTCTTTTCTCTTCATGGACCTGAGGCTATCGTTGCAGCTGCCAAAGCAGGTCGCAGTACTTAATATCAGTTAAGAACAAAAGAAGAAGTCAGAGAATTGTATATTTCAGCCTTATTGCATTAGATAGAAAGGAGAAGGAACAAGTGGTATTCATGTCTTCCACCCACAGCTCCTGGTGCCAGGGACCAGTGTCACCATCAGTCAGCAGCCAGCGCCATGACTGAGAAGGGAAGAGTCCACTCTCCCCACGCCCATGGGAGCAATTGTGGGATGTGTCACCCCGAGCGGGAGCTTCCTGAGTATGAACATCCTCATCTGCGTACTTCTCCGTGAAGTGCACAACAGGAAAGAATAAACCTACCACTTATTTAGTACTTACTATGTGCCAGGCACTATGCTAAGTAACCACTTACACATATTATCACTTTATTCTTCAAAGTTACTCATCCCAGGTAGGTGATACCACCTCCATTTTACAGATGAGAAAGCTGAGCAAATATAAAGCTGGGGCTCACACCTGTATCTTTCATCCCAAGGCCTATGATGATAATCCCTCTGCTCTAGTGCCAGGGCTAGCTCTCCTTCGCCTACATCCCTCCTACTAAGGAGATCGACAGTGCTGAGGCTGAGAAGCCCTGATCGTGAGGACTTCCCCAGATGGACCCGTGAACCCAGGAACTCCCCATGGACTGGATCCGCCTGCAGTTGGGCCTCATGAGTGGGGCACGAGCAAGTGCCTCTTGAGGGCTCACTGCACAGTCTCAGTCTCACTGCTGGGAGCCCAAGTCCAACATTACTCAGGACTGCAGCCTGAATTAGTACAGCAGGTTTCCTCCCGTGGACTCAGGGCTCTTCGCTGACGTCCACACAAGGCCTTATTTTGGGGAGGTCCACAGTGCTCAAGGATTGAAGCACAGACAACACCCATTCCTCCCCATGGGCCGGGAGACAGGTTCTTCTGAAATGGCTGAGAACTGTTCTCTAGAGGGGCACTCCTGAGATCAGCTGGGATCTCCTTAGCAAATGGCTCAGCATGAGAGAGAGATATTCCACCTGGCCTGATGAGTGGGGCGTGGCATCCTGGGACCCACCCGACATCCGGAGAGCCCCAGGCAGAGACATTCTGGCCCTCTTCAGGCTAATGACCAAGCCAAGGAGCCTCACCAGCATCTGGGCCCTGGCCTGAGCACAGACACAAAGCCACCCTGCTCCCCAGCCCAGACCTCTGATGAGCCCCGCCTGCTCCCCCCACAACTCAGACGTCCCTGTTTACATTCTACTCACTAGCCAGACCTAATCCCTGGGCTCCGGATCTGCACTTAATCCTGTTTCTGTATATCTTCTAGATCAATACATGTTAATAATAGTCATCACTGTGGGTAAGAACTGTGTTTGAGGAATTCTGAGCCCTTCAGGTTTGGTGCCAACGGGAGAAAAAATGGAAACGGAAACCCAAACATTTACAAACATTCTAGAACGTTTAGTTCAGGCTGCCCTACGTAAATAAGAGAGAGCCCAGGAGATACTCATTTTCCTGAGACTTACTTATTTAGTCCCAAATAAGGCTGGCTTAAAAAACAAAATCCGGGTCACCAGTCCCTGCTTCTCTCTCCCTTCTCGGGGCCATAAGATCTTTTCCATGTAGTTTACTTCAACACTATTGTATTTCTTCTGTGCTTTGAAACTGAGCCCCTCTCTTTGATGGATATTAGCAAAACGTGCTTTCGTGTCTCTCTAATGAACTTTCACTTGGAAAATACCCCAACCAAGGAAGATGCTAGAAGTGTAGTGATATTTTGTTTAAAGCAACGAGAGACCTCTTTTCTGGTTTCCTCCTCTTTGGTCCACCCCAGAGAATAATCAGCCAAGAATCACAGATGGGATCATTTACAGTTTTACTTTCAAGCTCCCCGGCCCCTTCAGATTGTGTTCACTTGGTCAAAGACTTCAGACCAGCAGGGTGGGCCTCCTGACAGCCCCATCTTGCTGGCTCTCAGATACTCTGATGGGGATTCAATCCATGCTGATCTGTCAGAAAATGATTGATAGAGAGGCTTCTTTGTGATGCTGGTGGTGAACTTGAGAGGACGGAAGAGTTCAGATGTGGCTGCAGTGTTCTTCAGGAGACCCATCATCCCTTGCCTGGAGGAGCCCAGGATAGCCGTCCCGCAGGAATTACTCGCTAAACCAAAGGAAAATCCACCCAAAATGATAGCTTTGTGCCATAGTGAAAACCCTCTTTAGTGGGCTGTTATTTCTTTTTTTTAACAACTGAAAAGAGCCTGTGGGGAACAGTTTTCTAAAATACAGTAGACATTCATTTTCTAAGTAAAACTAAGGAAAGAGGAAATAAGTGAGCAACGAAACTTTAAACCATAAATGTGCCCAGGTTGGGCATTTACTTAGGGAGAGATTAGCTATAATAATTAGTGTTTTAGTGAACAAAATTGTGTAAAGCTGGACAATTTACCAGAGATCAAACACATTCGTCATGAGCACCAAGCAATCATTGGGGCCAAGGAGGAAAAGGAATGGATTGGACCTCAGGAAACCTGTGTTTTTCTCCTTGTTTAGTCACTTGTTAGTTGTGAAGGTTTGGACAAGTCTTTGCCTTTTGACTTTCTGCTTCTTCATCTATAAAATGGGGACATCTGGGTTCTGTCCTTCATGAGGGTTTGCTCTTGGAATCAAACACGGCCATGTAGGTGACACTGATATGTGACTGGTTACTACCACCTTTGGTTTGTGGACTTTGGAAGCCAGATCCCCTCCTTGGTCAATGGCTCTCACAGGTATAATGTCCCAACTCAGGGGGAAGGATTTCTCGCCCACTGCTTTTGCTCGTGATGTCGGCTCTATCTGGAATGCCCAACTACCTTTTCCCTCTTCTCTATCTCCCAAATGCACTTCTCTCTCAAGGATCATTAAACAGTTCCTCCATAAGCCTTCTTTGATTCTTCTGCGCCCAGTAAAAATGGCCACGCCCCTACTACAGCGCTTCATCTCTTATAACCTTCAGCTGTCTTTGTCTTTACTCAGTCATTTCTGTCCACAGTGTGACCTTTCCTCCCCTTCTGCTCTAATGTGGAGGCCATGTCAGCAGTATTTCAGTACAGAGACAAGCATGACACCTGGCACTCAATGCATATCCTCACTAATTATTTAAGAAATGAGCACTGCTATCGTTGCATTTCTTCATCCATATTTTATTCAAAAGCAACTACATGTAGTTCTCACATGGCACAGTACCATGTTCACTGAAACTGGCCTATATCAGACCCGTGTTCTCACTTTGCGGTTACCACGGCTCTGGGCCAAGCGAGGACTCCGTTCTCATGCGCACAGGCTTTAGTTAACCGGTACTGTGCAAAGAGGATTGCCTGTATACCTAAACAATAAATATAAAACATAAACGTAACCCATCTGATCATGTGGGGGAAAAACATACTAGCAAGTTGCGTGCATTGAGGGCAGCCAGTTGCATATATTAAACACAGGACTCAAATAGCATCTCATAAATCAGAGTCCTGGCAGGAAACAGCAAGGCGTGTCCAGCCTCAGGGCAGGAGGGGCTTTAGTGATTGCATGACCATGTCGTTCCCATTTCAGAACAGTTAGAGTGGCTTAGGGAAGGCTATTTATGAAAATCATTTCTGGGGACAAGAGGCAATGTGAAATGCCTAGCTTAAATGCTGAAACATGGTCACTTCTGGAATATTTTAGTAGCTTCTGGGACAATGAGACAGAATAATCTGTATGGTCCCAGGAATGCCTTAAAACCCCCTAAAATTGAATAAACATCGGCCTCCTTGGCGTCCTGCTGCTTCCCACAGTGAACACTGTTGATTTGCAGAGATACTCACAAAATGATATATTTTAAGCCACTAAAGTACCATGACACTGCGCAGCAGATCTATTTTAAAGCTAAACATGCTAAATTGACGTACTCTGCAATAGAAAGGGACACAAAACAGAAATGATGGAAGATGACAATAAACATGCATTTAGGCAACTTTAGAGGGAGTCAGGCTGTCTGATAACGCTGAGGCTGACGCAGAGCTCGGACCGCAAGGGAGAACCTTAAGGCTGTGCTTCCAGTACAGCTGCTGAGCTCCAGGAGGCTTCCGAGAAGTGACTTCGCTGCTCGCCCTCATTCCCAGCATGCTCACCGAAGGTCAAGGTGAGGACTACAGTCAAAATCCACCAAAGGCAAGACGGAATGGACTAAATGTCGACCTCTCTGAGACTCCCCTTGTGGTCAAGTGAGAAGGGTCACGGCGGGGGGCCAGGCGCTCCAGAGCCACTCCTACCATGCTGGGACCCTTGAACAAATGCACCTGCTCACCTCATTTTATTTCTTTCCCTATAAAATGGAACTCATGACCCTTTGCTGTGCAAGGCTGTTGTGTGGATTGAATGAAGATGTATATGAAAACACTTGTGTAAAGATCTGAACAAGAATAAAGGATTCTTAACACCACTGTCAGTGGGTACTTGGTAACCAATCCCACACTAGCTTCTGAGTAGAGACAAGCAGTTAGACCATCATGAAAGAAACACAAGACCCTGTAGTGAGTTGGATTGTGTCCCCTGAAAAGATATGTCCAAGTCCTAATTGCCAGCACCTGTGAATGTGAATTCATTTGGAAACAGGATCTTTGCGGATGTAAGTGAGCTAAGGCTCTCTTCTTATAAGGACATGAGTCATTGGATTGGGATGCCTCCCGCCCCAAAATCTAGTACAACCTCATCTTCACTTAGGGTGGACCCTAATCCAGTGTGACTGGTGTCCTTGTAGGAAAAGGAAAGCATCATGTGAAGACAGAGACACACAGGGAGAATGCCATGTGATGACAGAGGCAGCAGCTGGAGGGATGGAGGGCACACCAGGGAGTGCCAAGGATTGCCAGCCACCACCAGAAGCCAGCAAGAGGCCAGGACAGATTCTACTCGGTCTGAAAGGGAGCATGGTTTGCTGATAACTTGATTTCAAACTTTTACCTTTAGAACTGTGGGAGAATAAATTTTTGCTATTTAAGCCACCCAGTCTGTGGTACTTTGTATGGTAGCCATTGGGAACAAATACAGATATCTATTTTCCTCTGCCCTGCTCCATTTATTCTTGTTACATTTACCTTGTAAGACCTCTCTAAACTCCAGAATGAAATTCCACCTGTAATACAATGTATACTTCAGTGTTTTGTTTCTAAAGAGCTGTGCCATTGTTTCAGCAACTTCTGCTAAGGCCTCTTTAGGGAACTGCTTACAGTGCGCCTTTGGGACTGGCGCTCCTGGAACTACCGTAAGCGAGCGGTCTGGCTGGTCCTCCTGGGAAACACATATTCTTGGGCCAGCTGGAGAGGAAGCGGCTTTCTGCAGAAGGGCTGGCTGTGACAGATGAAGAACACCATGATACTCTTTTGAACAGCCTATTGTGGACTTGTCACTGCCCCTCTCCTTTAGTCTGACAGAGAGTGGGTCCGTAGAGCTTTCTTCCAGCTCAGTTCCCCAACAGAATCTAACCCTACCTTGTTTGGAGGCTGCACCAACAGGTAAACACTTGCATCCGTGGAGTGATCCCTGGACAGGAGTCAAGGACCTTGTGATCTGCTCCCAGTTTTGCCACCTACCAGCTCTCCCAAATCTGCATCTATAAAATGGGTATATCACTTCCATGACCCAGCGTGGTCCTGAGCCACCCTGACAAGAACATGGACTGGCACGGAAAATTGTGAAGTGCTGTGCAAATGAAAAGTGGTGAAATCATTATCACCTTCGTCCTGCCCCAGTTGTCAACGCGTGGAGGTGGGGGATAGGGGCAGGGTGGGAGGGGGGTGCGGGATCCTCCAAGGAGACCAGGAAAACTGGATCAAAGTGACCAGCTGTTAAAAAGAGGAGTCAGCTGTAGGGCCTGATCGGCTGTATTGGCTGCCCAGGGGGAGAACAGTTGAGATGAGCTCTCCCGGTGGGTAATAAAATGAGTCCATGTAGGGAGGCAACAGGATGTATAAAGCCCAGGAGCCTGATCTGTTTCTGAGATCAAACAGAGCAGCATTGTGCCGGGGTGTGGAGCTGATGTCAGCGTCTAGAGTGCTGGTCGGAATCGCCCTGGTTACGCAGCTGGACCGGAATAAGGCAAGTCTGTATCTGAACTCATTAATTTTTACAACCAACTGAACTGTTCTGCCTTTTTGGGGAGGGAGGGGTTCAGAGAGGGTGCAGGGGGAGAACAAGGGAAAGAAGGGAAAGGGAGGGGCTAGTATGTATGGAACAGGGGGCTTCCCACCAGCAGACACTGTCTCATTATTCCCCAGCAGCCCCCTGGACAGTTAGGCAGGGCCGCTGCGGCAGGTCCCGCCAGCAGGGGGGAGAGAAGCCAGCCAATGAAACGTAAGGATAATCAGAGTGGCACAAGCCGCTCCTAGGAGTTCAAGTTATGTCAATGTTTCCATTATATGCCTCACTTTTCAGGGTTTATAACGGAGCTATAAAAACTCACGCCAGCTGAGAATTTGGCAGGCCAGGTCGAGCAAAGGAGGGACTGTTTTTTAATTCAATTCAGCTGCTGGTAACTCGGGTGGGGGAGCACACTGTACATTTGAATAACTCAAAGGGCTGGTTTAAGGTACTGAGCACTATTTTGCTATCTGATGCCCTCTCCTCCTGCGACTGTCATTCCTTTGTGCTATTGCAAGAGAAACAGCATTATATAAATACACCCCAAACCCTTTCTGAGCTGAGAAGCTACCAGCGCTCTCCAAGGGCTAGCTAATTCAGCTTTTCTCCATTCCTGAGAAGTATATGGCTCAACCACCTTTCAGCAACATGCAAATCATTTCATTCAAAACTCTAAACAAGAAAATGTGAAGCCTCTGCAAGAGAACTGTTTGATGCAAGAGCTATTCCAGGCACATCCCAATATTTGGGTCAGCCCTTTCACATTGTTGTAACACGATTTGACTTGATTGGTAAGTATGATCTCCATCAAATAGGTGGGTTTGTTGGTCTCTCAGACACAGAGAGAAGAGAGATTTCTCCATATTTTACCCTGTAGTGTCTGATTCAGCCAGAGAACCCAAATCCTTCTGGGTTCTTAGCAGTCCTGTGCATAGACCTCTCCCACCATGAAGCCTTCTTTGACTCTCCCGTAGAAGTCCTTCCTCTCTCTTATCTTTGGTCTCCTATCTGCTCTTTTCCTATAGTAAAATTAAAAAATTAAATGTATAATTTAATTGCTGTGTTATCTTTCAGTCATTTGTGTATATTTCATACATTTTATCTCTGTAGGATGAACCCCTTCTGACAGTCCTGAGCTTATTAATCTCTGTCTACTCCAAAGTGCCAAATTTGGATAATATCTGCTTAGTAATGTGGATGGAATTATCACTCAAATAATTAATAGACAATCACAAGCCAGGTGGCTGACAGCAGAAGTACAAGCAAAGCTCAGAACAGATAGGTACTTATCAATTCCTTTCTCCGTAGTAGATAAGAAGACAGCACATCAAATCGATTCTTTACCTTGTTACTGAGAGTAACACTAAAAAAGTTATAAGATGTGGGGGTCAAGGTCTATAACCAGAAAATAGTAATAAAATACAAGCAATAGCATATAGGTACACATATACGTACATAATTATGTTGACATATAATAATAAAAACAAATAAAACCACATATGTCCATGTACACATAATTATATTAACCTGCATGAACAATGAGGTAAGTATATTTTATCAATATGCACTGCTTTTACTCTCTGTTGTAACCCAAATCTCAGCCCCTAATGCTATGACAAGTGCTTTTATAAACTATGGATAAGTAACTGTATAAATGGATGGCATTGATATACTGTAGCACATAGAACATTCAATAAAAATGAATCAACTAAAGGTAATTTCACTGAGATAAATAATACTTCTTCATACATTAAAGGAAATATTGCTAGTGATAGAAGTTAATTTAGGTTCCATCATAAATACCGAACTCTGATCAAAGAGCTAGTAATAAATGGGATTTCAGCCTTCCATAGGGGTTCAGAGGGTATCAGTGCATTGCCCTAATCAGGCAGTGGGAGATTAGACATATATGTTAGTGTCATCAGAGGACTGATCTCTCCAACATATTTGCACTAAGTGTGACAGCTTGAGGTAGCAGAGCTGGGAGGGCCCACACAAGATGAATGCGTGGGTGAGGTAAGAAGATATATCAGAGTAGGAGGCTGGGATTGGTTTACAAAGAAGTGTAGGTCCAGATGCATTTTCTGGAAAATTTCTAGTATTGCTCTGTAATTTTGGTTTGATTAGAACTTCAAGGTCTTCAGAAGTTTAGGAGTATAACTGAAGTGCACGTCCACAAGTTAGAACACAAAGCTAATTTAAACTGCTTCTTTCTGTAAGGAACAAAATGTGAACAAATGCAAGATTGTCCATTACAGAAGACATATATCAAAGTCCAAAGGTTTTATTTATATATATAACTGTAGGTGGCATTAATTACCTGAATAATTAATAAATGACAGCCAGAAGTCAGATAGCTGACCACAGAGGTACAAGTAAAGCTCAGAACAGATAGGACTTATCACTTCCTTCTTCCTTAATAGAAGGGAAAACAGGATAACATATACAGGTAGGAAGCAATAATTAGAAGGGCTAAGCTATATGTCAGTGAAAAATGCCAAGGGCTTATAATCAAGAAACTTGAATTGGAATTTAAGTTCTACGACTATATGTCGTGTGTCACATTCATTTTTCTGAACCTCTGTGTCTTCATCTATAAAATGGGGTCAGTTCTAACTATGCCACCAACATCATAGAACTATAATAGGTTCCATCAGTCAGGAGTGTGTTTGGCTGCAAGTAACACAAAAATGGATTACAGTAGTTTCGACAAGTGAGAGTGTATCTTTCTCACATAGAACAAATTGAGGCAGGCAATGCAGGGCTTGCAGCTCAGCAATGCCTTTGGGGACCCAGGTTCTTTCTTTATGTGTGTCTGAACATCCTTGCCATGTGGGTCCTCTGCCTCGTGTTTGTCCTCTCTTGGTCACAAGATAGCTGCTGTAGTTTCAGCAACATGTACACATTCAGGAAAAAAAGGCAAGGGGCAGAGCCATTCCTCTCATCAGTCTTTGTCAGTGAATTCACCCCCACATCTCTTTAGACACTATGGGGCACTTGTCCACCTGCAGGTCAATCAGTGGACAAAAGAACGGAGATTACCGTGACTGACTTAGTCCCATCACCATTCCTCTTCTGGCACTGAGTTAGAGACAAAGCAAAGAATCTTCCTGTGCTGCTAGAACAACTCATGGCTCTGTCAGCAGGGAAGAGGGATGGCTGTTGGGTAAGTAAACAACAGGGTCTACCCCAGGGTAAAACATGATAAAGTCGAGGTCCTCAGAGTGTCGTCCCCACATCAGCAGCATCGGCAGTATCTTGGGACTTGTTAGAAATGTGAAGTCTCAGGCCCCACCCCAGATCTACTGAATCAGAAAGTCTGGGGTGTGCTCAGCAAGCTGTGTTTTAACAAGATCTAACAAGATGCTCATTCAAGTTTGAGAACGGCTGGGATAAAGTTGAGAAAAGACTTATGTTACTGAAATGTATTATTCATCAGAGCTCTCCTGTGGGAAGGGGAGGAGAGAAGAGGAGAGGGAAGGAGAAGCATCTCACCTTTACTAGTACTACTAAACATGGGCAAAATCCTTGGTGCCTTCACCTGTCTCTAACTTAATCTGCACAAACCCCATTTTCACAGATGAGAAAATGGAGTATCAACAAGGTTAACTGACTCCATAGTTATCCACCTGGTGAATAATGCAGCTCAGAGTCAGAGTTCGGTCTGAGTCCAAGACAGTGAACTTTCAACTGTTACACCTAAAACGGAGGAAGCCTGGTCAACTTAGAATGACTCCATTTATAAAAATGTGATTGAAAAGTAACCCTTACTGTTCCTTTACTGGGCACGCAGAGCCCTCTGCAGCTCTGCTCTGGTCTATCTTCCATCCTTACCTTCACCACAGCCCCCACCTTCCCCCACTCCAGTACACACAGCTGGGGTCAGAGCCATACCTGACCTCTCCCCATTTCTTGGGCATGCGATGTAGGTCAAGGCCTCAACTCAGTTCCTACTCCCTGGAATGCCCTCCCCTCCCTTTTCTGCCTGTTGAACTTTATTCTTCTGTAAATAATTAAACAACTAAAATTGGCCCTCTCTGAGTGTTCATGATATAGTGCATGGAACCAATTGAGCATTCGATAATTGTGTCATAAATGAATGCAAGAATGCCTCATTCGAATTCTTCCTCTACCAAGAGGCACCTCCAAGTTTTCCTTTCTAACCCAACACATTTTTTGTGTGCATTTCTAATTTCTCAGTCTGTCCTGTGATGAGATGATACATATGCCTCTGTCTCCCAGCAAATGTGTGAACTCCCAAAGCCAAGGCAAGACTCTCATCTCTGTACCCTTCCTAGCACCCAGCAGAGGGTCTTACACTTAGTGTAAAGATAGGCTTGAACTATGTAACATAAGGGCACAACTGCACTTCAGAGAACTGGATTTTTCAATTAGCTGATGAATCCTACCATTTTTAATAAACAAAAGCCTATTTTATACTAATGCTCTTGAGGCAGGAGCAAATCTTTCCTTTGGATCAATCTAGTAGATTTTACCTTGCCCGGTGCTTAGCTAATCCAATTCTGAAAATACAGCATCACTGCTGGATGTTGAAATGGAGCCACTTTGGGGAGCTGAATGGAAAACTTCCCAGTAGGAGTTATTTAAGCACCTGCTGGATTGCCTATAATAAATGCTACTGGCCAACTCACTGTGTGATCCCCTCACACACTTTGCACCCTGACCATCCCCTCCATGCCTGAATTTATTGGATGACTCCAAGAGTGTTTGAAAATTAAATATATTTTGCAACCTTCAGAAAGTATCAAGGGACTTAAAAGTGACTCTGAGCCATAGATAACTACATGTCTTTAAAAAAGTCTTTAAGAGAATACCTTTGCAATAAATTTTGGGTGTTGAAAGAATGGATAGTGAGGGTTAGAAGGAGGGATCAGAGAGAAAATGTGAAATTGGGTGTACTAAAATCTGGCACTTTCTAGGCAGATAATATCACAGGTTCAAAAAAAGCTTAAAAACATAAGTATCAAAGAAGGCAGTGATAATATACCCAATTACTCTGCCATTCTTTGTCTCCTTAGGCATTGTTCAGCACCTTCAGACATTCATTCTTAATAACTAACCAACAAGGGTTTACTGAATACCTTCCGTACCATGAGCCCAGCCTTCTAGAGGCAAAAAGAAAGAACACGAAAAGAAATACCGCCATTTCTTACATTTTTTTTTTAGCTTTTAAGAACTTAAAAGATGCTCTCAAATATTCGATCTCATTCAAGCCAAGGTATCACTCTCATTGCACGAATGAGTAACCTGAAAACCAGGATCATATGGTTTATAAGTGAGCAAGTCGTGGCTCAAGCGAGGTCTTCCAAGTCCTGTGCTCCATCTACAAAGACAAGGATTGCTTTTAATAAATTTATAGCATGCAATACATACTCTCACAATAAGAGAAACCTTTAAAAATGTCTTTTATAGACTACTAGGTAAAAAGGCGCTGGAGTTCAGTGTTTAACTTCTATAGCAGATGTCCTCTAAAATGACCCAGAAAAGAAAGAAAAGAAAAAAAAAAGATTGAGCTCTCAGGGGAGGGAGGACAAGTACAGGAAAGTGTGCCCTCCACATGGTAGAAAGCTTGGTGCCAGCCTGTCCAACGTGGAGCAGGTGGCACCAGATGAGGGAGGACACTCCAGATCATCTCCAAGTCCACCTTCTGTGAAACAGCTGTGAGCACAAGATGTGAGTGGAGGGACCGTGAGACCCTCAGCAAGCATGAATGGCCCCCCTTTCAACTGTGAAGTTTGGAGGGTCAGAGGCAGGAATGAAAAGGGTGCTGGTTTAGAGGAGGCAAAATTTTACAAGAAAGTTAAGGAAACTTAAAAAAGCAATAGCTAATTAAAATTTTCATTAAAAGCAATAAAGAGTAGAAAGGACACAGCAGAAAGTCAAAATCAATAGTACAGAAGAGAAACTTCAAAAGCTGCTATGGAACAAGGAGGAAAAAAGACAAAGTGATTCAAAGAATGAGAGACGAATTGTTAGATTTAAAGAACACGTGATACAGAAAACAGGTCAGAGATGTTTCTGGAAAAAGCAAAGGGGGATAGAATAAATAAAAACAAACAAAATAACGAAAAATACAAAAGAAAGAACTTTCCTGAGCTGATATATCCATAAGGATCAGAGTCAGCTGCGTGTGGCAGAAATGCAATACTAAACTTCAAGGAATATGGCAAAAACAGTTTTTATTCTAAGCGGCTATGTGCCCATATGAAAATCAAGTATTACATTACTAAGAAGGAAAAGGCAGATTTGGGGGAACCACTATCAGCCTCCGCCATAACTGAAAGAAATGTATATGCAGATCGAAAGATTTCCTTGAGTATCTGGTAAATTGCCTTGAAGACTTTAACTACTAGATACATTCAAGTTCAAGAACAGCAGAAGAATTTTACAACTGTCCAGGCAGAACAAAATCAGGTTAGCCTCAGATATCCCTATAACATTAAAAAATCAGTTGACAATAGATAAACACCTAGTTTTAAGTGCAAAAGGTTGCCAGTCAATAGGCAATATACTGGGAGAAAGTATATCGATATCTTTGATTTATTTAAAGTGCATTTTTTAAAAGATGGGTTGATGAATAGTTGGATAGGAGACTAGACAGGTACATGATAATGCAGGCATGGTAAATGGCAATACTGGAAACTGGACGGTGGGTATATGAGCGCTCACTATAAAATTCAACATATCTGTAGGTTTGAAAAGTTTCATAGAACAAAATGGTTGGGGGAAAAAGTAATACTTGAGTCTAAAATCCCAGATTAAATAACTAAAACAGGGGGAAAGGGAAGAAAGGAGAAGTAAAAGTGTTTATTTCTTAACCTTATAGAGGAGACAGTTTATAGGCAGCATTTTTTTAAATCAGTAACTAAGAAAATATAAGTTTCTCAAGGTAATTCAAATAGACTTTTAAAATAGGACCAATAAACTCCATATCACTAGCAGGAAAACAAAATTTTTAATAAAATACATCACAAAAAACAACTTTAAGTAAAGAGTGAGAAAGTATTTTAAAAAAGAGAAGCACAAGCAACTTGACTAGAGTAAAGACTAACATAGCAATGATGATAATGAGCATAAAAGGCTTGAACTCCCATATTTGAAACTAAACCTAGAAAGATGCCATCTCAAGATACACAACTAAAATAAAGAAAATTACCAAAATAAGGAAAGAAACTAATAAATCTATCTCACACACAAACACACAATCTTTAAAGAAATCAGGATCACAATATTTTTGTCCAAGTAGAATTTAAAGCAAAAAGCTTAGGTGAAATTTAAATAAAAAATATTGACAAAATGAACAACTGTTAAAGAAAACATAACTGTCATAAACCTTCAATACCACATAATAGAGAATAAAACAAAGCAAGAATTCTCAGAAATTCAGGGGAAAATTGATGGAAATGTAATAGTAATGGGAGAGTTTAAGATAACGTCTTTGACAGCTCAGAAAGGGAATACACATACAATAATGTAATAGTAAGTTAAGAAGCACCCCCAACTGTGTTTCAATCATACCAGGCAGATCAGGACAATATCTGCACATTCTAGACACTGCATTTTTCTTAACGAAAGCATACTGTATGCGAGCTTCTTTGGCATCACATCCCATGGAGTTACACTTGGCTCATGCTGTCTACAAACCTCATTTGCACATGTGATGCTAACAAACCATTCTCCACATGTGAGATCTAACAAGACGTGTGAGCTATCAAATCTAGAGAGGTTTCCATTGCTGATCTGTAGGAAGAAGAAATAGTGTGGGCTCTAAGAACCGGAAAAGCTTTCTTTAAGCTCTGAGGTATTTCAAAGGAGTAAGTCCTAGTAAAAAAAAAATCAGATGATAGAATGAGGAAGTTCGAGATCTTCCAAACCAGTTTTCATCCCGTAAGACATGCGTCCTCAAACAGCAATGAAAGAGATGGGAAGGGCATCAAGGTTAAGAGAAAGTTGGTGGGCGGACATGAGGATATTTTGAATTTGTAGCAGTGACCAGATAGCCCACTGTAGATGCTATGCAGGCTGCTGGAAATGTAACGGGTTCTGGGTCATCAGTGTGAACTGGAGAGTAAGCATTGCAAAAGGGAGTCAAAGCCACAGGATCCAAGTTACTTGGGGAGCTAAGAGAGGATGAGCGCAGCCTGCAAAAGCCAAATGGTGGAAGCATTGAAAGCATGACAGAAAGTTCTGCACAGGACGTGGTCGGCAATGAAAAGCCAGCAAAGCTTTGGATCAGGAAAGTCATTCTAATTAATAGGAAGTTCCAATATTTTAGCCCAATTTTGCCTCCATATGTGTCTGTCAGCCGATGCTTCTTCTGCCCTGTGGGGTAACACAAAATGCATCTGCTCCTCCTCCTCCACATGCCAACAAAGAAAAAAGCAGCAATGTGCAGTTCGCAGGACCAGCAGGAAAAGCCTTTTGAGAAGATACAATGCACTCTCAGAAAACCACATTAATCATCAACCCAGGAAGCTGGAACACTCTACAAACCCATTGCTATAAATTCAATATTTACACGAAATCTGGAGGTTGAAGTTCTTGTTACTACAGGGAAGGAAAACATGAAAAGCTGCCAGAAAGAGAAGCCCACTTGTTACCCAGACTTGCCAAATTCATACTTAAGCCCAACAGTCTCATCTTACAGGAAAGGAAACTGAGCTGTCAAATGACAACTGTGGCTTGACCAGTAGCGTGGCCAGCTACTTTACAAGCCCCACACGGCTGTGCCCACTGTGAGTGGAGGAAAGTGTAGCCCCCAGCGCACCATGACCTGCCTGATGTCACATGGCAGGTTAGCATCCAAGCCAGTAGTCAGACCCAGTTTGCACTGCTACTCAACCACACAAGCCAACCACAGCATGGCAGACAGAAAGAGAGAAAATCTGCTGTATTGTGTCAAAAGACACAAACCCATGTAAATCTTATTTGGTCTGTTCTCTGGAAGATGAAAACCCCTGGGGTTGGAAAACCTGCATACACTCAGCTGGGTTTTGGGTGAAGTCGTTGGGACCCTCAGTACAATTTCCACAAAAGATCTAGCATCTACGAGCCTCTTTGGAGGGGCCTTATTCCAAGCATGGTTTGGCTGGAGCCCCTCCCAGACTTCCTGGGTCAGAATATCAAAGTGGAGCCCTGGAATCTGAGTTCCTAACAAGCCTCCCCGGTGGATCTCACACAAACTCAAATACGGGAGCCACTGGGGTTTACATTCTTGACAAACAATACTCGAAGAGTGGATCTGGAGCTCGTCCCCAAGCCTGGGGTCAGACTGGACAGGAATCTTCCCCTGGCCCTCTGTTCCTAGGCTCCCATCTGCCTTTCTAACCCCTGCTGATCTCTCAGCCCAGCCCAGCCCAGAATGAGCCCTCCTGAAGAACACCCCTCTGCCATTTTAATTCCCAAAACCTGTCACAAAAGCAGCTCTTCTTTCCTAATGAGTTCATAGGTGCCATAGAAGGTGCCCCTAGTATGCCGTTCAATTAAGAAGGTATATTAAGTGATTTACATTTCTTTATTTAGCTGAAACTCTAGTTCCAGACTTGCTGAGTAACATAATGTGTTAATGAACTGGAGTATAGGGCTCATTTAATTTTCTATACTCTGGCACTCTTACTGATGCATTCATATTCCTTATCCCCACTGTCCAGTCTTCTCCCACCACTGGAAATACACAAAAACAGATTGAAAGAGAAAGAGAGAGAGAGAGAACAAGAACCACTCAAGTGTCAGATGGCGAAAGGGAGAACGAGAACCTACATAAAGACTGATTCTCAGCCACATTGTGACCTACCCACCTTACAGAGGGATAGGACTTCCTATGTGAAGAGAGCACCTTGTAAATTCATTCTGGGTTTAAGCTGAACCTAGAGGCCTGAAGGGCCCCAGTTTGGAAGGCCTGGTTGCAGTAGCCCATCCTGTGAGTTCTGCTGCTCTCTGAGGGAGTCTAGAGGAGTTCTGACTGGGGACCATCTAGCATTGTTACTAAAAGTGTGGTCCAGAGCCCAGCATAGCCGCATCACCTGGGAGCTCATTGGAAGTGCAGAGTCCCATGCCACCCCAAACCCAGTGAATCACATCTGGATCCAACAAGACCTTCAAGTGATCCTGTGTACTTTGAAATTTGAGAAGCTAGCCTAGATCCTTCCAGAATAAATCAGAACTTCCCAGGCCTCCCTCAGAGATCTACCCATTAGAAGCCAACCCATGTGCACCCTAGCAGCAACATCTCTTTTCTTAAATGTGAAACTGTTCTCATGGGAGAAAAAACTTATTTTTTCTTCTAAAGAAAAAAAATCCCAAAGAAACAGAAAAAACAAACAAACAAACAAGAAAGAGTTTCTGAACTCTTTTTGAGAAGTTCAAAAGCCCATATTTCATTTTACTCATAACCAGCCATCTCTCCAGCCTCACACCCAAGGGCTGCAGCTCTGCCTCTGCCAAGCCACAGCTAAAGAAAAGCCAGAAGGAAAACACTCCTGACGCAGCAGAGCCAAGAACACCAAGACAGAAACCAACCTTCTAACCTCACGGAATCACAGCGTGTGGGAGCGGGCAGAGGCTTTAGAAGTCACTTCCCACCCCTTCGTCCTACAGAGCAAGAAACTGAGGCCCACAGGGGCAAGTGATTTTTCCAGCAAGCTGTGCCCGTTTGTGGCAGAGCAGTCTGGGACTGGGCCCAGGCCCTTGTCTACAGTTCTCTTTCCATCACACCAGGAGTCCTTGGGAAATTTGTGCAAGGACTTCCTCCAGGCGGATGTGTGAAAGCCATTTCACAAATTTGCACAACGTGAAACTGTACTCTTCTAAAGCAAATGTAACATTTCACCATTGCAACCGCTGCTGTGGAGATTTAATCCCGGGAAAACAGTTTGGCCGCTGGTCCCCAGATTGTAGATCAGCTGGGATATTAGAAAGTGAGAACTAACCCAAGCCATTCTCAAAAACGTGAACTGAACTCGTTATCAAATTAGGAAATGGATTCAACCCTTTCTTTTTATTCTTTTTTTTTCCCCATTCGTTTTCCTCTGGCAACCACCAATCAGTTCTGTTGCTATGAGTTTGGTTTTTATAGACTCCACGCAGAAGTGTCATCACACAGTATTTGTCTCTCTCTGTCTGACTTAGCTCACTTTATTCTCTTTGCTTAACATGCTGCTCTGGTCCAGCTTTTGCACCTGCACATTATCCGTGTGAGAACACTGGTACCACCAGCTCAATGGAATATCTCCACAACTGACTGATGGGCTGGTTGTCCACAGCCAGTACCCCTTTGTCTTCACATACACACAGCCCAGCATGAGAACCAAGGCAGAATAACATAAATGGCCCTGAAAACCAAAAGTCTCAACGAGCAACTCCCAAACCTAGCAGACCCCACAAAATTCGGATGCAAAACAGCCACGTGGAAAACCCATAGGAGGAAACCTGTCATGAGCAGCATGCTTCATAAAAGCCAGCTGGAGAAACCCCAAGTCTCAAAACCCCCTTCTCGGCTGCCTGCAGAAGCCAGACCACCTCCCAGTCTCAGTGTGTGCCTCTGAAGGGAGCATCACCTCCTGTCCTTCTAATGCCTAAACTAGCAGACATCAGTCTCATGCTCACGCTGTTCATGGAAATAAGGTCTCTGCATCCAGAGAGCCTGCAATCCATCCTCCTCCTCCTCCTTTTTATTTATTTATTTTCAGTCTTTCTTTCTTTTGGTCCTGAGCACCCTACCATTTTCCTAAAATGGAGAAAAGGGGGGAAAAGAAGAGACGCAGACGAACCTTCCTGCAGTGATGTGAGTGACTGCTGTGTTTCCATGGCTCCTTTCCACTGTTGGCGGTGACCCCCGCAGACTCCCCTTATGAGCGAGTGTCCCGGAATGTCTCTTTATTAGGTGTCTGGAGAAGTAAAGCTGTCCTGATGCCAGCGCCCCCACACTGAGGACTTTATTAGTTTTTTAATTTTCTGTCTGGGTGCTCCTGCCGCATCAAACTTTCCACAGCTGTTAGGAGCTAGTAAGTAAGTGGCTTCCTCGGGCCCTTTCCCCACCCCCACTCCCTTCTTAGTAACATGAGAAATTTCTGGACATGCTACATGAAGCCTTTAAAATAGATACTTTGTCTCTCTGGTGAGAAATTATGGGGGGTCTGGGTGGGGAGAGGATGTTCTGCTCTAAGAAAAGCACCTTGTCTTGTGGGTACCTTGGAGCAGGGCAGTTCAGACAAAGAGAGGACCCAGCCTGGGGCGGGGCCCTGCAGAAGGGAGAGCCCACTCTGTCAGCCATTCTGCCCAGAAAGTCGGGGACCAGGGGGTAGCTCTGACGGCTTTTAGAGCTGACTTGGAATCAGGCCCAGAACTCGTTGCCAGTTTGAAGCGTTCCCTCCTGAGTGGGCATTCTGAGACCCGCAGCAAAAAATAAAACACAAGGACTTGCAAGCATCCCCTTGTGAGCACAACAAACCAGTCCTGTGGCTCATGTCTCCCCGGGAAGGAAATCCTGATCTCCACCCACCCCAGAGCTCCCTCTGCCAGAGTCCTCATGCCCTGGACCTGGAGTCCTGTGTGTAAATCCAAAGATGGGGGCACACACACACAGCATACACACAGACCAATGTGTTATCAGACCAGGCGACCTGGCCCTTTCCCACAGCACCCGTGGGGCTGGAAGGTTATGACCGCTTGGAGGGCCAAGGAGGCCAGACTAGAGGCTTGAGAGCCCAGAGAATTCTTAGCATCCCTCCCAGCTCCAGCCTGCCCAGCAGTTTGCTTTCCACTAGCTGCCTTTAAGCCTCCCTTTGAGAAGACCTTATTTGCAGGGTGAATGTGAGAGCCTAGAGAGAAGAAAACCCTTTGGTGATGCTGCCTCGGGAGCAATTTTGCCTCTGAGAACAAGCTGGTATTTGGGGTTAATCCCTCTGTGGAAACACCCGGTTGAAAGCCCAGAAGAGGTCAGGGGTCTGATTACGGCTTCTGTTTACATATAAACTTCCTGGTCCTAGGAGACGCTCACACAGGTGGGGGAGGGGAGCGGGGAAGGAAAGAAAGAATAGGAGAGGTTTTTTAATTAAATGGCCTTCTCTCTTAAAAATAAAGTCAACATAATAAGGTGGAACTTCTGGAGGCAAGGTCTGATTTTAATGTCTAGCTACAAATATTTCTTTTAAAATCTTCAGTCAGGATTTACATAATAGGGTTGAAGCGTCTTTAGCAATACAATTTGAGTCACCCCGAGACCCAGAGGGACAGTATTGTGCTTTTGAGAGTGGGCTCTAATCTGATTTTAGTTTGGGTTGGCTTAGCAGAGGAAATCATCATGAGACTCTACAACAGGCAGATGAGCTAAAAACTATGATAGTCAAGCCAATTAAAAACTGCTATAAACACACACAAGCAAGAAAAGCCCCGATGACAGTATTAAAGCCAAATAACCCCATGCTTTCAAAAGAATAAGGAGGAAAAAAATTTCTTCCTCCACACACTCAAAGCAAAACTATGCAGTGTTTGGAGGTGGAGGAGCAAAGAAAAAAGTGCCAAAACGGATACCAAAAAAAGAGCAGTTAGTTTTTAAGATCTATAACTTGCCCAATTTTTAAATGATTAAAGACAAAATAGGTATTTTTTTTTAAGACAGAGGGTGCTAAAAGTCTGTCCTAGATGTTTTTAAGAATATTAAACAAGATATCCGTGAAGAAACTGCGGCAACCCTTTTGCTTGGGACATTTACATTTACATAAACTCAGGTATGGAGGATTTAAATCCAAAACATCCCGTAGTAAAAAAGAGATTCCAAATACTTTTTCATTAGCTTCCTTTACGTTTCTAACTGGTAAGTTTTTTTTGTTTTTTTTCTTTTGAGACTATGCAGATATTAAAGATGTGTCTCACTGTTTACTTTGTCAAATGGAAAGGAAAGCGTTTCTTCAATAAATCTTCATCTTTCCACTTTGTGTCTCCAGATAAAGAAATCTGGAAAGCCAAACTGCTACCATTTTGATAATTAATTTGTCCATAAGAATACCTCCCCTCCAAAAAAGTGAACAAAGTCAAAATCAAATCCTAGAAGCCACTAATTACCCCTTCCAAAGAATCAAGAAAATTTCTAATTATTTCATTTTTCTCAATTAAATGCTGTGATCTCCCTAATTCATTGACTATGTGGTTCCTGTCTTGCCTGCATGGCCTTTTTCCTTCTATCAACCCCTAGATGAGAATGGTTTCTTGGTATTTTCTAACACAAATTCCCGTGAGAGCACCTGACAGCAGGAAGGTGAACTGTTTCAGTGGCAGGAATAAAAAGGGGACAAGAGAAGGAGGAGAAAGAATGATACAAACAAACAATTCAGCAACAAACCAGCAAAAGAGTCCAAAAGTTCATGAGCTAAGGAAGTCAAGAAATGCCATGACTGCAGGCATGCATTGTCAAGGGACACCTAACACAAAAGGTCTGAATTTCTTAGGGGCACTGATTTTCTGTTGACCCCCTTGCAGAACCACTTTTGAGAAGGTGAGGCATTTTGCCAGGCTGAATATGGTAGGTGAATAAAGGGGAAAGAATTCCGGACACTCTGGCAAATATCAGAGGTTGTCAGAGAGCAAGTGGTGAGTCAAAGGGTGACATCAGTCTGTGTTATGAACAGAAGCAAGCTTAACAATGAGCTGCCCTTTGGGCTCCAAAATGCCAAGTGGCTGGGCTCTGGGGTCTGCAGGGGGTTATGATCGGGATGACCACATAATTTATCTCCCAAATCAGGGCACCTTTAAGAGTAAAAGCGGGGTGTCTATAGGGATTATGACTGAGGCAACCCGCATGAACCAGGATTGCCCTAGGCAAATTGAGACGTTGATGATTCTAATTATAAATCCCTCCAAAGTCTAGGAGATAAACTTGAGCTGCCCTCAGTATCTTCTCCAGACCAGCCTGGGCCCCCAGCTGAGCTCCTTTCCCCAGGGGGAGAGCCTCTACAACGGCAAGGAGTGGGGCCTGAGGAAGTGCTCTGGTCAACTCAGTGTGGGAAATGAACTGTTCATACTCTGACGCTCTCTGGGAGACTCATAATACATCCGCATTGACCCTTGAACAACACAGGTTTGAACCGAGTGGGTCCATTTATAGAGATTTTTTCAATAAATACACTAGAAAAATGTTTGGAGATTTGTAACAATTTAAAAAAACATTTTCTTTTCTCTAGCTTACTTTGTTGTAAGAATACAATATATATTACATATAACATACAAAATATGTGTAATTGATTTTTGATGTTATCAGTAAGGCTTCTAGACAACAGTAGGCTATTAGTAGTTAAGTTTTGGGGGGGTCAAAAGATATATGCGGATTTTCTACTGCACCAGGGGGCTGGCGCCCCTAATTCCCTCATTGTTAGAGGGTTAATTGTACTAGCAAATTAGAGATCTTGAGAAGGCCTGCAGTAAATTAAACAACTTAGAATTGTTCCAAAGGAGGGTTTTTCCCAAAGGTTTTTAACCACCATGAGATCTTTCTCTAAACTCTTGGAGGCAAAGTGTGGAGGGAAGGGCTGGGATTACAGGCCTTCTGCTCTGGCAGATGGAGGCTGGCAGAGTATCCAGGAGCTTCCATTGCTCCTGAGGATGCCACTAGCCAGTGTTCTGCAGGGTGAGGTAACATAAGAACCTACCCTGGCACAGCCAAAAGGCCTGCAGAAACATGTCTGAAACCATCCCATGCTGCCAGCAGGAAGCCTTTGAGTTCATATTAATGCAGGCAGGCCTCCGTGGTACACATTTATCCGTTTCCTCAAACAGGGTGGCAGCAAGGACTACATTTGATATTAAGGAAATGGTGAGCCTGATGCAAACTTAGCTGAGACACACACAGACAGCCTCTGTTTCCCTGTACACACTTCCTTCACCGGGTCCTGAAACTACACCTCATCCTCCTGCCATGTCTTTGGCCTGCACGTCCCGGGAGGCAGGCCCAAAAGAGTGTGGGTGATGCGGCCCCAGTCAGGGCCACTCTAAATGAGAGGAGAGGTTCTGGTAAGGAGGGGATGGGCGACCACAGAGGCTAGGTGTTGAGCCAGAGGAGGCCCAGGCACCTGGCGAAGCACTTGTCACTGGGGGCCGTGGAGCAGCGCCGACATCAGCCCATGAGACAGAGGCTGTCCGTTTCCTGGACACTCGGCAGTTCCCACTTGCGTTATCATAAAACCTCTGGTGACATTTCCTTGTGTCTGGTCTCTTGCTATTCCTGCTTGTCCTTCACTTTACAGCCAGAAGCACACGACTCTGCAGGTCTTTGAGAGCATCTCACAGTGAAGTGAGTTGGTGGGCAGGAAAGCCCCACAGGAAGGTCCTGGTGATGTGGGCTGGGGGCAGACACCAATGATCCCATCATCAATGTGCAGGCCACTTCACAGGTTCCACGGCCCTGCATGACAGCACTCTAGGATGAGTCCCCAAGCCCTCCTCCTACCCTCCTCTTCTACCCAGCTACTCTTTGATCCCTAAACATACCACTCTTCGCATAATCTCCTGCTTTTCCTAATACTGTTCCTTGCCCATAATATTCTTGTCTCCCTACCAAAGTGTTATTTGTGTGCTTTAAGACCCACCTGAGGTTTCACCTTTTTAGTGGGACAGGCTTCACCGCTGGCCCTGCACCATCCCTACTCAAGCAGCATTCAAGCCTTCCTCCCCAGGGTACCCTCATCTCCTTGTTCGGGCCTTGCCTAACCAGACTCAGAGTGCCTGATGGGGGAAGCACTCACACCAATTCCTTGTCCTTCATGCCTACCCCAGAGCCTGTGGCAAAGTCAGTGCCCAGTTACTGTGGGGTCATGGAGCAACAAATAGAGCTCTGTAGAATTACATTCAAGATTCAGACAGTTCTCCCAAGGCTTTAGCATTTTAAATTTGAAAATAAAAGTCACCAGAAACACATTTTTATGTTGAAGTCTGGAAAGAATGATCAAAATGATTAAAATGTGGAAATGGACTAGGACTTTACAACCATGGCTAAACAAAAGGATGTCTGCTGGAGTTCACCATCCTGTCAGTTCATTCCCCAAGAGAAACGGTAGTCTGAATGACTGACTCCACTTCAAAGGAAACTATAGCCCACCCACCCTATATTCATGATTCTTTCCAGGAAGCAGGTGTATACACTGAGGCAGACAGGTACCTTCAGCTCAAATAGTAGGGATTTCTAAGGAAATCAAGGAGAAAGACAATATCCGGGAGGTAAGAAGAGGACCAGAAGACTTCACAATAAAAACACAGAGCTGTGGTAGCACCAAAGTGCTGTCAGAGACCCGAAGATCTAGAATACAGAAGTAGGAGGCAAGAGCTCACCCTCGGGATATAAAGCTGAATAAGCAAGCCTGTATTTTTGCAGCGCTCTGATTAATTTCCAGCCATAAAAATATGCCCCAAGACTTTGTAAAAATATCCCTAAAACATTCCACGTGCATCTCAAGGCAGAGGATAATTGTTATGAACAAATCCACACTAATTCTTGTGCCAAGAGCAACAAACTGAGAATAAAGACGGAACGGGGCAAATGGGAAAGGGGCCTAGTCAGAAAACAGAAAGACGAATGTGGGCCATCCCCCCCTCCCAACAAAACCAGAGGGAAGTGGAACTTCACATCACCCTCACAGGTTCATTGCTATAGAGAAAGATCTAGACAACAGTCCTAAGGGGTATTTTCATGATGGAGAAAACACCGAGAGTGCTGCTGAGTGAATGGCGAGATCGGTCCTTGAGATCACTGCCTCTAGTACTTGGAGGGAAATCATCTAGGTCAACCCCCACTCTGTCTGTCCCCTCCACATGGGCTGCTTCATATGGTCAGCCAGTTTCTGCTCCCCCACGTGCAGGTATCTTGACTTATAAAATGTTCTTTCTTATAATGAGTCAAATTCTTCCCCTGGAGAGTCAGGGAGGAGGAGGAAAAGTTGGAAACTCACAGAGTCTACTTTCATGATAGGGCCTCAGACATATGAAGATAAGTTGAGTGCTCCAAACTAAACATCCCTTTACTTTCTGCGCCATGACTTCCAGTCTGTTACTCTCCTGGCAGTGTCCCGGGGACATGCTCTGGTGGGAACTGAGCGCAGAACTCCTGGGGCCTCACCTGTCTGCCACTGTGCAGCCATCAGTGGGCTGTTCTGGTGCAAACGCAGCTGTATCTTGATACACAAAGAACAAGAGTGCCCCCCAAAAAATATCAGCTGAAAAATTTGCGCTGTTCCTGCCAAAAAATGGTGGTGAGGATATCAGAGCCAGCACTGCTGCCATTGGGCACGCGCGACTCTTCTCTCCTCCTCCATCTCCCACTGTACTGAGATCCAACCTCATGGGAGCCTCTCCCTCTCCAGCCCTCCAACAGCGCCACTGTCCCAAGGCAATCTCCATATGAGGGTGCCTCTCACTCCAACATATGCCCCCAAAATGGAAGAGTTCACAAAGAACACCACGGAAGACTGAGAAGCACTGAGCAAAGAAACCTTCATTTCCCATGCAATCAAATGAGAGCCCAAGCCACCCAAGATGGAAATGGAGAGAGGCTCCCAGACCACGGAGGGGTGGCCAGATCCCATGGCCTTCAACACCGGCTCCCCAAGATTTTCCTTCCCCTTGGAGATCCCACTGGCATCTCAGATCAGGAATCCAGGCAACTCTCTTAATAAAATCAAACCCCAGACCTCCAGCACTGGCCATGTCCAGAGACTCTTCACAAAACAACTAGAAGGATCCAACTGCCTGAAAAGAAATGGTTCCTTGCTTTGCTGTTTATGGACCGTTTTCAGATTCATCATCTGATTTAGTTCTCAGCATAATCCAGTGATATGGGTAGGAGAGGAGTTATTTTAATTTTTCATTTGAGAAAACTGAGGCCTAGAGGAGAAACAGTGATCATCCCAATTTATACACCAAATCAGAGAAAGACTAGATTCCAGAACCAAGGTCTCCAGGCTCATTCTGATGGTCGTGTGCTGATATGTTAACAGCCTTAAAGTGTCCCCATCTCAGTCACTTTATGCACACCATGGAAAGCCCGAAAAGTCGACACTTTGTGGGGACCTAATAGGGCTCAACACAGGAAACTCCAGTCCTGCAGGTCCGGCCCTCGACTCATGATGGTGCAGTGACATTCTCTGAGAAGAAAGCCGTCCGTGTGGGGCCCAAAGGAACACACAGCCACACCCTGGGGCATGCAGACCCGCTGACTCAGGAGGAGCATTCCCACGGGTGACCACCGCCTGCCCCGAGGCTGTTGCCCTGGGAAACGAGAGAATCAGCAAGCAAAGAGGTGCCTGCCCTGCCCAGCCTCTCGGGCAATAGGTTGGCCCCAAAGCTGGCAAGCGCTCACAACGTGGGTGTGACTCGGCTGGATGCCCAGCCCTGCAAGCCCGTCCAGGTCTCAGTTCCTGGTAACGCCCTCATGTTTCACCCTCTCGCACATGGGAGCAGAGTCATCAGCCTGGCAGCAGCCCAGCTCAGCAGCTGATTGGAACAGGGAACAGCAGAAATCATCCAACCAACCGTTCTTCCATGAGGTTAGTCAAACATGAGTTTTAAAGCTACTACTTTAAACATTTGAACATCAGGATCATATAATGTGTCTCTTTTCTAAACAAATTCATTTTCTCATCCACAACAGGAATATATTTAGTGCTCTCAAACTAGCAACCTGGAAAGACATTCCTTTACATGTCAGTCAGTGAGCATTTGCCAGGCATGTAATCACACAAACATATAAGGGGGATAGCCTTGGGCAAGGTGCTGTGTAAAATGGGATGGAAGGATAACAGAAAATACTAACCTTCCTTAGTTCAAATCCCAGTTAACCTATTTAATAGTTTTGCAACCTTGGGCATGTAACTCGACTTCTCTGTGCCTCAGTTTTCTTCTCTGAAAAATGGGGATGATAGCTCACAGAGTTATGAGAATTAAATAAGATGGTCACACTATCTTAAATTCTTGACACTTAAAATGGTAAGCCCTTGAGAAATGTTACCCATTATTACAGGAATACTTTTACTTACTCTTTTCAGCATCCCAGTGAGATGAGAACTCTTACTATCCCCACTTCACAGGTGAGAAAATGGGTTCAGAGTTTCCCAGGGTTACTGTGCTAATAAGAGACAAATTCAAGATCCTAAATAGGTTTATCTGGATCCAAAGCCCCATGCTTTTATTTACTGCACTGAACAATGCAAATGCCTTCCAAGAGCCCATGATCTCATGTGGTGGGAGGGAATTATTATCTGTCCTGTGCAAGACACTTTGTTGGGATTTACACATATTAACCTAAGTAAACAAATAACTCCAGTTCAAATCAAAATGTGATTAGGGCCTCACCAAGGGCCACTGAAAGTCAGATCAGGGCAAGTGCCACACTGCCAGTATCTCCAGGCCCGCCAGCTTTGCTCTTCCTTTTGGAGTCCCTCTTCTCCCCTCTGCTACTGTCATGTCTTTGTGGATCAGAAAGTCAGTCAACCTCCTGGACCCCCTGGAAGTGGGCTCGTGCAGGCAGCCATGGCATGTTTCCTCGGCACTATTCACCAAATAACAAACCTGTAAGAACAAGCTATCCACAAATAAGTTTTATTCTGGTTTCCCCATTCCATCCCCAACCACCCAGATTTCCAACAGTTTGAGGTTAGCTGGTCCCACTGAAGCTGGGCTCCATCCTCAATAACCAGTATAGACTTAAATTTTATTTTTTTATCCCTCTCAGTAGGGCAACTCAAGGGAGCAAATTAAATTGTAATTCTAGGCACTTAACAAATAATATCACTCCAGGTACTAAGAACTCAGAAGAGATAAGAGATTTCAAGGGAAAGGGACTTCACTAAAACCCAAAAACATGGACTTGAACAATCATATTTAATTCAAAGACTGGAAAAATCCATTCAAATGCTTCTTTATAAAAATTGGGAAAGCATCCAAATGTAAAGAAGTTTGAAATGTTTTTTGCATAACATAAACCTGCACATTCAGTCTTACTCAATTCTGTTTCATATATACATGCAAATGCATAGGTACATTCATACCAAAAGAGAAATATAACAAAATATTGATAATGGTTACCTCTGGAGCATGGGTTAATGTTAATTTTATTTCCGTATTTATACATTTCTGTATTTTACTAGTTTTATTTAGTGAGTCTTACATTATTTTATGATTTAGAAAGATACCAAAATTATTTCAGTTTTAAATTGGTACAAGGGAAAACAAATTTGTTCATATTAGCAACCAATATTTCAAACCCATCAAAAAGTCAAAGAATTCAAATATAATAGGAAAAGAACTAATTAAGAAAAATCAAGAAATGAGTTAATGAATATAAAGGAGAGTAGTATATAATTTATATTTATATTCTAATTCAAATTTTGCAACAAAGTACTAATGATGCATCATCAGCGCCCTGACTGCTTGTATCCATTTTAAAAAGGTATAAATGCGTGCAAACTTATCTCTAGTTATAAACAGTGGGTTTAACCTTGGGGAGGGGAAGTCATAGATTCATTTGAGAATCAGAGGAGAGCAGCAAACAATAAAGCTCCCCTAGTCCCCACCCCCAGGAGGATGAACACACACACACACACACACACACACATACACACACACACACACACACACACACACACAAGTTTACATATAAATGTGGACACATCCTGGTCCCTGATATCCATCCACCTCTCCTCCATGGAGTCCATGAAACATAGGTCAAGAAACTCTGCTTCAAGAATTTTCTTCTCAATCTTCCCCAAATTTTTAATCATGAATAATTAGAAGCGTAGAGAAAAGTTGAAAGAATAGAACAATGAACATCCACAAACCTTTCACTTAGATTTAGCAATTTTATGGTTTTAAGTTTATCTATCTACATCTTCACTGAAGCAGTTGACAATGGTAAACACTCTTAACACATCACCCATAAATTCAGCATGTATTGTTGAAATATAAAGATGTTCTTTCTCATAACAACAAGCAGTTTATGCCCGAGAATATTAACAATAATTCCCTATCTATTATCAAGAAACGTTTAATGTAACAAACAATCAGGAAGAAGGTAAAGTTTTAGGAGAGTGTAAAGAGTTGGATGATATTCTGAAATGGTTGTAAAAACGCGGTCCCAACAAGAGAAGTGAGCAAAAACCCTGTTCTGTCTGTCCAGCACACCTTAGGGCAGTAGCTGCCTTCCCCCACCACACCAGACCCAGAGAGAACATGTGGCCCAAGGCCTCGGGGCAAAGGAGACTCAGCGGGGCAGCTGCCCAGGCCTGTGCATCCAGGCACATGCTCTGACCTGGGGGGACGGCAGGTGCTCCTCTAGTCCATTCTTTACCACAGAGAACAGGATGACCCATTTCATGGTGCCTAGCTACTCACCACCCCCAGCAATACAGCCATCAAAAATCTCAACCAACTCATGGACTTTGGCTTTCTCTCATTTTTCAGCCTCCCCCAGACCTCGAGATAGCCAACAGGACTGGCTGAACTCAGCCAGACCCAACAGATCTGGTTGGGCGAGTATTAATCCTCTCTATTCAAACTGGACTTGTCTCAATCTGATGGTTTCTACAGTGATTTCTAGATGCCAGGAAATTGTAGAGTTCAAAGGTTTAAAAAAACACACACCCCATTCCTGCCCCACCAAAACCTCCACACCAACTCCCAGGACAATCTTTTGAGAACCACACAGAACGCGGCTCTGTCTGTGGTTACTCCCTTCACATTGTTATTTAACTATGTCTCCACCAAGAGATTGAGCTACTTGAGGACAATAACCCTATCCTCTTCAACGTTTCACCCTCTGTATAGTGGCCCCCAAAAAGATATGTCTAAGTTCTAACCCCCACTATCTATGAATGTGACCTTATTTGGAAAAGGGATCTTCACCAACGGAATTCAATAACAGATCTCTAGGTGAGATGACCCTGGATTACCCAGATGGGCCCTAAATCCGATGACAAGTATCCTTATGAGGGGCACAGATGGAGGGACACTCCAGAAGGGGGAGCAGGCCAGATGAAGCCAGAGGCAGAGACGGAACTGTGCAGCCCCACAAGCCAAGGAGCTGGGAGCCCCCAGAAGCAGCAAGAGACAAAAGACGATTCTCCTTCAGTCTTCAGAGGGAACACAGCCCTGCCAACACCTTGATTTCAGATTTCTAGCCTCCAAAACTGTGAGGGCACACATTTCTGCTGTTCTAAGCCACCAAGCTTATAGTAGTTCGTTACAGCGGCCCAAAGCAACCAGTACGCTCCAGTAGCACCGCCCATGGTGGATGGCTTGAGCAAAGCCTCGTGGTTGGAGAATTTAAGGCTGAGGGTGGGGCTTTATATCTTTTTCATATCCACAGACAGGGAAGCACCTCTGCAGGCCACTGGACTCCGGCTAACAAATACGCAAGCATCATTACTCTGGTGTCGACTGAACAATTCGTTCCTTTAATGAAGTGTTTTAATCTCACTTTATATTCATTGTTCTGCCCTCCTTGATTTTACTGTAAGTGACTGGATTGACTTTTGATGTATTGCCAGCACACCATAAATTATGAGCCTCTTTCTTTAAGGTTGGAAAGGGGAGGAACTCTACTTCCCTATTCAGTTATTTCAGGCAAGGGTGGGAGTAGGTTTTTTGTGCCAGCAGCATCCTGATTATGATTCAGGATGTGCGGCCAAAGGCAAACAGTTCCTCCTCAAATTCAATCAAATAGGAAGGAGCAAAGGCCCAAACAAGAAAAACCGAGTTCCCTTTGTGTGCACAGCCAAGGGGTCCTGGGAAGCTCATGAGGATGACACCTTATCTCGGCCTTCGTGTGACTGAACTCAGGGAACTTCTGCACATATTCAGGACAGGTTTCCGATACTGGCCTTACGGAGTCACATTCTGGACAATCCCATATCGACCGCAGTGGAAGTTACTTGCAGGCTCTGAGGACAGAGGTTATCCAGCATCAAAACATGTACTTTTTTTCTCTTCTTCTTGGAAAAATTTCTCTGTGCACTTCTATGTTATTGATTGGGCTTTAGTAGGGCCGAAATAATGACTTCTGTGGACATTCTGTTTTGTTGATACATGGCTGGTATCTGTTGATAACTCAGAACTGTTATTTTTCACTCAGTAAGTCATGAGCCTTTAGTGAACTGAGAAATCAATTCAGTGAGAGATGCCAACACTTCTGCTTAAGTGAAGTAGAAAAGAATAGAAAATATCAGAATATTTCTTGCCTAGCAAGGTAAGTATTGTGTCACGAAATCTGGCTTCAGTTATATATGCACATATGTGTCACCAGCTTGTGGCAGAAAAGGTACTTCTCACCGTAATCAGTCATAAGCCAAAAAATATGACACCACTGTCTTAGAGAATCTCTTGCACCAAACCAGAAAGCACTCTCTCGCCTGTCACATCCCAGGCCTTGAGAGCATTGTTTGCAGTAATGAGGGGAACTGAATGAGTGGGAGCAGTTCATCACACAGCTCATGAGAGAGGCTGCCACATACGACCAAGGAGCATCCACTCCCATCAGGCCATTGTGTGCCTTCCTTCTGCTCAGGCCCCAGCCTGGCCCCCTTACCTGATCTGTATCCATCCATCTTACCAAGTTCACTTCCTTCCTCAAGGCCTCCAGTCTGTGGTCCTAGAAACTCCGCAGCCTTTCACAACTCCTCTGAAAGAGATTCACACATGGGAGCTCCTGAAGTTTTTGAGGAGGGACAGGAACCACCTTGATTCCTTTCACTAACCATCCCCTTTGTCTTTGTATGACAAAGTGTCCAATCTCACCTTTTGCCATTTTGCCAAGAAGACAGTCAGTCTCTATTAAGGATTCTATCTCTCTCATCCATGAATTCCTAACCTCATGGTCCAATACTCTGGCCAATGTCCCACCACTGTGCCTGGTCCCCTGCAGGGCTTGACTCAATGGATCTGCTCCTGGCTTTCTGGTTAAACATAAAAATGGCAGCTAGAGTTTGCTGATGGCACATAATTAAGAGCTATAACTAACTAGATTAGCTGAGTGGTGTAGACTGGAGCATGCACTTGGCACCGGCAGAACTAGATTCAAGTTTTGGTTCTGCTGCTTCACTGGCTGTTGACTTTGAGCAAATTGCTTAACCTCTCTAAGCCTCATCTGTAAAATCAAGTTAATGCTAACACCTATCTCAAGGGAGTTGTTGAAGCCTGTTTGTTTTTTTTTAAAGATGGAAGTTTCTGAGATGAATCCTTCTCGTGCATCTTATGAATGGGCTTCAAAAAAGCCCTCATTCTCTCAGTGCTTCTAGCAATCTGTATGACCTGGGGAAACATTAAACACAGAGACTTTCTGAAAATTATGTATCGTCTAATGAGTCAAGCCATTCCCAGCACCTTAGAATGACACAAAGCAGAAAAAAGAACCATGGAAGGAAGGAAAGAAGAGAAAGAAAATGCTATGTGTGGTCTAGTCTCCAGCAATCGTGCCACAGGGTCTTCTCACTCGTGTAGTAACACCAGCCCCGGGGCAGCCTTCTGCCAGCAGCCTCTTCCGCCTTGGCCGGTCTGCTAGTCGGCAAATCTGTTTCAGCACAAAAGCTGAAGGCAAGTCTGCTAAGGGAAAAACTACACTGATATTTTCTTGTGCATTCTTTATCCAAAGAAGAAATGATTCAAACCCAAAACAACCGAAGTTGTATTTGAAGGAACCGCCCTTTATGTCTGGGATTGGTCTTCCTTCAAAGGTGGTCATGGATGATGTGGTGTGAAAAAAATGCAATTGATTTTAAAATGTTTTTTAAAACCTTCAGTAATGCATCTGTAGCACACCAACAAGAAAAATAGGTCAGTTTTTTTTCTAATGGTCAAAAATATATAGAAAATTCAGAGAAAGAATAAAGTTGCCAATAAATATATAATGGTAAAGTTCACTAATGATCAATGAAATACGTAAAAACAAAACTGAAAACTCATATAGTATAATCAGATTTGTAAATATTGACAAAGATAATTAATGTTAGGGTAGAAATGATAAATTGGGCATTCTTCTCTGCTGATGGGATTAGAAAAGAAAAACCTTCTCACAGCAATTTGGTAATATAAATTTACCATTTTAGAAGTTCCAGACCTTTTGGATAGTAATTTAAATTCCATAAATATATTGAAGGGAAATAATCTGATATGTAGGCATATAGATATGCAGACATCTGTATAAAAATTCTCATTATAGTAATTTTTGTAATAATGAAAAAATTGACAGTAGCCCAAATGCCTATTAAGGAAATTGATAAATAAATGATAATTGACCAATATGATGGAATATTATATAGCTATTTCAATTATATTCTCAAAATTGTTAACAGCAAGGGAAAATGCGAGGTATAAAACTTTGTATATATGATGTTCCAAATTAGGTAAATAGAGACATAGACAAAAGAATGTTAAAACGAAATATCAATAGCAGTTGTCTCTGGATGGTAAGATTATAGTATTATAGGTAAATTTATACTTTATATTTTTTTAAGCTTTTAAAACTGGACATGTATAACTTTTATGGTTATATATTCAACTCATTACCATGTTATACCAGAGCTCTAGCGGGCTGTGGATTGACTAACGCATGGACAGTTAGCTGTCAACTCCGATGTGCTAGATGGGGGAAGGATGCATGTACTACAAGTGGTCCCGTTCCCTAAGGGGTACAACACATACAGAGACGAACAGCTGATAAAGAAGATTCGAGGCAATGTACGATTATGATCAGCGTAATGCCTTCCACATAGTAGGTGCTCAATAAATGATTTAATTAACTTGATTAACAGATGAACAGAACAAGCAGTAGTAAATGCTACTGGAATCAGACGGATGTGAATCCTATGGCCTGAGGAAGAGAAAAAAACAGTCAAGGGAGGGTCCCCAGAGGGGCTGGTGCCTGCACTGGGGCTTAAAGGAGGGGCTACCAGTGTGCAGGTGTGGAGGATGGGGGAGGGGAGGATCCATGGTAGATACAGGCATTTCTCGGGGGCACCCCAGACATACGGCCCATGGCCTCACCGGCCTGGTGGTTTCTGCATGCTCATTTCAAGCCATGTTGGAGCCTCCCTAAACGTTTATCTTTTTCCTGGAGCAGCAAGAAGCAAATGGAGACACAGAGCTGTCGGGCCATCAGCGAGTGGCAATCGATGTATAAGGCAAGGCAGTGGCCTCTGCATGTCCATCCCTTGGTCATGGTTTAATCTGAGGGCTGATTACAGTGGATCCTGAAGACCCAGTCTTACCTGATCCCTTCATCAGCCCCACACTTTAGAGTGTAGCCAGCACTTCAACACAGAGTCTTGCACTTAATCTCCCACCATCCTGTGTAGCAGGCTCAGTGTACAGGTAGGGAAATGGAGGCCCACTGAAGCGAGAGGAGATGCTGCAAGTTGAGCAGTAGCTAGTAATTACACCCAGGCTTCAAGGCAGCCTAGGGCTTTTCCTCTTATACTCCAGGACTAAGCTGAGATACATTCCTGGGGAAATACTCTTCTCAGAAAGCACTGACTATCTCTTCCCTCTGCATTAAAACAAACAAACAAACCCGTCCATCTCACCTCAGCCTCTCCTCTGTGTCTTGAAGTCCTATGTCCATCAGCATTTGGGGGACAAAAAAGTCATACAAAACATCAAATGTGGTAGTTGAAAATTTCCAGAAGGGAAGATCAAACCCCATTCTGGACATCTGGTTTGTTGGCAGGTATGAATGCTTCCTGGGGGGCTCCTCTTCGCTTCCATCAAATCCCATAGAAATCTGCGAATCAGAAAAGATGAAAAATTACTGAAAGGTAATTGCAACCTACTAAGGTGGGCTTGTCTGGACACTCAGTTCGGTTCTGAGCTTCCTGGTCACCAGAGGAAAATCAACAAAGTAATGATAAGGCAAGGACTTTCTATTAGAAAATAACTCTCTCATCACCAAAAGACACGCATGCACATACACATTCCAAGACAACTGGAAACCAAAATAGAATTGGCCTCTCATGCTGTCAGCCTTGTAGAGTGAAAAGGCAAGAGGTGGTCAGGAGGCAAGCCATTTCTTCTTAGCAGAAGGGCTTAATTGTTTTAGTGCAATTCAGGAATATACCAACACAAATTCATAAAGCTGTCCAAGAAATCTAAAGTATTCATTTAAAGATGAAAAACTTGAAGGCAGGAGAAAAGAGACTTGCCCCAAATATACTTGGAAAACTGTAGCTTAGAACCTACACCAACAAGCTCAAGGTGTTCACCACGTGTTGCCCCCAAAAAGTCCTACCTGATCCAGTTTTATAAATAGAAAACCCGTGAATGTCATATTAACATTCAAGTAATTCACTTTCTAGAAAGCTGAAGTAGAGTTTAATTTCTAAAAGGCTCTGCCTGCCTGACCTGGTTTACTCTGTTAATCTCTTTACCTTTCTTCAGAGAAAATGCAGTGGTGAGCGCCTGCCTCCTTCTCAGGTGTCTTTTTCCAAATTCAGGATTAACAGGGTCCTGATAAATAAAGGGGTTTGTTAGTAGAATCAGATTTTGGGGTTTGAGGGGGCTTTTGTTTTTTAATCCAGCGGTTCTCTCTTCCTCCCTTTATTAACCCTGAAGAAAAAGAAGTTAAAAAATATTCCTAGGTAAGCTATATTCACAAAGCCAGCAGAAGCACAAAACCTTCCCCAAGCCTAAACCCCTCCTCCGAATTCACGGTCTGAATGTCTACAGTCAAGGGGTTCTTTCCTTTGGGCCCTGTGAAATAGCCATAATTAACACTGAGGTAGAGGTTTATGATCTAGTGGTATCATAGACAGAGGGGTCAGCAAGCTGTGTCCTGTGGGGGGATTCCTAGTAGCAGCAGAGACCGTGTGTCCTGCAAGCCAAACATACTTACCAACTGGCCCTTTGCAGAGGTTTGCCAGCCACTCTGTGCCCCCTCACCTTCCTTCTCAGAGCCACCTACCAAGAAACAGCCCTATTATTCTGATAGTCACCTGGACTTCAGCACAGACAAGAAATTGTTCATGAGATTCCTTCTGGAATACTACCTGCAAAGAATACAACTTACGGGGGTGAATGGACAGGGGGTGGGAAGGGAAGGGACCATGGGATGAGGGATAGGAAAGTGACCAAAAAAGCAAACAAGGTCAACGGAAAGAAAACTCCAGTGCCAGCGCACTCCCACTGAACAAGTCCCCGGGTGCTGTGACTGCTTCTCCTGCCCTGCCCCCTCCCCACCAGGAGCCACCTTGCACCAGCTCAGGAGAGGCAGTTGTGCGCATCTTACCCCAGCTATGTTCAGGGACATCACCTTGGTAAATGGGTGTCGACCACGATAAGACTATTTATACCACAAAAACCAGCAGAAGTTACAAACCAGAGCTCCATCCCCTATCCCCAAGACCTGATTGTTAAACATTTCCCAGCATGCCATGGCACCTACATCTACATAGTATGTACATATAATTTTACATACATGGCACCATGCACGCTTTGTGGAGGATGCTAGGTGTGCAGCCCCAATCCACCCCAAGCCCCAGACTGCAGCTGAAGGTCTGTTGGCTCTCACAGCTCCCCTGAAGTCTCTCTTCCTCTCCAGAAATTGCCCGAAGCTGAAGGAAACTGCCACACCGCAGTCTGCTCCCTTCGGTAGGAGCACCCTCCATGCACCTGCTGCTCAGGGCTGTCCTGGAAAAGGTCCAGTTCAGGAAAACTCCAGCTCCAAAGTTCTCCCCTGAGTTCAGCTGAGGCCTTTGTTGCAACTTCCTGAGAGAGACAGAGACAGAGACAGAGGGACACAGACAGGAGAGACAGAAACAGAGGAGAGAGAGGGGCACAGGGAGAGACAAGGAGAAAGAGACAAAGACAGAAACCCACCATCAACTTCTTTCTTCTCCTATCTTGAGTTCATCTGTTTCAGTTCATTGTTTCATGTACTTAAGGTTCTTTACAGAGTGTTTTTCTCAGATGGATGTTGAGTAATACTTTTTATTTTTTATCCTGACCATCAAGAAGTATTTTGAGTGGCTCTAGTATTTTATAGACATCTCCAAGTTCCCATGATCACACATGTGAAATGTGACACCCACCTCTTTCCTTTCCTTTGTAATTCATGTTTTCCTCTTTGTACTGAAGGGGCAAGAGGTTCTCTTTACACCTGCCGGTCAAGAATTTTATCTGGATGGGCTTAAGTATGTGGCTTTCAGTCGGAGTTGACCCCACAAGTTCTTTATAAACCTCAGATCCAGGTCTTTTTTCACTCAGGGACAATCATCTTCTGTCATTTGTCTAATTACTCCCTCCCTTCCTCTGTTTATTTTTCTCCTCCTGGAACTCCTATTATTGACATCTGAGGTCTCCTGGGTCTCCGTTCCTAGTCTCTTATTTTGGCCTCATGATTTCCACCTCTTTGTATTTTTGTTCAATGTTGGGGAGATTCTTGCCCTTGATCCTCTAAGTCAATATTCTGTTTTAATTCATCCAATGAGTATTTCAGTTAAAAATATGTTTCAGTTCCGTCTTTTTTTTTCACTGTGTGTTAATGTCCTGGTTACTTCTGCTCCAGCTGTCCATCCCAGCAGGGTTACTTATTCCCTTGAAGAGCTGCTCTTTGGGTTCCCCTTCTCCCTCTCTGTGCCTCCTGAGCCCCCTTAGGTGCAGTTTTCTTTTATCTGTTCTTTGAGGGGCCAGCTTCTGCAGGTTCCTTAGGTGGCAGCAGTCCTTTAAATAGTTACATATAGGTAGTCAGTCTGATCAAGGCGCCAGGAGAAAGGAAGCCTCTTGGCTCTGCAGTCCCCCCAGGTTCAGCTGCGACTCTGGGGGACAGGGAGACCCACTCAGGAATGCTGATGTAGCCCCAGGCCCACCACAGCTAGAGCCTCACCCCCAGCTCTCCAGCCACGGGCTAAAGGGGAGAAAGTCCTGCTCCAGCCCCTTCCCCAGGTCTCTGACAGAGCCATGCTTGTCCTGGCCCCTCCAGGCACTGCCTGGGTCATTCCCAGGGGTGGCCTCACCAGAAGTACTAGCTTGGAGCCGGGAGCAACGGCACCATCTTACAAAATTCTCCACTCCACCCCCAGTCTCTTAATATAAATAAGAACAAACTTGATTTGCTGTCCCTGGCAAAGGCCTAATTTACTTCTGAGATGATTAAACCCTTTGTCCTCTACTGGTTTCTTTGGGGATGTCTTTCAAAGTTGTATTTATTAATGAAATATTTTTGAATAATTGGATTTACTTAAAAATTGTGCTCATTGAGAAAATAACTGGGTAAAAAAGGCAGATAACAAAATGCATATATGTGTGTAGGTATGTGTGTATGTATCTCCCCTAGCCACAGAAATATAAAATACACTGAGGAAAAAAGTTTGCATGGATGACATCAGATTGTCATCTGTAGATGATGAATTTATAAATAATTTTTATTGTCTTTCTTTTTATTCAGATTATCTACTATTTCTAGTTTATGAGAGGTAACAGAATTATTCTGTTCAATTGTTACTTCAGCAAAGTACATTATAAAATGTTGTTTGCTGCTCACAAGCATTTCTAGAGAGTGTGAGGAAGGAGATGGCAAACAGCCCCTGGCCTCGCTGTCTCAGTGTTTGTACACTGAGAGCCGATCTTGAGAACTCTAGGCTCTCCATGGATTTGCCAGGCTATTAGCGACTTGTGGTGGCAAAGGAAAACAGAAGCTTCTTATCAAAGAGTCACCCAGGACAGCCCCCACTGAAGATGGACCCAGGTCTGAAATGGGGTTCAGAAGAAAAGCTCAACTACTCTTGAGTCCCCTGGTCTCCCTAGCTGTCTAGTCCTGACCCCAGTGGACTGGACAGTCTCTCAGAGCAGAACCATTCCCAGTTTACTGCTGAATCTTCAGTGCTAGGCACAATGTCTGACACTTAGTGGCCACTTGGTGAATGCTGGTTGAATGCGTGAATGATTGCATGTGAGATGTATTTCTTGCTTTGGGGCTATCTTTGGACTAGCAATTCCACCTAAGTGAGGGACCAAAATTTGAGATATATATGAAGATTTCAGCTCAACAAAAGGGATTCACACTTTGATTTGTTTAGAAAGATTTCAGCTCTTGTTGGTACATATAGGAGGCTTCTTTCAGAGAGCTGAGTTCCTGTCAATAGAGACGATCTAGAAGGGGCTGACTATCCATCCTGTGGGGCTGATATAGAAGGGTCCCATGCTGGCTGTGAAGAGAGACCAGATGTCCTCAAAGTATCCTACCAATTCAAACTTTATGGCAACTGAAATTCCTGGTTGGGAAATCTTATGGGAACTTGTCTCTTTCTTTCAAAAATATGCTTTAACCTTCAAGTCATTCCTATGCTTATTAAAACTCCCCTTTGAGACAGCCGAATATGATTCAAGGGAGTGGAAGGGTGTGTCCTTGCAGCAACCAGGGGAGGAGTGGGCACCCTGCACGGGCCTGGGGTCTATGCAGGAGAGACTTAACGAGCTGAATCCCTGGTCCTTTCCACAGGCATCTGACAGCCCCAATCCCCAGGAAAACATGCTGTAAGGCTGGTGACATTGTAAGTATTTCACAAGCAGTACTGCATGAGCGCCTGCCACTGAGAAACAATGTGCCGCGGGAGCCATGGTGTAGAACAGTGTCGGCAGGCCCTCTGCATTTGGCCGCTGGATCCCAGGGAGGCCCTGAAGTAGGGGTGGGCAGCCAGTGAAGCCAGGGGAGCACCTAGGAAGCTAAAAGGAGCAGCTCTTTCACAACTGGCACAGAAGGCTTTCAGTAGTTTCAGAACCAGCATGGTCATCCTTGTGCATACCAGCTAGACACCAGCCATGCTCTAAAACCACTTCTGAGCAGGGTGACCCTCTGGCAGAGGCTGCAACCCCATTGCTCTAAGCCACATTTTATGGAGTTCTTTTATTAGTCTCTCATGTAACCCATAGCCACATCATAAAATTAAATACCCCATTCTGTACATCAAGTACACTGACTTCTTGAGCCCTGATTAGCCGGGGCTTTTCCCTCTGAGGGTTGTATTACAGTAACATTATAACTGACAAAAAAGGAGTCTTTCCTGGGAGCAGCCAAATCCCTCAGACTAACTCAGCTTAAAGCTGTTGTCCCACTGTGTCCTTTCTCTGAAGCCCCTTTGCCAGCTTCCTGTTGATCTCCGAGTCTTTCCTTCCCACCCCCTCCCATCTCTCCTTCCTCCTCCTTCCCAATCTCCTTCCATCACTTTTGAAAACATCACAGAGCTGCAGGTGCTGAAATGCTTGCCTGGAATCGCTGGTCAGGGTAGCCCCAACTCACCCAAGAGTAAATTTAGCCTGTGGGTGATATCCCAGATGGAGAGGTTATCTTTAGCCTGGCAGAGGCTGGGAGGCAGTCTGGGCCATGAAGGGGAAATAGCAGAGGGAGAGGAGAAGGGAGGAAGGAAACTAATACTCGAGAGTCCACAATAGCAGTGCTCAAGTGTGCTAAGGTGGTAGAGAACAAAAAGTCGTGGTGTGCTTCCTGAAGCATGAGGCTCTTCTGGGAAAACCCTGGAATAATGGTCTGTTTCATTCCATCCATGAACTAGGAACAATTTTAACAGCAGAAAAAATGGCTACATTATGGGCAGGCAGTATAAAACCACAAGCACACATGTTCTTTAAAAAAAGCAACTCAGCATGATCGGTGGTTTTCAAGCTTTCCAGTTCATATCTGTTTACTACTTGTTCATTAGTTTTGTTGCCTGCAAGTGCTAAAGGTTTAAGACTTAAGAAAAATGTGTAGAAAAAAATTTACATGGAAAAATTACATTACCTGAATTGGGGAAAAGGCCACTACTATTCGATTCTAAAGGTGGAACATCTCAGTCCACCCCAGGAATATCAAGGGCTCAGCTTGGAGAGAACAAGGACTCCTATTCCTGAATGTTCGAGAAAGACCACAGGCTTTTCCCTAGGAAGATCAAAAGAACCTTCCTTGTTATCGTCCTGATGTAAGAAATCCTTCCTTTGCCCTCATGAAAACCTTTTGTGCTATTGTTTATATTCACAGCCTCTTGTTTGGCCTTCCTTATACAACAATTCATCAGAATCTTTCATCAAAACAGAGCACTTGCTAGTTATTATTACGGGGAACTGAGGTCCTAGTGTGAACCTGAGCTGGAGTTCTAACGTGTCTGAGCACATCTGACAACTGCCTGAGACGCCGGGAGCCTCCTGGGAGGGAGCTCATTCTGTGGGAAAGGAGACCGAGACACCTGGGTTGACCCAGAAGGACAGCCCTGTTCACTGGACAAGAGCAATTAATTCTGAGAATCCCTTGGCCAAACATGTATTGGACATCAGGAGCAGCAGGACCATATGGAAAACCTGAGACCACTATGTTGGAGTTTTGTGGGAAATCTGAGCAGACAGCAGAGCTTAGCACACGGGAACATCAGACAGGAAAGGTGAGGAGCAAAGAACCTTCCTCATTCCCCAGAGGTCTGGCTCCAGAGTGCCTGGAGATGCCCAGCAGGAACCAAGTGGCCAGCAGGAAGGGGTCCCAAAGACTTCTGGGACCGCTTGGATAGGCTGTTTAAAGGGCTGGGAATCCTTCCCTATGGGCAGCCTTAGGGTGTGGGACCACAAAGAAGTCATCTGTCCTCAGGCGGTGAGACCTGGGGCACTCAGCTTACTTTGCTAAGCACTTGAATAATTAGGTCACCTTTTCTCCTTTTCATCTCTAGATTAGATGACACCACTTAGTCAAGGAGTCTATTGAGGGTATCCTTTATTTTAATGTTATGTGAGTGCATTTTGGTCCTCCTTATTCAATGAAAAGTTACTTTATTTATCTCAGTGTCTTCCTTCTACCAGTGTATAGCAGAGTAACCAACAAATGACAGGACATTTACAAATACTTTAATGAGAGTCCAAGCCAGTAAATAATTTGCTGATCTCCATTAGCTATACTCCTTATGATACACCCTGAAAGCATATTGGTGTTTGCCAAAATGGCCTAATATCTGCTATCCATATTGAGTCTGTGGCCAACCATGTCTCCTTAGATCCTTTTTCCACTACCCTTGACCAGACCAATCTTTCACCAGGTGGTATTTGACATATCCAGATTTTATCCCTACACAGTTTTTATTACTAAACATCATTCAGAATGTGCAAGTTCTCCAGCTCTCAAGATCAATGAACCTTAACAATGTCACCATCACCCACAAATGTGTTGAGTATGTAAACAGCAACCTCATTAGGTCACCACAAGAGTTACAAAAATATTGTGCATGTGTACATATAGCATCTCTGGGAAAGAAACTCAATGATGGTTGTTGCCCCTGGGGAGGGAAATGATGAGATAGGGAGTTGATCGCTGGAGGCACAACTTTCACTGTATACCCTTTTGAATCATTTTAATTTTTAAATCATGTGCATGTATTACTTTTCCAATTAAATTTTTTAAAAGCTAATTCTAAAAAAATACAAATACAGCCAAGAACAAGACACAGTTCCAACCACTGATCAGTGGTGCTGACAGGTGCTCACAGTTGATACCATACCCTATGGAGTCAAATGTCCACACCGTGCCACTGGCCCAGGGGAATGCCTCACTGAAAGCAAGAAGGATCATGCAATGACCTGCCTGGCTCCTGGCGCCCCAGCCCTTTCCCCATAACTGGGGCAACAAGACTTCCTGCTATGCCCAGGCCCCAGGACTAGTCCTGCTCCCAGTCTGCAGGGCTTCAAGAGACTCCAGGCTTGGATGACTCTGCCTTTGTGCTCTCTTGGCAGAGGGTGGTCCAGACGTCCCCTGGTGGGGATACACATCATCCTCATTTTTACATTGCTTGCTTATGAAATCCACTGAGGGATAACAGGTATCTCTGAGATCAGCAGCGTCCCTTCTCTCCCCCATTTACTCACCACATGCAGGTACTAAGAAGAACCTCCTTTGTGCGGGAGTTTAAACCAGGCCTGGGGAAGAAGTAGGTAAAGTGGAAAGGAACAGACCAGTGCCCTCAGGGAGCTCGTGATCTAGTAATAAAAACAGATGGAGCCCAAACCGGGAAGATTTACTGCATATCAGTAAATGTGAGGGAGGAACGGAGAAGGAAGGATTGCATTCAGTCATCAGCAGGGAGATAAGGAGCAGCCCAGGAAAGCTTTTAGGAGGGAATGACGTTGTGAAGACCTGAGAGCTCCTGGGATTTCAGTAACTGAAGACAGAGCCTTCCAGATCAGGGCTGTGGCTGGGAAGGTGGTCCTGCACAGGAAGGCTCTGCACTTCCGCTCTCCCATTCTTGGGACAAAGAACTCAAAATGGAAGGTGAAAGGTGCTGGTCCTGAGAACCCGGGGCCACATAGTTCTTTCGGTGTAAAACTGCCTTTCTCTACCATCATGTCTATCTTGTCAACACCTGCTCTTCAATAACATCCCTATAACACCCCAACCCGAATAACACCCCCTCCCCCAGAAGCCCACTCTGACTTTCCCAAGCAGGATTAGCTGTCCTGGCTGCTGCCCTCCCACTGCTCACTGCTCTAGAGAGTCAAGAAAAATTAGAGGTTGTGCACAGGTTCTGGGGCCATTCTGCTTGGGTTCAAATCCTGGCTTGGCCTTTGACTTTCTGAGTCATCTCAGGCAAGTCACTTACCCTCTCTGGGCCTCAGTTTCACCATCTGTTAAATGACGTAACAGTGGCACATTCCTCCCAAGGTAGCTGTGAAGATGAGACAAGTCGATGCCGCAGAGCAGGACCCGCCTCAGTGTGTACTCTGGGCTGAAGGTCCTCCACTTGGCTGTCGGCCTCTGTGAACCTGAGAACCTTGAGGACCAGGGCCCCTCTTCACCTCTCAATTGCTCTCGCTCCTTCTGCAGTGCTTTAGTGGTGTAAAGCAAAGTAGGGGTCCTGTTACTGTCGTCTGAAGGGACCAACCAAACCCGGTCACCAAAGGGAACAGAGTCAAGTCCAAATGCAAACACAAAGCAGTGTAAGTGAAATGCTGGGAAAGGAATGTTGAAAAGTAAATGCGGGGGGTGAGAATTTGCCACAGTTTCAGAGGAAGAGAATTCCTATCACCTCTCTGCCATCTCTCCACATGGGGACTGCGTGTTCTTATTTGAATGGTAACTGCTCTCTTCCTTGCCAGCTTCCCCGGGCCGGCCGGCCTCCCCCGGGGCTCCCCTCCCCTCGCTGGGACGGCCGCAACCCTGGCCTCGGCTCCCACGCAGGGCAGCAGTGGGCCAGCCGGCGGGCGGGGCAGGAAGGGGGAGACGCGGCTCCGGCCCCGAGATCCTTAACTGCAGCTTGCAAAGCCCAGGCTGATCCTAATCTGCGTGGGAAAGGAGCGCGGTCCGCCCGCCTGCCGGAGACACCGCCTCTTTTCATAAACTTTATCGCCGTGCACAGCGGCTGATAAACCACCATAAATAAACGACAGCGGAGTGTGCGGCTGGCCCCAGGCTGCCGGGGCGCACGCCCGCCTCGGCCCTGCAGCTCCCGAGGGAATGAATCACCCGCCAAGTTGGAAGGAGTTCCATGCTCTCCTCCTCTCCAGACCAACGCCATAAATAATCATAAATTCTTCCCCTTCCCAGCACCCCCTCACCTTTTGTTTCATGGATTCAATAAAAAGCCCAGGAGTTTTCCTTCTGGCTGCCGGGACACCCCTCCTGGCTGGGCATAGAGTGTGCTCTCCGGGGTTATCCTCTTGCCTCTGGTCAAGCTCCTCAGGCCTGCCTTGGGCCTGCGCCTGTGGCTTCCTATCGCAAATCCCCGCTGGCTCCTGTTCAACCGGGAGACGAGGCCCTAGAGCGGGGTGGGGAGGGGTGACTTAGAAGTCTCCAGTGGCAGGTGATGAGAACTGGTTCCCACAAAAGTAGCCCCAAACATGTGTGGACGGATAGCTTATTGTTGCCAAGTCACACTAGCGCTGGGCTCTGGGCTTGGCTGCACCCAGCGTGTTTAGAGGTGGAGGGAACAGGCAATACTCTGCAAAGGGAGGGAGGGAGGAACCCCCTCTCCACTTAAATAATAGTGTGAGCAAATGTCCTTTAGATATTATTTGGAAGATCACATGATCTGCATTCTTTGGTTCTTGAGATTTTGACTCAGGGGCCCCCAAATTAATTGATTTGGAGACTGAAGTTTGAGGACGACGGCTCCAGGAGGATGAAGGAGTAGAGAAAGAGAGTTGTGTAGAACAGCCCAAAACACGAACTACACAGAGGCTTCTCACCCAGCTCTGCTCCCACCTGACTCTGCGCCCTCGGGCAACTACTGCCTCTCTCCAGGCCTCCATTTCCTCATCTGTCTGTCTAATGAGTGAATAATATCTAAAAGGATCCTCCAGCTTTCCTACTCTGTAGGAAATAGCATCCTTCTTTTAAATCACTACATTTCTGAGTGTCTTATCAGTGGCCCTTCTGAAGAAATAGTTACATGCCCATGAAAGAAACTGGGGCATGGCCAGTTTTGTAACTGACTCTTCATCAGTGAGATTAACGCCAGACCCTACCCCTCACAGAGGTTACAGGGGTCCAGGGTCCCTTCAGCCAGAACAAAGTCTGACTTTGAGGAAAAAGACATTTAAAAATCCAGCAAACTAATAGTATTAGCTCAGTGGTTCTCAAGCCCCAAGTGCAAGGGACCTATGACTATGATTCTGCTTCATATGTATGGGACCAGCTGGCTCAGAACATCTAATCCAGAAGAATAAATGTTTCCCTCAGTGGAAAGAGAGGCTGGGGAGGAAAGGAGCCTCTGACGGCAGCTCTAGAGATAGCAGAAGGGAGTCAGTTGCTCTTTGGTTTAAATGTTCCGGGGGAATGCATGTTCGGAGCCGTCCCTCCAGCCACAGCCAAGAGGAAGAGCTCACTTATGTAACAGACGTGGACAAAGACCTGCTTCTTCCAGAACCCATTTCTGACACTACAACATGTCCCAAGGGAATGCGTGGCCCCAGACAAGCTTCATTTCCTGCTCTTTGGACAGAAAGCCACTCAGTCTTGCTTCCCTCATTTGCATAATGTCAAGAAAAATGAGTCATCCTGAATTGCCATTTGTTAAGAAAGGTTGGCAAGAGGTTTGCAACTAAGACTGGCATTGATTTCTCAGAAAGGAATGAACACTAACTCAATCACTGATGTACTGTGTGAATGTGATGGACATTCCAGGCCTCAGTTTCCCCCATGGATTTTTAAGGTCTCTTTCTGCTCTTTCTGGGACTCTAACACATATGGACTGTCTTGAGTAGAAGCAAGATTTTAAGTTGTCCAGAACAGAGTTAGGTAAGGGGAACATCTAAAAGTGACCCGACTCCTCCACATTGTTCTTACTTTCCGCTCTGTCTGCTGTTGTGGGGATCAACGACCAGAAAGCAGAGAATCGTCAGAACAGGTACAGCTGAATGTCAAGATTGAGCTAATCTGCCAATTATTTTACAGGAAGAGAAGCCCTGGCTGGGGTACTGGATCTGTACCATTTACAGTCACAGAAATTTGTAGAATTTGATGAAATTCACATGCCCCCCCACCAATCAAACGCACATGCAAATACATACTTGTCTTTGTAGATCATTTCAGGGGTTCACAGAGCCCTGAGGCCCCACAGGAAGACCCTGTTAGGAATCTGTACTCCAGAGGCTAATAATATACTGGTGCTCTGTTTCCTCATCTGTAAGAAGGAAATACTACACATCTCCAACCAGCTTCATGCAGGAGGAGAAGGAGGATAAATAGACCTGTGCTATTAAAACACATTAGTTCTATGCCCGGTAGCCATGTAATATTGATGCATCCTATTACCATCGGCTGCCATAGTCATCCCCTATCCTACTTTGTGGCATGTAAATTCCCTTACAAGACAGGAGCAGCCCTGTCTGTGAAACTCCCTAAGCAAATCCTTCTGGGACATCAGCCCTGTAAGTCTTTATACTTGCCTGTTAGAAACATAATGAGTCCCCATGGACACCAAAGGGAAGGCTGGAGGTGGCTCTGCAGACACTCAAAGGGTGATAATTGGTGGGGTAGGAATGTACCAAATGTCACCCTTGTGACTTTAAAAGTCAGTGTAACTTTCGGAAGAATCTTCCTTTCTCCTAGAGTAGGCTGTGATATTACAGAAATTAACTCATTGAAACAAAACCAAAGTTTAGGGGGAAAGCTTTTGATGAAGTTATCAGCTAATATATTAAATAGAGTCAGTCCATTTGGTGCAAGAAACCAAACCTCTATTTCTATATCACCTGTGTAATGAAGGGATTGATTTAAATTCCACAGTTGTTAATCTTCCTGAGTTCTCAGATTCTTTGAGAATCAGACATAAGCTACAATTCCTGGCCCCAGAAAATACACATGCACTGAACATGTACTTTCACACAACTCTACTTACAATTTAGAGAGTTTATAGAGCCCTGGCACTCCATTTGTGGCCACTAGATTCATGGAAGCAGCACTCCTCTGCCCTCCCAAGGCCTCTTCTGCCTTCATTGTTGAAGACTTTTGAGATCCACAGATGATTTCATCTGTGGCTGCAGGGCCAAGCCCTTGACCATTTCTCAGAACCTCTGCAAACAAAGGAAGGAGCAACGTGTTCTTCATATGGCTGCTGTGAAAACAACCATGCTTTATGCACTCAATCTAGATTATGTCAAGGAAGCACGTCCAGCAGCAGCTCTTCCAGACCATGGCATGAAACTGTAACTCAATTCTTTTGTCCTGGGAGATGGGGAATGAGGAGGGATAAAGAGCAGGCTGTAGTCAAGACATGCAGACAGCATAGTCCTTGGAGAAGGGAGTACCCAGGGTTTTACAAAAGCCTGGATGGGCAGCAGCCTTTCCTATGTGGGGAGTGGTAGAGGAGGCTCTCAACAGACAGAGGGGCTCCTCCTGCAGCACCTCTGGCCTACCTGACTGTGGTTCATAAATATTCACTGAGAAAAAATAAATTCCTCCTCCTCATTGACATCAAAGTTAGCCGTGTCATTTGCCTGGCCAATAAAATCAGCAGAAGCAACACCTATTACTTCCAGGCAGAAGATTTAAAAACCAGTTCAAGGTTTACCAGGCACTCTTCTCCCTCTGCCACAGGACTGCCCATATTCCAAATCCACCACTCCACCAGCCTGGTCCCAGAGTGAAGGTGACCTGGAGCAGTTCTGCTATCAACCTGTCATAAACCTGAGGCAAGTGCACAAAAAAATTGTTTGGTGTGTGAGCCAATGAGATTTTGGAGTCATTTGTAGCTGCAGCAGAGCCAGGCTAGCTTACTGACATAGCATCCTGCTTTGGAAAGGAAGAGGGACGAGTGCCCAGAATGGCACTCACTAACCTGCAGGGCTGCTGATGACAGCACCAGCTGGTGTCAGCAGGGCCATGCGCATGCTTCGCACTCTTTCCATCCTTCACCCCCCCGCCCCCCATCTCAGTTCACTGTGCCCCTGGTCCGCCATCACTCAAGCACTCGAGAGCTCAGCAAAGAGCCAGCAGCCCATCAGCCATGCCACCTGAAGGGGATCCAATGGCAGCCTCCCAAAAGATGTATCTATATCCTAAGTTAAATTGCAGATGTAATTAAGTATGGACCTCTCGATGATCCTGGATTACCTGAGGGCACTCTAAATCCAATCTATAAAGATGAAGGGAAGACAGAGGCAGAAACTGAAGTGATGCAGCCACACACCAAAGACCACCTGGAGCCCCCAGAAGTTAGAAGAGGCAAGGGAGGATTCTCACCTTGAGTTTTTAGGGGGAGCCTGCAGTCCTTCAGACACCTTGATCTCAGACTTCCAGCCTCCAAAACTATGAGAAAATAAGTTCCTATTGTTTTAAGCCCCCTATCTTGTGGTAATTGGTTACAGCAAACATAGAAAACTAATACTCCACCTTAGCAAATTACCTTTTCTTCACAAGTTCCTCCCTTTGATATAATTCTTAAAGGCAAAAACTATACACCAGTGTACTAATGGATGCAGAAGAAAGCCTCTCTTTCTCACTACCCAGTCCCTAGGGCAGGGTCTCAATTATGCTTAAAGAGGGGAGAATGCCAGCTCACAAAACCCAACTGGTCTGCTTCCTCTCCAGAGGGGACACCAGCAGTGAAAGAGGTTGAATCCTTGACTATGGGCTATGTAGAAACTAAGGCTGAAAATAAATACCTCCTGAAATCAAAGCTCAGGGGATGGTGCATAGAATTTTAGAGTCTTGAGGATGGAGAGATCATATAATCCAACATCTACAGACAGTTTTTAGAGGTATAAGAGAGCTTAAAGGATTTTTGCACATTGGGGGGGAATTTTGTTTTGTTTTCATGAAGACTCTGAAGCCCAGAGAGGGGTGCAATCTGCCCAAGGTCACAAACTAGAGGTTGATTCCTTCCCCACCACCCAGCACAGGAAGGAGCTTACTTTTCCACACAACTCCAGCTGTCCAGCCTGTGTGGCATAGCCCACATTAACACACCGGCAACAGGAGCTCACTACCTAGCTGGTCTGGCTAGCCTAGGGCCTTTGTGAACCCTCAACTCTCTTGATTTGGGGTCTCTACTCCATGTCATTTTAAACATCTTAAAATGCATGTTCATCCCACATCAAATGTCATCTTTACTTAAAAAGTTTTCATGGTTCTTTTATAATTTTAGCTTTTTTAAGTAATTGCCTATAAATAATTCATTTGATTTTAGATTTTCTACAGTGTCCCCAGCAATCCTCATACAGACCCAGAAACATCAAACCCTAGACTGTTTTCAAATGCAGTGAAATCTTCATGAAAACTAAATTTCACAACTAATAAGACTTGATATCATGATTCCTTTGTACAGATTCAACTCAGCTAACACAGATATTGCAGGTATTGACATCTCCATTTTAAACCTTAGAGTAGAAGGGCTACTCTCCCAGGGATGCCCAACAAGGAATGAAAGAAGCCAAGAAGGCTGCTACCCAGGTCTTCAGACTCTAAGGAAGAGCCCCCTTTCTGCTGAGTCCAGCAGAGCTACTACACGAAAGACCTCCAAGGATGATGGGGATCGGTCACAGAGGCACAGAAGGCAGCTTGAAGGCACTCACTGGTCACATTTGTGGCCATTTACTTATCAAAATAAACAATGATAGTAATAGATTACTGTAACTGAGTAAGATAAGAATCTGATGCATAGGAGAGAAAGCTTTTCCTTACAGTAAAATACCAACTAATAAAGGGAGAAATGATGGAATTAGAAAATTATCACTTAGCAACCAGCATAGTAATAATCAACTCATCCAAGAAACATCTGTAGATGTTTCATGGGCGAAAGATTGGTAAGAAATGGCAAATTTGCAGAGTTTCAGAGTACCTCCACACAAAATTCTTATTAACTACAAAGAAAAGCAATTTTACAATGAAAAAGCAGGAGGAAATATCTGATAAATATAAACTGAAGCACATTCTACAATATAATCAGAATGTGATACTCAAAAGTATCAAAGTTATAAAAGTTAAGGAAAGATTAAGGAATTATTCTGAATGAAGAAACTAAAGTGGCATGACAAACTAAAGCACCAGGTGGCCCTGAATTGGATCCTTTGTTATAACAAAGATCATTTGATTAATTGTCAGAACTTGAATGACATCTGAGAATTAGATGGTAGTAATGTATCAATGTTAATTTCCTTATTTTGATGATTGCATTATAATTGTGTAGGAGAATTTCCTTATTTTAGGAATAACACACTCAAGCAGTCAAGCTCAGGAAAAAAGTTCATTATTTTTGCAACTTTTGGTCACATATGAAATTATTCCAAAACAGAAAATTTTAAAAAGAAACCCAGACACAAACAAGTCAGAGTAGTGAATATTAAACATATTTTTATCACTTCTTCCAGGAAATCAGCTGCCTCCCTCTAGGATAGGCCGGTCACCTGTCAGTTAAGGCAGCCTGGTACATTGCTAGAAAGACTTGCATGCAATGAATGCCCATTAACCAGTCCTGTATCCTCACTAGGTTAAACTGATGATGTCTGATTGTATTTACAGTCAGCAATGGCTCTTTCACTTTACCTTTAAATCCAACCCATTCAATGAAAAAAAAAGTTCTGAAAAACAGGACACTTAAGGGTATTGAAATGAACACTTGAATAAATGTTTTTTTTTAAAGAGCAAAATCTAGTTTTGTAATGTGAATGCTGGTTTTCTTCCAAGGGGTACACACCAGAAATGAAATGTGCTGTCATTAGAGTGGAAGACAAACCAAAAGCAACAGCAACTTACGGCCACACAGAACAATATAATATACCTCCCTATGTTGGCTTTTCTTGTGCTTTCTACTGCCTTCCCACTAAATGATAAATTTCTAATGAAATAGTATACAGTGTACGTCTCTTCTTGCCTACCAATGGCTGGCTGGCCCTCCCTCCTTCCCTTCCTTCCTGCCCTGTTGTCTTAATGCACTCAGCATTGTCTGGGTCAATCAGAAAGTCTATTTTTCTTTCAGACTTTAGGAAATCTACATCTAGTGAACCTATAATTAAGCTTAATATAACCTGGGGAAGGCAGAAGAGAAGGAAAATGAAGGCTGTGAGAAAGAGGAGACGTGCAGTTAGTACATACCCATTTCCTTTATGAAAAGGTGAATAAAGTGTGCAAACATTGAACGTCTTTATGTGTGCTGGGTTTAACAAGAATCTCCAGCTATTTCAACTCATCTTTTTCAAAGAAATGACACACCTGGGAAATTCTTGGTGCCTTTCCACACCATGCCACAGAAAACTGCACAGACCCTCATTCTCTCCCAGTAGAACAGACTGTCCCCTACTCACAATCTTGTTACTTCTCAAAAATTATTATTTAAAGCTTGGAAACAATGTTACAATTTATAGTTTGATTTCCAGATTAACAAAAACCTCCCCAAAATTAGTGTATGAAGTAACCAATACACACACACACACATAACTTCATCATTACAACTACTATGGTAGCATGTTCAGGTAATGGCTATGAGTTAAATATTCATAGTTCAGATACTATATGATGTAAGTGATACATGCTGACAAATGACTCCCTTACTAGGAATTGAGATGTGAACACCAACATGGCAAAGGGTTCAAGTTAGGCCACTTTCACACTCACGCCCACAGGTACAGACCCCAAGAGCCTACACTGAATTATACTATACGTACATCATTGTCCGATCATTTTTATCCCATCATCCACAGCTTCCATTTCCTCTCAATCTTGTACTCTCTCACTCTTTCTCTGGCATAATCTATTTCACTGAGCCCAGAAAATACGACATGTTGGCAGAAAATGAGGCTCAAAAGGAAATTTAAGAAAGCAGGTACTATTTATCATTTTACCACTAAATATGTATTTCATTTATGATGGGATTCTATTGATACTTGGTAGAATAAAATATCTTTAGAATATTGTATCTATCATGATAATGAGAAAAAGGAAGTGGAAGAGGAGGAGGAAGACCTAAACAGCTATTGGTATCAACTCATTGCTGTAACTGCACTTGGCTATAAATTTATTATATGTGACATGATTTAAGTTTGAAAAATGATAAGACCATCACCAGGATGATCTCATTGAAAGTACAAATGTCACTGAAATTCTTTTTCTGTGACCAAAAAATGGGGACAAAGCTGTCCAGTATTCTCCCTAAATGTTCTGCAAGACAAAGTTCCCAAAATAATCTCAGCCGTGGCATAACATTTACCAGCCAGCTGTTCTAGGGCACGCCAAGAAGATAATCCTTGGGTTGATCATAGTCTTTGTATTTTTTTCTCTCTTCAGTGAATTCTGGGTCCAAGCCAGCTTATAGATGCATGTTCCAAAAGTTCAAATAAGTTTCTCTAAGGAGGCTTGATTTTACTTGAGCCTTTTAATGCCTATTCCACTGGCCTAGCTGAGAAGGCAGTTTTTGGACTTCTTGGCAAAGGAATTGATCTTAACTCTGTTTCCAGAAGGCAAATGTCTGTGAAGATGAAACTTCCACAGAAGTTCACCAGCCTCAAGATGTACCTGGTCGGAATGCTCTTTCTCCATCCCTGAAATAGCTCCCATCCAGAGTGGATGGGACCCTGGGACAGGGAGTCACAGACTGGCTGATCTGAAGGACTAGAAGAAAGCTAGAGGTCATTTGGTCCAGCCTCCCCCCTTCCGGTCTGTTGGGTACCTCCACTATCTAGGAGAAATTTTTCTAGAAAACAAAATTCTTTCTACCAATAAACATGTTCAGAATCTCATGAATATTACAATACCTCTGACCTGATCTCTCATTCAAATTAGTTTATTTAAAGAATTTTAGACAGAGGAAAAAGGATTTTGTGTGTTTACACAGACCTAGATATAAAACCTTAAGGTCAGCCCTTCCTTTAAATCTTCAAAATGCCAGTTCTCTGATGCTACTGCTTCTTAAATCTCCATCATCTGTCAAAGAACAAGGAGGACCATTAACAGAAGAGGAGACAGAGAAGCATGCAGTACGGACATGGGACTGCGAAACAGAAGCCATCGTGGGCACAGGCAATGTAGGAGCATTCACAGCTCTGAGGTCCTGACAGATCGCTGCAGGAAGCCAGATTTCTGGCTGGGGAAAATTGTTTTCTCTTGTCACTGAGCTTTCTGCGGCTCTACCAAGAAATAGGTTAGTGTATTAGTTTTCTAGGGATGCCATGACAAAATACCACATAGTTTGGTAAATACCACATACTGAGTGGCTTAATTTTCTCACAGTCCTGGAGGCTGGACATTTCAGATCAGGTTTGGTTTCTCCTGAAGCTTCTCTCCTTGGCTTGCAGTTGTCTGCCTTCTCACTGTGTCCCCACACGGCCTTTCCTCTGTGCATGGATACCCCTGGTGTCCCCTTTGGGGTCCAACTTGCCTGTTTGTATAAGGACACTAGTCAGAATAGATTAAGACCACCCTCCCACCGCAACCAACTGCATTTTAACTTAATCACCTCTTTAAAAGCCTGATCTCCATATACATTTCCTGCAGACTAGCAGATATATTACAGTGATAGAATGTGAGGAAATATTCAGAGACAAAAAATGGAGAGGCAATGAATCGATGGTGAAAAGCAGGAAGTTGAATGACCTTAGAGGATCGCTGGCTTTGGGAAATTATATGGGAAGTGGGTATCCCCAACTCCCCAAAGGGTTTTGAAGGTTTAATTTATGTCCAGAGTTCAAGCAAGTGGCCTAAAACCTGTTTCCAGCTACAACAACACAGGCTCTCTCCTGTTGCCTGTCCTGAGAGACGTCACCTAAGTGTGTTGTTAATCAGAAAGAATTCCATTGCTATCTACAAAGTTCAGACTTGCCCTAATAGCACGTTCCTAATATTCCTAATACTGCCACCTGCCATAGGCATATGTCTGTGAAGTAATTTGAACCCTACAATGTCTCTGCAAATAGAGTAAAAAGCTGAGGCTCATGGAGTTGGCACAGTTAGTGGGTTGTAGAGGATTTTAAAATGGGTCTTCTGACCCCAAATCTACATGACTAGTACATGGGGTCACTGATATGTAATGGACGTTTGGCTAAATAAAACCAAATAAAAACTGGTTGAGTGAATGAATGAATAACAAATTGAATTTCCTGAAATTCCTCAGAAGACACCATTCCCAAATTTCAGTATGAGATCACACATCCTCAGGAAATGTCCTCAGGAAAGCATGGTTGACTAGCTAGCATTGTTTAGGGACAGCAGAAAGCATTTCCTATTGTCTAGATTTTTTTATGAAAGCATTATATAGAAGTAGCTTGAGAACACCCATCTCTGCTTCTCCAGGTTTCTTGCAACAATGTACAGACATCCCTGCAGCAAGTGCTTAACACTGCTCAAAGCAGCCTTCACTAGGACCATGTATTGTCCTCAGATGACTGTGATCAGCTGCAGAGACACAGCCAGCCACGGTGACAAGGTGCTGGCCAAGTCAGCCTCCACCAAGGCCTATGCGTTCTTCACTTACCTGGAGGTGGAAATTTTTAGGAAAGAAGATGCTAGAAAGGGGGCCAAAGGAATTCAATAGAGGTAACTAGGTAAGAGCAACAAACCAGGTAAGAGAGAAGGCCATCTACTTACAGGCTCTTTTTGTCCTTCAAGTTCAAATCCACTTTCCCTATTTCTCAAAGAAAAAAATCATTCAATGGATCTCTGACACCTGATGTTCAAACTGGAAAAAATTTAGAGATAGAAATCCCAATACTAACATTTGCACATCACAGGCATGATCTAAACACTGTACCTGTTTTAATTCATTTAATCCCCAGCAGGTACTTTGAGCATCGTCTAAGTCTTCAGTACCCCATTTTGTACAATCCAGGGTGTCATTGCTCACATTAACTCTGAGAGCACCAGTGGCACCCTCTGGAGTTGTGCAACCCTGCAGCCTTGCTCACATTACAGTGGAGGAAGCATTATGTATCCAGCACGCACTTAACCGCTGGAAAAATTGGTGTCTGGTAACTCACCACACAGCAAGTTACTGATGGAACTGATTCTAGAAAGTTGACCCCCAACTTTGACTGGGCAATCTGACATGAGCCAGATTCTGGAAGCTGTGAATGATTTCAGCATCAGTACCTTCAAAGAGCTCACAACTAATAGGAGAGGTCCTGGTAACAGAAGTACATGCGCCGGCCCAGCTCCATGTTCAGGTTCTGATTAATGAATGGTTCCATTATCCCTTTGGTTTTACTTGATTTCTCCTTCCTCAAGTCCCTCCTCCAGTAGGTCACCACACTTCCATCTCAGCAGAGTTAAGTAGTTGAGGATGTATTTTAAAGTCCCACCTCTGTATGACCTTGGGCAAGTTTCTGTGCCTCAGTTTCCTCCTCTAGAATGTGGAGATAATAGCACTTATTCCTGGGGTTGTTGGAATTAAATGAGTTTCTGTTTCTAAAGCAACTAAAATAGTTCATGGCACAAGTGAGCACAGTATGCAGTTGTTTCATAAAAGTCTGGACTGTTAAGCAGCCTCCTAGCTTCAGTCTCTTCCTACCACATCAACATACTCTTCCTGGAACCCATGTCTGCTTCCCAAGGGATCTACAGCAGTAGTTCTCAAACTTCAGTTTGCACAAGGATCTCCTGGGGTACTTTCAAGAAATGCAAATTTCTGAGCCACTCCCTGGAGTCTGGTTTAGGAGGTCTGTGTGGAGCTCAGGAATCTACATTTTTAACACATAGCTATAAGGCATTCTCATGTAGGCGGTGTGACAGCACAATTTGAAAAAGAGGGGCCTCCCAGCTGAAGTCCACTTTTAGCGTGGTTCTCAGTGACCCCAGTCCTTGGTCTTTGTCCACCATTCCAGCCTCACTGCTCAAAGCCCCGCCCCGCTCCGTCCAGCCAGACCTGAGTCAGGAAAAATCCAAAGCCGTGCTGAAGTCAAGCCCAGCTGCATTTCTCCTTCTGACTGCTGTGTTACGTGAGATGAGAAAACTGCTGAGCTGACACCCAGCAAAGTCTCCATGGCCACGCTGGTGGGTCACCATGGGAACCGCATCTCTGTGAGTCCCGAGTGAGCATAAAAGCTGAGAGGGACAAACACATCATGTGTCTGAGTTCCTATTCTATTTCTGGATCTCCCTTAGAGACCAGACCCCTTGTTTTCTTAAAGTAACTCAGGGGGTTATCAGTGCTACATTTGGGGAAAGAAAGGTGAGAAGGGGCAGATCAGAGACAGAAGTAGGTCTGACGCCAAGGGGACAACACACTGGGATAAGGAGACATTAAGATCAAGGAATACTCCTGCTCCAAACCATGAACTCATTCAGAGAAAAAGAACACTTTTTCTCTCATGGCAGAGCAACTTAAACTGACTGAACGTCAGGCTCCCTAAAAACTTAAGTCTTGACATACTAGTCCCAGAACTTTATACCTGTTTTCCCCAGTTATAAAATCCAAGCACTATTTTAAAAGGTGTTTATTCAGAAAACAAAAGCCCCTGTTAACACCACTACTCCCTGCCACTGCAGCCCCCCAGCAGGAAGCATCCTTCTCAATGAATTCCAGGTCAAACCCACTTGTTTTTCATATCTAAAGTTGACTTCATCAACCGCCAGAACAGCAAACTACATTCTGTGCCTGTATTGGGTTGAATGATGTCCCCTCAAAAGGCATGTATATCTGAAATCTGTGAAATGCGACCTTATTTGAAAATAGGGTCTTTGCAGATGTAAGTTAAATGTAAATTAACTTAATTAAAATAGAAGTTAAGATGAGGTCATACTGGTTTCTGCTCTAGACCTTTTGGACCACCGTAATAAAAATATAGACTGTGTAGCTCATAAATAATAGAAATGTGTTTCTCACAGTTCTGGATGCTGGAAGCCAGTGCCCTCACAGGGGAGAAGGGGTGGGAAGCTCTGTGGGGTCTCTTTTGCACAGCACTGATCCCGTTCAGGCGGGCTCCACCCTCATGATCTCAGCACCCCCAAGGGCCCCACCTCCTGACAACATCCCAATGGGGGTTAGGATTTAACCTATGAATCTGGAGGAGCACAAACACCCAGACATAGCAGATAAGGTCATACTGGATCAGAGTGGGACCCAAATCCAATCACTGATGTCCTTGCAGAAGAGGAGACACAGAGAGGAAAATGCCCTGTGAAAACAGGGACACGCAGGGAGAAGACCAGCTGACCACAAAGTCAGATGTGTGGGTTGTGGGGGGCAGGCCCGGGAACGCCGGGGAATGCCCACCACCCCCAGGAGCTAGGAAGAGGCCAGGGAGGATTCTCCTCTACAGTCCTCAGAGGAAGCACCACCTGCCAACATCTTGATTTCAGACTCTGGCCTCCAGAGCTTAAAGAGGAAATTTCTGTTGTTTCAAGCCAGTCAGTTTGTGGGGCTGTGTTGTGGCAGCCCTAGCAGACTGCCCAAAGGGTCCCTTTCCTGATGACGGAAAATTATACTCTGCTGGCTTTCAGATTGATCATTAGACAGCTACCGGGTCAGTTAAACAGGAAAACATCTCTAGAATAAGTTCAGCTAAGGGAAAACAATAAAAAGCAGCTTTCTTTTTGAATCAGGACCTTTGCAAAGCCAGCACGGGGTGGAGTGAGATCACCCTGATGGAATCAAGTCCTCTCCATGACAGTGTTCCCGTTTCCTTGAGGGGTCTGTCCTCTCCCCTCATTCTATGAGGGTTCCTGGAAGCCGTCAAAATCCTTGACTTCCCCAACAAGCTGCCACATGACCCATGCTTTGTCGCTTCAACTCTCTTCTGGGATTTTTGTCCCAAGACAGTGATGTTGCTAAGCCCCAAAGGGACTGTGCAGCAGGACCTGCTGAATGGCTTTACTGCCATGTCCTCTGAAAGCTTCCTCTTCTGCTGAGTCAGCCAGAAGCAGTTTTTACTGCCTGCAACCCAGACCTCTAATGGAGATGCCTGCCTGCATCCAACAACCCCAGCAAGAGGGAGGACAGAAGGGAACTGCAAGTGCCTGATGAAGTGTCACAATCGTCCCCCACCCGCACACACAGAGCTGCATCTGTTGCAAAAGTCCAGCTAAAAATAGTAGAGTCATCATGTTTTTCAAAGTGCCTTATATAGAGAACTTTGACAGAAAGTTACTTTAGAGATCAATAGGGTGCTAGATAAAACTCCACTCTCATATTTCTTTCTACCAGACAAAATGCATCACATAGCTTGGTGTGTTTCCCTGCTATCCACATGTACCTTTTGTTTCAGTTAAAGCTACTACCTGACCAAAATGACCACATTAGTTTACAACTTGAAGTACATCCCTCCCCCTTTTACTTGTTTTTGGTCTTTGGGTTTCATTTCAAATGTTTGTTGTAAGACCCCTAAAATCTTTTGTGGAGATAGGTGAGATGTAAATTATATATTAAGTAGACAGATGATCAAATGATCTCCATAAATCTTAACAAGTGAGATCTATAAGTGATCTAAATTTAGTTTCCAGAAGCATTTAGTATATTCCCCAGACACAGTTTAATTAGAATTGGGGAGTAAACAGGACCACAAAATACAATATGCCCCACCCCATCTGCCTGGATGTCGCCAGCATTTTCATGTTATCCCCAAACTCCGATGCCATTACCTTCGAAGGCCTGCCTTAGCCCCCTGAAATACGTCCTGTCAAGCTTTCAGCAGCATTCACGAAATAAACCAGACAAATTTCTACATCACCAGTCAGGATCCCAAAGGCAAAAGGCCATGCCTCTCACCAGAAACTTGTGAGAACGACAGGCCACACTGGTCTTGTTTTGTTCTGTTTTCATATTTTTTAACTGAGTCGGTGTGCTCACCTGAACGAGCTGGCCCATTGGGAAGGGATTTCACCAGGTGACCATTTGGCCAGAGAAAAGCCATCTTTGTTTTCCAACCCCTTCTCCTATCCCCGGGCCCTGAAAATAACACCAACACCAACTTCTCTCAAATCTGAGGAGCCATTGTATGGATTTGAACAAGTCAGTTACTCTTTCTTTGCCTTGGGGAGCAGGAAAAAAACAAAACAAAACACAGATGGACTCCTCACAGAAACCAGACCTTAGAACCGAAAAGATTAATACTTTTCACGGTCAGATGAAAGATGGTATGGGAATGCAAAATGGGTCACTGTACATTTTTAAATTTCTATTATACTTGAATTAGTTCTAAAGTGACATTTTGACCATTTCCTTCATATGTAATTCTCATAACTCCACCTATCTGACATTTCCTTCCTCTCTGGGGCCCATAAAGAACAGGTCGCACTTCGTGGGAGAGAGGCCACCCGGCAGAATTTCAAGGACGCACTGCAGGGAAGCCCATTGCTGAGGCACACGCAGGAACTTTTCAAACACCTGCAGACATCAAGAGGTTAATCACCCCCAGGACTTGATCATTCAAGAACTTCCCATGGAAAACAGAGAAAGTTCTTCACAATCCAAAGCCTTTTGCCTCCTCGTAGCCCTCTAGGACAAACTCTGAGTAACCAAATAGATACTTCCCTCCTGATGTGAGTGGGCACTCAGAGAAGAATTGTGAGGATTAGAGGTTTGGCATCCACTGTCCAAAAGACACAGAGATAGCAGTAAGTGAGCTGGGAGAGAGGAAATAGGATGCCAAGTGCTGAGATTTATGAAAAAGGAAAGAGAGAGGAAGAAAAGACAAAAGGCAACTACCTCAAACAAATAAAATCTTTAGTACACTGAGGTAAAGGACAGGCAGAATGGTTATGAGCTGCCCAGGCCCCATCCGCACCCCCACTTTTCCCTTGGGGCACAGCCATTCGCATGGTATCACAGCTGAGATTCAGCAGGCCAGCCCCCACCTGCCTTACGATAACCAGCTCAAGCACAGAGTTCAACTCTCATGCATGTGCTTCTGTCTTGGATAAATACAAGGGGCATTACCTGACAAAAGCCCCTGAAGGATCTTGCCACAACATGGTAGAGACAAGAGGGTTTTGTCCCCCAGCCTGGCTGTGTGGTATTACGGTGTCATGAAGGTGGTGTTAGCACCCAGCCCAGAAGCCCGGACATTAGTGGCTCTGCTGTCTGAAGCCAGTGGTTCTCATTTCCCCCTAAGTGTCCCAGATTGGAGAGGAAAATGAAATCATCCCCCCAGGGCTTGCCAGAGAAGGCCTGGGTAATCCACACACTCATCTCAACCTCCATCCCACCTATACTCAAGCTCAAACCTTCCCTAAGGCCTGTGGTTAAGCTTAGAAATTCATGCCAAATTTGTATCCTACTACTCCATAATCTTTGTTTTACTATAACAATATTTCAAATGACTTATCACTAAGTGAACTTATATCCTATGAAGATACATCAAGTTTACCCTGTAGATTAATGTATTTCTCTGGGTCACTAACCCAAAGGGAGACCTTGTACCCCAGTTTGAGGGGCATTATCTTAAACAATTGCCTCTCCTAGAAGCAATCATTCAATTGTTTGTTTATTCAGTCATTCTGGAGACACACTATATTATTTTCTGTTGTCACCAAGAAAGGTTTTTGAGAGGTGAGCAACATTCCTATAATTCAATGCAAAGGCAGAAGCTCTCCACTGATGGTGTGCCTGGCTCTCTTTCCTCATCATTCTCTCTGCGGAAGCTGGAGAAACACGATGTGCTCACACTTAATCTCTCAAATCTTAAAATGGCCTGCAAAGCCCTTCATGATCTGGCCCCTCCCCAGCCCTCCCACCTCACCTCACCACTCTCTCTTTCTGGATCATGGCATCTAACTTTGGTCCTAATGACCTTCATTCAAACAGTAGTACCTGCCTTGTTGCAAATCCCCTACTTCAGTAAGACGCCAATGGTTCTACTCTTGGTCTGTGTGAGTCTGAGGCTTTTCTCTTAATAACTCGTCCAGACCCCAGCTCACCTAGGACTTGCTCTCTCAGGGATCATCCTGCACCAGCCTTACTCTCCTGGACATTATGGTTGGCTTCCCCAGCACCCATTCCACCCTTCCCCTTCTTTATAACAGTCATTCAATTTTGTACAACTGGTTCCAAACTAGCTCCAAGATCTAAGTCAATCACAGTAATCCTCTTCATGTTTTCTACAGATCAGGAGGGGGTATATGGCTCTTCAAATAATCCAATTGGGTGAAAACCCAGGACTTTTGTTTGATGGTTGAAGGAGAAACAATCTGTGCTTTCTTTTTCTCTCTGCACATAGACAAGAAAGCAGGTATCCTGGTGGCTCCTGGCAGACACTGTAAACTAGAATAGGAATCCATTTTAGGATGAAGGCAGAGAAGAGACAGTAAAAGAAATGGGTCCTTGGTTACATTCCTGAGCCACTGAATTAAAGCAGTGTTGAGACCTACCCTCTAGAACATTTATTTCTAAAAGGCAATATACAACTTCATTGTTTAAGGTAGTGTGATTTGGGATATAACAGAAAAGTTTCCTGCTCTCAGGGAGCTTAGAGTCCAACCAAAGAGAAAGAACAGTATGTAACATAATGATTGCTAACACTGGAGGAAGTTGAGAGGACTGAGAATCATAAAGGTGGACCACCTAATCCAAACTTGGGGAATTGACAATATGAGGGGAAGAAGAAAGAGAAGAAGGAGGGTACAGTATTCATACAAGAATGATATATGCAGAGACTTCACGTGAGAAAGAACATGGTACTTTCATGCAACCAAACATGGTCCCACGCTTTGGTCCTGTCTTAAAAAGCAGCCACTGAGAGAGTGGTTCTCCTGGAGCCTGCCCAGGATCCTGCCATCATTTTTTTTTTAATTTTGGTATCATTAATCAACAATTACACGTGCAACATTATGGTTACTAAACTCCCCACATCATCAAGTCCCCACCACATACCCCATTACAGTCACTGTCCATCAGCGTAGTGAGACGCTATAGAATCACTACTTGTCTTCTCTGAGTTGTACAGCCCTCCCCGTGCCCCCGTAACATTATATCTGCTAATCGTAATGCCCCTTTTTCCCCCTTGTCCCTCCCTTCCCACCCATCCTTCCCAGTCCCTTTCCCTTTGGTAACTATTAGTCCGTTCTTGGGTTCTGTGAGTCTGCTGCTGTTTTGTTCCTTCAGTTTTTTTCTTTGTTCTTATACTCCACATATGAGTGAAATCATTTGATACTTGTCTTTTTCCACCTGGCTTATTTCACTGAGCATAATACCCTCTAGCTCCATCCACGGTGTTGCAAATGGCAGGATTTGTTTTCTTCTTATGGTTGAATAATATTCCATTGTGTATATGTACCACATCTTTATCCATTCATCTACTGATGGACACTTAGGTTGCTTCCATTTCTGGGCTATTGTAATAGTGCTGCGATAAACATAGGGTGCATACGTCTTTTTCAAACTGGGCTGCTGCATTCTTAGAGTAAATTCCTAGGAGTGGAATTCCTGGGTCAAGTGGTATTTCTATTTTGAGTTTTTTGAGGGACCTCCATACTGCTTTCCACAATGGTTAAACTAATTTGCATTCCCACAAGCAGTGTAGGGGGGTTCCCTTTTCTCCACATCCTCGCCAACATTTATTGTTGTTGCCTGCCATCTTTTTTAAACCAAGTGTAACCTGATGGTCAGAACCTGGACTCATCATGGGCCCAAAGGCATCCTTGCATGAGTAGTACAGGTAGAGGCTGCAAGTCCTGGCCCTCCGGGCCTTTGGGAGGCTCACACACATTCTCTGCATGCCCATCCCCACTCACACTCCCAGGACTAGCCCAAGACTTCCTTCCATAGAGCCAATCCCAATCCTCCTTCCCAGCCAGGATTGGTACATGGCAGTATCAGGTCAGAGGACTCTGGCGGGATCCTGGTATAGCACACTCTCATCATTTGCAGATTCTCCTATTAAATCCAGTCAATACTCATGGCACTTTGGTGGTCACTCATGGACATTTGTAGAGAGACAAAAACTTTTGACTCCCTTGACACTCACATTCCCAGCTGAGGTCCATGCTGTGCCTTCTTGTTTCAGTTCTCATACTGTAAAGTGTTCTCTTCACTATCTATTTAGTGCTACTTTTAAAATTTTTTGTATAGTTTTGGTTTTTCTCAGTGATTTTCCTGTTTAAAAATGACCCCTAAGGACACTACTGACATGCTGTCCAGTGTGCCTTAGTGTAAGAAGCCCCTATGGAGAAAGTATGTGTTACATAAACTTCATTCAGGTATGAGCTAAAATGCTATTGGCTGTAAGCTCATTGTTAATGAATCAATAATATATTTAAATAAGGTGTCTTTATAAACAAGAAATGCACATAAAACAAGATTATGTACTGACGGGTTGACAAAAATGTTGTGACCAGAGGCTCCCAGGAAGCTAACCCTGAATTTTTCCTAGGAGCAATGAGCCAGTATTTGCTAATTCAGTGATCACAGCAACTTTGTAGAACGTAATTACCATGAGGAGGGTATATAGGCTTAGATTACAAGGACTAGAGGCTGTCTTTCTAGTTCAAATGTTTGTTCCTGTATCAGTTAGTATCAGTGCACTGCTCTAGCAAACAGAACCCACAATTTCGTGTTCACATAGCAGGTTTGACGTGATGAATGAGTCAATCCAGTAGCCCTCCTCCACTTGGCTCTGCAGTAATCCAAGCTGGATGGACACAGCCATTACAATATGTGTCTTTCAAGGGTATCTGGGCATTATCTTCATTTGGCCCAAAGGGGAAAGTAACATGTAGAGGCGCACTGAGATGTTTTGACCGACCAGACCTGGAAGTGGCTCTCAGCACTCCTACTCACATTCTATTGGCTAGAACTCAGTCACATGGCCATGCTTAGCTGCAAGGGAGTCTGGGGAATGTAGTCTTGCTGACAACCAGGAAGACGAAACAAGATTTCTCTGACGGCTAGCAGTTGCTGCTACAGTTTGTTTTAAGGACTCACATGAAGTCAGGTTCATGCCAAGACCTATGACTGTCCCAGAAAGATTAATAATTTGCTCCCTTTCAATTCTTCTTTAAATATTTGTTCATTTTATTTTGAGGTAAAACTAAGATCTGTGTAGAGGTAGGGAAGACGAGAGCTGTACCTTCCCTACAGGAAATCCCGTCCAAATCTTTGCTCTGGTCCCTCTGCCACTTCCACATCTGATGAAGATTCCCAGCACCGACTGAAAGCGCAACATTTTCCTAAACCTCCTGCGTATCGGAGCCCTGGGGTGTAATGCAGTCCAAAGGCCGAGGGAGGGTCTCCGGGCCTGTCAAGAGGTACCTCTGGGCCCGGGAACCCCCTGGAGGGGCCACACAGGCCCAGCAAGCCCACTCGCTCAGACAGAGGGAGGCCACAGAGGACACCCAGCTCCAAGCAGGAAATGCCGAGACCCTGGCAGGTCCCAGAGGCAAGTGGCAGGTCACACCCTGGCAGGCATGGCCTGAGCACGACGTGATGTCAGCTGTCGGAGCCCCTGCCACCCTAAGGCCGCCGTGAGGAGCCGGAAGGGAGTGTTACGGCGTGCGAGGGACTCCTGCGTAGGAGTGGGGAGTGAAGGGACGTCACCTCCAGGCCACGTCCTAGAAGCAGGAAGCCTCTCTGTGTGCTCTGGAAGTGCTTGTAAGAGATCACGTCGTTGCAGGCTGCCCGTGGGATCTAATCCTGTCGCCCCCACATATTCTAGCTAAGGTAAAAAGTAACATAGGTGGGTGATAACCTACAAAAAGCACTATAGACGCTGTCCTCCCTCTACTGTATTTCTCCTGGGTGACAAACAAAAGACTCCTGTTCTATAAAAACCAGCAGTTCCCTGGGGAACTGGAAAAAAAAATCCCTGAAAGAACAAAGCAATGATACTAATTTTATACTGAGTGCCAGGTCCAGTGATAAACATTTGACATGTGTAGTATTGAATTCTCACAATGACCTGTGAGGTAGATACTCTAATCCCCATCCTACTGATAAAGAAACTAAGACTCAGAGGCATTAAGTACCATGCCCATGCTCATGCTGCTGGAAAGAGGCTGAGTCAGGACCTTCTGTCTGACTTCTAAGCCTGTCTTCTTAACCTCTTAGCTCCGTGGCTCTGACTCGTTGGTCGTTTGCTGTGTGGGGGCGGGGGGAATGAATCCCTACTTGCCAACCTTCTTATACCTGCACCCTCCTTGTCCACAGCTGAGGCCTGTCTCCCCGGAGACCCACCCCCATGCTGACCACCTAGCAGGGCAGCCCCGTCACCTCCGCACATTCATGGGCTCCACTCTTTCTGTCTGGCAGGCTTTCGGGCCTTTCCCTGCCATGAACCCTATCCCAGGTGCTCTGCTAGCCTCTGCTCACCAACCGCCTGAACTCCATTATTGAAATGGATGACAGGGATAAAAAGGACCCTCAGGTGGCAGAGCTAACCATAAGATTGCTCTGTCCTCCTTGGCCACTTCCCTTCAGGTGGCTCTGTGTCTCAGGACTAGGTCTTCCCTTAACCTTCTCACAGTAGCTCAAAAGGTAGCAGGACCCATCAATCAAAGAGGTTCGTTACTAGCCCAGTATCAGGCCAGGCTCTGACCCATGCTTCCACCTGGCAGACTGCTCACACTGAGGCTTGAGCAACACAGAGATGCAGCCTGACCTTCACCTGTGCAAACAGCCCACAGGAGACGAGCTGAGCCCTGGACAGGCAGGAAGCAGCTGCCACTATTACCCTGCTGCTTGACCTTGGACAACAACCCTTCTTTCTCTGAATCTATGTTTTCCACTTTCATGGGTGGGATAGATAGACCTTAGGAGTCTGCCAGTTCTAAAATTCTCTGGGGAAAACACATCTGGCGCTGCGGGTCCTTGGCCGGGCTCCGTGGGCGGGTGTAACTGATGCAGTTGGCAGCTGTTTCTTGGCCTGTTCTCTCTGCAGGCACTCATCATGCCTGGCCTCATTTCAAACTTTGTCCTCCTCCTTGTTTTTTGTTTGTTTTTTTCCTTAAAATAAATCCTGTGGATTAGTGTGGAAAGGAACCATTGAAAGTCCCGTGAAGGCTCATCACTTAAGATGTTTCATCCTTACATTCTTCCTAGTCTTTTTGGTGGGTTGGGGAGTGGAGAGGGCTTTGCTGAGCCATCAAACTCTCTCCCAACCAGTTCTTCTTTTCCAAGGCTGTACAGGATTTGGCAGAGAAGGGTCGATTGGGTGCCACAGCTGGTTTCCTAGGCGCCTGGGTTGTGCCTGGCTTCCCAGCTGGGTTGGACTGAGTGGCAGCATGGTTAAGAAATCTGTCAAAAATCACAGCGGTGGGGATGCCCCTCCCGGAGTGCATGGTTTCTAAGAGCAGGCAAAAGGGCACAGAATCGAGTACTGAGAAAGCAGAAAGCATCCAGGGAGCCTAGGAGAGCCTGGGACTGAGCACTGGTGAGCTTGCTCTGGGCCTGACTCTGCTGAGACCTCCCTGGAGAACCCCTCAGCCTGCAGCCCAGGCCTCAGTCTCCTCATCTGGAAAACAAGCAGGGAAGGCCATCGAGATGACAGATACTTAACTGATCTAAGCCCCCATCCATCTTTGGGATTCTCTTGACTACTTAATAATTGACGGGTCCAAGATGCGCCCTGTGCCTTTCCCATTTGCATGGGAAACCTCAGTGCAGTGCCACGCTCTCCTCACCTTTCTCCCTCTCTAGCCCATGCCAAGGAAATGAATTCAGACCCATCTGGTCCATTTATCTCAAAGGCCCAACAGTGGCCTTGCAAAGAGGACCCAGTGTTTCCAGAGCCATGCTGAGCCTTCCAGGGGATGACGTATATGGCTTCTCTCCCTCCTTAGGACCAGAAAGCTTTATCTGACCAACATTCAAACCCCAGGAGTCTTCACCCCCTCAGCCTTCATCAGACACCTCAAAGGGAAGGGCGTGGGGCGGGGACCCATCACACCCACTGCCTTGTGACATCCTTATCCCCCTACAGGGACAGCTGGTCCCAGACCATGTCAAGGAGTCAAAACAAAGCTCCTTTTCCATGTGCATTTTCTTCCTCAAGGGCTTAGACTGTAAAGTCATCACTAAAGGAAACATGGTCTAGTGCTACAAGCTCCAGACAGCCTGACCTCTGTCCTGGCCCCATGGTCTGGCCTGGACCAGACGCCACTCCCCCAGGGCTGTTTCATCTGCAAAGCAACTCAGGCTTCCCTAGGCCTTGTTGGCCTCTCACTTGCAAAAAGGCCCCTCGTCACTCCTCTGGCAGCAGCTGGACTTAGGGACCAGCCCATCTTCAGGAGACAGACACATAGTGGGCAAGGGCATGGAAGAAGACCACACCCGTCAGAAGAGGGTTCCCTGCACATGGTGGGCAGGGGAATGAAGATTTCAGGGAGTGTCTCTTCCATTCTCCTGGCCCTGAAGAGGAGGTTGACTGCTCTGGGTTCTCCTGCACTCGGTCCAGTTCCCTCTGTAGGCGAAAGCCTGATGTGCAAATGAACAGAGGGGCCCATTGTGGATGTCCACAGGTTTCTTTGTGGATCAGTAACACCTTCATCAGAGAGGTGCTTTATGTAAGCTTTCGCTTCCCTTCCCTGTGCCCACCCCTTAAATAAACAGGCTCTTTCCTCTGCCGGCCCCTCCCCTCGCGGCTAGGCCATTTTGCCTTCCTCAGTCTGGAGCCTGACTTCTCAGCTTGTTTCAGACATCAACTGCCCTTAGCACATCCTGTCTCTGCTACTTATGTGTTCTCTTTTTATACCTGCCTTTAAATAAGGCCCTGACCTGACCCTGAAGGAAACCTATCTCTGGGTCTGTGCTGGGCGTGGCAAGGTTTTTTGGAGCCAAGAGATGAGGTGAGGCCTTGAGGTTGCTGAAGAATGGGCCCTTTCAGTGACCCTCCACCAAGCTTCTGGTGAGGATTTTCATCTGATCCTTAATCCGCCTCCTGCCAAACACACCTAATGTGGCCTCCTGCAGTGGGTTCAAAATATCCGGGGCTCTCCAGCTATCAGCCAAAGACATTTCATGGGCCCTTCATCACTGTAACCCAGTATGGGGATTCATCCTTAGGGAAGGAAAGGTTAACAGGTGCCAGGGCAGAGAAGTCCAAGTATTTCAAGAGCAGACAGCCTTGCTCCCAAAAGTCAACCACTGTACAGTTTCATGAGCTGCTGAATAAGATCTCTGAGCGTGGTTCTCAACCCTGGCTACACAGAGGAATCCAGGCCACCCCTCGGGCTAATTAAATAGAAATCTCTAGGGGTGGGGTCCAGGCATGGTTACTTTAAGAGCCATTGAGCTCAAACAATGTCCCATTTGGCAGCTTGGGACACAGAAGTCCAGATAGGGGCAGGGACTTGCCCAAAGTGAAATGGCCCCGGGGGGCAGAGCCCTGAGCAGACCCAGGTCGTAGCTTTCAGTCCCTGTGTCTTGTCATCATGGTTTCCCTGCTGCTTGCTTTAGGAAAGAAGGACTGAGTTTCACATGCACATTAACAATATCTAGGGTACTCTAAAACATGTGATGACAGGCTTTGTTGTGAAACTCTGATTTAATTGCTCTAGAGTAAAACCTGGGCATACATATTTTTTGAAGTTCCTTGAGTAGTTATAACACACAGTTTGATTGAGAAAAGCCCTGCTTTAAAGGTAAAACTCAGAAAAAGAGAAAGTAAAGGGTGGGGAGAGAGAAAAGAAAAGAAGAGAATGCTGAGGAGGTCAGGGAAGGGAAAAATGTTCCTGTAGGAGGAATCTTGGGATCTGTCTAAATAAATGTTTGAGCTGGATCCTGAAGGAGAAATGGACTTAGATACTTGGAAGTGGTAAAAAGGCTTTCCAAGAGAAGAAACAGTCTGAGCAGAGTCCCATAGGTGGAGATATGGGACATGTAACAGTTGAGAATTGGATGAAGAGGCAAACTGGAACCCAAGTGTAGGTGATGGTGGACACCACACATAGAAATGTGGACGAATCTCCCAGGCCACACCTCAGAATCACCTGGAGGGCTTGTTAAACACTCTCAGAGCTCCGATGCAGTGGGTTTAGGCGTGACTGGAACTTGCATTTCCAACAAGTTCCCAAGTGATGCCTATGCTGCTGGTCTTCAGGAGACACTCTAAGAACCACTGGTCCTAAACACAGAGGGTTGGGCTCTTAGATCACTTGGAGACTGCATTTGAGAGAGGGAGAGAGAGAGACCCACTAAGACAGGAACATTGATCTGGTAGAGAGAAAACAAGTACAGAGCAGCCTTTCCGAAGCTAACGCAAGGGCTTCTAGTAGAAGTAACAGTCGAGGTTGGGAGGAGGTCCTGGGCAGAGGGACTGGGAGGAAGGGTGGTTCAGAGAATGACCAGAGGATGAGAGTACAGAACATGGTGACCAATTGGATTTGGAGGGAAGAGGAAGCAGAGTCCAGGGTAAGTGAGTTTTGGAAACCAAACAGTACAAACACTGAACCCTTGTCTCAAGCTCCTGGAAAGACCTCTGACTCGGGTCTAGTGCATGACAAAATAAACACTGGGCCCTGCTCCCCTAAAAGTCAGCTTCTCCCCTAAAACTCCCACCCTCTGGGAATAGGGGAGCAGGCTGAGCCAGTGTGGCCCTCACCCCCCACACAGAGCTTTGCGCCAGCTTCCCTTCCCATCACTGGTGGAGGGGGAAGGCAATGGTGCATCTCTTCAAGTCAAACCAGGGAGCCAAAGGCATTGAGCGTTGTTTTGTTACCCGTGCTACAACTCATTTGGTTCCAAACCCTCACTTTTTGCCTGCCTCTGCATTTACAGAATATGTTCCCTAAAGCAGTAATTCTCAATCTTGGCCACACATTGGAATCATCTGGGGAGCTTTAAAAATTCCTTGTACCCAAGCTATATCTTTACCAATTAAAACAGAATCTCTACAGCGGGACCCAGGCATCAATATATTTTAAAGCTCCAGAGTGATTCGAAAGTACAACCAGGATGGAGAACAGTGCCCTGCAGGGTGTGTATAGGTAGCCTTCAATAGCATAGTCATGAAAATGACATTTCCTCCCTTAGGAAACGGTTTCAAGGAGTCTAACATCCCCCACCATCCCCCGCTCCCTTTTCCCATGCATGGGAACTGGGCAAGGGACAGGCCGGCCTCGTTGACCCACAGGCCTGCAGTGCGGGCTGGGGGCAGGGGCTGCTCACCACTGCTGTGGTTTATGGGAACAGAGGGCCTAGAAGGGACAGGCTTGAGTGCCCGAAGTCCAGGCAGGCTCTCCTAAGGAGGCCGGCCCCAAATGGGGTGGGGTGGGGAGATGTGTGGGGAGGGATGTGGCATAGTTCAGAACAAAGCCAGTAGGGAGTTTTAGGACCGAGACAGCCTGTGGGAGGAGCAGTGGGTGTGGGCCATAGGAGGTGTTCTGCGTGGAGTTCAGCAACTCCCACAGCCGGTCTCCTTGCACAGATGAGTGTGGGGAAGCCAGGAGAGGGCACGGGGCACCAGGGGCCCTGGGTCTTCATCCTCCTCCCTGACTGGGAGCCCCAGAGGCAGAGACGATGAGGGAGCTCCCCGTGGAAAGATTAACTCTGGGGGCCACTAAGATGGGGGTTCTGAAATTTGGAGCCTGGGTAAATGAGGGGCCCTGTCAAGGTGCTTGCTTACCTCCTGCTAAGTCCACTCTGATTAACATGCTAATAATGTCTTGTGAAAGGACATCAGCTAAGTGTTTCATTTCCAAATATTGTCATACCTTCCAGGGTTGTGCCTGTGTGGTCCTGCAGGAACTATGATCTTTGGACCACCTGTCAGACCAGGGAGGTCAGTTGCCCATTTTATTTCTGAGAGAGCTAGCTACCCGTGGTCAGTCACCCAATGCACCAGTCACTGTGCCACCAGCCATACCCTCAGGGCCAGCCCTGTATGCCATTGCCACCCTCCACAGACCTGTCTTTGAACCTGCTATGTGTCAGGGCCATGCTGGGCATGGGAAGCAGGCAGTGACACAGACATGGCCTTGGTTCTCAGAAATGACAAGACCCTGCCACAAGGAGCTCTAACTGTGGTAAGGAGGCCAACTTAGGCAGGTAAGAACAGCACGAGGCACATGGGAGGTATGTGTGCAGGATACCCTGGGGACCCAGGACAGAAGGAGAGCGGAAGAGAGGTGCTCACCTCGGGCAGTTAGGACAGGCCTCCCAGAGGGAGCAGCAGGACAAGGGAGCCTGAGAGAATTCACCATCGAGGAAATTCACCAGCCAGGGAAAGTCGTTCTTGCACTGCAAACAGCCATAAGGATATTTATTAAGCACCTACTATGTACCAGGTCTCAGGCTAATCACTGCATATACTAAGCCAAGGAGTCTACACAAATCCTCACAAGGTGGGTCCTCTCATCATCCCCATTTTACACATAAGGAAGCTGAGGTGCTTGTTCTCAGTTTCACAGTTATTTAAGCGGTGGTTCTGAGTTTTAAACCCAGGAAATCTGGCTCCAGAGCTGAAGTGGACATTAAACCATGAGGGGCCAGCTTGGAGCATTTGGGGAACTGCAAGAGATTCGGTGCCTCACGCACGGGAAGCCCAGCGAGGCCACAAGGAAGGAGGCTGACTCCCCAGGGGCCTGGAAGAGCAGGTGGAGGAGTTTGGGCTGGCCCTGTGAGGCAGGATAGCTATGCAAGGGTATGGCATGATGAGACCCAGGCTTCGCACGTGGCTGTGTGTAGACGAGGCGGCTGTGGGAGTGGGTGCAGCCCACCCGAAGGAATGGACCTCTGAGAGCACTCTTGCCGAGCCCTGGGAGGTGCTGCTGCAGCGCCAGCTGAGGCCCGGCCATCCCGCCACGGTCACTGCTCCAAAGACCAGCCTGGGGCAGTGGGAGGGTTAGGGGAGAGGGGGTAGCGGCTTTAGGCCAAAGAAAGTGCTCTGGACTGGGAGCCAAGAGATCAGTGGCCACATTCCCAATGGCCACCTTCATGGGGTCAGTGAAAATCCTTTACCTCTCTGAGGCGCAATTTCCTCACCTGGAAAATGGGCATAATAATTCTTATTCTGCCTGACTCCCTTTTTATGAAATTCAAACAACATAATGTATGTGAAAAAATGACCCACAAGTGTTATGGACAGTACAGTGGAAGTTTTTAAAATGTCTGCCCAATTAGCTGACAGCCCAGACGCCAAGGGCTTCACATTCTTGGCCCACAGTGGTTTCCTTTGCAGACACCAGGCCTTGCAGCTCACGCATGCTCCTTCTTCCCACCTCCACATGACCCACCAAATCCTCCCTCTTCTTCAAAGCACAGCCTGAGGGCCACCTCCTCCCTGAAGCCTTTCGAAACCCTTCTTCAGACTCCAGGTGGAAATAACCTCTTCTTCCCCTGAAGGAGGCCTAATTTCCTGCTCCTCCAGAGTCTCACTTCTTTCTTCCTTTGACTTAGCTGCAGTTCGTTATGGGCTCCAGCTCCACCCCCGCCCCCTGTGAGCGGCTGCCTTTTGTCGAATGATGGAAATACAGAGGGAGTGAGTGAGCGGGCTGTGGCTTCACAGAGAAGTCTGGGGAGAGAGCGGCCCTACCCAGCAAAGGGGCCAGAGGGCCTACGTGATGGCATGAGAGGGTCAGAGGCATGCATGGAAGCTGCAATGGCCTTTCACATTCCATGCTCCTCCAAAGAGAAACAGAAGCAATAATAATGACAAGTACTGTGTTCGTTAACAGTGATTGAGTACTTATTCTATGATTTGCTAAGTGTTTTACTGAAGTGTCTTATTTAATCCTCACAACACATCTGTTTTACCTAGCACTCTGCCTAGGACAGAAATGGTGCTCAGTAAATGTATGGACAGAAACGAGAGATAAGGAAATGGCACAGGAGGGTGAAGTAACTTGCCTGAGGTCATACAGCTAGAAGCCAGCAGAGCTGAGAGTTAAATCCCTCTGGCTTTACTACTTCAAACTACTTCACATAAAAGAAAAGATGGGCACTGTGAGGGAAAGGAAGGCACAGCAAGGGAAGGCTTCCTTCCTCTGCATTGGTAGAAAGGGACTGGTGTCGGCAAACGCAGGGCAGACCCCAGAACCAGTCCTGCGGGGCCAGCCTTCCCAGCCTGAAGAGTCAAATATGAGTTATAGGCCCCACCAGAGTGGGGATATGGTTTTGGAGTCCAAGGCTAGCAGAGTCCAGCACATGAGGAATAACAAAGCTTCATTTGCCAACACAGTTCCTTTTCCAGACATTTCCTTATCAGCATTTTTTCTAGAAGGACCTTGGTGATAACTACGTTACAGGGGCCCAGCTTGACAGAAACCAACTTTAATAAACCCAACGGTTTATTGAAAAGGGTGTTTACGACCTGTCCTCCTTTCCCTTGGATCTGCTGGATGAGAGAAGATGGGATGTGAGACAGAGAGGACATGAAGCTGCTGGAGAAAACCCACAGCCTATGCCAGGGAGAGCAGGAGAGGAGCAGATCCTGTCTGACTGATCCCAGCCCCTCCACCCCCTTGCTGACGTTGATAAATGCTTCCTGGGAAAATGTTTACCCAGGAGGAAATGGATCATGTTCCCCTTCCTGCACGAGGCTGGTAAGGGCTACACCGGTCCCATAAATTCCGATGACTGTCCCGCTCACCAGCTCACCTCCCTGTGTGCCCTGAAGGGGGTATGACAAAGGTGCCAGACACAGGAAGCTGTGACAGGAGGCAGGCATGCAGCCATTAGGTCTTGGACATTTGTGTCCATTTGTCACCTTTCCTCCTTTTCACCGTCCATTTCTCTTAAATTAAGTTGTCGTGTGTTCTTGTTTTATCCAGGAAGTCCTAAAGGAACCAGTGGGAGTTGGCCACTTTTCATTTCATTTTCGCCTACGTGGGAGGTGATGAGATGGGTAGATCTTAAATCTTGGGAGCAGGCGTCCACAGGCCTGGGAAAACCATTTGCTTCCCCAACACTCAGGGTGTCTTGGTCCCAGTCTCCTCAGTGCTGCTGGCTTCTCTAGGGAGGCAGTTGAATATCTTGAAAACAGTGTGATATCACGAGGCACAGCAGCCAGTGTGAGCCTGGTGTCATCACTTATTTACTTTGTGACTTTGAGCGGATTCCATAACTTCTCCGAGCCTAGATTCCCTCCCCTGTGAAACAGAGACAAAAATATTACTTCAACAGTTTCCTATGAGGGTCAGGTAAGGGAATCCATGTCCAAGTGCTCTGAAATAGTAAAATAATTCAAGCTATAGGTTTGTTTGTTTTCTTTTAAGCCAAGGAACTTGGTGAGTTCTCCATTTTAAAATGAACACAATAATCTCCATATTTCACTTTCCTGAATGTCAGGACAAAAGAGATGTTTATGACAGTGTTCAAGATCCAGGGTCAGTTTTCCATTATGCCAATATCCAAACAACCAGAAAATGAAAAATACCCCAAAACTTATTTCAGTTCTAAACAATGACTGCCTCAGCCCACAACAGTACCCTGGGGCAAAGCCTCAAAGACTAAATTATTTTGCATTCTCAGTCTCTGAAAGTTCTAGACACATATTTCTAGCTTAGCCTGAATATCTATTTAATATGTCCCTATTCCTTCCATGAAGTATAGCTCAAAGAGCACATGCATCAGAAGCAACCCAGCAGCTTATTTAAAAACTCAGATTCTTGCAGCGTACTGAGGCAGAAACTCTGGAGGATAGAGCCCAGAAACTATTTTAACTTGCACTTTAGGTGACTCTTCATGCTGAAGTTTGAGAGCCACTAACTGGAAGCCCCATAATGTGCTGCAGAAGACTCATGCAAGCCTTCAGTGTATCCTTTAGCAGCAATTCCTGGAGCCCCCAGAAGTCTGTTGGAGCCCAAGTCATGTGACCCCAGCTTCCAAGGCTCCACATCCATAGATCTGATTCTGGAAAAGGCAGATGGGAGGGGCTGGGTCCAGGGGCAAGTCTTGAGACCACAGCAGAGGTCAGCACAAGGAAGCAGAACTGCTGCATGCTACGAAAGTAATGCATAGGGCCACTGTGCCCCTGAAGGGAGGGAAGCTGGCTGGGAGTGATATCAGGGTACAGGTTTCCAGGGAGCAGATCCAGATCGCAGGTGCAACATCAGAGGGACGTGGAAGGAAGGGACAAGCAGGTCATCACAGATTCACGGGACATAAATTCTGATGACTTGGATATTTCATTTTAAACAATATGTAATTTCTTCTGAGTTTCTGGGGATAAACCTTGAATCTTAGAGACCTCAGAGGGATTGATGCATTCTCAGATACCAGCTAAACCAGTCACCAGTTGACAGGATCTTTTGACTTTTTCTACATGGTGTTGGAGTTGTATGTGGAGATGCTGTATTTCTCCATGGGACTGACCACCCACTTATTCATCAAGATGACCTGGATTTACTGTATTCCATGATGATTGTTCACTGTAGCTTCCAGTCAACCTGGAGGAATGCGGTGAGCGTCTGCAAATGAATAAACCTCCCAGCTTCACTATGTTGCTTAATGACAGCCACAGATCTATGAGTAAGACAGGATGGGTTATCATCTCCATTTCTCAGGTGAGCAAACTGAGGATGAGAGAGGTTAGAATAATTTCCCATCACAGGTATAAAGTTCAAAAATGGGACTCCAGGGGCTTCTGGCTCCAATTTCCTCCCACTGCAATTTTCTTAGTAAGTCTCAGAACTTGACTTTTGAGATCACCTAGAAGCTTTCTTCTCAGAATCTTGAAGATCTATAGAGCTCTTCCTTCTTGTTTTCTGGTTAATATCTTTATTTAATACTTTGGCATCTGAATTAGGGTGACCAATCATTTCAATTTCCCCAGGACTATTCTTGTTTTAGCACTAAAAGTCCCACATTCCAGGAAACCCCTCTGTCCCTGACAAGCTTTGAGAATTGGTTGCCTTACTGTGAGCTCAGTGCATCTCATCCCCTCAGTCAGTCTCCAGCTGTGCAGGCACCAATGATGCCTGTCTCTCCATTCAGTCTCTGTCTCACTCACCTACATCCTCTGCTCAAGAATCAGACTCTTCAGAACAAATACAACAATCTCCATCTAGCTACACACTTTGGTGAACTGATCACAATGGACATATCAATGCAGGAGAAAGTTTACAGAAAGCAATCATTCATGAGTATCAATTTCCAAATGACCATATGCAAGAATTTGCTTTACTGAACACTAGTGCTAGAAGGGAAAAAATTATTCAGGACCTAAACTCTATGCTGCTCTACGGTTAATTTAGAAAAAGTATCGTGTGCATTCATTGTTACAGCTGCTAGACCAGACAAGCTGCTTAAATCCTGGCTCTGTCACTTAATAGCTATATGGCCTTGCCTCTATACCTTAACTTCTTCATCTGTAAGATGGAAATAACAGAATTTCTTTCATAGAGTTATTATGGGAATTAAAACATGTAAATCATTAGAGGGTGCCTGCAGTAAATAACATCCACTATTATTCATTGCCCCCATAATCTACACACTGCATGGCCAACGTTAACATCTAAATATCACACAAACCAAGCATAGGATAACAGGGAATTGGTTTTGCTTCCCAATAATTGGGAGAGCATAAAAGGGAGACTGGAAGACTGTTTTCCCAGAATGTATTATTCTTTCTTCTTTGTTTTGAGAGTCATTTTACCCTCAGAGGATTATTGCTGGCTTTAACCTCATGATCTAGGCTACCACAAATAATAAAGGAACAATCAACTGAATAATTAATTGCCTCTCACATTAGTACAATACTTTATATATGTCAACTCACTTTTAGACACGTCGCCTCCCCAGACCTATATAAAACCCCTTCTCATTAAACTAATAGACCAAGGTTGTTTAGCCCATGTTGTCTGACTAGTATTTACTATTGAGCATTTACCATATATTTCATGCTGAGCTGGGGTCTATGGGAGGTGAAACAAAGGATAAGAAATGGGAGGAGGTGACCCTTGATACAGTACTATTTATCTGTGGGACAAACTATCAGTGGTTAAAATAGAATGTATCAAGTGCCAAATGACTTGGGTACTCAATAAGGACAAGAGAAGGCAGAGATCACTGTGAGATGAAGCATTCGAGAAAGGGAAGAAGAGAAATGAGCTAGCAAATTTGTTGGGTGCCTGCTGTATCCCAGCTTTTTACATACATCTGCTCCAGCCCTCTCTAACAGATGCTGTCAGAGCCCTGCCTGTGACCCTCCAAACGCACCCTTTCAGCATGTTCCAGAGAACTTCCAATTACCAGTATCTGTGTCTCTGGGCCTGAGGGCTCTTTCCAGAACCGAAACAGTCCAGATGAGCCAGGAAATCAGCTCATCTGAGAAATTCTCTCTGAGAAATTAACCCCCTCTAGAGAGCAGACTTCAGCCAACAAACGGAAGAAGTTGGTGTTTAAATACTCCAGCTCCTTTGCCCCTCAGGGAGGGTAATTCTTGAGGCTTGCATCTTATACCTTTCCAAGAGAGTCTCTGTAGGGATCAAGGTGGAGTTGCCCACAGTGGTTACTGGCTTGATAATGATCCCTTTACTGGTTGTCTTCCCTTCCCTACAGCACTGCCCATGCCTCTACCTGTGCTCCCTCCCCCTCCCAAACAGACCATTTGCAATCACAGACTTGTCTCAGGGTCAGCTTCTGGCCAAACCCAAATTAAGGAAGCCTCATATTTACTGTGAAATTGGTTAAAACTATATCCTTCTGAATAATGAGAAAACTAAGACTTGAGATTAAATAAGTTGTCTAAGGTCACATATCAAGAATGTGATAAAGCTTACATCTGAACCCACATCCTTCTGACTTCAAGTCCACGCCTGTTACATCAGCATACTGAAAGAAGTGCATGCATAAGCATGTCACTTGATCATGAGGACACAGCCCACCCTTACTTCCACATTCTCCCATTTAGGAAACTGGAACTTTCCCCCAAATCAAGGCTAAAAAATAGGCTTATGACTTGGTCTCACTCTGTTCTCATTGGCTTCCTATTTGTTTTAAAAAGTCTCAGTTGAGTTCTCCCTGTGAAGGATGGATGGATATGATGGTAACAGGGGGAGAAAAACAGCCATGCGGAAATCTTGTACTCCATATGTGACAGTAGGTACAAGTCAAGCAATAGGAAGATAACCTTTCTGTATGTGGAAATGCTGAGAAAATATTGTCTCTACATTTGTTTATACAATCCATAGAAAGTGGCTTTGCAGCCACACTTCCATTTTGTGGCAATTTTTAGCAAGTCATGTGGATTACGGTAGTATGCAGCCACTGTGTCGAAATAAGCGGAGAGTGTGTGGCTGGATGTGGAAGTTTACCGACAACCAAACCAGATTTGGGAAGCTTGAAAGCTTTGCTGCCACTCAGGGAGCTTATCTGTGAACCCAGATGAAGTTTTGGCTCAGTTAAGAGGTAACTTGATCCAAGTTTTAAGCAAAATGGAATTATCATGGTCAGGAGCAGATGGATGGGGTAAATCACAGGAAATCAGCAAAAATTTAACAAAAAACACTGGCCAACTTTCTTCTATTGATGTCTAGTATTCTAGTTATCTACTGGAATATATTCAACCATCCCAAAATTTAGTGGATTAATACAACCCTTTTATTGTATCTTGAAATTTCTGTGGATAGAAATTCAGGCCGGATGTGGCTAAGCAATTGTGTTCCACATAGCACCAACTACGGTTACTCAGAGATATTCAGCCGGCAGATGAGCTGGTCTGAAGGGTCAAGAGGGGGCTTTACTCACACATCAGGCTCATGTGTGGACATGGTTGTAAGGCTTGGCTCAGTGGGGACTGCTGATCAGAGAACCAAGTCTCTACTGAACAAGGTAGAAGCTAAAAGGCTTTTTATGATCTAGCTTTGGAGTCACAAAGGCTCACTTCTGCCATACCACCTGTCAAAGCAGTCAGAAACACACCCAGATTTGAGGGGAAGGCACTTAGACCTAAACCCTTAATGATAGGCTGTGTACAGGTGCAACATCCAGCTTGGGTTAGAAGCAAAGAAGGGAAGTCAGAGCCTGCAGGCTTTCTTTGAATCTGAGATCGTATCTGCAGCTCCTTTGCCACAGGAGTTGTGACCTCGGGCACAGGCAGGGAGCTAGTAAAACGCATGGCTAAATTCCCTGCTCTCCTGACAGTACTCACTGCTTCCAGCTTTGCTTAGCTAGCAGACATTCTGTACTCAGCTTCATGGTCATGACTAAAGAGATACATGAAGGGTTTCACCTGCTCCAGGCACTGGTCTGAGAAGAAGAGGGGAGGCCAGTGTGGAAGGATTTGGCTGATTTGAGCAATGTGCAAATCAAGCAGGGATCAGGAGCCTGAGAAATAGTGCCTGGTACTGCTCATCACATCGAAGACCTACAGCTGAGGTCAGGCTACACAGGGCACTGTTACCAAAGCCTGCATATTGCTAGGAATAGCTCAATAAAGAGCTCAGATGTAAAGATGCTCCAAGCTGGAATAGACATTGTAGGTCATCCAGTCTATTGCACTTATTTCATAGTTAGGAAAATCTAGGCCAAGAGAAGAGAAGTAACAAACTAGGTCTAAAACCTAGGCCTCCTAACACCTTATACGGTGCTGTCTTGACTGGCAACATACTGATCACTTTCCTTAAAGTTATCCATTTTCGTATTGAGTCCTGGAGTGGCTGCATGCAGAGTAAATCCTTAGTTTCCCTATAACCATAACTGACAGAGCCATTAAAACCACAGTAATTACCTGACATGTTCATATTCCTGAAGGACTACTATGGAATATCCCATAAGAGCTGAATGCTGAAAGCCTTTTGCATTTCGGTGTTGGACAATGGAGGCTGCTCCAATTAATGCCATTCAGCTCACCCACTCCTAAGAAGCCCAAAATTATATTCGGACTTATTGAACCTACTATAATGTTCCAAAATAAGTTTTTAAACATTTCTGTGAACCAGGACATTACATAGAGGTCAGTTAGTTCAGCGGCCTTAGTACATATTCAATAAATGTAAGCTGAATGAATGGATGCTCCATAGGCCAGAAGCCAGGACATCTGAGTGCCAGTCTAATTCTTCTGCTAACTGGCCATGAGGTCTTGAGAAACATCACTTCTCCTCACTAAGCCTTGGTCTGTTCATCTGTAAAATGAGGCATATGGACCAACTCATCTTCTCTGAAAATCCCTTGCAGCAATAAAATTATATGACTTCATGAAAATGCTAAATCCATTTATACTATTGGTGTCAAAGGAAAAGAAAGTAGAACTAAGTCTTATTAACAGTTCCTGTTTTATGCATCATTGTACATGCTTTCAGATCTATTACGTATTTTAGTTATGTATCATGATTAAATTCAAAGAAAATATTATTATGCCGTTTCTACACTCAGGAAACTAAAGTTTTATTAACTTGAAAAGACTTCAACTTCCAGTGATCACAGAATTACAACTGCTTTAAGACATTGGGAAATAGGCAGTCCAAAACTTGTGATCCCTGAGAAAAGGGATCAATGAAATGAACCTTAAAATAAAACTGGATTTATGCTGGGAGGCAGTTACCATCTGGAAGTCACAAGCACAGTCTGGCAGCTTTGCTAAGTAGAGGAGAAAAAGACCAGAGACTGGGGAAGCTTCAGTGGCTAGGAGTTGAGGATAACAATTTCAAAAAGGAGGGGAGTTACACAAAAAGAGTGCCATAAGTCACCTCTTGAGTCTGCTGAGTGTTAGGCCAATGTGTATAAACAAACTCCACAAGACCAGGCAAAAGAAATGACTAGAGAGTATGAAGCTAAACAGCTTAGAGTTCTCACAAGGTGGAGAAATGGTTGTGCACTGACCATCCAAAGTGGAAAGTCCTTGGTGATGCTCTGGGGCATTCACGGAGGGCCCACAGAATCACACTAGAGCAAAGCGGCCATTCCTAGAGTGAAGGTCATTCTGCATCCTCCATAGCAAAGCTTAAAGACAGAACTCAAAGGGATCAAACCATTTCATGCGTAAATTAACTGCCTGCCAAAACAAAGCTTCACACTCTTTAAGATAGCAAAATCCAAATACTTAACAATATAGCCGTACAATGTCTACCATCTATAAAAACTACTAGACATATAGAGAAGTAGGAAAATGTTGACCCATAACCAAGAGAAAAATCAGTCAATAAACACATCAATAAATGACAAAATTGATGGGCAAATATTTAAGTAACCGGACAAGATCCAATGACAAGTCAGTAGAGAGTTCAAATTCAAACCCAGGTCTCTTAACACTTTCACATAGCGCTCTTTCCATTACCTGAACTTACTTGTCTCTCTGTGTCAGTGGCAGTTCATAACGTTTTTCTAGGACAATCCCAAAGCAATTTTCCCATACTTTTGGTCTGCACTTTAGTTAGAATCTCTCAGAAGCTTACAGAGGTAAACAAAGATCTCAAATCTGTGAAGGCCAGTCTCTGACAAAGACCAGCACAGGCCAATCTCACGGACAAAATTTCAAAACTGTCTTGTCAATGGGTTTCAGCCACGGACAAGTTCACTGTGGATTCAGTGAGACCGAAAAATTCCTGGGGTGAAAGGGTTATACCCAACTTTATTCCCATGGTGGCAGGTCAATAACTAGAATCCTGTCCATTCAGAGCAAGGCTGCATGCAGCAAGGCAGCCACTGTCTCTGGGTCTCTCTGCCCCCACAGCCATCGCAGTCTCTGTCCTCTGTGCTGCCACCACTCCACTCTCTGCTCTCCTGCAGCCGTGCAGCCGTGCAGCCATGCCACCGACTCACCCGGAGCACTGGGCGGAGCTCTTTATATAGAGTCAGTAACAACGTATTGCCCACAAGTGTGTAGTGAGTTAGCCGACCAGGGCCAGCTGAGAATCCTGGCCATAGGAACCTTCACTTTATCCACAAATACTGCAACTGAACTCTCTTGTCCCTCCCCTTCCCCTACTATGACGTGGGTATTCCCATGGTTATTCCCAGTCATATCTCCGGCCAGAGGGGCTCTGCCCCAGGGGCTGTGGCTTAAGGGAACATAGGAATCAGTGTGCAAAGAGTGGGCGCACACACCAGCCCTCAGCTTCAGCCCTGAGTTGGCAAAAACTTAAGCAAGAGGTAAAGGCAAACACAGAAAGCATCACAGGATGCTGTCAGCCTGTAAAATGGTGCAAGCTCCCCACCCCGCAGTGCTGGGGGCATATTCATGTGAGTGCTGCCTACAAGTGTTTGTGACAAAATGGTTCAGGGGGCATAGACACAGGGTCGCCTCCCAGGCTGGGGGTGCAGTTTTCCTCCCTGCAGTTAACTATACAAGTTCTTACCAAAGCAAATATCAAAGCCCTGCAATTTGCTAATTACAGGTGGGATCTTGGGCTTGTGGGCCCAATTAACCACTTGTTCCTCATTTTGTGTGTGTGCCCCGCCAACTGCACCCACAATTACCCACTTGTCTTTTAACTGCCCTGAGAGCTAGCTAACTCACCTCCAATTCACTCCCACTATCACCTCCAGATGGCCTTTGGTATCTTTTTGCTTTCCAGGTTCCCCCAACTCGCCTATTGTCTCTCTTTGCATCACAGAGCAATGCCTGCTCTCCCATGGTTGGGGCTCCTAGCAGATTTCCTGGTTTTGCTTCTTCCCAGCTTGGAGCCTATAAAGGAAGAAGTAGCTCCGTTGGCCTGGCCATGTTGCCTAACTCCCCCAAGGAAGCCTAGGAGACTGCGGCCACAGCTGGCCTCTGCCCCCAGACAAAGAAGGAGTAAAGAAAATTACAACTTCTCCAGAACTGGCCCACTGCCAGAGCTCCTGCCACACTCTCCTCAGTGCCTTGCTAGCTCCCTACCTCCGCCAGGCCAGGTCTGGATCCAGGGAGACTCTGCCAGTTCTAAGGAAGGAGGTCCCAGTAGCTGCCAGCAGTAGCTCTCCAGGGAGACAAGTTGGAGAAGGAGAAAAACCCCTCATGACCTCCTGCTTCATTAGGCAGACGACTCCCTAGCAAAGAAAAAATTTCCTGCAAAGTTTTTGATGATTTACTGTGTCAATGGTTCCTATCTTCTTTTGTGTCACAGACATCTTTGAAAACTGATGAAAATTCTGGACCATCTCCAGCAAGAAATGTTCCTATTCATTTATCCATTTATTCAATCATTCAGCAACTATTCATGGAGCATTTAAGTGCCAGGCACTATTGCAGGGACGAAGGAAACATCAGTGGACAAAAATTTTTTTTAAATTCCTACTCTCATGGAGCTGACATTCTAGCAGGAAGAGATGGGCAATAAATAAATATAAGTAAATACACAATTTGTTAGAAAATAAGTGCTATGGAAAAAGAAAATTTTGAGCAGCATAAGAGACAGATCGGTGGTGATGTGACTGAATCTTTAAATAGGGTATGCCAGCCTGTCCTCATTAAGAAGAGAAACATTAAAGAGTTTAGAATTTAAGAGGTTTCAGCTTGTGTGTATCTAGAGAAAAAGCATAACAGCCAGAGGGAGAGCCTGAGGGCAAGGCCATGCTGGTCTGAGGAAAAGTGAGAACAGTGTGGCTGGAGAGACGAGAGAGAGGCAGTCTCAGTGGGAGATGAGGTCAGAGAGGCAGGGGATGGGGAGGGAACCATACCACATAGGACCTTATAGGCCTCAAGGACTTTGACTCTCAGTTAAATCAGGAGCCATTAGTGGGGTCTGAGCAAAAGGGTAACATGATCTGACTAAGACTAAAATGTAGGTAGCTGTCATAGGAAGCAAATGGTGCCAAGTGTCAGATAATGGTGGTTTGGACCAGTGGTAGCAGTGGAGACTGAGAGAAGGTTGAGTCAAGAGGATTTCCTGAGGAGCTGTGGTACATGCAAGAAATATGTGCATATATATTTCACATACAATTCAGCAGTTTCCCCAATCTCTTAAATCCTACCCATGGATGCAAGTAAAAGGCCCCTTATGAAATGACCCCAAGGAGGGAGTGGAAAGTGGTGACCTGAGTGGAGAGGGAGGGCCTCAGCTGTATCTGAAAGTTTCATTTATTTTTAAAAATATATAAGAAGATATTTAAGGCAAACATGGTAAAATATTAACGTCTGGTAATCTGCAATGGTTGATACCTGAGTGTCTATTACAATATTTTCTGTATATTTAAAATAATTTGTAATTTTTAAAAGAGCTGCCCATCTCAGGGCTTTTCCAAGAGCCTCCCACTAGCTCTGCCCATACCGCGAGGGAAATGAACACCATCAGTTCTGCTGATAATTCTGGCTGTGACATCTGGCTGGGCACACTTCCCTTCTTTAACCTACTTCCCTTCTCTTCCTTCCAACAGCTCAGAGTCCAAAGTGTGGAAGGTCGATGACTAGCACAAAACCCCTTCATGCTATATAGAATCTAGAAAAGGAAGAGAGGAATGGTAACTGGGAAGACTGGAGAAGGCCTCCCAGCAGGGCAGCCTTTCAGCAGCACCCAGAAGAGCGGGCAGCCTGGGACTTTCAGAGGAGGGAGTTTCCAGGGGGAGGCTGCATCCCGAACAGAAGCACAGTAGGGGCAAACGCACGGCCCAAGCACCTACTCTGCTGTGGTCTGCTTTAAAGAACACAGGCAGATTTCTTCCTCCCAGTACCGAATTCGAGAAAAAGGCCAGATGGGAGGTGCTTTCACAGTCCTGCAGTACCTCAGTGGGGCTAAGAGGGAAAAATTTGGATCCAGGTCTGCAGCAAGCTGAAACCTGCAGATAGAGATAAGTTCAGGACCCCAGGCAGTAAACCTACTGAGCTGGGTGGAGTCGCCTTGCTGACCTGCAGGGAGACTTCCTTAGGAGCAAGAGACCAAGGGGACTTCCTGGCCAGCTCTGTGTTAGCCACCTCAGGCTTGGCCCTCAGACAGCAAATTCCTCACATCTACAGCCCCATCCCAGAAGCCGGGGGAAGGTCCCCTGCTGCCCACATTCTGCAGAAACTTGCCATGTCACAAGCTCTGATTAGGTGCCAAGAGAGCAACTTCCCAGACCATAGCTTTAACAAGACCATGCTTCCTAATTATTAGTTTTCTCCTAATTAAATAAAAAGGAAGGAGAGAAACCAGTGATTACTCTACCTTATAATACCACCTTCCATTTATGTGCGTCTTTCTTCAGAGGAGCTCAAAGTGCTTTGTATATTATTGTATATTTTTCCCTCATAATATCCTTGAGATTCCTAGGGTGGTTATTATCATACCATTTTACAGCTGGGAAAGGGGATGTGGCTGAGGTTAAGCCAAGTGTCCAAGTGCCCTCCCCGGCTATGGTCAGTATTTTGGAGCTCTTACAAGAAGCCTCTTCATATTTGAAAATAAAGTCCCCTGGGAGATAAACTAGGCTAAAGCAACACATAAAGACTAGTCATTTACTGCAAGCTTTACAATAGTAATTAACACTATTTAATTCTCACAACAATCCTATAAAACAGTATTACACCAATCTTATATATGAGGACAATAAGACTCAGAGAGGTAATCTGCCTAGAACTGCATAATAATAATAGTTGTAGTAAAAGCAGAAGCTAATATTTATTAAACACTTAGCATGTGCCAGGCATGTTACATTTATTAACTCATTTTAATTCTTGCAAAAACCTTCTGAACTGGTTATCAGTATTATCACTGTTTTGCTGATAACAAAACTGAAGCACAGAAAAGGTAAGTGACTTGCTCAAGGTCACACAGCAAGTCAGTGGCAGAGCCATATAGGAACCCACGAAGCCACACATGTCCCACCACACTAGTTTAGCCATCTGAAGGAACACCACTCTGTAGGTTGGCCTGGGAACACCCAGATACAGTCCAGATGCCTCAGGTATAGCCCCAGGATTGCTCTGTACTCTTATCCCTGCCCTGGGAACAGTGGGGGTGTACGTTCTGTACACTGCTGTGTGCCAGCCCACTCACTGTATGGGTAGGTGCCAGGAGAGGGGATTGCAGGGGAAAGGCCTTCCTGCCCAACTGAAGGCAAATGTGGTGGGTACTTTTGCTGGCAGAAATGGCACCATAGGGGCTGTTAGCACAAAGGTAGTGAAATCCACAAGCATGAATTAGCCTAGAGAGACAGTTAGGCTAGCGGGAAGTGACCTGGCTACAGTGTGAGGGAGGCATTGCATCTAGCTCTTGCACACTCCAGAGAAGTGAGCCTCCAAACCATCCTAAAACCTTGGCTTTTCTACTACCCTGTCCCCAAAAGCATCCACTAATAACTCATTCCACTCCTCATACCTACATACCGGGGGGAATGCCCAAATGGGGACCCCTATTCTGACTACTTCCGTGGCAGTCGAGCCAAACTTGCCCACCAAGAAATTGGCCTGCCTGACTCAGGCTTCAGTAGGAGGCCTCCAAGGACCTGGCATACTTCCCGGTGCAGTAAAAGTGAGACCTGGTCCTTCCCCCCACTCTCAGGTAAGGCCCTGGCTGGGCTGACAAGTGGCATGTCGCTCCCAAACCTCTCCTCTTTTCAGACCTACCCTTGGTAGCAGACTGACTACAATCTCCACCTCCCGTCCCTGCCTACCCTTTCCCTTTGCAATAGGTCAAATTGCCAGGGAGCCCCACTGAGAATAACAAGATGAGCTTTAACAAACATGGTTAGGACAGATAGCACTTGCACAGTTCCTGATGAGTGCTGGATACACCACCCCAATGGCTCCCAGCCCTTTCTGACCAAATCAGAACATGTGGGAAGGTCCTGACTTGCCATGACTGACTTCTAAGCTTTCCAGAGCTTGTTCCTCTGCCTTTTTGAGGTTTGATGCACTAGCAGAGGAATTCTAGAAGACAGCCTCTTTAACCTGGTGAGCACAGCAGTTACACCACTAGCTCTAGAGCAGGGCTGACAAAATGTAAACCCCAGCCCTCTCACTTAGTAGCTGTGTGACCCTGAGCAAGTTGCCGAACCTCTCTGTGACGGTTTTGTTACCTTTAGAGTGGGGATAATAAGAATTCCTACTTCCTAGGATTCATACGATTGTTGTTAAGAATTAAACGACTTATTGCATGAAAGTGCTTAGAACAGAGTAAGGGCTGAATAAATGTAACTACTATTATGTGGCCTTGAAATGTGTTCCCCTGAAAGAATCCATTATTTTTTGCCAACTTCACCTTCGCACCCCACCACTGCAGGCAAGTAGATGCAGCTCAGTATTGTGAAGACTTGTATTGCCTTGGAGGAGGAAGAATGATAATAGAATGGATATTTCATCTTGAAAGGGTTTAAATATTCTCAGCCCTTGTTGAACACATATCTGCGTAAAATGGGAAAAGAATAGAAAGGAAAAAGAAAACTCAAGGCCCGGGACCCACCCCAGGGAGGAGAATGAGCCGCGTTCCTCCAGCCTCGCGCCAGCCCCCACCCGCTGCCATCAACTGGAGGTTGTACCGCAGATGTTCAGACCCTTCAGAAATATAAAACCAGGGAAAGGAAAGCTTGTGAGTTCCCAGGGCCTCTCAGGCACGCGGCATCTCTCCCCACCGGCAGCGCCTTAAATACCAGAGGACTTGCCAAAGATGGGGCTGTTTTGTCGGGAGCTCGGGTTTCTCTCGCCGCGAGGCTGAGCCGGTGGCGCAGCTGCTCAGAGGTCACGCCCGAGACACGTCCGCACAAGCCCGGCGGGAGGGGTGGGAGGTTGCAAGGGCCGGCGGAGGCGGGGACGCATCACCTTCCCCCGGGACCTGCCGAGTCTCCAGGTTCCCATCTTCATTTAACAATCATGCTTTCCCCTCCCAACAAACATATTATTTTTGCAAAACAAAAGGGATGCAAAGCAAAACAAAATAAAAAGACCCTAAGTGAAAAGAAATGCTTCTTTAAAAGTACTTATTGTGAGATTTTTTTTTTTCCCCAATTGTTTTGGAATTCCGTCTATATTGGATCTGGAGTTCTTTTTCAATAAATGGCAGAAAGAGAAAAACCTGAATTTGCCATAGGAAACCTGAAGCGGTTAACCTTGAGAAATTAATCTTCATTTTCTATTACTTAAAATATTTGCACTTGTATGCTTAAAGCTCCTCTACATATGGTAAAAATAGAGGAACCGAACAGTTTCACCACCTGTGTTTTCCTTGGATTGCATATTTTCCATTGTAAACAGGAGAACACAGATTGGAAATCCATTCATTCCTTCCTAAGAAGTGCTTCAGGTGGGGTTTATTTACGTTTTCAATCACTGGCAACCAAAAACAACCTTTGCAAGATTAGGATATTTCATGCAAAGAAACTCCAAGACATCTTTTAATCCCCTCTGCAGTTATTTCCTACATAAAGCCCCAAGTTTTGTAAAATTCAGTTAATAATTATAATCACCATCTAAGTTGCTGAGGAAATGCTGTGGCACATACTACATGTTTGATTTGTCATCTCATTTTGTGATACTATTGGGAAGTAGTTATTCTTCATTCCTATTTTACAGATGAGAAGACAGACTCAGAGAGAACAAGCAGTAGCTAATAAATGAGCGGCCTTTATGTTGGTGATGCTCAGGTCTGAGAGCTGCAGAGCTGTGCTGCTTTTACCACCGTGAACCACTTTCGGTGTTTCAGAATGTCTACATAAATGGATGGTTAGAAATATAGAGGCATATCTGGTCTTTTCTCTTAATTGTCAGTATAACTTTTAGTGGGAAAGGCATTGGTTTCTAGAGCTCGTGCTGCCTGTATTACCTTGCCATCCGACTTCAATGAGCCTTGGGCCTTGACACCCCCACAACACGGGACATTATCTTTAAAGTTCTACCTAGCGGACTTCTGAAGATATATCCTCAAAGCTAAGACTCTTCAGCTTGTTATCAGACATGGCATAATATTAATCATTACTTTCCTGATTCTCTAGCTCCCTTTACCTAACTCTTGATTCTCAACACTGGCTGCACATTACACGCTTCTGGCTGGGGGAGCTTTGGAAAATACAGACGCTCAGGCCACACCTCTAGAGATTCTGATTTAATTTAATTGGTCTGATGTGGCCCAGGCGTCAGTATTTTTCAAAAGCTCTCCAGATGAATGAACCCAGGACTGAATATTGATCTAACCTAGTGAACTACTCCAATTTCATCTACCCTAATTGTGCTTTTATAAATGTAGTTACTGTAACTGGAATTCCTTTTTTACAAAATCCAATAACACTAGCCCTACCAGAGCTGATCTCAAAACAGATGTGAGCTTTTACTTTATTTGGTTAATTTGCTTAAATAAGTTAAGGTGTCTTGCCAAAGCTTCAAAATGCTATAAGACTATGTGCGTGTTGTTGTTGAGATAATAGATTCGTTTTTTCTTCAGGAGTAGAGACAGAAGAGTGTTATCCTAACCAGAAGGTTCTAGGCCACTCTGACCCAGTAATTGATTGGCCAGGTGAGAGAAATCACCAAAATATTTATTTAACCCAAGGGTAATACCCATTCTTTGGAAACAGCCTATTTGAGACCTGGCCTAAAAGACTGGCCTGAGCTGGAGGGGGTAGGCAAATGGAAGTCTGGATAAGAGGTCAGCCTGCAGCCATCTGAATATTGAAAGTCCCTAGGCTATTTTATGTGCTATTTGTCTCTCAATTTGGTGTCTGTTAGAGGGAGTTGAACTTTCCAAAGTTTCCATCTAAATGTGACCCAGGGACAATAAGTACCCAGAGAAAGTCCAAACATTCTTATGAGTCCAAAACAGATTTACTTTTTCTTTATGGAAGGATCTGCTGATTTCTTGATATACAGAAGAAATTTAGAGTTTGTTTCATTTAAAAATGTCTTACAGTTCCTTCATTAAATTAAGCTTCTCTCTTGCTGTTTTGCAAGACCCCCTGCGCCACATCACACACACACACAAGCAGAAACGCTGTTTTTTTCATTCAACCTCTGGTGACAAGGTGGGTGAAATACTAGCAGGTGTCATTAGTTGATACTGTGGTAGAGAGTTGTTTCTCCAAACATCTTTGGTGGGACTGACATTCAAATAGGAACATCAGGCAATTCTGTGGACCTTTGGCCTTTACCTGTTGCTTGTAAACAATCTCAACCATACCAAAAGACACAAGATTCTACTTAAATGTAAAAATGTGTGAAATCGCCTTACATGTTAAACTGCTGTTTCCCCTTGGCAATAGAAAGATTAGCTCTGTACAGGGAATGGTTCTGATCTTGCCTTCCAGCTACAGTATTTACATTCCAGTAAAGTTCATCTGGATCAGTTAATAGTCACATGAATGAATATGCAGCCCAAGATCATGTTTTTAAATAAGGTTATCAGCCAAAGAATGGGGATGAGGGCTTACCCTAATAATCTAAAGATGAAAATCCCAGAAAGACACAGAAATTTTCTCTAATGTGAATTTCCATGATAAACTCTGGGTTGAAAAAAAAAATCTTTCAGGACAGGAACAAGGCAGGAATGAACTAAATCTTTAAATGAGGAAACCAGGGGTGAGGGGAAATCTTGTCATCCCAGATACATTGTCCTGCACAGATCAAAGAAGATGGGTCTGTGCTTTAAAAAAGAAAAAGAAAAAGCAGTCTAGGCAAGAGATATGGACTTTCAAAACAGGGAAGTATTCACTTCTTTTGTGAACTACAGGGATCAGATCAGAAACGCTTGCCTTGAGGAAAAAAAAGCTAATATAGGACAGTTTCCAATGGAGGAAATGATTTTTTTTTAATCTCTATTACCTGTAATGATATGTAGTTTGAGTTTGGGGACAGAAGTAGCCTAACGAAAAAAAATGTGTTTTACTTCTGTCTAATCCAGAAAACATTTTGCACTCACTGTGTACCAAGCCCTAGGCTAAGCATAATGATATCAAGCTAAGTAAGACTCAGACCCCTTCTGCGAGACACCCACATTAGGTGACACTGCTTACTGTGAAAATTCACACCAGGTATTAGCACAACCATAGTTTCACAGCAGAGGAGCCTAGTTGCTCAAGGCTCAGAGGTCAAGAGGGTTGGTGGTAATTTGAACATGTCACCAGCTTTGATCATGAGTTCAATGCAGCAGAAGTCCCCTCAGAGCCAGCCCTGGGCAGGAACTCGGGAGGTGCTCCCAGGGGGTGTAGAGATGAGTAAGACAGGCTCCAGCTTTCCAAAGGGCTCCCAACCAAGTTTCCAGATGAAAAGGAAAACTAAATGAGTAACTTTAAGGATAATTCATTGTAAGGGCAAGTAAATACTGTTTGCTAATTGGTTCTCCTCAAGAGAAACTTTTGAAATGCTTTGTGAGAATGATGCTTTAAAAACACAATAGGTTAAAACAGCGGAAGGACAAATCAGCTCTTCAGTCATTTAGTGACTGGCCTTGGGCTGCTTAAGAAGTAGATATTAACTGGCAGGCTTCTCTGTCTCTCACAGACATTCAACCCATTGCAGAGGTTTTAGGAGCCGCCAATTTGTAATTTAATGGGCTTTTCAGGGAAAACAAAGATGCTGTTAAAGCCTTACCAATGACTTCTAGACAAGAGTTGGGGCAAGGAGTATCACTGAAGGAAATGTTACCTCAATCCAACTGTGCACGTTGACTCCCTCAGCTGTTCCCTCAAGTCTTCCGCAACCATTCCAGCCTGGATGGCTGTTACTGTTTCTAAATTCTCCCAGGGCCCTGGGCTGTGTCCCTAGATCTCATCCCCAGCCAGTGATGTTTGGAGCTGTTCTCTGGCTGCACGAGCCTCCTGATTGCTCTGTGAGACCGACACTAGAGATCCCATCTTCTCTCCCCTCTGCCTCCCCCACTGCTTCTGGCACAGGGCTCTTTGTATAAGATGACTTGAACATGGCCTGACAGGGGGAGCCTTACACTTGGACAGAAAGATCTGGAGACCATGCCTAGTGACTAGCTACTGACCTTTGAAAATTAACTTTCTATCTGGACTTTAGTGTCCTCATCTACAAAGTGAAGAATATGGGTTCTATATTTCTTTGAGGTCTGTTCCTAATATTCTATGATTATGTTTTCTAGCAAATGCCAAATATTTCCCCCTCTCCCTCTCTCGACACACACACACACACACCACCTCCCACCTTACTTCTCCTTTTTTAAATGAGACAAACACACAACCTCAAATTACTGTTGATAGGCCTCTCCAAATGAATGCTCCTAAAACTGGTATTTTATCCTAACAATATCAACACATTGAACCCAATCCCACTGAATACAAAACTTAACACAATATGTGTCTGATTCTTTACAGATTACAGTTTCACATACAATCCCAAATAGAGTGGTGTAATTCTACAGGAGCCTGGTACTGTTCGGTCCACTTTACAGAAGAGGACTAATAGCCACAGAGCTAGCCAGCAAGTTGTCTCCACTCCACAGAAGCCAAATACCCTCTCCCTGAGGTGCCACAGGCAAAGCTGCAGATCCTTCTTCTGCAGTGGGAGGCAGGAAGGGAATGGATGAAGTTCAAAAAGAGAGAAGAGCAAAGGGAAGAGATGGGGAAAGAGAAAGGCAGAGGAGGAGAGCAAGCTACATTCCTGACACTGGTGACAAGTCCTCCACTCTAATGGGCCCTCAGCTCACAGCACCTCACACCTCTAGGATTTAGAACCTGTGGGTTATTCTTCTGACCCTCTGCCATCTCCCTGCCCTATCCTGCTCTCTCCCCTTCTTAGGCTGCCCTAAAAAGAATGCCCGTTGCAATCTCTCTCCAGTTGTTTGATCTTCTTAAATGTCTCTCACTTGTCTGTGGCATATGCTCCAACCAAAAAATAGACCTTGGGCATTCAGGATGGGAAAGAGTATTAAATGGCGAAAGCCAGCCTCATGCCAAGGGTGCGGGCAGCCCCCAGATATCTAGGATCACCAGATGTCCTGGATTTGCTGGGATGGTCCTAATTTAAAACATTCTAGCCTCTTGTGCCCATAAGTATCTTCACACTTGTCAGACCATGTATCCCTGTTTGGGGTTTGGAAAATATAGTTACCACATGGATACCCTATATCCAAGTGCCAAACAGACCTGGTGTCAGAGTCATGGCAATGGAAAGAGGACAAATATGGTAGCCAGATGGATCTTGGGTCAGCCAGCTCTGTCACCTACTATCTGTGTAGCTTTAGATAGCTTTTGTTCTTTCTGAGCCTCAGTTTCTTCATCTAGAAAATGGTTAGCTTCCCTGTAAGTCAGACCCATGGATTCTGATTCATCAGAAAAACCACTGCTCACAGACACTTAATATCTTCCAGATGTTTCTGTCTGCACTGTTGTATTATTTGAATTTGGGTCAAATCTGGTGTGTTACTATTTAAAGCATTAGCTTAAATGTATGGTTCAGAGTGCCATCTTAAACAATTACTATAACAGCAACCAAAATATCCCAACAGATATAAAATGCCCTGCTTTCTTCTTGCCCGTCCAGTCCAAATCCTCCTCATTTCTCAAGACTCAGTTCAAATTCACTCTCCACTGTTCCCTAACAGTTTCATAGCCAGGTCAGGGGGGTTCATCTAGACTGTTGCTGCTTTGGCCTCTCTCTCCTCCCTCTGATCCACTTGTCACAAGCTCACCATGTGGACTTGCCTGTGAGCCCCTCTCCCCACCTGGTACTCAGGGGCCAAGGAGACAATGGAAGTGGGGGTCAGCTGTGGAGCCAGCCAAGCACCATATCTGACCCTGCACCCCACTAGTTGCTGTTGACCGGACTCTGATCATTTGACCTTTCTCACCCTCAGGGCCCTCATGTGAAAACTGGGATAAGATTTCCTAAACGTTGTGCCCACGAGAAGCATTTCAGAGCCTTCTTGTTGCCATCTTATTTAACAAGCATTTACTCCTCCACTTCCAAACCTTCTTCAGTTCATATTCTAGGCACATAAGGCACAAGCTCAACACCCCAAACCCTCCATAATCTGGTCATACCTCAGGCATCTCAAACTTACTTCCCACCCAGCACAGCTTTCCATACCAGCTAGGCCCGGCTCCTCCCTGCTCACTCCCCTGCCTCTGCACTTCCACCCAAGCCTCTCCTTTCCCCAGGCAGGCCCTCCACCCAGCTATGCAAGGAGGTCTTGTTTTTAGTCTGAGTCACACCATTACCAACTGTTCTGGGCTGAATTGTGTCCCCCACCAAAATTCATGTGTTAACATCCTAACTCCCCTAATGTGAACTGTATTTGGAGATAGGGCCTTTAAGGAAGTAGTGACAGAAGAGTTTATGAATAAGGGCCTAAGCCAATAATAGCATGAGTATCTTTATAAATAAAGATACCTAAGAGCTTGCTCACTTGTGCTTTCTGTCTCTCTCTCTGCCACCTGAGGACACACCAAGAAGGTAGCCATCTGCAAGCTAGGAAGAGAGCTCTCAGCAAAAACCAAACAGGCCAGCACCTTGTTCTTACCTTCCCAGCCTCCAGAACTGTGAGAGAATAAATTGCTGTTGTTGAAGCCAGCGAGTCTATGGTACTGTGTGATGGCAGGCTTGAGCTAAAGACACTCACCATCACTGCCCTCTCCTTCCTCAGAACCCTGTGTCATCTTCACCTGCCCCTCCCACGATAGTCCTAAACGAATGACACTCTGTCTTGCTGATTGAGTAATTTTCCATGTGCCTGTCCATTTTGCTCCTCCATTAAGGAGAGCTCTCTGTAGGTAGAAGCATGAGAGTTTGTATTACCCACAGGCCCAGCACAAAGCATGGCACACAGCAGTTCAAGATATGTTTAGCTGGTTAAAAGTCATGTGCTGATGGAGGAGAACCAGTGGTCCTGAGAGGACAGGAGTTTTCCCGTTGGCTGTGGGACATCTTTAAAGGCACACACTTACCTCACCCTGACATTTGCTTCTCAGTGTCCAGTCTTGGCCTGTCCCCACAGCCCCTGGCAGAACACTGGGAAAGGGCAAACACACAGATGACAATCCACACTGATGTAACAAGGAGTTTCTCTAGCCACTCAGCTAACAAAGACATAGACCATATTGAAATAGTCATTGAAAATATTTGTCATTTATTTACTTATTTATGAGTATACTAAAAAGCTTTCATGAACCAAATTATTTGAGCAATTTCATATATGTGAAATTGCTTATATATATATATGTATATATGAAATTGCTTATATATGTATATATATATGTATGTATGTATAATTAACCACCTGCTGCATGCCAGCCATTACATAAGTCAGACCCAATACCAAATGAACTTTTCTCCATTTTACAGGTAAGAAAACTGAGACATAAAGAGGTTAAGTAACTTGCCAAGGTCACAAACCTTGTAAGTGAAATTGTGAGCCATTGAAAGACTGAATTGAAAAGCTTTCATTTGCTAGTTTTTTCAGCCAACAAGCAGAGCAGATACCGTAAGCAGAACTCCTAAATTATTGTTTGTGGGAGGATAGAGAAAGGAGACCAACATAGATTCTGTCCTTAAGAAATTGTAGAAAAGAGGACATGCAGATTATGAGTTATAAGTGGTTACAAATGCCATAAGAAGAGACAGGGACCAAGGGTTTCAGGAGTTTGAGAGAGACCCCATTGCACCCTGACCTCAGCAGTGGACACTGAAGGACAAGCAGGAGCCCGGTGCGGAAATGGAAGGTGCTGGCAGAGCTTTCACTAACCAGGATGGAAGGCTTGTAAGGTGGTGCACCCCAGGAAGACAGGCTGAGATAAGAGGAGTAGGACCTCTGGAAGCATGAAGCCAACTTTAGACAAAGCTGCTGGAGCCCCATGATACATGGTTTACCCTCATCCCCAAGTGTTCCACCCCCAACTTCTCTAGTTAAGGCAGTGAACTCAATTAGGGGCACTAAGCTGCTGAGAAGGGGCATGAGGCCTGCCTAGAAGGAGGGCATTGGTGTGTGGCACAGAAGGGGCACTGGACTTGGACTAGAAGTAGCTCTGCTGCCACCCAGCAGGGTGACCTTGGATAAGCCTCCGGCATGGCTAGCTTTAGAAGGCCCTCATCTGCAGAACTTCTGAGCACCACGTGATTCCCACTCACACCAGGTGCCAGGCTGGGCCACAGAGTGGAGAGCTGACTCTGCAGGGTGGCACGGATCCCTGTGCAGCCTTGGAATAAGCCGTTTCTGATTTGGGGGAAGTAGGTGCAGCGGGGCCTCCTGCTCCCAGCTCTCAGTTGACTGAGCCTGACCTCAGGGTGCCTGGTGTGGGACCAGGACGGTGCTCGGTGGGGAGGGCCTCCGGCCCTTCTCTGGGTGAGGTCCGACGTTTAAGACGGCTCTATGAACAGCACTAACCTAATTAAACCGAAAGAGACTAGATCAGTCCGCCGGAATCTGAAGGGCAGGAGAGGCCCCGATGGGCGGCCCCATCCCTCGCTGGTCTCAGGAGCGGGCGGGCGCCGGTGGGTGTGGGCCCCGCAGAGGCTCGAAATGCCCCCGGGGCCTTGGCGGCAAGCGGCTCCCATTTCCCGGCTCAGCCCGGGCGGGCGCGGGGCAGCTGCTGGGAGGTGAGCGGAGCAGCGTTTTCCCACAGTCTGGGGCGGTGACACATGGCGCTAACACATTCCACAGCCGGCGGCCGCGCCAGGCCTGGCCCCAAGTCAAGGCAGCGCCGGGAGCTGCCGACCAGCAGGTTCCGACTTTGGCACCCGCCGCGCCGCCTTCCCGCCTTCCCCATGCCGGGTGGCCGGGGCGGGCCGCGCCGCCCGCTTAACCCTTGGACGTCTGGACACAGAAGCTCAAAGGGCTTTCTCAACTCCGTGGGGCTCACTAGGTGCCGAATAAGGGTGGGATAAATAAATGAACGCGTGAAGGAAGGAAGGCAAGAACGCTGAAGGGAGCCCCTCCTGGCTGGCACCCGGCGCGCCTATACAGTTGTGCGCAGTTTCCAAAGTACCAGATGCTCACTCTGTCCGCACATTCTTGAGAGGATGCAGAGGAGTTAGGGGAGCGGGTATTGGCCCTCCCAGCCTTTCACGGGGGAAACTGGACTCAGAAGAGGCTTGCTCCGGGCGGTGCTACTCTTGCCTCCAGATTCGGATGGGAACTGCCAAAGGGATGTGGGGTGGGGGGTCACTCTCCATTAGGTCCGTTCTCCACCTCTGAGTCTGTATGGGCGGGACTGCCAATCTCTGTCTGGAACCCACTCCCGCAGTTGCCTATTTACCGATGGGCTATGGAAGCCTTGATCACAGACCACTTAGGCAACCATTTGTGAGATGCAGAAACAAACATTTAGAAAACTGCTCAAAAATGGGCCCTCAGCATTACGATTAGCAGACATAATGTAGGGGGGGGCACGGGGAGGGCTGTACAACTCAGAGAAGACAAGTAGTGATTCTATAGCATCTCACTACGCTGATGGACAGTGACTGTAATGGGGTAGGTGGGGGGAACCTGATGAAGTGGGGAGTTTAGTAACCGTAATGTTGCACATGTAATTGTAGATTAATGATACCAAAAAAAAAAGGGGGCCCTCAGATTCTGGGAGTAGCATCCACAGTCCACACTTCGAGCTCCCAATCACATAGCTGGGAAAGACCCATAAAGAAACAATTATATCATAGGGGTGATCAGAGAGGCATGACCTGAGTGGGGATACAGAGTTGAGAATGCTGCTGGTTGAAGCTTCAGAAAGAGCTGACCTTTATGTTATGCCAAGAAGACTGATAGTTCTCCAGACAGAGGCAAAAGGGAAGGCCACTCCCGGTAGAAGAAACACAACAGAACTACTTTGGACACAGAAAATAGGAGTCATAAATAAAACATGGACAAACTGTATGACGTCAAAATTTCAGATGTATGTTCACAGAATATTATGCCAATCAAGAAAAAAAACAGGCAAACCACAGACTAGGAGAAAATGTTCACAGAAGAAGATACCTGACAAAGGGCTTATATGCAGAATATATAAAGAACTCCTGCCACTCAATAATAAAAAGACAACCAACCCAGTTTTTAAGAAATGACCAGACTAAACACTGTGTGAAAGATATGCAAATGACCACAATAAGCGCATCTGAAAGCCCTCGAACATCATCAGTCACCAAAAAAACACAAATTAAAACTATCATGAGATACCACCCAATACTTACCAGAATGGCTATAATTAAAGACTGACAACGGCCAGGTGTTGGAGACGATGTAGAGCAATTGGAACTTTCATACAACACTGATGGAAATATTATATGTTACAGCAACATTAAAAAACTGATAGTTTCTTAAAAAGTTAAACATCGGTCGACCCAGTGATACACTGATAAATCCTTAACAACTGGCTCCCCAGAAGAAAAACAAGTGTAAATACTTTCACTTCAGCCGACTTCAAGCTGCCAACATGATGTCACAGCTGGGAAGAGGTGAGCACGTCGCCTCTTGCTGGCTGGTACCAGTCCACTCCAGCACAGCACTGCATCTACCCCATGACATAGCAATTCTCCTCATAGGTAATTACCTAAGAGAAATTAAAATATATATGTGTCTATGAAGAGTGTCATACAAGAATGTTTGTAGCAGTTTTTTTCATGATAGGCCATAACTGGAAACAACCCAGTTGCCCATCACAAGAGGATAAATAAGTGGCACTGTATCCTTACGGTGGAATACTATATACCTTCTTGTAATTCATAAAATAGAATGGGTAAAAACAAATAATCTACTGAGACATGCAACATGAATGAATCTCAAAGAATCATGTTATGTGCAAAAAGACAAATATGAGCAGAACACCCTGTGTGATTGCATTTATATGAAATTCTAGAATAAATCAAAATTAGCCAGTGTGATAGAAATGAGATCATGATTGCTGAGGGGGACAGAGATTGACTAGGAAAGACCCTGAGCAAAAAGTTCTGGGGTGAGAGAAACGTTCCAGGCCTCGATATGCATTGATCAAAAACAGAACACTTAAGACCTAAGCATTTTGCTGGTTATAAATTATAAGATAAGAAAAGGGCACTGCAGAGAAAAAGCCTGGATGTTCTTCACTAGAAAACACACACTAGCAAGGAGCAGAGGCCCGCAGCCCGGCACAGGGGCAGCAAAGCAGCTGGTTCAGCACATGGGCCCTGGGGGGTAAACTGTGTTTCTCTTCTTTTCTTTTAGCAAAACCAACAAGGCATTATTTCTTTGCCACTCCCTGTGGTTACTAGGTCCCCTGGCTGTAGAGCATAGTACGGGCTGGGCAGCGGAAGGGCACTAAGGTCCTGTGACCGAGTCATCCCCACAGCTCCCCTCATCTTTCCCCACCTCTCTGTCCCCTCCCCCATTTTTGAGGAATCCATTTAAGGAACATGCAAAGTTACTTTTCCTCCCAGTTCTCCCCACTCCCTCATATTTTCTTCCAACATTCACTTCCTCCAGTCCCAACCTTCTATCCCTCTTTTACTTAAATACAGACAGAGATACATGTTGACTATTTAATAGCCCAGGGCAGTTAGGAATCCTTGTCTCTAAGAGTTCTACAATAGCTGGCCCATAGATCATTAAGTAACTCCTCAAAGATCACCCAGGGTGTTGATTCTGAAACATTGCTCTGCCATCACTTAACTAGCTGTGTGATCATGGGAATGTTACTGAGAGCCTCAACTTTCTTATTTGCAAAATAGGGGAAATAATTCCTACCTCAGTGGGTGGGCTATCAGGGATAAAATGAGATAACCTGTGAACGATCAACATATTTGTGGGACTTAAAGTTTGGGGTTATTTTTTTTTTCATATTCCATTGTAACTCATCCATACTATAAACATTTTAATGATGCCATTTTAAGAGGTTGTGCAACTCCCCGAAGTCACGCACCTACAGAGGAGCAAAGACAGGGTTGCAGCCAGGTCTCTGCTCCTCTTCCTGTCCTCAGTCCATATGGTGCTTCCAGGATGGAACTCCATCTGGCTCAGGGCACTGAGTGGACTCCACCCACTCGACCTTCCATTTCTGCAATTCCAGAAATATAGCGTAAGAGAGCCAGGTGCAGGAAGGTGAAAAAGCTCTTGTCTCACACAAAAACAGTAAAATTCCTTTCAAACACTCCTGCCTCCCACTTATTAATGAGTCTCTTACAAACGTAAAATCTCCTTGACTTTTCAAAATTTTATAAAGAGTTACTTGTAGAACTCTTGAAAACTGAATGTGAGGCACTTGAAAACTTCAATACACAGGATTTCCTTTTGCTTTTCCATACTTTTTTCACACACTCTTTCCCATAACAAAATTGTCTAGCCGCTCTCCACCCCTCCCACCTCCTTAACCTCATTCTCATTGGCACTGTCTCTACTGTAAAGACGGCTGGTTCCAAGGTCCTCCAAAACACTGCTGGCTACTCCTTTTAATTGCCTTAATTGCCAAAGCTGATGTTTCTTCAGTCTTCTTTCTTATTGGACCTTCTTTCTCAACTACCCAAAGTGTCCCAGAGGAGCACAGGACTTTCCTATCTCTGTGCCTTTGCTCATGCTGTCTCCCCTACTCTTCTCTTCTTCACACACTACCCATCCTTCAAAACTCAGCTCACATGCCAGCCCCTCCATTAGAGTGTTCTCTAATGTCTCCATCTAGAAGGGATCTCTCCCTCCGTTTGAGCCCCATAACATTTTTCTAAACCTCCTTGTTATGGAGTTCATCCCTGTCCCCTGTGTAGTGGCTGGATGATGAGACAGCCAGCTACGAGACATACTCATATTAACATGATGCACCCAGATATACTTACTTGTTCACTATTTATTTAACAACTTCTATGTCTTGTCTATCTATCCATAATCTGTTTCTGATCTTGGGAATAGGCATTGGGAATATTTAATTCAGGCTGGATCCCAAGTCCTGTGTAGTCAATATTATATTTGACAAAAGGCCAGATATATTTTAATCTGTCCCTCACCTGAAACCTGATGAGTTTTTATTAGCATTGAGAAGTAGACGTCATCACATTCTTGTTCCTGCTCTTTGGGTCTCAGCAGAATCAGAGGTCAACCAATCTATCCGCTCATTTTTCAGACGAGGAAAGCAAGGTCTAGAGAGGGGAAGTGGCTTGCACAAGATCAGATGCAGAGACTAAATATCTACCATGACTCCCAACTCCTCACTCTGTCCTTTATACCTTAAATGTAAAGTACTTGTTTATCCATTCTAGGTAGGTTTCAAACCTTGATGAAAAGCAGGTTTGGGAAGAAAATCCCAGACTTCTCTGAAGAGAGGTAAGATTTCTCTTCGTATAGGTTCTATTTTAAGCACCACTAGATTTGGGGCTTTAACTTTCCAAGGTGTCACTTGTACAACAAAGAGAAAAATGCTATATCTCTGACTTCTTCCTAAGAGCTCTGGAAGATTCCAGACTGTGTTTGTACAGTAAGCTCCTCCCTGGCATGGAAAATGAAAGACTGGAGACTTGCATGCTGTAGGCTCTGACTTTTCTTCTTAACAGAAATTCTAACATCCACAAGGACTTGGTTACATTTAGAAGAGCTACTCTATTATCAGACCAGGAATTAACCATTTCTCTGCTCCTGTAATGTAATCACTGTCCATAGTTTTTACTGCAGAACAAAAAACTCAGGTAAGCCTCTGTGCACTACCAGTTTCTCTGTCTTCTCGAGGGAAGGCTCTGGCTTCTCTATCCCAAAGTACAATTCAACAACACTACACAGGAATTTCTAAAACTCTGATCCAAGGTTTCCAGAAACACCTTTGGTTCTTTAATTATTGGTTCTATAATTTCTTGACGACCATGATTCGAAGCCTCAGTTCCCCTCCTTTGCAAAAATACTCTGTGTGAAGGAAAAGGGCACAACTTATCCATGCAGCATGAATATAGCCAGTGTCTATTCATGGGCATTAAAATGTTGTCATTTTCTCCTGGAAAATTCAAAGATAATAGGAAGAAGTTGGGAGAGAGTAGCCAGAGAATGGGGGCATCGGAAGAGGGTCTCTCTACAAGAAGTCCGCCTTCTCCCCAAGTGCTCAGGCAGCAATTCTGACTGGTCAGCCAATTCAAAACACATCCTGCTTTTATGCATTTCTAATCACATCCCAAATGCCAGAAGTTTCTTTTCAAATTAAAAAAAAAAGCAAATGAGGAAGAAAGGAAGAAATCCAAAAATGGACACAAACCAGGCACCATGGCCCCCCACTCCAGCTTGTAAAGCAGTGACAATGGTGAGAAATCAATGAGCAGAACCACAAGGCAGCTTTCAGACACCTCTTGACCTTGTCACTTCCTGGGTAATTAAGAGGCACTACAGTTCCGTGTCACTGTCAGGGGCTGAATGTATATCGATAGATAGATATATATGTTCTTAAAAGATTCTTTTTCTACAGCCTTGGTCAAGGTCCTGCCAAAGAAAAGGGAGAAAGAAAGGCATTTTGTTCAGAGTGCAGTGAAAGGAAACATGAAAGGGAAAACCTAAATTTTTCAGCACAGTCTGCTCCTGACATGGGAAAATGCACAGACAAGAATAGACGGCTTGTTCACTGTTGTTTTTTTCCTTCCTTCCCTTGACAGATTATCTTGTGAATGTGTTGTAGGCAGCAGGGCACCCCCTCCCATGCCATGTCCTTCTTCAGATACCTTATGAGCAACAGTGCAAACCCTGGGGTCTCCAAGACACACTGAGTCGCTGCTTTGCTTCATGGGACCCAAAGGGAGCCGCTTTCTTTCTTTTGGCCTCAGTTTCCCCAATTGAAAGAAACTGGACTAAACCCTCTTTGGAGACTTTTTCAAGGCTGACTTTCACAGAGGCCATGAGAAATGGCAGCTGACCCTGCCAAGGAAACAGGCACATTGAATTCTGGGAGGGTAGGAATCCCTACCCAGGTCTGTCAAACACCAGTTACCAGGGCCACTCATACCCACAGGGAGCCTTGCGGAAGGACGCTGGGAAAAGGTCGCAGTAAGGGAGAGGAAAGTTTTAACAGCACTCTGCCAGCTCTGAGGCTGATGGTTCTTGGGTGTGCTCTTTCCCAGTGGATCTGGTCTCAGAGGGCTGTTGAGAGTGTGCTTTGTGGACAGGGGCTCCCTGGCCCAAGGCCCTCACTGATTATCTTGGCATGTCTCTCAGCTCCAAGCTCAGGGCCCCGCATGCAGGAGGGGCTCTGTGAATGCTTATTAAGCCAACATAAGGAGACAGTGGGAAAAAGGAAGCTTGTGGTGTGGGATGCCTCAGGGAATCACCTCCATGTAAAACAGGTTTTATTTCAGCAAAACTAGGCACTTTTCTAAATTCTAGGTAACAAGTTTTAAGCCTAGAGGACAAGAATCTGCTTCTATCACCTCTCTATGCCCACTACTAACACAGCACTGGGGTGTGCGCAAAGCAGTAAAGTTTGGGGGAAGGACTAGATGAAGGGTGTTGCTTGCTGAGGTTTTCCTATGTGGTATGCCAGCTCTGCACCTTGGCGTAGGGGCTTGTGTATAATAATGACTGCCCTGGAAGACCTGTCAGTGTGGCCCGCTGAGACCCTGCAATGAGTGGCATTCTCTGCATGCTGTCATAGGCAGTTACACATGCCTGAGCTCCCAGCAGGCTGCAAACTACTGTGAAAGCTGCATTTGCTGTCACACCAAAGATGCCCCCTTTAGCTCTTTGACTATCAAAAGTATAAATATAGTAGTAAATGTGGAGGAAAGTACAATATAAAATGTACTATCAAATAGTACATTTATAAATCACATGAAGCTTGTCTTGATGTTATCTTCAACTCATAGGACAGGTGCTGTGTTTTAAAGGATTCTGGCAGAACTTCAGAAAAGCTGGCTCCCTAACTACCTGGCTTCCTTCATAGCCCCACCTGTGGGAAGGCACCGGATCAGTGTGATCCAGCCTGCAAATGGGCAGGTACTCCCTGGGACAAAAAGATCATTACTACTTTCGTCTCATGGCCACTACTTATTCTGGCCAGCTTAAAGCCTTTTCATTTCTTCTTACAGAGGCTTGAAGGGCAAGAGGGGTAGTACTACCAGCCTGGAGAAAAGTAGGTACAAAAAAGCAAAGCCATTTGCTCCAGTGAAATGCAAAAACAGTGGAGGTGAGTCTGGACCTCGAGGACATCAACATCAGTGCTCCCAAATGGAGTCCTCAAAAAATCACTTGTGAAGAGACCAAAGGGAGAGATCATTTAAGGAAAAAGGTAGAAGACAACAAAAATAGCTAACCCTTTCAGAATAAAACACTAAAAGTCAGTGACTAAAAAGCAACTTTAGGTGCCAGAGTGCCCAGTGCAGTATTCGATGATGATGGCACAGTTCTGTTCTGTGCTGCCAATAAGGCAGCAACTGGCCACATGTGGCCGTCAAGCACTGCAAATGTGGATAATGTGACTAAAACACTAAATTTCAATTTTATTGCATTTAATGAATGTTACCATGTTGAAAACCACAACTCATACCCAAATCCTTTGTTCAAAAACATTACAAAACTAGGAGTTCCGGGAAGATGGCGGCATGAGCAGGGCAGCGGAAATCTCCTCCCAAAACCATATATATTTATGAAAATACAACTATTCCTAAAAGAGAGACCAGAAGATACAGGACAATACTCAGTCTGCATCTATACCCGAGAGGACTCGGCACCCTGCGAGGCAGTCTTAAAGAGCCCAGCTGACATATGTGGCACCTACCAGTGACCACTTCTATCACCATGAAAAGACAGAGGAATATGGTACAAACAAAGCTTATCCAGACCCAGACACCAGAGAGGGAGTCTGAAGGGATGGAAATGCACAATCTTCCTGAAAAAGAACTCAGAATAAAAGTCATAACCATACTGATGGAACTACAGAGAAATATGCAAGACCTGAGGGAGGAAGAGAGGGAAGTGAGGAAAGACAATGCAGAGATGAGACAACCGATTGACGGGCTTAGCAGCAGACTGGATGAGATGCAAGAGACTGTTAATGGAATAGAAATCAAAGAACAGGAGTACAGAGAAGCTGAGGCAGAGAGAGATAAAAGGATCTCTAGGAATAAAAGAATATTAAGAGAACTGTGTGACCAATCCAAATGGAACAATATTCGCATTATAGGACTACCAGAGGAAGAAGAGAGAGAAAAAGGGATAGAAAATGTCTTTGAAGAAATAATTGCTGAAAACTTCCCATGCTAGGGAAGGAAACAGTCTCGCAGTCCATGGAAGCCCACAGATCTCCCAAAACAAGGGATCCAAGGAAGACAACACCAAGACACATAATAATTAAAATGGCAAAGATCAAAGATAAGGACAGAGTATTAAAGGCAGCTAGAGAGAGAAAAAAGATCACCTACAAAGGAAAACCCATCAGACTATCATCAGACTTCTCAACAGAAACCTTACATGCCAGAAGAGAATGTCATGATATATTTAACATAATGAAACAGAAGGGCCTTGAACCAAGAATACTGTATCCAGCATGATTATCATTTAAATATGACGGAGGGATTAAACAATTTCTAGACAAACGAAAGTTGAGAGAGTTTGCCTCTCATAAACCACCACTACAGGATATCTTGAACGGACTGCTCTAGATGGAAGCACACCTAAGGCTAAAAAGATGTCACCAGAGAAAATAAAATCATAGCAAAGAAAGCAGACCATCCAAATACTAACTAAAGGCAAAGAATAAAACACCTAGTATATAAAGAATGGAGGAGGAAGAATAAGAAGGGAGAGAAATAAAGAAACATCAGACGGTGTTTACAATAACTTAACAAGAAAGTTAAGTTAGATTGTTAGATAGTAAAGAAGCAACCCTTGAACCCTTTGGTAACCACGAATCTAAAGCCAGCAATGGCAATAAATACATATCTATCGATAATCACCCTAAATGTAAATGGACTGAATGCACCAATCAAAAGACACAGAGTAATAGAATGGATAAAAAAGCAAGACCCATCTATATACTGCTTACAAGAGACTCACCTCAAACCCAAATATATACTCAGACTAAAAGTGAAGGGATGGAAAAAGATATTTCATGCAAACAACAAAGAGAAAAAAGCAGGTGTTGCAGTACCTGTATCAGACAAAATAGACTTCAAAACGAAGAAAGTAACAAGAGACAAAGTGGGACATTACATAATGATAAAGGGGTCAGTCCAACAAGAAGATATAACCATTACAAATACATATGCACCCAACACAGGAGCACCAGCATATGTGAAACAAATACTAACAGAATTAAAGGAGGAAATAGACGGCAATGAATTCATTTTAGGAGACTTCAACACACCACTCACTCCAAAGGACAGATCAACCAGACAGAGAATAAGTAAAGACACAGAGGCACTGAACAACACACTAGAACAGATGGACCTAACAGACATCTACAGAACTCTACACCCAAAAGCACCAGGATACACATTCTTCTCAAGTGCACATGGAACATTTTCCAGAATAGACCACATACTAGGCCACAAAAAGAACCTCAGTAATTTCAAAAATATTGAAATCCTACCAACCAACTTCTCAGATCACCAAGGTATAAAACTAGAAATAAATTTTAGAAAGAAATCAAAAAGGCTCACAAATACATGGAGACTTAACAACACTCTCCTAATTAATCAATGGGTTAACGACCAAATCAAAACAGAAATCAAAGAATATATGGAGACTAATGACAACAACAACACAAAGCCACAACTGTGGGACGCAGCAAAGGCAGTTCTAAGAGGAAAGTATATTGCAATCCAGGCCTATTTAAAGAAGGAAGAACATTCCCAAATGAGTAGTCTAAAGACACAATTACTGAAATTGGAAAAAGAAGAACAAATAAGGCCCAAAGTCACCAGAAGGAGGGACATAATAAAGATCAGAGAAGAAATAAATAAAATTGAGAAGAATAAAACAATAGAAAAAATCAATAAAACCAGGAGTTGGTTCTTTGAAAAAATAAACAAAATAGATCAACCCCTAGCCAGACTCATTAAGAGAGAAAGAGAATCCACACACATAAACAGAATCAGAAATGAGAAAGGAAAAATAACGACAGACCCCACAGAAATACAAAGAATTATAAGAGACTGTTATGAGAATCTATATGCTAAAAAGCTGGAAAAGATAGAAGAAAGGGACAACTTCTTAGAAAAATACAACCTTCCAAGACTGACCAAACAAGAAACAGAAAAACTAAACAGACCAACCAGCAACGAAATTGAATCGGTAATCAAAAAACTACCCAAGAACAAAACCCCCAGACCAGATAGATTCACCTCTGATATCTACCAGACATATAGAGAAGAAATAACACCCATTCTCCTTAAAGTTTCCAAAAAATAGAGGAGGAGGGAATACTTCCAAACTCATTCTATGAAGCCAGCATCACTCTAATACCAAAAGTCAAAGACCTCATCAAAAAAGAAAATTATAGACCAATATCCCTGGTGAACGTAGATGCACAAATACTCAACAAAATATTAGCAAACCAAATTCAAAAATACATCAAGAGGATCATACACCATGATCAAGTGGGATTCATCCCAGGGATGCAAGGATGGTACAACATTCGAAAATCCATCAACATCATCCACCACATCAACAAAAAGAAGAACAAAAACCACATGATCATCTCCATAGATGCTGAAAAAGCATTTGACAAAATTCAGTATCCATTCATGATTAAAACTCTCAACAAAATGGGTATAGAGGGCAAGTACCTCAACATCATAAAGGCCATATATGACAAACCCACAGCTAACATCATACTTAACGGCGAGAAGCTGAAAGCTTTTCATCTAAGATCGGGAACAAGACAGGGATGTCCACTCTCTCCACTGTTATTCAACATAGTACTGGAGGTCCTAGCCACGGCAATCAGACAAAACAAAGAAATACAAGGCATCCAGATTGGCAAAGAAGAAGTCAAATTGTCACTATTTGCATATGACATGATATTGTACATAAAAAAACCTAAAGACTCCACTCCAAAACTACTAGAACTAATATCTGAATTCAGCAAAGTTGCAGGATACAAAATTAACACACAGAAATCTGTTGCTTTCCTATACACTAATGATGAACTAACAGAAAGAGAAATCAGAAAAACAATTCCATTCACAATTGCATCAAAAAGAATAAAATACCTAGGAATAAACCTAACGAAGGAAGTGAAAGACCTGTACTCTGAAAACTACAAGACACTCCTAAGAGAAATTAAAGAGGACACTAAGAAATGGAAATCCATCCCATGCTCTTGGCTAGGTAGAATAAATATTGTCAAAATGGCTATACTACCTAAAGCAATCTACAGATTCAATGCAATCCCTATCAAACTACCAACAGCTTTCTTCAATGAACTGGAACAAATAATTCTAAAATTCATATGGAACCACAAAAGACCCCGAATAGCCAAAGCAATCCTGAGAAGGAGGAATAAAACAGGGGGAATTACACTCCCTGACTTCAAGCTCTACTACAAAGCCACAGTAATCAAGACAATTTGGTATTGGCACAAAAACAGACCCACAGACCAGTGGAACAGAATAGAAAATCCAAACATTAACCCAAACATATACAGTCAATTAATATTTGATAAAGGAGCCTTGGATATACAATGGGGAGATGACAGCCTCTTCAGCAGGTGTTGGAAAAACTGGACAGCTACATGTAAGAGAATGAAACTGGACTACTGTCTAGCCCCATACACAAAGGTAAACTCAAGGTAGATCAAAGACTTGAATGTAAGTCATGAAACCATAAAACTCTTAGAAAAAAACAGGCAAAAATCTCCTGGACATAAACATGAGCAACTTCTTCATGAACATATCTCCCCAGGCAAGGGAAACAAAAGCAAAAATGAACAAGTGGGACTATATCAAGCTGAAAAGCTTCTGTACAGCAAAGGACACCATCAGTAGAACAAAAGGACATCGTATAGTATGGGAGAATATATTCTTAAATGACGTATCCAATAAGGGGTTGATATCCAAAATATATAAAGAACTCATGCACCCCAACAAACAAAAAGCAAATAATCCAATTAAGAAATGGGCAGAGGACATGAATAGACACTTCTCCAAAGAAGAAATTCAGATGGCCAACAGGCACATGAAAAGATGCTCCACATCACTTATCATCAGAGAAATGCAGATTAAAACCACAATGAGATATCATCTCACACCAGTGAGGATGGCCAACATCCAAAACACACACAACAACAAATGTTGGCGAGGATGTGGAGAAAAGGGAACCCTCCAACACTGCTGGTGGGAATGCAAATTAGTTCAACCATTGTGGAAAGCACTATGGAGGTTCCTCAAAAAACTCAAAATAGAAATATCATTTGACCCAGGAATCCCACTCCTAGGAATTTACCCTAAGAATGCAGCAGCCCAATTTGAAAAAGATGGATGCACCTCTATGTTTATCGCAGCACTATTTACAATAGCCAAGAAATGGAAACAACTTAAGTGTCCATCAGTAGATGAATGGATAAAGAAGAGGTGGTACATATACACAATGGAATATTATTCAGCCATAACAAATCCTACCATTTGCAACAACATGGATGGAGCTAGAGGGTATTATGCTCAGTGAAATAAGCCAAGCCAAAAAAGACAAGCATCAAATGATTTCACTCTTATGTGGAGTATAAGAACAAAGAAAAAACTGAAGGAACAAAACAGCAGCATACCCACAGAACCCAAGAAAGGACTCATAGTTACCAAAGGGAAAGGGACTGGGGAAGATGCGTGGGAAGGGAGGGACAAGGGGGAAAAAGGGGCATTACGATTAGCAGATGTAATGTTGGGTGGGCATGGGGTGGGCTGTACAACTCAGAGAAGACAAGTAGTGATTCTATAGCATCTCACTATGCTGATAGACAGTGACTGTAATGGGGTTGGTGGCGGGGACCTGATGAAGGGGGTAGTTTAATAACCATAATATTGCACATGTAATTGTAGATTAATGATACCAAAATAAATTTTAAATAAAAGTAAACATAGGGCTGCCATATGACATTGTATTTCAATGTCCATGCAGCATTAAAAAAAAAATTACAGAACTTCAAGTACTTGGGGACTTGCAAAGCCTTGAAAAACCTGAGTAAGACAATATGCAAACCAACTAAAAGGAGGAAGAGGCTTCTAAACTGTCCCTTGCCATCTACCCAGGACTATTTTCAAAGCCCATTAGGTCCTGGCCAGAGTTGGTGGTAAGCCTGCAAGATGAGGCAGCCCCTGCAAGATGCCTCTTCTCCCTCCCGCGAGCCTGGCGCACTCTGACCCCCGCTCCGCCCCCGCCATCCCTGGATGTCCTAGCTCTGATGGTGCACACCATCTGCTGTGCCGCGGCAATCTGCTGGACTGTGAGCTCCTGGAGGGTAGGCACTGGGTCTCACCCACCATGGAAAACCTCCCTCTAACTCCCAGCCCAATGCCTGTCACATAACAGTTACTGAAAAGAGGGTTGTTTGTAGCAGAATTCCTAATCGTTAATTCAGGGGTTGTTATGATTACAAGATACGCTATGGACTAAATGTTCATATCTCCCCAGAATTCCTAGGTTTAAGCGCTAATCCTCAATGTGATGGTACTTGGAGATGGAGCCTTTGAGAGGTAATTAGGTTTGATGAGGTTATGAGGGTGGGACCCCATGATGAGATTAGTGTCCTTATAAAAAGAGGAAGAGACCAGGGCTCCTCTCTCCCCGCAGGAGGACACAGTAAAAAGGCAGCAGCCTGCAAACCAGGAAGTCAGCCCTCAACACACACCAGGCCTGGGGTGCCTTCATCTTGGACCACCCAGACTTCAGAACTGTGAAAAATCAATGTTAATTGTTTAAGCCACTGGGTCTATGGTGTGTTGTTATAGCAGCCCAAGCAGACTAAGACAAGGTCTTTGGAAGAAACAGTTTTGGACACCAGCTTTTTCACATGCACTCATTAAAAGTAAAAACAGAACCAACCAAATGGAGAAGACATCTGACCAAGCTCTTCCCATGGGGACAAGGGGCCAAGGAAGAGCCATTCCCTGCCCTGAAGAGGCCCCAGGGCAGTGGGAGAAATGACCAAGTACACAAGTAATTATGATCCCAGACATAAAGTCACTGGTTTCATTTGAGCAATGCAGATGGAGCCCTTGGGGGCTTCAGAGTAAAGAACAGCGGATTACTGCTAAAATCGGAGGGTGGCAGAGAGTGGGGTGGTGGGGGGACAGCTTTCTGGAGACAGTGGCATCTGAGTTAGGTCTAGAGGGATAAGACGGATGTGTGTGGATAAAATGAGAGTTCCTGTGACCAGGATTCTCACCTGGCCCTGGCTGGCTAGCTCACTACACACCTGTGGGCAATATGTTGTTATTGACTCTATAAAAAGCCCCACCCAGCGCTCTGGGCGACACGGTGGCATGGCTTCTAGGCTTCAGGAAAGCAGAGCATAGGCTGGAGTGGTGGCCACACCGAGGACAGAGACCAGGATGGCTGTGACCAGAGGACGGCTGTATGGACAGAGAGGCCCAGAGGCAGAGACCGGCTTGCTGCATGCAGACTTGCTCTGAGTGAATGAGATTTTGGTGATTGACCTGCCACTGTGGAAATAAAATTGGGTATAACCCTTTCACCCCAAGAACATTTTACTGTCATCTCTTTGGTCACATTGAATCCACAGCGAACTTGCCTGGGGCTGAAACCCATTGGCAAGACAACGTGCTTGTGCAGAGGGGAGGCTGGGGTGGAAGCAAAGAACAGGGGATGCAAGGCAGGAAGTGGGGGGAGGGAGAGGGACATTTGGAGACTGGTGACTAGTCTAGTCTTTTATGCATCCCAGGCTGGAAAGCAGCTCAGTTCTGCTGAGGCAGTGATGTTAAGGGGTCCCCACCCGCCACAGCTCTTTGGAGCTCAGGTTTAAAACCAGAAGGAACTGGGATATTTTGTATTTCTAGTTTCTAGTCTCACCTCCGCTGAAATGGATCCCCCAAGCTCAAGGCCCACCCCTTTCACAGGGAGTGAGCATGGACAGCTGGACAACCAGCGTGGCCTCCCAAATGGCCGTGGGAAGGGGCTGGGTTGTCTGCTCCCCCTCACTCTTCCATCCACTGTGAAATCCACATCAGCTGGAGACGCCCAAGAGATCCATTTCCATCTGTTCTGGGCAAGGTTGGTAGGGAAGCCCCAGTTGCAAGAGGGCAGCTTGGCCTATCAGCATGACAGAGACAGCTTTGGATGGAGCTGGGGAGGGAGCCCCCTGCAAAGGCATGTTCAGCCAGCCTGGGAACAGCTGTCCAGCCCTGGGGCCAGGAGGCCTCCAGCATCCCAGCCGCTCTCAAATCATCCATTTTGTAGCCTGCTTGCTAATGATCCAATTAACTTCATCAGAAAAACATCTGTTCTGAGTGATAGGCACAGTGGGTATGCTCTGAGGGAAGCCTGTCAGAGTCAGGGGGACGTGGGTGACTAAGTAAGTAGAGCCCTGGATGTCCCCACAAGCCTGGAAACGACCTATCCAGACTTCATCCTTCTCCACACCAGCAAGTGTCCTCAGCCAAGACCCCAGGACAGACTCATCTACAGCTGCGCTGCTCTCTGCATACCCACCACCCCTTACCCTCACAGGCTCCTGAGAGCTCTGTGAGACTGGGCAGGGGACATACTTTTGAACAAACAGTAGATGAGCAGCTGTTCTGTTCAAGCATGTTGTCTTAACAGTCTCCTCCAAGAGCAGGGCTGGAAACAACAGTTCCCACAGAGGTGTTCATGGAGGCGATGATCCCCTGGCAGGAGTGAGGCGAGCTGAGAGGGAGTCAGGGGGATGAGGTGAGCCAGTGCAAGGATGCATTACTGTGACAGCTTCCACCTGGGAAAGGAGTGCTCAGTTTTCTTGGGAACTCCTCAAAAGCATCTCCGAACTGCCCACCTGAGAGTGGAAAAGGAGAAACGTTTATCCACAGGTTCCCATCCACTGTGGGTCATAGCTGGTCCTGTGCAATTCCAGGATGCCCATTGGCACATGTCTAGGCCATGAAGCAGAAAGTCCCAGGATGGAAATGAGAGGTACCTGATGTGGCCCAAGGTGAGGTATAGCCAGAGAACAGCCATGAAGCTGCTCAAAGCCTCCGAGCACCTGGTGCCGCGCCATGGCCAGAGTAAGAGGAGTGCTCCAGGAAGCCTTGGAGAGTCGTGTCTGCCTCTGCCATGTCCATCTCTGGAGTCCAAGGCTCAGGCTAACCCCACTTGATGCTTGCTCCTTGCTCAGATGCTGTATCTCAGTTTCCTAGAGCTGTTGTAACAAATCATCACAGACTTAGTGCCTTAAAACAACACAGGTGTACTATCTGACAGCACTGGGGCTCAGAAGGCCAAAATGGGTTTCCCTAGGCTAAAATCAAGGGGTTGGCTAAGCTGTTTCCTTTCTGGAAGCTTTAGGAGAGAATCTGTTTTCTTGCTTTTGCCAGCTTCTAGAAGGTACCTGTACTCCTTGCTCCGAGGCCCTTCCTCCATCTTCAAAGCCAGCAGTGGCCAGGGAGCCTTTTTCACATTGCACCATTCTGACACTGGCTCTCCTGCCACCTTCTTCTCAGTTAAAATGACCCCTGTGATTACCTTGGGCCCACCTGGATGAGCCAGGCCAATTTCTCCATCTCAAGGTCAACCAGTTAGCAACCTTAATTCCACCTACAACCTTAACTCCCCCTTGACATTAACAAACATATTCAGAGGTCCTAGAGATTAGGTCATGGCCATCTTTGAAGGACCATTTTTCTGCCTATCACAGGTATCATTCTGCTTCTCTCTGGCAAAAGGAGCTCAGGGCATTAATGCAGTTAATTGGGTCTGATCTTCATGGTCCTTAGTGCCAGGTGGGGAGAGACTGTCCCCGAAGCTGTCTCTAGGGCCCCCCATCTTCCTGATACAGGAGCCCACTTTGTCAAGGACAACTAAACACAATCAAGTCAAGAGACAATCGATACAAGGACCCCCAGGCATCGTGGAAAGGGCCTGAACTTCACAGATGGACTGATCTCAAATCCCAACTCACTAATAAGCGAGTGGTAGAGACTAAAGCAGGCCACTCAACCTTCTCAAGCCTGCATATCCCCACCCGTAGAGGAGGGCCATATGCCCTAGCAGCGGGCTGTCAGGATTTGATATTGTTTTTCCAACCTCTAAAAAATATCTGTTGAAGAATGACTATGTGGCCACACTCTTACAGGCCCTGAGACTCCAGCAGGGAGCAAGGCCAAATCCCATCATTGGGGCTGTCAAAGCTGCAAATTCTCAAGGGAATAACCCTTTGGCTATTTACTGATTTATAACATACAAAATATAATCATGACCATTACTTCATTTGATCCTCAAAACAATAAGCCAGAGAGATAGACCAGACAGCAGCCCACTCCATGGGTCCTCCTGCAGTCTTGGGGAGACCTTTGCCCAATGCTAGCACCCACAACCATGCAGGGCAGGCTGCCTTCTGGCTCATTTCCATACTTTCATTAGGCAAAGGGATGGGGAATGAGAAACTAAAACCTAAAGAAATTAGAATGGCTCTTGTCTAGAGCTACAGAGGCAGTAAAATATTTTAAAGCTATTCTCTCACCTGCTATAGATGTTTTAACCGTATTTGGGGGTGTGGGTGGGGGGCGGAAATATTTGCACCTTTCTCTTCGCATTCAGCCCTTGTGCAAGCATGCACATTTTCTTGTCTCTGTCTCCCACAGACTTGTGAACTCATCACCTAGGAACAGCAAGGCTTCATAAGGGGCTTTGCTATCCTTTTTAGTAGCCTGCAGGAAGCACTTACCAAATCTGTCTCCTCTCCCATCCTGAGGTCTCCTGGTGGATGACAATCTAGAGATTCCTTATTAGAAGTCTCAAGTAGCTACCCAATGCATGGCAATTTCGCTCTAAGTCTCTAATTTTGCACCCAGGTTGGCAGATAGGAGCTTCAGCCAGCTGGCCAAAGCACTCAGGTGCAGGCCCTCCATCCGCAGAGTGAGCTTGAGAAAGTCAGTGAGCCTGCATTTGACTTTCCCCTGTAATTCTGCCTCCAGTTCCTGGGCGGGGAGCTCCTAACAGAGCCTGAGGGGGCCAGGGAGGAATGGCCTGATGCACAGGGCCCAGGGTGGTGTCCTTTGTCCCCCCTTATCTGGCACGTGCCTCTGCCTCTGCTGCCCACCCTCTCCCCGACTCTGCTAGCCCCACTGCTAGGGCTCCCTCCGTCACTTGTCAGATCTCCCAGCTCTGCAGGCAGGATGCCATAATTCTCAAGAATAAAGAAAACATCTTAGGGTTTGACAAGCCCGGCATTTGCATGTCTGTTTTCAGAGAAATACCCATCTAGGGGGATTAAGCCTCTTTTTTTCCTCCCACCCCATCCAACCCAGAGTATGAAAACATTCTTGACATAGTTCCCTGCAGAAGGATTTCTAAAGAGAAAAATACCTCCTATGCCCTGTGATTTCAGTGACTTGGTGTGAAAAGCTCCCAAAAGAAAGGAGATGGGGTAGAGAACAGGAAAGAAAAAAAATCTCTTTAGTTAAATTTAGTAGCTATTTAGTTAAATTTGTTAGCTATTTAGTAGGCAATGCATTTGCTTTCCTCTCTAGGCTCAGGAAATACAAGGGTTGGTATGTATTTCAGTCTTGGGCATTACCTTTTCATTGAGGAGCAGGGCCTGTGCTCCTATAGGCCCAGGGGCATGGGGGTGGGGGTGCAGGTGGGGTAGCAGGACTGGGGGCGGGGTGAAAAGCCAAGGCCCGGAGCCACTAGGCAGAGGAGAAGGAACAGGGAGCATTTCTTCAGGCATTTTTCACTGGGACTTAGGCTATCCAAGTGTTAAAAGGCTCTGAACTGCAGAGAGAAAACATAGATTTCCCCCCACATTTGGGAAGCCCTGCTTCTCAAAAATGTGCCTCCCTCTTGGGGAGGTCCTCTCTGGTCTACTCTGAGTACATAAAGTGAATTCAGAGGGGAATTCCTAGAAAAAGACTGAGTAGAATGACTCATCCTAAATTACTAAAAATTTTAGCTGAAGATCATCTCCTCTGACAAGATGAACCTGGCTGCCATTGTTCCAAGGAAGACAGAGTTGTACGCAAAAAAGTGACGGAGGACTGAGCAGATGATACAGGTAGATTGTAGGAAAAGGTGATTTTAAAGTTTGGAAGGCAAAGGAAATGTGGCATTGCCCAGGATAAGAATCTTCTACCCATCCTTCCGTCAATAATTGAGCATCTACAATCGAGCAGAGCCCTGTGTGAAAGGATGATTCCCTTCAAAATCAAGAGGGCGTGTTGACCCACAAAGCCCTGAAAGGAGATGTGGTGAGAAGAATGGGAAAAGTAGAGAGCCGCCAATGAGCTGGTTGACTGTGGAAGGGCCCAGCACATGTTGCTGGAGACAGGTGGCCTGACACACAGAGGATGCTCCGAGATTTCCTGGGACCCAAGCCCAAAATGGCGCAGCACTTCTTGTGCGTCAGTCAGGAGAGCCGTTTCAAAAGGAAGTCCAGGAGGAGAAGCCGGCAGGAAAGGGCCCCTGTCTCCAAGGAGTCAGGGGGCTGAAGGGGACCCCTGAACCGGCCCTGCAGTGAAAGGAGGGAGACTCATCACAGCCCCCAGACCCGGACCCAAGGAGCACATGTCAGGATACGGGGACAGGGCCAGGGGAGGCCAGGGCATGAGGGCCCACCTGGGACGTGCCCTCGGGCCACTGCAAAGGGCAGTTGCCTAATGACTGCTGGAAAGTAGAGGGCTGGGCCAGGGCTGGCCAGAAATGGGAAACTTGAGGAAAGAAAGGCAGGGGGGCTGGGTTGCTTACGAAGCCAGACACTCTGCTTTACAGGAGAAATATTCCCTCCAGTCTCCTCAATCCTTGAACCTGCAGTAAGCTGTCTGTGATAGGTGAGGAAACAAGCCAGGCCAGGAGTCCTTCATCTGGGTTCTCATCCCAGAAGCAAGTGAAAAGAACACTTCCTACCACCTTTCTGTCACCTCCCAATACCAGGTGAATTTCAGAATTCTTTCTTAGATACACAGTAGGGCATATCAGACAAAATGATGCAGTCAGCCCTCCCGCCTTGTTTCACTGCTGGATTTCTCTGTAAACATTTACCTTTCCCTCTTCAGGACCAAAGCTGAGGCTGGAGGGGAAGTTAGCAATGGGCTGACTGCAGTGATGTTCCAGGTAGACAGGCTCTAGGAGACGGTAGAGATGGGTATGCAGGTAGGACATCTGACCCCAGTTCTGTGCCCCTAAAAGGAGAGCATTGAGACTCACAGGTTTTCAGGCAGAGAGCAGGAGAGGCTGCAACCCTCTCACCCTGGGCATCATCTGCCTTGGTGCTACCCTCAGCGACCACCCAGCTCTGCTCTGTGCTGAACTGATTAGTCATTCATAGCACTTAAGTCATTAATCCAGGAAGGAAGCCACGCTCACTGCCTCCTTTTCTCTCTGGGAGTTTGCTGCCATTGCAAAACAGATGAATCATCAGACGTTCCCGGAGCCCTCGTTAAGCCCATTGCCAAGAAAGGTGTCTTGCAGCTCATTTGCTGGTGAGGAAGCCACGCTACAGACCCTGAATCATGCTGGATCCAGGGGATTGCAAGGCCAAACTTGCCTGACTGATTTCACTATTGCATCACGGAGATCAGCGCCAGGAGAGGCTGCCCAGGTCACCAAGCCCTGTCAGCCCCACCCAAGAGCTTTAGCCAGGGCTGCCTGTGGGACACAGCTGTTTCTGGGTCTTGGGGACACTCAAGGGTTCAGAGACAGACAGGATGGCAAAAATGCCAGATACTAGCTAGAGCCCAGTGTCTCCACTTGGCAGATGGTAAAACTGAGACCCAGGGAGGCTGTGGCATTTGCCCAATGTCAAATAGCTAATTAATACGGACAGGAGAGAACTCTCATATTTCAAGTCTCCACCCCTAGCATTTCCCACTGCACCCTCTTACTCCAAGATAATGTTAAGGCTTGGATGATAAGGAAACACATGAAAGGCAAAATAAAAAAACCACCCAAATGTCCATCAGTAGGGAGGTAGTTTAAAAATTAAATGTAGGTTAAACAAAATGAAATGCTAATGGGCCATTTAGGGAGATTGGCCCAGCTCTCTATGCTCTGATATGGCACTGTCTCCCTGATATAGTTTTAGAAGAAGGAAATCAAGGTAGAGAAACAGTACATGCTACCATTTTGGAAGAAAGGTAACACACCACATATACACATGCATGTGTGTGTACTTGCATAGGCAGGGACCAGCTCGAGGCATGCACACAAGAAACTGGCAATAGTGGCTGTATCTGGAAGGGGCTCTGAGGGACAGAGTATCAAGAATAAGAGGAGAGGGCCTTACTTCTTACTCTTTTCTCTTACAACCTGGATTGTTTAACATGGTCCTGTGCAACCTAATTAAAATCTAAGAATCTTACCTAGCTTAAGACTGGGAGTCAGGAATCCTGATTAGCTGTATGGCATGTAGTAGTTACGCAGGAAGCATCAGCTGAATACACGATGGCTTAATGATTGAAAGATGAGTGAATGAACAAAAATGTGTCTTTTTTTTTTTCCTGAACTCCAAAATTATAATTAAATGTATGGCAGCACATTTTGGGAAAGACCAGGAACACAGATCACAGTACTCAAGAGCCAGACAGAAGCACTGCGGTCATTGTGGACAGCCTCTCATCGGGCAGAGTAGGAGGAGTCTGAGAACATGAGATCAAGTCCTTGGTCGACTAATGTCTCGGGAATCTCAGTCTCCTCATCTGCAAAGTGGGAATAGTAATGCTCCTTCCTGGAATCTTTGTGTGACTCAAACGAGACAACGGATGGGACAGCACTGCATATTACCTAGGGTTTGGAACAGGTTGAGGGACTGTGGTTATCAGTAGCAATACTAGTTATTTTCAGAGTGTCCTTTCTCTGACCAGTGCTCTTAATTAGTCAGGTCTCCAAAAGTAACTCTCATTCACTGCCACGGAGCCCTGCAAGCCCTGTTTCCTCTACAGTCCTCCTCCCCACAAACAGGTCAGAATGCTTTGCCCAGCCTCTCCCTCCTCAGCACTCAGTGCCCTTTACTCTTACTCTTTTCTACCTGCTCAGGAGAAGCTCTGGGGGGGCCACTGTACTGCCCCTCCTACCCTTTCCCCTCAGGCAACAAAGGCCCAGAGACAGCTCGCCTCACATCTCACAAAGGGACAGCCCCAAGAGAATGACTTCATTCCTTCATATCTTAAAAGCTTTCATTCTAAGTCATCTGATCACACGTAGAGGCCTTGAAAGGAATCATACCTTGAGCTAAGCCAGCCACCACATTATTTACCCACCAGCCTCTCACTGGGGATTGGCTGACATCCAGGGGACAGCAAAGCTCTCAGCAATAGCGCCTTCCCAGGTGGCTGCATAGGACAAATCACCCTCCAGCTCTCACTCTAGGACGGGGGAGGAGGGATCTTCTGAGTCAGATCCCAGGGTGGGGCTGGGGAGTTGCCAACAGCACCCCTGCTAGGAGAAACCAGAAGGAAAGAGGCATCCCTCAGGGAATGTCCTCCACAGCGATCCCCAGAAAGTGATTCCAGAGAGCACAGTCCCATCTTCCCACCTCCCACGGAGCTGCCACCCACACTCTCAGTGGGTCCTCAGGAAGGCCCAGCTATGCTTCCCATCTGTGGATGAGGCAACTGAGGCTCAGAGAGAAGAATGGAATTATAGATCTAGGTTAAGAGCCAAAATCTCCTGCCTCCATTCCAGTTGTTTCCATCTATGCCCATGGAAAACGGTTCCTGAAGCTTAGTAGGCATTCAGTCAATGGTAGTTGACTAAATGGAAGGAAAATCGACTATGGTGCTTGGAAAGGGCGGAATGCCCATCATTTAGGATACAAATATTTGTTGCCTGAGTGGAAGAAGAAAACAGGGCAGTGCTGTGGAGATACAGGGACTTTGTAAGGAAACACACTCGGTAGTTTAGAGCTATGGATCACATACTACTTATGGGCTACTAATTATGCACAAGGCCGTGGTGGCCACCCTCTTACATACGCTCCTAATTGTCACAGCTCCTTTCCCTTCTCCCTCTCACCCGCTGTATCATCGCTGCTGCTGTATTTTCCCTGTCCACCCTACACTGGTCGCCATCCCAGACTTCTTCCCCAGGCCCAGCCTGGGCTTGCCTTCATGTTGACAAGGCGTGTCTGTGCATGGCCAGGGCTCTTCTTTTTGAGGTCTTCTTATCTTGCACTAATGTGCTCACTCATTGATTAATTCACCAAATATGTACCAAATGCTGATGTGCCAGATACTCCACTACTATCTTTTCATACAACTAAGCAATTGAAAATTACGTAGAATTTGGTATATCTTTCATAGAGAGCCTGAGAGAAGAGCTGTTCCAAACAATCCTAAAATGAAATAATCTAGAAGCACAGGGACAGTAGTAAAAAGCTTGGGTTTTGATTAATGCATTATCATTTATTAATTATATTCCTGTCTTAAATGTTCCCTCAGTCACCAGAATGGAATCAATAAATGGCAACATTTTCCCATCTGATGTTTTTAAACCAGATTACAAAGGCATGGAGTTTTAATTTCACATGCACTCGTTTCTGGGTCTTGGATCTTTTTTTTTTTCTCAAAGTAGATAAATGAGGTTCTAAACTTAGGATAATAAGGCTTAACAGTGAGGCGCTTTTTAAAAAGTGAATCATTTCTCAGTTCTCCTTTGCTAATCTCTCTTGGTAACATTAATTATGAGTTTGTGCAGCATGCCCCAAGGCGAGCTCGGCTTTCCCAGGACAATTAAAGTTACTTAATTATTAAAAACTGTGTGTGCTGCTGCCCAGAGAGAAAGAGGCAGCCAGGCCCAGCTCCCACAGCCCCCAACGGGAGTGACCGGACACTCTGTGGGAACTCGGCTCCTTTCCCTCACCATTGTAATTCTTTCAATATAATCTATGAAAATCCCCTCGCCGACCCCTCCCACCCAAGCAGGAATGATTTAGAGGCCTCTCTCTCGCTGCTGATTGCAGCCTGCTGGCCTCTCACAGCCTCAGGGCTGGACTCCAGCTTCTCCAGGCCAACAGCCTGGAGCTGGAGGCCAGGGGATATGACAGGGCCTCTGCTGGGTATTCAGGCTGAAGCCAGGCCCTTGTGACTGAAGGGCACTGGGAACGCTGAGCCGTAGTGCCGAGTGGGCTCTCTTGACCCCTGTCTTCCTCAGGCCTTCAGCCTCGTGGGAGCCTATCATCCCACTCCCAGAAAATGGGTTAAGGAGATGATGAAGGCGCCATCGCCAAGCTGCATTTGTACAGACATTAATCACCAAGAGCAGATACTTACTTGAAGCAGCCTTTTTTCCAGATGGCTCTTTAGCTGTGGGAGTGAAGAAACTGAAGCTGGCCCCGGTTCTACCATCAACTTCCCAGAGAGACCTCAGGCAAATCACTCCAGCAATTCTGAGTCTCAGAGTCATAGACTGAGGCATCCTACACTAGGGGCCTCCAAGTCCTGATTCTTTCCTTTCCACTTTCTACTTTTCTTTCATTCATTCAGCAAGCACTCCATGGGTCAGGCATGGTTCTAGCTCTGGGGATTGGGCAGAGAATAAAACAGAGAGGAACTCCAGCCCTGCTGGAGGCAATGTTTTCTAGGAGAACAGGAAGGAAGGCAGTTGTCCTGGGGTCTCCCAGGAAGTGACAGTGAGACAGGCAAGGACTCAGTCTCCTGACCCCCCACCGTTGGAGCTTTCAAAAGGCTGTTACCAGCCATCTGTTTCTGTTCCTTTGCTGTCTCCCCTTCAGCTCTATTTAGCTCCTTCCCATTCCAGCTCTCTCCCTGGGCTCCAAGTGTCCTGGAAGCTTAGTCAACAGAAATATGCTGCTTGCAACCATGAGCTGCATACATCATTTTTACATTTGCTAGTAGACACGTTTTTGAAAGCTTTAAAAAAAGTTGAAATTTATTTAATGATATCTTTTTTTAACCAAGGTATATAAAAATTGTCATTTTAACTCATAATATAAAATGTATTAATTAGTAAGATATATATTACATTTTTTCATTTAAATCTCCTAAATCCAGAGAGTATTTGACATTTTCTGTACATCTCCACTCAGCTAGCCACACTTCAAATCCTCAATAGTCACATGCGTCTTGTGGTCACTGTTCTGGGCAGCCCAGGTGGGAGGTCCCTCCCATTCTGAATGCTCCATCCCTCCTCTACAGTCAGCACAATCCAGGAACAGACCTGCACACAGCATGGCAAGGGAAGGCTGGAGCATGGCTCCTTAGATATGTTTGCATTTTCCCCAGTACATACTCTTTTATTATGGCTGGTATGGAAAGAGCCCTAAGATACATCGTTAAGTGCAAAAGGGCAAGATAGAAACAGCACATATGGAATTCTGCCACTTCAGGGAATCCATGTCTTTGGTTGTATACACACAAACTGTCTGTAGGAGGATTCATAAGAACTAAGGATACTGGTAGGAAGAAGATGCCTAGGGATAGGAGCTGGACGTTCACTGATTATATGTTACCCTTTTGAATTTTGAACTATGTAGATATATTACTTATTCAAAAACTAAAACCAAAACTCTCCAGTTAGTGGGCACGGGAGGCCTGCCCAGCATAGCACTTGCCCTATTGCCCATGGCAGGGTGTCAGAAGCAGCAAACACAGGTCTCTGTTTCTACCGCTGCAGCACAATGGAAAGAGGGAGGCTTGGCAGAGGCCCAGGTCAGGAAGACATGATATCAAGTGACTTTAAAGGACTCTTTTGTTTCCAGAAAGGCAGTGGTCTCCACACCCCCCACACAGAGCTCACTGTCCTGGGACCACTCCACCACCTGCTGCAAGAGTGCCACTGCTCCCCCAGAAGAGCCTCTGGGCTTGAGGGGAGAGGAGGGAGACACTGGCTGGGAAGAGGTGTCATCCTCCTTTCCCAAAGGATGTCATTCATTCCTAGATGCCATTTCCAGAGGCATGATGCCACCCTGCCAGCTGCCCTCTAAATCCTGGCATCTGCAGCCCATGTGTGACACAGAGCAATGGAACCAAGAAAGTAGAGCAAAGAGGTGTTTGGGCACGTGTGTGTCCACCTGTACACATCTGTGGCCCATGCTCTGGCATTCACTCTCTCATTCATTCATATTTTCAACAAATATTAGTTGGGCAGCTACTATATTCCAGTAACTGTGTTAGATTCTTGGGAAACAGCAGGAACAAGACAGATGAGGTCCTGTCCTCATGGAGCTTATAGTCCAAAAGGAGAAACAGGCATTAAATTAAAAATAATTCACTCCTGTCTACTGCGATAAGTAGTAGGGAGGGAAAGTGCATGAAATGCTCTAATCCACTCTGGGAGGCCAGGAAAGGCTCACTCAAGAACTGGCATTTAAGGTAAGTCTGAGAAATATATAATCCCCAAATGATAAGATGTGACAAGTGGGCCTTACATGGGCAGGGACCCACTATTAACTTGCTCTGTGTCCTCAAATAAACTCCACCACCTTTTTAAAGAAGATTTTCATTTGAAAATCAATTTAAATTTTCAAAAAATGGTAAAAATAAAAGTAGTATAAAAACATCTGGATGTTTTTACCCCGGTGATTCACAATTGTTAACATTCTACCCCATTTGCCTTATTAGTTGTTCCCTCTCTCTTCCTCTCTCTCTTTACACACACACACGGACACTTTCAGTCTGAAAATGTGAGGGTGCCTAACATACATCATTGTGATCCTTGATGACTGAATGCTTCAGACGCCCGCTGGCCTTCTGAGCCCAGCTCATTCCTTCCCAGCACTGGGGGATGACCTCGGTCCTCCCTCCTCCCCTTACAAGGAGCACACAGAACCCGCATGAACAAATCTTGGGCACATGCAACAAAATCATCATCATCTTTTTGCAAAGCACTTCTTAGGATTCAGAGATGAAAATCAAAGTGTTTTCCCAAAGCAACACCCAGGGTCACAATTCCTCCCAAAGACAGCCAGCTGTGCAGCCAGGCCTGGGTGGGGTGCGGCGGGGTAAAGGGGGGCAGTCAGCCGTGTTCCTCCACAGCCCCTCCTCTCTGCTGAGCGGCCATGAGCCCCAGGAAGGATGGTTCTGGCTGATCTGCCCGCCCCACAGCTCAGGGGAAGCATCGCAAGGCAGCCGTGGCTGACACAGACAATGCTCACGCGCCCCAGGAAAGGGCTCCTTCACCGTGATGACATGGAACATAGCCAACGTAGAAACCCTCTCCCGGCCAGTCAGCCCTGCATTAGGAGCACAATACCGTTGGTCCTCCCAGCGGGTTTCGAGAGCCATTCCCTTAATGAGAACGATAAATTCTCAAGGAAAGGCTGGTTACCCAGCACAAGAAAGGGAAGTGCACCAGGCCCCAGGGCCCCAGGGGACCACCCCACTGAGCGGGGGACCTGCAGAATCAGCTGGATGGGGACTAGGCCCTGACCTACTGAGTCACGATGTCGGGGCCCAGAGCCTGGCAACGTGTACTTTTCAAAGCTTCCCAGGTGATGATCTGTCCGTTTAGCAACCACAGACTTAGATACCCTCTGAGAACCATCCAGCACCAAGGTCCTTTGATAGTGTGAATGGGGAAAGAGACCTAGAGGTAGAAGATTACAGACTCACTTAAAGGGCACACGCTCACCCCTTGCACCCCAGGGATGAACTGGATAACAGCTTCTCCAGAGTAGAAACTTCAAGTCCTTTGCTGGCAGCCCATGACTCTTGGAAGGGAAATATGAGCATCCAAGTGCCAGTGTGGGTGCAAGGATGTCTTATGGCATCTCTCATCCTTGGTCTACCGGGATCACCTCTCATGTAGCAAATCTCTGTCCTCGAAACTCAATTTCCCCCTGAGTTGGGGGAGAGAAGCAGAAGAAAATCAGTAAGCGGTCAAATTCTGCTCTGGCAGCGCCAATGAAAGCTGGCTGCTGGCATGGGCCAAGCTGGAGCACAGCTGTGGGCAAGGCCAGGGGTGCCCAGGGGTGGCCCCTGCGTAAGCCCAGCGGGCCCGGCTGTCCGTCCGTCCGTCAGCAGCACTGCTGGGCCTGACTCCTTCAGGACTGGAGCTGCGCTCTCTGCCCGCCCTGCGAGCTTCTCCACTCCCACCCCCATGCCCCACTGCTCTGGATGGCAAGCTTATTTTCTTTTACTCCAGTTACCCACACCCCTCAATGGGGTCATTCTACCCCATGCTGGGGGCTTTGTCTTGAGTTTCTAGGCAAACACTGGGACCCTGGAGCCCTGCAACCTTATCCCTCCCATCATTAAACACTGAGACTCCCAGGGGGCTAAAAACTGTGTCAGAGTCAGGCTCCTTCTTCCTTCCCCTTGCCCTTCCCCTTCCCCAGCATTCCACCCCGTCCCAGGCAGATAGCAGGCTCTCAGGACAGGAGCAAGGGGGAAAGGAGAGAGGAAGGCAGGAAGGCTGCAATAAATCTGCAATAAAATCCAGCTCTTCTCGACCCACTTCACCAAATCTCTCCCCAGGGCCTGTTCCAGGAAACTTCCTTAGTTAAACCCAGTTCAGAACTACTCTCCCTCCCACCCCCATCACTCTAGGATTCTTTTGTGAGGGCAGAGTGTGAACTAAGCTAAATATGTGAACTAACTGGATTTTATAAAGATTTGCCAGATGTGAGAAGCCACCCACATAACCCACAGAATGAATAACTACCTGATTGAAATAATAAATATCTGTGGATTTTTAAATCTGAGCAAAAGCCACCTCCTCAACGAAGGTTTCCTGGATTTCTCTAACTGGAAGTGATTGCTGCCTCCTCCAAAACGGCACATTACCCGGCCTTCTTTGGCTCAAGGATGCTGTTTTCCACCTTGAGATTCAGCCATCTTTGTATACATGGCAGGGTGCTATAAAAGATCCAGTAAAGGTTTTGCAGTCAGACTGTCCCAAGTTCGAATACCACATCTCCCTCTTACTAGTCAAGCAAATGTAGAGGACGTGCTTAACCCTCCTTGTCCTTCTTGTTTCTTCACGTGTAAAATCAGAATAGTAACTACATCCAGGATTCTTATGGGGGGTGGCGTGTGGCAGGACTTAACAGAGTTCATATTATTTCCATATTTCCTTTAAGGACCAGGAAAGGATGAGACTTCTCTGAGTGCTAAAGTTAGGTTTTGGAATTGACATCTTCTGGCCAATGAACTGTGAGCAGAAGGGGTGCATGTCACTTCCTGGCAGAATCCTTTGGAAGCCAGTGCGCAGTTCTCCTTGCTCTCTCCCCTGCTGCAGTGAATCCTGGGAGCTCCCGCTGAAATGCTGGCATCAGAAGATGGGGAGCGCCCACCAGCTTGGCGACCATCAGCAGCACCTTCAACAAAGAGCTGTGCTGAGAATGTAACACCAGTAAGAAATAAACTGGTTCTGCTTCCAGTCGCTGGGATTTTGGGATTGTTTGTTAACACAGAGCTGCCTAACCTATCCTGATACAAGACACAATACATGTGGGACCCTTAGCATGGCTCTAATATGTAGTAAGTGCTTGATAAATTTATCATGACTGAAGAAACACACAGATGAATGTCTGAACAAATAAATGGACAAAGGAATAAACTAGTAAATACTGCAAGACTGGTGCTACTTTCTCTAAGGAAAGTTTGTGACGACTCTCCTGGCTCCTTATGGGGAATCTAAATGCCTTGTGCAGATGCCCCTGGTGGCCAGGTTACTGCCTAGGCAATAGGGATGGCTGTCCTTTAGACACTTTTTCCGGCCTTCCTGGGGTTGCAGTGTCACCCGTGTGGCCCCCACACATCTCCCTGAACACCACTCTACCACCTCTGACTGGGAGGTGACGGGAGTCAGCGTGCTTGCTTCCGGCATGTTTATGATGGCAGATGCCATCTGGAGACTCCCAGCAAAGTAACCCTTGAGAATCCCTTGACCCTCCTCACCACTGACAAGGCACACTCCCTCTGGGAAGAGAGCCTGAGGAGATGGGTCAGTTCCAACTCCTCACTGCTATTCTCCAGTCCTGGAAACTGAGAGGCCTTTGCAAGGGGCTGCTTAGTACAGCCCAGGCTGACCCAATGGAGGGTACGGAGACCTTCACTCAGAATAGGGCTGAGAACTGCTATGAGCAGCTCCTGACAAGTGCATGGGGCTGTGGAGCTTACCCAGTGTTTTCATATCCGGGATCTGCTGCAGTCCAGATGGCACTTTGATGAAGTTACCTAGACTGAAGTCATTACTGTCCCTGTTTTACAGAAAAAAGCCGAGTCTCAGAGCAGAGAGTGGAATGTTTCAGGACACTCCATAGCATCTAGGAGGACTCAGTCACTGATGCAGGACCCTGCTCAGGATTTTGCCTCTGCCTTCTGAAGGGATTTCTTCAGATCACCTGGAAATGATACATCACATCCTTTGTCCTCCTGTGGATTCCCACTGCAGCATGATGCAGACATGTGGCATGTTCACCCAAAAAATCCTCAAAGACTGCACCCCACAGTTACAAAAATAAAAAATAAAAGAGAGAGAGAAAGAGAGGAAATGCCACTCCAGAAACCGACAAAGAACCCAGGAGAAGAGGGCAGAAGGGAAGAGCATGCTTTGGAAGCACTGAGCTCCTGGCCCCACAGAAGCGGGAGGCGTGCACCCAAGGCAGCAGACATTATGCAGCTGGTGTATGAGCAGAGTCTTTTTTGAGTGAATTCAAGGCCATGGCAAGGAACTGGCAAATGTCAAACCTAGAAGTCAAGGCAACTGGGAGAGCAAACACCAGGTCAGGTGGAGGGAGGGTGGTGGCTGAGAACAGGTCCAGGAAACCTAAGGGTTCCCTCTTCTGTGGTGTTCGCGTGGGTCTGAGGACAGGTGTGGGGGCCACAGGGGCCCACTGGGGCAGGGCGTTGCTGGCTGCAGTTTCCTTTTCTGGCTGCTGAAGGGTTGACACCAGGGTCCTCTGCGTGCCCAGCTCTGACACTGAGATGGTCTTCATGAACTGAAAGTCTTCCAGTTCTCCACCTCCAGACTGCTGGGGGCTGGGGCACAGCAAACCAGCAGGCACGGCAGCTGTCCCTGGCCATGGTTTCAGTCCTCATGATCCAGCAAGGAGGTCAGCTCGCTCCTTAGTACTTGCGGGGAAACTGGGTGTGGGGAGGCAAAGGTACTTTCCTAAGGACCACAAGTCGTAATCAGAGGAGCCTGGATTTGAATCCAGTCCCATCTGGCTGCAAATCTCAGGCTATTTCTCTACATCATGCTGCTTCCCAGGCTTTTAGTCAAGATCCACTCAGAGCAACAACGCCGTGGGGTCATTTTTTAAAAAGTTGGTCACCCGCGTCAACAGAGAACTGAAGGGGCCAGTGATAAGGAAAGGTTCTGTATCCTTCCTTTGCCCAAAGAGAATAAACAGTAATACTGAGGGCAGTGCAGCAGAAAGCCATTTACCCCAATGTCCTTGCCAGAGACAAACAGATAACCCTTATTTGCAAGTTCGGTCAAATATTAACTCAGCACCCAAGGGCGCTGTCCCACACAAGCAAGACAAAGTCCTTGCCTTTAGCTTCGGAGCTTAGAACTGAGCAAAATGAGCCTGGGCATCCACTGGCTGCTTTCCTCACACCGAGGAGCCCCTGGGCCGGGGTCCCTCCCATCGCCACCATGGAGTTGTACCCAGGCACCGCGAATGCACTGGAACAGGTGAGAGCTCAGCCCTCATGTGAGCTTAAGTCTCCTGACCTGCAGGAGAACTCGGATTACCCTGGGCCTGCGCTGCTCTCTACCTGCTCTGCACACTCCCCTTCAGCATCACCCACTCCCACTCCTGCTCTCACTGCTGTGACCAGGCAGAGCCCAGAAGCATCCTCAGCTGCTGGGCATGGGAGCCACCTCTTCCAGATGCATCCGAGTTTCTGCTTTCTGGGTGTCAGTAGCATCTCTACTCTGTTGTTTGCCTACCAGCTGAGAGCCACGTCACCCTGCGCCTGTGACCACTGTTTCTATAGACACAGTGAGGTGGCACCAGGGGAGCAGGGCAGTGACAGATCTCACTGGCATTTCCTAAACATGCTGACATCTCAATTCTCAGGTACCATAGGTGCCAACTTGCCTTTCCCACTGGGTTGTAAAAATAAATGACAGATATAGAAACCCACTTCCGTTCCTTAACTAAACCCTGCTACTCAGTGTTACGTTAAAACCTTAGCAAGTAGGACATCAGTGCTGGCAATAAACTTCACCCATTAGAGCAGATGAGGAGTAAAAACAAAAACAAAAACAAACCCAGTGTCCTCCTCTTAGACAGTTGAGACTGTAGGCAGGACAATAACGTTCAGACTGATGGCCCAAGAGAGAGAAGACAGGCTGCAGAACCTCTCCTGTCCAGCAGGTCATGGCCCACCTGAGCACACTGCCACTGTAGTCATTCTTGTCAGATCTCAGGAGTAATGGCCACGCCTTCATCTCCCACCAGCTTTAGTACCTCAGAACTCCTGTCTAGAAGGGCCTTCTCTTCCTTCTCCACCTGGCTCCTGCCTGCCTCAGTTCAGTCTCACTCCCTCAGCACAGCCTGAACTTCAATCCGAATTGATTGCCCCCCCACCCACCCAATCATCTCCTATCTTGAACATAGCTATTTGACAGCATTTACCACATTTTATTGTACTTAGTGCTTTTAAAAATCAGACTTTTAAAATACTTTAAAGGGCTCCCTAAGCAGAGCACATATTTTATAAACCCCAAACTTGCCTTATAGTAGCTGCTCAGCAAATATTTATTGAACAAACTATGGAATGACTGAATAAAATACCTTTACAGTTATAAACTACTTTTTTATTTGATCTCACAGTATCCCTCATATAGGAAAGAACAAATATTATTATCCCCATTTTACAGATGAGAACAGGCCACAGGTTTACTCTTGTTTACTCACCGAAGTAATGTTTATTGTGTGTGGGCTTCAGTCCAGAGCAGCACTTCTCAAACTTGAACATGCCCATGAATTTCCCAGGGAGCTTGGTAGAATGCAGATTCTGGCTCAGCAGGTCTGGAGTGGGGCCTGAGCTTCTGCATTTCTAACAAGCTCTTGGGATGCTGGTGCAAGGGTCTCACTCGAGTCCTACCTATCTAACGGGGTGGCTGAGAGACAGAAACACCCAATGAGCTTGAGTATGCAGCAGGAACTAGAATCTCCCTTAAAACTGTAGGAAGGAGGAAGGATAAATTTTACCCATTTTATCCACTATACCATTTTACAGATATGGAGACTGGGGATCAGAGAGACTGTGCGACTTCTCCAAAGTCTGACACCAGTTCAGGAATGCCTGGACTGCCTCCCCCAGCCTTGTGAGCTGGGAGGATTCAGAGACAAGGCACCACATCCCGTCCCGAGGAAGATGACGGGGGTGCACCTGCACCAGGGACTGTTACACGAAGTCGACTGAAAGAAGAGCCTAAAGTCCAGAGGTGGGTAAGTATGTGCCAGCCAGATTCTACCCCAAAAATACGCCACATCTTTGTTTTCTACCCACAGCCCAATTAGACTGTAGATGGGGGTCTACTTCCATCAGCCCAATTCCTTTAAAAGAAAGGAAAAAAAAGCTGGCTTTAGTATTTTCCTTTTAAGCCCTGAACCTCTTCAGTGGAAAGTGCTGCCCTTCCGACCTGTTGATGTAATTGCCATAATTGAAGATTCCAGGCCCCCATGTGGGTGGACAGGGCCCCATTCATCCTTCGGGTCAGCGAAGTGTAAACCTGCTGAGTCCTTCAGATGCCCTGGCCAGAGTCTCCCGTCCCATCCCCCTCCTGCCCTGCAGGCTGGACTCCCCGCGACGCCAGGGCAGCCAGGCCCAGGCTGGTCCCTCTCTTGCTCTGGGAATGGTGCCTAATTAAGGGGTCTGTTCTCATCTCCATGGGGCCGACTTAAGGCCTCCTGACAGTAATGAGAGCCACACGTGTGGGGGTGGGGGCAGAAAGGACGGCCCCCCTGCTGTCTTAGCACCCTATTAAACAGCAAGTCACACACACACACACACACACACACACACACACACACACACTGCAGTTCTGCAGTAATCACCACCAAGCCTTTAAGTGCTACAAGGAGCTGCTCCAGTTCTGAAAGAGGAAGGAACCAGAGAGAAGAAATCACTTGCCCAAGGGCACACAGTGAGTCACTGTCACTGGCCTCGGGTGTCCCTGCTGCACCTCACAGCACAGACTTTCCCCTGGAGGGTGGGGCTTTCCACTGCAGCCCCCGGGGAGCAAATATGGGGTGGAGGGTTGGGGGAGGCTCCCGACTCGCTCTTCTGGAGCAGCCAGTTTCAGAGGGCTGGCCGCAGCAGAGCAGAAAGGAGCATTTAGCTGGGGCTGGGATTGTTGGCCTCTGGAGCCCTTTGATCACACGACAAAGGCAACCTCAGAGTGGGACATTCACTGCTGCGGTGGATCCATACCTAATCCTCACCCTCCTGGGGGGAAACGGAGCCAGTCTCAGTAGCCCTCTCCTGCATTCTTTGTGTCCCTGTCTAGCCTCCGACTCCTTCCCCTCCCCCACACCCTTTCTCTCAGCCTCCTCCCCTGGAGGCCAGGAGCACCTGAAGCAGGGCTGTGCAACACATTCCTTCTGTTCCCTCAACAGAGGAACTTTGCAAAGTGCCCAGCACATAGTTGGCTCTCGGTAAGTATTCATTAACTATGATAAACCTTCAGTGTGTACTTGCTCCAACTCTAAGTCTTCTCAGTGCATTGCTTTAATCCCAACTCTGTTTATAGAGGGGGCGCAGAGGTGGGGTAAGCAGAAATGCTGAAAATAATGTGGGCCAAATCTCAGAGATACTAGCTCATTAATATAAAGATAGCGAAAGAGAGGGACAGAATATTTCAGCCCCATCTAACTCCAATTCCATGGCACAGTGTTCAACCCTCAGAAAGAAGCCAATAATATCCTAAGAACAAACAATACTCTTCCAGAAGTCCACCCTCACCCCTCCAACTAGCATCTCTACTCCCATATTCCCTCTTTCCACTTCTCACTGCTCTGTGCACACTAGCATCAGGCAGGTGGGGCTTATCACTTTATCATGTGACTCTCCTGCTCAAAGCCTTTGCTGGTTCCCTGTTTCTTCTACGGGAATCTGCACTGCCTGACTCTAGGCCCCTCTTCAGTCTGGCTCAGCCTTAACTCAACACCATAGTTCCCACTGCTCTCTAAGAGCACTTCCTCCCCTTCTGTCGAGTTGGTCTCCTCATCTAGCTTAAACAGTGTACAGAGGATGGGAGTAAAAATGAAACTGGGATGCAGAAGACTCAAACATGAGTCATAGATCCACCACATGACCTCTCTGAGCCTAGTTTCCCATGCATAAAATGGGGATGACAATAATATCCACCCTGTAGGATTGGTGTGATGACAAAGTAGCATAATGGACCTTAAAGTACTTTACAAACTGTAAGGGCTAAAAGAGTGACCATTTCTCATCTCTAGCCATGATTCTTCCCATCTCCAGCACTGGCTTTGATCTTCTGACTCTTACACCCAGTCCAACCCAACTCAAACCCTGCCACCCCAAGTAAATCATCCCGATAACTCTAGTTTTTGCTGACCCTAGCTTTTAAGGCCTCAACTGTGAAGTGCCTGGATTTGTTCAATGTGTCTTGCACCTGTTACCCTTAGATTCCAAGCTTATGGTTGTTTACTTGTATATATGATACAAAAATTTAAGTTGCTTACAATTTAAAAATAAATGTACATATAATAGTAAATCTCAAGCTACAAATGTAGGAAAAAATCAGAAACATCACTGAGAGAGGAAAAGGACAATTATGTTAGACATCCAGGTTAAGCAGGCTGCTGCAGTCAAGTACCCTGGGGGTAATCCTCATTTTGTCTTCCTCACCCTTCTGTAGAGGAGAGACTTGCACTCTCCAGCGCACATGAGGGGAGGGTTGGAGTAGAACTCTCCCATCTTCCTCCTGGAAAGGAGGAGTAGCTAATGAGATCAGTGAGGGGCACATTTCCTAGGAGGCAGCTACTGAGTCAATGCACAGTGATGCAGTCTCTGGCTTTGCTCCTTAGTCGCATCAGAGCAGAGCAGGCTTCTGCTCTCTGTCCCACCCCAGGCTTTTGTGATAGGCCACCTGCACACGGACTCACCCCTCACTGCCCACCACCACCACCACTAAGCCATTCTCCAACTGCTTCTACTCCACTGGCCTTCTGCAAGCAGGCCCATAAGCTTTTCCTTGAAGTAGCATGAATCAGTATCCAGAGTCTGCTTAGCAGAACATGCAGTGCAGATCCTGAAGCCTAGCTCAGGGGTAGAGCAACAGGTTCCCCTGCCCCATTCCCTGATACAGGGGTTAAAAAAGAACCTGCAGCTTTGGAAGCTTTCCTGGTCATTGATTAGGCTGATACTTAATGTGCATTTGGCTAGTGGTTTTTGAGCCTGTTTTCAATAACCCCAAAAGAGGAAAAATGATGGTTTGATGGCCCTCTACTTCCAGCAAGCATGAATGTGAACTCTGAGCTCTTGGTAGCTGAGGTATCACTACTTGATATTTTTTTTTAAAATGGAAATAAGGCTGAGGTTAAAGTGGAATATGTCCTGATATAAGGGACACCGAGTAACTCAAAGGATGGGGTCCTCAGTGATGGTTTAGCAGAAGATGCCAAAAGTGTCTTTTTTTGTTGTTTGGAAATAACCCATTTTAAAGTTAAGGGCAGTATCAATTTATAATTCAACGTGAAGGAACAAACTAATGCAATTCAAGCCTATATCTTTGGGTTGACCCCAGTCAGACCCAAGGACAGGGCTTAGTGCCTTGTCTCAATCCTGTTTTTGTCAAGAGATAAATAGCAGACAATTTAGAATTAAACTCATGCACTTCTATATATATATGGAAATAAAAACTGACATGATCCTTTGGAAAACAATTTGGCAATATGTATTGAGAGTCTTAATAATACTCTCTTTAACTAGCAATTCCTAAGAAAAATAGGAATTTTTTTTACAGTTATATGCTGAAATATATTAAATAAATCATTGTAACTGAATGATGAAAAATTATGCAGTCATTTGAAATGAAGTTTATGTTGCTATCATGTTAAATAGCAAAAGCAGAGTATAAAATCGAATCTATACAATGATCATAACCATGTAAAATCATGAAAGAAAAGGAGGAAATATATCAAATAATGAGAATGGTTATCTTCTTTCACCTTTTCTGCAGTTTTCTATTTTTTAATGTGCATATATCATAACTGTAAGTAAAATGAACCTTATTATATATATTATATCTATATATGTAATATATAGATATAATATATATACTAGCTGTCCATGGATTCTCATACTTTAGATACCAGCCTGGCAGACAACAGAGCTGACATACTGTTACAAAAATTAAGAGATGTACTTATTGCTTGATCCAGGTGAGAGGGCATCTCTTTCCCACCCAGAAGGAAACCCATTGTTGCTAGTGGGTAGGACCTGCCTTTCCTAAACAGGAGCTTTGGAGGTGACTGGACACACTTGGCCTTCTCAGTTCAGCTATAGACCCCCTGTGGGCAAGAGAGAGTTCTTCCAGTTCTTTTATTTAGTCCACAGTGCTTGACTGTAGCTTGTCACCAGCCAGGGAACCAATAAGATCGTTGGCTTGACTGGCTGATCTAATAATTTTCTTGCTGGCTCACTAAGAGCATCATAGGCACTCAGTCCATAGTTACAGAGGGGTTGGATGATGAAATAGATATCATTTAACTTCATGACTGGGAAGCATTAAAAGAATGGAAAACCCCTACACCTGCTTCTAGCTGTCCCTGTCTGAGCGCTCTGGTGTTGCTGCACCCCACCCCGCCCCCACACTCTGCTGTGGCCTTGAACAAACCACGGCTGTACCATGGCTTGAGCCATTATCCCAGCCTTGATGCAATTTCTTTACTTCTCTGACCCCCCACATTTGACTTTGAGCTCCTTGGGACGTTTTGCATTTTGTTCATTAAAAAAAAATCTGCCTGTAAATTAATTAGCAGAGTCTGGGACACAATTCATTTAACACCCCATATAATAGGGGCTCAGCAAATGTTTGCAAATAAAGAAAAATGGATTCGGGACAAGGATATCTCCAATACCATCGAGCCGTCCAGCCCTGGACCAGGTGCAATCTTTGAGGGCATGGAGGAATCATGGCAGACAGCATTTCTCTCAGCTCACTTACTACAATCCACCCTTCACTTGTTTCTCTTCCATTATAGACGGTAAACGCCATGAGGGCAGGGACTGTGTCCATCTTATTCACCCAAAACTCCAGCAACTCACACAAGCCAGGGAAGGGACTCAACACATTTCTGTTGAAGGAATAAATGGATGGCAAGGGAATCTCAATTTTCAGTTTTGATTTCCTCCAGTTGTGACTTCTCCCTGAACAGACCAGCACATTGCATGCAGTGCCACACAGCGGCCCCTTCAGGGCCCTTCCTACTGTTTTTTGACTGAGAGCTAAAGAGAATTGTTGGGATAGGTGGGGGCTTTCTCTCCGCAGCTGAAGATTACCTGGAGACTTAAGCAAGGGCCACAGCAGGGCCTACGCAAAAGGAGCCTCAAAGGAGAACGTTAATCCTCCTTAGGCAGGCGGCTGATCACCAGACAACAGAAACAATGCATCCCCCAATCTCTTCAGGATGGTAGGCTCATCTTCAAACCTCCTTCTGTAAACGATGTCCTTAGAAAAGACAGGGAAAAACAGCAAAAGAGAGGAGAGTCCCTGAAGTTTGGAGACAAAACCTGCTATGGGACACAGGGCTCTGTCCATGCACTTTGCATAAAAATCTCCTAGACTGTCCCTTGCTCAGCTCTACCTCAGCCAAGACCTCAAGGCCTCAGTTATGAATGAATTTATAAATACACAGAGCTCTGGGCTTCTCCCCCAAGGCCAGATTTCCTTACTCTGTTGTGCACTACCTGGATCCTGAGCTCCTTGGAAACATCTTTTTTGCATGTACCAGCCTGAAGCACCCAAAGTGGTGTTCTCCAACTTTGTACCTAAGAATCAAATGCAGCTTCCCAGGACCCATTCCAGAGACTCTGGCTCAGTATGGCTGGGGTGGGAGTCTGGAATGTGCATTGTAGCAAACTCCCCGAGGTGATTCTGATGTTGAGTACCTAAGGCCTACACTGAAAATCGCTCTTCTAGTCCCAGAATAAAACTCCCCTCCCGGCTACCCCAGGCCATGGGCTGAGCTCCTGTTCCCTGGACAGACTCCTCCTCAGGCATTAGTCCTGTGAGTAGCCCTGAATTGCAGTACTGCCTTCCTTCCGCAGGACATCACACAGCGCGTGGCCCACGGCAGGCATTCCGACAATGCCTGCCTGACACAGAATGATTACCACCCTTTGTTCCCCCTCAGTTCTTACAACTCCCATGTGACAAAACCACGACTTGCTGTTGGAGATCACTGTCCACCCTCTTGCCGTGGCAGTCATCTCTCAGACACTGACGGGGAAGCCTGCACCAGCGGCGAAAGCCAGCCACAAACGTACCCTAATGGAAGCCCTCAGCCAGAGCCCAGCAAAGACATTTTCCCCATCAGATCTTGGGGGCCAGAGACACCCACTGCTGGGGTACCTATGGCAGAAAAATGACACCACAACCTTCTCTTCCCTGCAGGAAAGCCCTGGTCATCCAGGTCAGGTCTGAGGGTGGGAGGGTGATGGTTTGCTCATCTCACATCTACTGCTGAGTGAAGCCTTGGGCTGGAAACCGGGTTGGGAGGTTGAAGGTTTAATTTTGAATTAAAATACAGCAAACCCCTCATTATTTCCCCATTCCCATTTTCCATTCTTAAGGCTGAAAAAATAGACCCCTTCCCCCTTGTGCAAAACTGCTCCAGGCTTAATCAGAACCTTAAGCTGCTGTCATTCACTGTAGTGAGCACAGTGACAATGATCAGGTTAGGTGTTCAGAACAGTATGATGTCAGCAGAGCTTGTGATGAAAGGGTCGCTGACAGACGTGCAAGTTGACACCCTGAGAACAGCTGGGGCGCTGAGGTCATTCGGTCCCACAGGTAGGCCGCTCTGTTTTCTTAGCCCTGACATTCGATGCCCTGCCAGTTATTCAGTAACCAGAAGCGAGGTGGGTCCTACAAATCCCCAAATCTCCCTGTGGGGGGAGGGGAGGGGCGCTCCCCGATCAGGGACGGGGGAGAATGCCTGCAGGAGGATGGGTCCACGAAAGGCATTCAGAAGCAAGAGGCGCTTCTGCGGAGAGAGGAGCAATGACTGCACACTACATTTAATACAGACGATCATGCCCAGCTCCTAGAGGGGAAAGTGAGACTCACCTCCAGGCTGAACGATTTGTTCAAACTCTCAGGTAAATGAAGCAGCCAATTTTCAGCAAATCTGCCTTAAAAAAAGATGAGGGCCGGGCAGGCTTTTTTGGTTTGTTTGAGGGGAAGGTGGTTTGCTTTTTTATTTATTTTACCACCCAATGTATGCCACTCATGTGACCCAACATACAAAGGTTTTAGAGTTTTAAATACATGAAATATTTTTATGAGAGGCCACAATGAATGCTTCAAAACAGTAAGTTCAAGCCAAACTTATTTTCCAAAGATTTTATTGAGGTTAAAGGAAAAAAAGGTTGTAGAGTTTCTTTGTAAGCATAATGTCAGGAGTAGGGTGATGTATTAGTCTGCTAGGGCTCCATAATAAAGTACCATAAACTGGGTGGCTTAGAACAACAGAAATGTTTTGTCTTATAGTTCTGGAGGCAAGAAGTCTGAGACCAAGGAGTCAGCAGGGCCACGCTCCCTGGGAAACCTGTAGTGGAGAATCCTTGCTTGCCTCTCCCACCTCTGGGATTTGCTGGCCTTCCTGGGTGTTTCATGGCTTGTAGATTCACTACTCCAATCTCCACCCCCGTTGGCATGTAACCCTCTTCTCCCTGTGGGCTTCTGTCTGTTTCTCCTCCTCTTCTTAAAAGGACACCAGTCATATCGGATGAAGGACCCACCCTCCCCAATGCAATCTCCCTTCAGCTAATTACATGCGCAACAACTCTTCAGCAAACCTCTAGCAACCTTTATTCCCAAATACGGTCCTATTCTGAGGTACTGAGAGTTAGGATTTCAACATAATTTTTTAGGGAACACAATTCAACCTGTAACAGATTATGTCCCCAGCAGCTGTAACTGGCCCAGTTCATGAAAGGGAAACAGAGCCCTCAGCACCCACACAGCTCCAGTTAGTCCTGGGAAGGCAGCTACCGTCACATCTGTGATTCCTCCCAAAGGGAACGAGCCACTCATTTACCAGTCCTTTCAGCAAATATTTACTAAGCACCTACTAAGTGTCCTGTATATGCTGGCTATGGGTGAGAGAGATGAGAGAAGCTTCCACTTATTGGTGAAGAATATTAGAAGTAAGACACCATGTAGTTTTGTAATTTTTTGTCAACTGTCTCCAGTCCACCCCACTGAAGTGTGAGCAGTTCGAGGGCCAGGTACACTCTTCCATGCAGCCTTTATAACTCATACCACATACTCATAATTATTTTGGGGGAGGCTCTTACTTGAGGTTTTCTAACTTAAATACAAAAACCAATGGAACACTTTCTTTGAACAAAATCATAGGAGCACATGCAATGGGTGAACAGCCCAACATCATATTGATCTGGTAGAAGGATGAGAAGGCTTGTAAGAACCCCTGGTGCTCAGCACCACCTCTGGGCTCTGACCCTGCACTCCCCAGGGAGGCAACTCCTCCCAAGGCATTGGTTGAAAACCATCAGGCAACTGATGGGGAACCTAAAACCCAAAGAGGCAGCAATGAATGCAATCTTTAGGGACGTACACCATGAGTCTATGGCTGAGGCAGAACTAGAACCCAGAGCCTTCTCTGACTTCCAGCTCAAAGCACTACTTCATGTTCATGGAGCAAAGTGGACAAGAAGATGGGGTGTCACACCCTCTGATCTCCCTTTGCATCTAGACAGACTCCCCATTCCTGTAGACTCCTTCATGTCCCCATACTGCATTTCCTGGCAGGGACATATCCAGAGTCAACCCTGGGCATGTGCTCTAATCCCCTGCCTCAGGAGAAGAGACTCAGATCATGTTCTGGGTGGCTTCCAGCGCAGTGATAGTACAGCTGCAATTAGGCTTTCCAGCTCTATACCCCGATGAAGTCTTCAAAACTATCTGACACACCCCACTATAACAGTGGCCTTCCACCCTTCTGCAGAGGAGAAAAATCAAGATTCATGAGACACAAATGAGGAGACATTTCTTCACAATTTTGCTCTGAATCCACCTTTTTCTGATCCACTCAATTGAAAGAGACAGAGTGAGTTGAGGTGATATGTAAAATTCTAGAAGGATATTTCCAATCTGGTTTGGGACAGTTTAGAAATCCATACCCAAAGAACAATACCCATGCCCAGGATTCTTAGCCCAACGAACTTAACTCGGGAGAAACTTCCAAGGAGGTGGAGTCTCCTCATGAGGTATCCTGTCCACATTTGAAGTCAGTTTGGCCTCCACCCATTGAAATTACTCTCCAAAGACCACTGCAACCTTCAAGGAAGTTGACTCGAGTCACTTTGCTGCCACAGAAAAGGCAGTAATCTGGAGAAATCTCTAGAGGGCGGTGCTTCTAGGATTAATGACAGGCCTTGATGTATATATTCAAGACCTCTAAGCTCAAGTCCAGACTGTCACTTACTACCAAGTAACCTGGGACCAATCTCTTAATTATTCTTGAACCTGTGTAACCCTTTAAATTGAGGGTTTACCTAACATTCACTGAGTACCTGCCATGTGCCAGTTGCAGTGAAGACCTGTGGTCAGTTTTGCCCTTCCTTACTTCACAGTCTGTTGTGAGGATCACACTAGTAGGAATTCAAAAGTAGCTCATAAATGGTGGTAATATGTAAAGGTTGTTTCTATTCTGCAGTGTTCATGGAGTCAGAGAGATTTGTTTTGTCAGCATGTCCTTTACCCCTCCAGACCTCATTCTCCTGCTTCAAATGTGATTGGATCTTACATTTTTCATGATTTTCCGTCACACCACTCATTTCAAGGGGTGAGCTGGCACCTGAAAAACCATGGTCCATGCAGATTGGTATTCTTCATTTTTGCTTCAAAACTGGTGAAAGGCCTGGACTTTCCCTTATTCACCCTGCAACTCCAGCAGTCACCCACATAGTAGGTGCTCAATAAATATGTTGAATGAATGGGAAATCTTGCCTCCAAGGAGGCAAACTCTTAGATTTAAGAATAATTAAATTAGAATTAAGAGGAAATAAAACTTTTTTATGAGTTTACTTTACTCATCACCCAATAGATCAGCATCTTCTCTAAATACTTTCCTGACTACCATGAATGACTTCTGGCTGCACATTCCTCTCTGGCTATGGGACAAAAACCCTTCAGTCATTCGGACATTGTGTGTTCTCCAGCAGCCAGGCCCAACTTCAGTCTCTCGACAACTTTCTATTACAACAGTTACACAAAATGGAGTGGGTGATGCGTGTGTCCCTTGCCACCCCCATGCTAACTGCCAGGGCCAGGGGGAATATTTTCATTCAGTCTGTCTCCCCTTTCTTTTTTCTTTTAAGCTTCTTCTAGTGATAAAAGCTGAAGCAAATTGAAATTGGCAGCTCTGTGGTCTTCAAGCAATAGGAAAAGTACTAGAGATCATGTGAACCACACTTTTGAAAACTTAAAAAAAAAAATCTAATCTTGCCTCAATAAAAACGACATCATGTCACTGTAATCGGCAGGGGAAAAGGCTTGAAAGTTGCTGGCAGTGGCCCAACAGAGTTCAGGGGTTCTGCTCACTGCTCTGAATTCCCACGGGAAAGGTAGATGGGGGTGCTGCCTTCCAGGTGAGCCTCTGAGGCACAGAGGAGTGCGGAGGGATGACAAAGCTCCCCTGAAATCTTGCTGTAATCATGGCCCGGGAGCTGGCATCCTCCACCTCTTCTTCTACCTGCCTTTCTTCCTTCTGTAGCTTTTGGCTGTGCTTCTCCCTCTGGCTGGCTGACTTGGAGGGAGAGACAACAGCCAACCTGGGCAATCTTGGTGATAAGTAATCTCCCTGTGAGGGCACAGATTCAGAGCCAAAGAGGGTGGTACCAAATGCCCCAATTCCACTGGAGTGTGGTGGCTTTGCAAACTCACCCCTCTGTGGTCTGAGCCAAGCACAATAAAAATGGCAGGGTGGCCTTGCGGCAGCCAGACCTTCTGACAGCACTGCGTAGCCTTGGGAAGTGCAGTGTGGGGCCTAGGTTTCTCCGCAATGCCATTTACCTTCAGCTGGTCATTACTATCTGCTCCCAGCCATTAACTGCATCAGCAACCACGGGATAGGCATTTAAGGGACAGGTAAGAGTGACTGACTCTGGAGCAGGGCTTGGCAGATACAGGCCACTGATGGAAGGGTTACTTTTCAGGATTCTACCCTTTTATGCTGCTTGAAGTTTTTAACCGTATGCATTTTTCAAAAGTTAATCAATAGAAACAGAAATCCATTAGCAGCAAATGAATCCTCAGGGATGCCTGCCTTTCCTTGTACCCCTCACATGACTTCTCAAACTATTTTTATAGCCCCTCAACCAAAAGGTACAGAGTGACCCCAAAAAAAGAAAGATGGAATTTCAATTTCCCTTGAAGGCTTGGGCAGAGACAGAGGCAGAAACACTATTTTCATATTAAAATATTTATATATATGTGGAGTATAATGCAAAATGTACATGGATGATTTAAGAGGAAACATAATATTTTCAAGCCAACGACCAATTGATGAAGCACTTGGGACCAATTCTTATGGTTAAGGGGCCCCGAGGCCATAGGGGCATCTGAGGCTGTCTGTAACCAGGACTGCTCACATGACGCAGAGCCTAGTGAGTGTCCCTGACCAGGAGGGCAGTGTTCAGACAGTGGGGCTGGAAGGAAGCCTTGGAGGATAGGAAGAATCTTGGTTGGCACACGGCACTGAGGAGTGAGAGACTGTGAGCAAATGGTGGTGGGTGGGCCTGAGCAGGAGGTTGGCCCTGGGAAGAGAGAAGTGTGTGGTACGGTGCAGAGGAAAGGGGGGTGGACCCAGATAATCCAGGGTTCCGAAGAGGGCCTTAGACTCAACATGGCCAGCCAGCACCTCTCAGACTTGGTCCTGAAGGCCCCCTTCAAGGCAGAGGAGGAAGGATACACACCCTGGGTACCCAGGAGGTGGCCAGAAGCTCCTGGCCACAAGGGAGAGCTTTTCTAGTAGTGTTAGTTCTACCTTCAAAATACATCCAGATCCAACCACCTCTTTGTTACCTTTCTGGTCTAAGCCACTTTCATCTCTTACCTGGATGACAGTCATTGTTTACTACCTGTGGTCTCCATGCCTCCACCCTTGCCTACACAAAGCAGCCAATGTGATCTTTTAGTATATGAAAAACATCACGTGACCCCTTTGCTCCATGGTTCCCATCTCCGTTAGAGCAACAGCCAGGTCATGAGAATGGCCCCAAGCCTGTACCATCTGGCCCTGTCACTCTCTGCCTCATCGCTCTCTCACTTTCCTTCCCTCTTTGCTCACTTGTACCAGCCACTCTGGCCTCCCGGCTTTCCTGGAGCACATAGGCTAAGGATGGTCCTGCCTCAGACCCTTTGCACTTCCTGGTTTCTTCTCTCTAGAATTCTACCCCCTTCCCCCACGATTTCATATGCTGGCTCCATCCTTTGCTTTAGGTCTTCTCTCTGAGGCCTCTCCTGACCAAGCAATTTAAACCTGCGCCTCCTGGTGCTCTTCCCCTACCCCCATCACTTGATTTCTCTCTATAGTACTTGTCATCTATTAATATATTATCTAACCCATTTCTTTATTTTGCTTGTCTATGTCTCCATCTAAAATTTAGGCTCCAAAAGAGTATGGACTTTTTTTATATCTGCCTTATTATAATGTAAGGTCATGTAATTCCTCCTTAAAAATAGTTCCAATTAATTAACAGGGAAGAAATGAGGGAAATAAGAAATCACTATTAGATTACCATGGTAATAATTGCCACAGACAAGATCCTTTGATAAACTCTAAATTTAGTGGGCACAAGTCTAAGCAGAAACAACATATTTGGAGAGTCTTGAAGTTGTACCCTGCCCCCACAGGCCTTTAGGGAATACATAAGGGAAGAGTGTTGACTTCACAGTGACTATCTTGACAGAAAACATCTCAGCCTCATGATCATGGTTGACAATAGCAGTGAGATGAAGCGACATCAGACCCCAAAGGAGGACATTCTAAAAAACAACGGACAAATACTCTAACAAAGGGGAAGCTAGCTAAAGGAGCAAGAGAGCCCTCTATACTATTTTTTGCAACTCTTCTTAAGTCTAAAATTATTTCAAAATGAAAACCATTTTTGTAAAGGATCATAAGAGGCAAATCTAATCATCTTTCTTCACTGAACTCTAGACTTTGGGACAGGAGGAAGGGACAATCAGTCTAGAAGTTATTACGGAAAGTGGAATCGTGGAATATTAGTTGTGCCAGGAACAAACCAGCGTCGTCCTCTGACTCCTCCTCCCCATCAGGGTCCAGTCAGTCTCCAAGGCCTGACAAGCCTCAATCTCATGGATCCGTTCTCTCCAGCCCACCAGCCCTACTTTAAGGCAGCTCTCCATCTTCCCTCTGGATGACTGCTGGAGTCTCCCGGCTTCAGGGGAAAACAGAAAAGGGTGCCGAGACTCCAGGGAAAGCACACCCCTGAAGACCGGGAAGGAGACTGCCTTGCAAAGGACTACCACGGAGCGACCTGACAGGTGTGAGGAACGCATGCACAGGACACTGAAGCAGAGTGGGTATGTTCGTTGCCTGAAACCTATCAGCAAGTGAAAGGAAAAATCTATAAAAACTCAAAAGCCCCAGTCTTGGTCATTTACACAGTCTTTATTCTGTGAGAGAAAGCTGTGGGCCCCACACCGTGTATCAAAGGCTGAGATCCCATGTTATCTCCAGTTTTTACTCAAAGAACTAAGCATATTTGGGTGTTTTTTTTTTTAAATCTCCCCCTTTCATTTATTGTCTCAGGGTAAACACTTGTGATTCATAAATGCCTGAAGAGTGAATCAGTGTTTTCCTGTTTAAACCAGCAGAGGCCACATCAAACAATGGCCCACAAGGTATTATTAATCATTAAATAGGCACATATAAGTACACTCAGGCAGGGGGGCCATTTTTATTTTCTTTCTTGTCTTTTTTTTCTTTAGGAAATAACAAAGAGCTAACCTTGACTTTGACCTATTCAGGAAAAAAGAATTTCTTGTTTGTTTGTTTTTTTACCCATTAAAGACTTAGTCAAATTCAAGGCTAAAAGGGCAGATATTTCAGGTGGGAAAAGCTCCTTCCTTTGAGGTGTTCCTTCAGCCATTTCAATGGCCTGGATTTCAAATTGTAGCACTTGCTTTTTCCACATTCACATGCCTGAGAAAAACAGATGTTCTCAGCCACAGCTGGTAGATGCCAGAGTTCCTGACAGCATCACTATGCTGTAGGCACAACCTGGGTGAAGGATGCAGGTGAGTAAGCGTGAAGCACACCTGCTCTTCCAAAGAAGAAACGAAGGCATGACCAACATACCTGAAGCACAAGCACCCAACCATCGTGGGGCCTCCCTCCCACCCTCCCCTTAACTATACGCATCGAATAAGATCCTGGGTTCAAAAACGGGGCTCCTCCCTCTATGGAATGTCAATCAGTGGCATCCCTTTGCATAAACGTAGACGTGTTGAAACATTAGTGACTTAAGAATAATCTCTCTTCTAAGGAAGCATCTCTGATGAAGAGAAACTGATCAAGCATGTGCTGCCACAGGCCCACAGGACTAGGACGGCCATGTGTCCTAGCTGATGCCCATGTCCTGACATGATTGTTAATGGCATTATCTTTCACTCTCGAAGTGTCCCAGCTTGGACCACAAATTATATGGTCATCTACAGAAACTTGCTAGAGCAGGAAAGGTCCCAGATGTTCGTCTTTGCCACCGGTCTCATCTCACATAAGTGTGACTGGGATCCCGGGAGGGCCTGCCCAGGCGGCATCCCTCGGCAGCTCCTCCCATTCCCTCGTGGGGGTGGGGGGTCGTCCACACATGAGATGCGCCAGGCCCATGCTGATGCCCTTGCCTCCTTCCAAAGCTCTCCTTTCCGTGGGCCTGAGGCTCACTTCAGTTATGCACTGGCAGGGATACCCCAAGGTCTGTATGTGCCCACAAACACAGCTGCAAACACAGTGCTTAGGTGGTAGGGACCCTCCTCCTTGGAAAAGGGCCAATGTACGGTTGTCCATCTGTTTCTTGGAGAATATTAACATCTTGTGAATGTTCTTAGATGAATGTGGGCACCTACCTTACATGTGAGAGATACATACATAGTGATAATGAAAGCAGCTGAAACTTTAATTGCATTTACAGTATGCCAGGCACTGTTCTAAGCACATTACATATACTAGTCCTCAAAACACTCCTGTAAGTAAGTACTATGAATATCTCCCGATTAGCAGGTAATTAAATTGAAGAACAGAATAGTCATGTTTCATAGCTAGAAAATGAACAAGCTGGAACATAAACCCAAGCAGTGTGGCTCCAGAGCCTTTGCTTCTTAGCCATCTTGCTAATAGCTTTTCTTGAACATGTCTAGAGATATGTGTTCAACATTCCTGACAGAGAAAATCAGCAGGTCAGTCAAATCTCAGCTGTAAAACACTTGAGAAGTTCATAGAGGAAGGTGCTGCTTAAATATATGAGGCCATTTCACCTCAACTTTATAGCCTCCTTTATCAATAACCCTCAGAATCATAAAACAACCAGGTGTGTTGGGTGCTCTATAAAAACAGGTGGCTTTGTGTGCTGTACTTACACTTACTTAACACAAAGTGTCCAAGCATGATTACTATGCACTTCTTAGCTTCATAGAATCTTCCACAAGAGGCTGGCATAAAAAGAGAGGGTGAGGGCAGAAGGGGTTAGCAACGGTCCTTCCTCAGGACCACCTGTGGGCTCCTGAAGCACTTGGGTGACCCCTTTCCCAAGTGTCTCCCTTCGCATTTTCTTTCCCAGTCTTCCAAAGGACCACTCATGTCCCCACTGGCCTTTTTTCCCTTTCCATCTACTGCCCAGTGGTGGAATCTGCCTGCCTAAATCTTACTTATTAACCATACACAGATATGGCAGACTGCAATTATGGTAGAATTGTTTGAGAGCCCCATATCTCATGTCTTCCCACGAACCTTACCCTGGGAATTGCTTTGTACTTTCACATTGCCATGTGGTGGTGTGTCTTTAATAACCATCAATAAAGATAGGCCTGGGAAAACACGGACAGCCACAGACTCTCTAAATTCACCTGACTGCAACAGAATAGAGCTGTCTACAGTGGTATCCTGGCTGCCCAGAGATGGTTACCAGGAGTGGTCAAATTAAACCCATCCCTGTGATTTAACAGCCCAGGAAAATCTGGAAAAATATGCTGATGCTCTGAGGGTTCCGTTGAATTGCCAATAAAACATATTTCCTTAAGTCAAAGTTCATACACAAATTTGTGCTCTAAATATTTGGGGCTGCCTACTTAGTGGAAGGTATTGTACCAGACACCATAAGGAGTTTCATAGCTTCTTTTTCAGAGAAGCAGAGATGAACAATGTGGGAGGTGAAGGGGAAAGGTTTATGATATAAACTGGAGATGTCACCACTCTGCACAGATGAATAGCATTTGAATAGCAAGCAGGAATGGAAGTAACCATCAACAGAGGTGTGTAGTTCTGCCTTATACATTGTAGGTGCTCAAAAATAGTCACTGAACTGAATTAAGTTAAATAGGCAATTGAAAACTGGACTGCATTGTCAGTCTGCTACAATCAACAAAGGTTCACCTGATTCAAAAAAAAGAAGCTGAGACCCGACCCCTCCATCCAGATGACAGGTAGTTCTAGACACTAAGTCTAAGTCTGTCCCGGGTGTCAGGACTCTGAGGGCAGGAGTGAAGTGTGGAGGGGTTTGACTAGCCACCCAAGACAAGGAGATCAAATACTTGAACATGAATATCAGGTCCCTCTGGGACTGTGGGAGCCCAGCTAGATAAAGGCCACAGCTGCATATGTTTATGATACATGCACAGCTTGGCAGTCTCCCCAGGAGCCAGCAACACTCTGGGACTTTATCAAGAGACCTCCATGAGTCAGGCAAGCCTGTCACACACCAGCATGTTACAACAGAACTCTCCCTCCCTGGCTCCTCTCAGATTTTGGTCAAGGCTGGCCTGTGGAAGTCCAGCCCTGCAAAAGGAGAGGCTCTTTTTCCCTACCTTACATAGTGTCTCATGTAGACCCGGGCTGAGGGGACCCTCACCCTTTCCCTGATGCTGCGAGGTTTCAATACATTTGCCTCCTTGGTTCTGAGCCATCCTTCTCTTTCCTCTCTGGGATGTCCACCTTCAAACTAGCCACAGAGCAGGATACAGTCTCCCCATAGCCCCCATTCCCTGCCATCACCCCAGACAAGCCCACAGCCTCTTCCAGTCTATGGGAGTTTAATGTTATGCCTATAGCAATACAAAGAGCTTAGAACAAAATTAACTAGTGAGAGAAGGGATGCAGTTTCCAGAGCTCCACAAGGGCCCTCAGTCCCACACCTGTCCTCCCTTCTTGAGCACTTCCCAAGAAGCCTCTCAGAAGGCACTGGATGCGGAACCGAGCAGTCTAGCCTCAGCCCAGGGGAGACCATGTCATTAGCTTTCTGTGTCCTTTCCAGAACCTGCTCAGTCATCTTCTTACTAAGTGGGATTCTTTTCCCTCACTTCTTCCTCCCATCTGGCTTCCTGCCACAAGAAAGGACCCTTCGTCCTTGCTTTCCCCCACCAAAGATGTGACCTATGGATTATTGATACTCCATACCAAATTGACAGAAATATGCCTTCTCCCTTCTGTCCAGTTCCTGGAAGTCTTATTCTTGTCCATGGTTAAGATAAGTCGGTTCTCTGCTGGCTTCCTTGTCTTTCTAGAGGCCCTATTTTCCAGAAAGCTCGTCTATCCTATATCCTGTGCATCCAACAGGCTGTGGGCCAGCCAAATGTCTCCTGCACTGGCTGCTTGAATCCTCTCTCTTCCTCACTGGACCTCCCACCAAAGTCCTAGTCTAAATCATAAGGCTATACATGAGGACAAAATGCTCTAATGGACTACAAGTGCCCTGTCACTGTCAAGTACTACAAGGCTGGAGGACAGGTACCTCCAACTCTGTGGAAGAGAATAGAATGTCCTAACCATGCTAGAACCTACCAGTCTTAAGCTGCAGTTGTGGCAGCTGCCTGGACCATCTTCTCTTGTTCCCTAAGCCCTTTTCGTAAAAGGAAAGTATACATTTCATATGCAAATACCACCTATCAACCTCTTAAAAAATCCATTATTTTTCTCACCTCTCCTCTGCTAAATGTGAGGCCAGCCAGCAGCTCAATGTCTCTGCTCCAACACCATCACTATATTCTTAGTATCACATCTTCTCTAGTCCTGATAAAAGCCCAGTATTAACAGAGCACAGATTCAGGGTCTGTAAATATTCTCCCCCCTAATCTTCCTTTTAGAGCACAAATAAGGGAAACAGGTTAACAATTATAAGAAAAAGAAAGGGTGAGGAATGACATGTGGCTTGGCCTGGTCTGGCTGACTGAGTGGCAGGCTGGCCATTCTGTGTGGCCCCTGCAAGTGGCTTCCTATCTCCTGGAACTCCAAAATTAAGATCCTTTCTTTTCCACAGATTATAGGGTTATGAGTAAATCCAAGAGAGAATTATTGTGCAGCAAGCCTGGAATTTGGCCCTGCTCTGTGCTGGGCATATACTGTCATACTACAAAATTCACTCACCAGCACATAGCTCAGGTTCTCAAGTAGAAAATCCATCTTTGGTGCTAATGTTAGTCATTTGTTATAGATATTTCAAAATGTTCTTCTCATATATAGTGGGTTGGGTTTCTGGACTGGTGGTCAGGAAACCTGAGCCTAATTCTGGCTTTGCTATTCCCTCTCTGGCAAGGCTATTTCACCTTGGGCAAATCATGTCCTCCTCAGTTCAGCTGTCCCATACAGTCAATGAATGGACCAGTTCAGCCACTTCTTATGTCCTTTCCCCTGCCTCCCCCCACACCTTTTCTATAAGCTATGAGGTGATGCAAGGATAATATGATGATGATTTTCATTAAAAATATGTTGTATAAACTCATCCTATGTCACTTTCAGGCCCTAAGTTTTACCCATATGGTTTTCTTGGCCAGCTGAGATATTTTGTTTTCGTGTTTGGTTTTTTGAGAAATTGATCTGATGTTACAATTTGAGCAGTTATCAACAAGCCAAACAAATGCTTGTCCTGGGTGTAAAGGGGTTCACCCCTACCTTCCTGAGCCTTCCAGAGACCCCCACAATTCAGTTCCGAGCCTTTTGGCCACAACAGTGCAAGTTGGCATCTCGGCTCTCCCTCAAGAATGCCCTCCTTCATCCCTGGGCTTGCAGCCTGACTCACTGCAGCCCTGCTCAGAGGGTGACTAGTGAGGTAAGGCACATTTGGAGCCTCCTGGCCACTACTGCTGTGGCCAGGCCAGCTGCAGCACAGAAGCCATTCTAGGGTGCCCTGCCCCCACCTCACTGGGAAAGGCTCTTTCTTGGCAACCACACTCTTTCAGAGACCATTAGAAAAGCTCACATTCCCTTGGTCTCACTGGCTCTAGTCAAATTTTCCAAGGTGGGGGTTGGGGGGCATGGGTGAGGACAGCAGAAAGCATTACTGGCCTGCTATTAGGCAATATTGAAAGCTTGTTGTCCACCCCCACCCTGTTTGCTGTTCAAGGTCCCAGGTTGGAAAGACACCAAGGAGGCAGTTTTGTTCAGAAGTAGCAACTTACTTTTATCAGAGATGGAATGCAGAGTTGCAGTTGTTTCTAATGCCTCTGCATGCCAACCAGGACTCTGACTCCAGGCATTCCTGAATCCTCTTCTCTGGGGAACATCTGACTTTCTTGCCTGTCATTTTCTCTGGCCAAACACCAGGGGCAGGGCAGCTCAGGTGCCTCAGAATTAAGAAAAAAGAAAGTTCTAGAAATTCAAAGTATATTTATTAATATGTCTTATTTTAAATCCAGGCTTTGGTGGTGATCACAACTCTATAAACCCCACCCCAATTTACCAAGGACCACAGCACTGTGGTGTAGGAGAAAGAGCTCTGAGCTGGCTTCTGGCCCCCACTCTGGCCTCATATTGCTATCAGCCCTTGAGCCAGTCTCTTGCTCTCTCTGGAGTTTAGGGTACCCACTTGTAAGTGGAGATTGCCTAAAACAGTTTTCTCAATCTTTTAGGGTCACAAAAAGCATAGAGATTCTGGCTGAGAGCTACGAACTCTCCTCAGGAGAAAATGATGATTTGTTCATCCATTCAAAAAGTATTTATTAAGCTCCTGCTAAATATGCATGCAGAGACACAATTTTGAATTCCTTTTCAGGGGCTTTATAGGCTCCCTGGGGGTTCACTCATCAATCTCAAGGTAAGAAATTCTGGTTATGAACTCTGCTGTGATGAGCGAGTATGGACTCTTATCTAGGAGAACCATAATAATGATTCTAGTAAAAGATCGTAAAACTAGCAGTCAGGCTGATGCCAGAAACAGAGGCGGGAGGCAGTCATCATGCAGGTGATTTCTGGCTTCCGTCCCCTTCCCGGTTCCCCCTCCTGGCACATGTGGGCAAACACGCGTGCACAGCCGGTCTGGAATGTGCCGTTTCTGGGCGCTCAGACTGCCGGGAGCTGGCTGCTGCAACCCTGAAGAGATGACAAAATCTCTTCTACCCTGGACTTTATTTTTCTCACGGTCTCTGAAAGGGCTGTGATCAGGTGATATGTGTGGGACTGCTCCCTGTACAGGTGCGGAGCAGGTACCGAGGGGAGGAGAACCCCGCCCAGCGTGTTCTTACTCAAGGCCCTTTCAATAGCCCTCCCAGGATAGCTCTTGGCAGGGCAGCTCCCACGTCTCTGGCAGGCTGCAGGGAATCTGAGTGTGAGAAAGTCAGTCAAGCGGAGGAAAAGGAGAAAAAAAAAAAAAGCTTCAAGTCCTCAGGCAAAATACCTTTTTTCTTCTTCTCGCTCTCTCTCTTTTCTGTAGCTTTAAACCAAACCCACAAACCATTCTGATACCTAGGGACAAAGGGGAGTTTCACTAGAGATGCGGTTATTTGTTTTATGGTTTAAAACAAACAAGTGATGCAATAAGACAGAGAAGATCAGCCTTCACAGGGCAGAAAGGGGAAAGGAGACCAACATAGCAGCCCCTGGTTGCACTTACTGGGCACAGTACAGTGGGAAAGATGCCTGTGTTGTGCTGGTCTCACAGTGGGATCAAAGAGGTGACCTCAACTGATGAACAAGGTTCAATTTTCTCTTTGCTTTGGGAGGAGGGTAGAAGGATGACTGAAAAAGAAAGGCTGTTTGTAAGAGGAGACTTCCAAATTCAAGTCTTTTTTCAAGTTTACGACCTTCAATCCCCATTTGAGGGGTAAGAGAGAGTGTCAATTTGGTGCTGTTTTCACTGCCCAGGAAAAGGATACTGAAAAATAGTCTATGAGCAATTCATGGCAAATTTTTGGTTACTTAATCGACCCCTCTCTCTCTAAAAATCTGTGTGTGTGTGTTTAAGTTATTTGTTCATTCTACCAGTCTAAGCACTCCTGAAGTGGCAATAAACAAGTTGCTGATTAACTATTTGACCAATGAGGCTGCATTAGGAACTGTCATGAGACCCTCACTTGACTATATTCAACATTCTCCATGTACCTTCAGGGTGCCAAATCCAGAGGAGATAAAGAGAATCAGAGACAAAAAGGCTCTTAGTCTACAAGGGACACAATGGGTGGCACACTGGCTAGTCAATTAGGACCCAAGAGCAGATAGCAGTCAATGTCATAGCAGAGCTCAGTGGAGAAAGTCACTGATTCTCAAAGATTTGGAGGGGTGGGGAGACCTGGAAAGGGTTAACATACTTCCCTGGGAAGGGTTTAGTTCCTTGTAGGAATCTGGGTCAGAGTATTTAAGTAGTTTTTTTAAAAGTCAGATGCTGAGCAGAAGCATTTTAAGAAGCTTGCAAAATTTCCATGGCAGAAAGGAGGGTAACCTCATAGGCTCATCACCTTTCACCAAGAGGATTTCAAACTCACAGGAAAACTCCACTTTTTTCAAAAGCAACAGACAATTTTCTGTCATCACCACTTTTCCATCTGTTTAAAATAAGAAAGAAAAGTCCTACCCTATTGGCCCAGGTTGCAGGTCAACAAAGCAGGCATTGTTCATCATTTCTTCAGAACATGATAGGGCACAGCCTACTCTGCACTGTGTTAAGTACACACACACAAAAAGTCCCAGAGAGTAGCCCAAGGGGCAAGAGTGAGTAAACCAAGCCTGCAATGAGGTAAAGGTTTGGCTGCAGACTTGAGGGCTGTCCTGGAAGATGGAAATGAGGCTTGGAAGGTAAATACTGTCAGAGTCACAATGATTTCCTTAGTTAGAATCCAGCTAACTAAGGGGCAACATTGCGTTAAAGGGTAGGCAGGTTTCCGGTGAACTTGGATCACTGTACAGTGTGCGCCCAGGTAGGCTGGTTCTTGGCAGGTGCTTCTAGGTGTTGGTCTACACCTGTCACTTAGGGACCTCCTTTACTGGCTTGAGCCCCCCAAACTGGGGTCTCTACCTCTAAACCCTGCAATCCACTCTCCAACTTTTGTCAGGGCCATCGTTCTAAAGGAGAACCTTGATGTTCCTTCTTGCACAAGAGCATTTCACAGCCCTCCATTGTCTAAAGGTAAGTCTAAAATCCTTTAGCAAGATATTTACAGGTCTTGTGATATGGCCTGAGCCTTCTTTCTTATACTCCAGGCTGTCACACCCCCTGGGCTCCAGATCCTGTTCCCTGAATAAGGACAAGTTCCAGAGTCCAGTCCTTTAATGCCATGGGTACTTCCAGCGTCCCCAGCCCATGTCTCACATTTCCAATGGCCCAGTGCAACATTCTTCAGGATACAAAGCACAGGCCAATTCTTCTAGGAAGTTTTCCAGGATACCCCAGTTTGAGTAATTTAAGTATCTTAAACCTCCATAGCATTTTATCTCTATCTAGACTGTAACTGTCTCTTTTGGATTTAGGACCTAGCAGAAGAATATACTGGGAAGTAGGTATGTGTCAGCTGCACTCGTGAGTATAATCTCTAGGCTGTAGGCTTCCTGAGGGCACTAGTTTCTTCATCCCTGTATCTCCTGGTAGACCAGCAATAGAATCAACATAATCAAAGCAGGTCATAGGTGAAGGAAGTTTCTGCACTTTTGCAGAATAGCACAAGGTTTTTTCCTTTCTGACAGCTAGTTATTTTGACACACATCAGTAAATTATGAATTCTTTAATAATTGGAAATAATTAGGAATTATTTTAAATGACCGTCTTATTCAAATGCTAATATTAAAAGACACATACTTTGAATCTTTACTTAATGGTTGATTTACATATATAGTTATTTCCCTGTGAATGTGTCTTAGAGGTTTTGCATACTGATTATCCTATTGGTGTATGGTTTTCATATGTATATATATTTTTTGGGGGGGGAATTTCTAGTAATAAAGAGGCCACTGTGCATCAGGATAGTATAGCCAGTTTTCTCATTGCAAAGGTAAAAACATTACTTCATAGTGGGATCAACATTTTAACCCTGTTTTAACACTATCTCTGCCCCTTAATATCCTATCTCTGTCCAGTAATAGCCTATTGCTGTCCCACTCATTTGAGATGTAAATCTGAAGTCTCAAGCTTCCTCTGTCTTTTCACAGCTGTAGATTGTAATAACTCCACCTCTGGGAGATGTAAAGATTAAAGGTGATAACACAGATAAGGAAAGGGTCCAGTATGGACTTAAAAATAATTTCATTTCAAGACATCTATTTTTTTTTTTTAATGGGAGAAAAACTCCCCCAAATGAGTTAAATTTTCAGTTGTTGAAGCCATACTGAGGTGTGATGCGTTCAATCTCTCCACATGTCAGGAGTCTAATATTTCATATTTAATACATTTCTGCTTTAGTATCACTACTTTGTTTACTACTCTAGCTCTCTCTGTGTACTGTCATTTCAGAACATTCATACAGAGTAAGTCTCCCTTCAATTTGTTTTGTTTCCTTATTGTTGGCGTGAATGATTTCAATATGTCAATAGAAATATAAAACTTCGTATCTGCTTAGCAAACTTCCTGTCACAATATAGGTTCACAATAAAAATTCTTCAATGCCATGCCTACCCTGATAATGGCCTCATGTTTAAATGTTAAATATAACTATGTCATATTATATGTTAATAGTTCTACATTGTTCATATTATTGAAAGGAAGATTTTATGACTGTTAGATATAAAATTGTCTCTGTATTAAATCAACTAGAATTGAAATATTTGAACATCCAAGTGTATGAAGTAGATGGAAATCCTGCATATTATGGGTAATATTTTCCAAATATATCAGGCAAAAATGAACTTCCATGTTAGTCCACTAAGATACACAATTTTGTTAAAAGGTGAAAAAAATACACCCTAAATATTACAAAAAGAAAGCTGGCATTGTTAATAATTATTTTTAAAATAGTAATAAAACTAGGTGTATATTCAGAAGAGAAAATTAATTTGTTATAGTGGCACATGGAATGACAGATATAAAAATAAATAAACTACAACTATATCAACAATATAGATAATGTTAGTATTAGTATTATCAGTATAATCTATAATATTAACATAGTATTATAAAACATTTCACCAACTACATTCAGTAATGCACCATTTTTAAAGAATTCAAAAAGTAAAAAAAAAAAATACCTGTTCAAATTAGATACATTTATATCTGCATAGACTATAAAAATGAAGATAAAATTTAAAACATTTTTTTACTGTATTCAGTCTTTGGAACAGAGTAGAATCAAGTGTGATGGGATAAGAGACTAGTAGGTAAGCAGATGAACAGCAATCTCAATACTAAGCAGACATTTAATAGCCCTGCATGCCAGACACTGTTCCAGGTGCTTCACATAGAGTAACTGTGATCACCAGGCTGACTGCACATCCAAGTGGGTGAGTTGCAATGGGAAAGGGCTTGAGACTGAAGGAAAGACCCAGAGATGCCATGTGAGATGTGAGGGTTTATTGAGACTTACAGGGAGTCCAGGAGGAGCTGGATGGACAAGGTTGGACACTGCATGTGTACGGAGAGGGAACTGCTTATATGGGGCAAGGAGACAAGAGACTAAGTGTGTGCCAAGGAGAGTACGTGATTTTTTACTATATTGTATGTTATGCTAGAAGGAATAATTCTTGTGTGACTAGTGCCCCAAGAAGTGAAACCTTGAATAGAGGGGTCTACATTCCCATACGATGTCACCATTGATAAGGCAGGCCTGGATTTGGCTAGCCCCAGGCTATCAAATACCTAGCATGCTACTAGAAGGAGGGGGCCTTGTGAACACATGGCTCTTCTGGGACAGAGATTACAAGCAGGCAATGCTTGTTCCCACAGTAGCTCATTTAACACCCATACTCATTTTATCCCACAATGCCACTGTCACCCCTATCCTATCATACAGATGAACAAGTGAAAGATTCTGTTCAGTGTTATGCAGCTATTATCATAGAGCTCAGGTTTGGGGTCTAGAACCTGTGCTCTTCATTATTAAGACAGACTCTGAGAGGTCCATATTATATTCAAATTACTTTCATTGTTATGCCAGTTTTTTTAAGAAATGGGCTTAAATCAGGATCATGAACATGGTCTGGATTGTGTCTGGAAGCTACCAAAATCCACAAAAATCATAACAATGGCCCAAAGTGTTCCTTGAGAAAGGGTGTCTTTGTTTATTGTTAAGATCAAAAGATAGTACACACTATAAATGTCTTAATGATAATAAAGTAGTATCTATATTTCTCTTAATATATATGTAAATACATTTATTAATGTTCTAGTAAACTAATATTCACCTTGACCATTTTAAGCTTTCTTTCTGGGCAGTTGTATCCAATATTTCATAGAATCCCAGTGTTGTTTGACTCTAAGCTGGTGTGTTTTCACATTAGTTTAATAATCAGAAATAGTTTTGTTTTACAGAGCTGTAAAAAAAATGCCTTCTATATCCAAGGTCACAAAGTTACAATGATAAAATATGCAGACAAATTTCAAAAAAGGAGGATGTATTTTTACTGTGATTTCCAAAGTATATCATAAAGATTCACTGGGAGAATTGCCAGAGGGCATCATTTCTAGGCTAGAGATCAAATATTTGATTAAATTATTTTAATTCTTTGATGCTTCATAGTATATTTTTATTTTGTGAAGTTACTCTTATGAGACAATTCCATATATATTACAGAAAATGCCTAATTTTCTACCAAGTGATATTAAAGTCGCTCAAACTGGAATTCTCAAAAATTGTCAGTTAGGGAAAGAGGGATACTTGGTATCTTTTGTTTTATTTTCCACCTCTACAAGTACTTGCCATGGCAGTCTCTACCATCAACTTCACCCATTACCAAATCTTAGCACTATTTTGACCTCCACCCAAAATTGATTGAGTAGTATAAAGGATGACTGTCAAGTTTTCAGCTCAGGCAACTGGATGATGAATAGTTTCATTTTCTGTGTCAGGGGACATGTTGAAAGACCTGTTTTAGGAATGACATGTTCACAATTGAGCCATAGGTAGCTGTTGGATATCCAATTGACTACACAGAAGGCTCTTGGATATGTGGCTCTGCATCTTATGAAAGCTCAAATATCACACTCTGAATTTTGGCATCCATGTTTAAGAACAAATAAGAGCATATAAGGAAGGCATAATTGGGCTGCAGACAGATCCAGTGCAAGGGAGGAAATGGTGCTGATATTATCATTTAGAATATTGACCTAGTCAAAAAAGCTCAATGAGTGCCAGCTGAGTGCATTTTAGTGAATCACTTAAACTCTCTCAACAGTTACCTTTCTGTGGGGGGATGCAGTGGTGGGGGAGGGGAAATGGAAGGGTGATACCATCTGTGATGGTACATAGGGTTATGACACATGCATAGCTGTGAAGGTCAACTAAGATAATGTATGTGAAAGTGCCTTGTAAGTTACTAATTAAAGTGTAAATTATAACAAAAGATTTCCTATAACTGAAAAATAGATCATATTGGCAAGCTTTATCTGCTTCTCAAAAATATTGGGGAATTTATGAAGTCTACATATGTACTATATACTATATATGTATCTTCATTTTCACTGGGGAATTCCAAAGTTACCTCTTCTTCCTGCACTCCCTTTTCATTCACAGAACCTTAAGGTTGAAGTGGAATTTGAGGATTACATCCCACAAGCCCTTAATTTTATAAACATGGAAAACACAAATTTAGCTTATTGATGTGATTAGAATTCAAGTCTCCTAATTTGCTGTTTAGTGCTCAAATTTACAGTGTGAAATTAGCCAATTGATTGGGAGTAAAGCCTGCTCCTTAGAACCTTCTCCATTCCTAGTCAGTTGATTCAGTTGATTCATCAAGTTGTTTTCTATTTCTTTGTAGTATTTTTTTATTTGTAAAGTTGCTCTTATGAAAGAGATAAGTCCTGATGTGTGAAAGAAAATGCCTAATATGCCTGAAAGACTATATACATAAAAATATTTGCACAAAATTATGGAGATCTGCATTAGTTATTGAAAGATAACTGACTATATGAATTGTTCATTCAGTCATTTTTCTTTTTCACTTAACAAATACTTATTGACTACCTATTATATTTGGGGTACAATTTAAGTGTTTGAGAACAAACACTTTAGAGATAACAGATTGGCAAAATAAATGAAAAAAAATACATGAGGGAAGTTGAGACAGTAATAAATACTCTGAAGATAATCTGTTGAGCTGAGGCTTCCATGGTAATTCAGCCATGGAATAATCTGCTGGAGGGGGAGGAGAATGAGTATAGGGACCAGCATTGCAAGGACCTTGGAATGATGTGTGCAGTGCAGCTGGGACGCGAGTGCATCCACTGTAGGAAAACTTGAGCTATTTAAATACAACTTTCTGGTCTCTGCAAATAGGTAGAGCCTGGTTAGTTAGAAAGGGGTAGCTAACTTTGCTCATAAACTACATGTTGTATGATACTTAAGTTTAACTAATTTAAGCTGAGCTTCTTTAAAAAAGGTGGTATGATACATATTCTTTATGTTTATATAAAATACAACATGTAATATAAAGGGAGAGAAAAATGTGTAAATGTGGGACAAGAATGTTTAATACTAGAAAGTGAGTTTGATTTGTGGATATGTAAGTTCTTAGGACAAAGGATAAATGGGAGATTCTTGCTTTTTTGTTTAAGTCAATTTTAATGGAAGGGCTAATTCAACAATTACCCAACTTTGGTGTAGATCAGAATTACTAAGGTCAATTAGTAAAAATAGAGGTCACATTTTATCTTAGTTCACCAGTCTTGTGCCCCTAAATTTTCAAAATTCATATTGAGGTGATTTTAATTGTACTGAAGTTTGACAACCACTCGTGATTCTTCTGATAGATGAAGCTCTGGTAACAGTTATTGAAGAAGGTATAAATTTTAGGTTACTTGCTTGATCTCTTGTTTGAGAAGTGGAAGACACACTAATGAACGATGAGAGTGGCTACTGAAAACAGATACTGGTGAATTAGTAAATTCCACATAACTGCTACTATTGAATCCCAGGCTTACAATAGGTAATACCATGTGTTATGATATCAGATAAGAAAAAAAACATGGAAGCAATGAATCACACTTTCCTGGTTTTTAAATACCAGTCACAGGCTCTGACTAACATTATTAATAAATTATGAGTTATTTGATGAAATAGGATTCTTTCCTGTGTCTACCACATTTTGCTCATCCATATTATAACTTTCAGTCTTTTCTCTATGGAACAGATATTTTACTAAAACATTTTTCTTATTGTTAACAATGATGGGAGTTTGTAGGATATGGAGTTTCCAGTGAAAATGGACTGTGGATATTGAGAATGGAGATGGCTGTTAAAGGAAACACAACCAATGAACCTCAATTGCTTATGAGGTGTTGGGTTAGGTGTGCGAGAGGTGTGGATGAGGATTGATAACATCCTTTAAAAAGCTTATTTTCTAGTAGAAGTTTAAAGTGAGTGTGAAGTAATTACTTGTCTAGCTCCCATTTAACCCCCCCATTTATCTAGATGATTTTTGAATGAGTGAATGCATAATTGAAAATGACTCTGAAGATTGAATTGGTCTTGGGATCTTCATAACCTAGCAAACATTTGCAATAGGATGTCTATTCCAATTCCAGACATTTTTCCTTGAGATCATCTGACAAAATGTGTTTGTATCAGTGTTTGACTTGGATGTGACCTGGAGATAGATGCTCAGGATGTGTCAGATAACGCTTTTAGTGCTTTGTGAGATCATAAGTGAAGTACTATATTCAATTCTGTATCCTACATTCATCATACTGTAGAGCTGAGTTTTCTACATTGGAAAGAACAAATGCCATATGAAATATAGGCTTATAGAAGAATAATTATGTTTAACTTTATGTATAAAGTATTGTGTGTTGTAATAGTTTTTATTATCACTCTTTTGACCAGACTATTGTTAAAAATGTAATGGCCTCTTTTGTTTGGTTGGGTCTCTGTTAAAACTCAGCAGGGAAAAGAAAATAGCTATTTGTACAAAATATGATGGAGATAATTATTTAATCTTTGGGAAAATAACTGTGTTCTGATTAGCAGAAAACTGTGCCAAAGTGTTACGATGAGAAGTGACTTCAAGGTAGCCGTGGATCATTGATCAGGGGAAGGCTGATGGAAAAGTACATTTTGCACTAAATTTCAGAAGCATTTGGAGAGAATGGAGAACAGCCAGTCCTCGATGTTATTGTTTTTTTTCCCCCCACCAATGTGTTCCTGAAATGCAAATATCAGGACACAATAGACAAATCATTTTTGTCCTTTTTAAGGGTAGGTTAATATTAATACATAGTTATTTTATCCCCACATTGGCATCAATAAATTAAAATGCTTATTTCACCTATTTTCTGCACTGGTTCAGCTGCTTAGAGAGACTTGAGTTAACAGATAATTACTGAGTTCATACTTATGCCATGAATTCCTCCAGGCACACTTCTTTCAGCATAGTGCCCTATGCCGGAAACTTAAAAGCAATTAAATTATAGTGTGTACTTCAAAGAACCAAAGGTTCCAGTGTGGCTAGGATGGGGCTGTTGGAAGCTAGGAAGTGGAAAGAGTTGAAATGGAAAGACCATCTGGTCAGTGTGTGGAGGCTTTGAATGCATATTCAAGGATTTGGGCCATATTTGTCCAGTACCAAATTTGTATGTTAGACAAATATAATAGATATCTATTATTTAGCTTGTTGAGCATTTTCTTTTTTGGGTATCAGGCCCTTTCTATTGTCAGTGATTTCAGACTGAACAGATAGCAGCACCCTCCTCATGGGATGGGTGTGAGTCTCAGACTTGGCCATTTCAAGTACACCTTCCTGTGGTTTTTCTAATAACACCTATGACATATCAAGTGTTTATAGATAATCCATTATTTGCAGCTGTCAGGTTACCGGCGTTTTATATTGGTGACATTACTCAATCGATAGAATATAGCTGAGCCTACCACCATGAGAATCAACAGAAAGAGAGAAGCAAAACGCAAGCGTGATGAGGGACAAGGAACTGAGCACATTCCCTGCATACTTGGATCCATCCATGCCTGAGGCTGACATTCCTTCTGAATTTGAAGTCACTTGGCCCAATAAATTCCCTCTTTGTTAATTTGTTTAAGCCAGTAACTAGGTTTAGGTTTTTGCCATTTTTCAACCAAAATAACTACAACTACTTAAAATAATCCTATGAAGAGAGATAGTTAAAGTGGAGTAGTGAAAATTTTTCTTCAAACCTGATATGGGAGGACCTGAAACAGGAGAATAAATAAAAGCAGAGAGTTTGGATATAAAATTGGAGGCATATATTGATTATATCTGAAGGTAAGAAAAAGAGAAGGGCAATTATTATTCCAGAGATATTCACTACAAGAGGGTGAACGCAAGGAAGATGGGAAGGCTTCTGAAAAGCTAATGGGTGATGATTTTGTTTGAGGAACTTTGGAGTTTCTCTATTTAAATTTAATGTACAATTTTAGAAAGTATTAGAAATATAGGTCCGATATTCGGGAGAAATATTAGCCCAAAATTATAGCTTTAGGAATTGTTAACAAAGTTAAGAAAGAGGATGCTTGGAGATGAATCAAATATGCTAGAACCTCAGATGTCAAGGGAGAAGGGTATCTACAGGAAAGACTGAGATCACTGTAAAATCAAGAATAGAGTTTAAGCAAAGCAGGGGCCAGTAAAAGTTTGCTGGATCTTGCATGTTAAATGTGATCAACATTATTTTCAAGAACAGTAAAATGATCAGAGTGATCATCAAAATGCAGTTGGATTTAGGAAAGAATGGGGATTAAAAAATGAAGCTAGTAAAGGCAAACCATGTTTTTAAAGAAAATCTGACAACAGAAGGAAAGCAGGATAAAGGGTGATATCTAAAAGAAAGCATGTCAGAAAAAGGCTTAAGAAATATTAAAAACACTTAAAATTTTTGTTATGAATTTATGGAAGGAGGAGAAGGAGGAAGTAAAATGAGAGGAGAGATACTAAAAGATTAAAGACACAGGAGAGAAGTAAACTAAATTTTATATGATTCCGGAGGAGGCAGACAGAAGATGGCAACCTTGGGAAGGGTGGGGTAGTTTCAGCGGAGCCTGTAGGAAAGACAGAGTGAAGATGAAAATTAGCTTTGAGATAGAAGAGAGGAAAGAAGAAAACATCCCTGTTTTCTCTTTGGTAAGGAGAAGGCTGGGTGAGGTGCAGAGAAGAAAGACAGTGGGATTGGGGGCTGGCTTGAAGTTCCAAGCAATGAGAGCAGAAAATAGAAAAAAGGCATAGATAAGTTGATCAGAGATAATTAAAAAAAAAATCCATGGATGTAACTGAGGAGTCCAGAGGAAAGAGGAAACTACAAAGCTTCTCTTTGTCATGGGACCTGTCTGTGAATATTTCCTTAATAATGCTGAGGCACCTGGGGCAGGATCTGAGAAATGAAATGACTGGAGGTGCCCAAGGCTTATTCAGGCCACATGAGTGTGGTAGGAAGTTAGAGGAGCAAAGAAAGGAAGACTGATGGGGAAAGCGTGGTTGAGTGGTTGGGAACATGGGCACAAGAGTCATGTTAAATACTCTGTGAAATGTAATCTCAAGGGGGAGATAACTGGGAGAGCAGGTTCATCAAAGGGCAGGGCTAGAGAGAGGGGTAATCACAGGGAACTAAAGAGAATGTAACACCCATGTCCAGTTCTTAACAACTGTACATCCTGGGTGACGGCAAAGCCCAGGATGTATCTATACAGATAAATAAGGCTGTACAGTATCTAGAATACTATACATATTATAGAAACCCCAAGGGGAATAAAACTGAAATTCACTGTAATGACAGGAAGTGTGATTCTGGAAATCAGGGTATTGAGTTAAAAACGTGTATATTCTGAGGTATTTTGGAAGTTGGAAAATAAAAGTTGGAGAAAATGATACGAAATGAAGAACAGGAACTTTTCATATATAGATTGGTTACATTCATGAGAACATGTACCCAAAGGAGTTTTAAGATAGTCACTAATAAATAGATTTACAAGCTAGTAATATATTCTGAACTGTAAAATGAGTGTGTCATTCTTAATATTGTCTAGGACATAACTTCTGTGGTATTAATTCCTACAGGACTTTGTTTCATAGATAAATCTAAGCAAGTTATTTTTAAAGCTAAGTTTATTTCAGCTCAATATTACTCTCATTTAACCATACTTCAATATTGCATTTTGTGTAATGGTGGTATGGCATCTGAAAAGAAATAATAATATTCCACCTTTCAAGAAAAGTAGCTGGTTTTTTATTGCTTTGTGGTATACCATTTAATAAATGACCTACATGCAAAGCATTTGTGAGAGATCGCATGCAGGTAAGGAGGTGTTTAGAGATTATAAACACAACTACATTAACGCTAGGCTGGAGTCACTTAGAAAAGGAAAGCCATAGATCAAGTTTAAATGGGCAACATTAATGCGAGTTATGGGCACACATCTCACAATGACTATACCCTAAAGAATTTATAGAACACCTCTCATAATTGGAAAAAGACAAATTTTACAATTATCCTCGGGACAACCGCCAATAGAATAAAATACGTAGCTTTAGTGTCAAGAGAAATGTATGAGACAAAGGACTTAGTTGAAATTGAAAGAAAAAAGTAGGAGGAAACATGGATTGTGCAATAAAACAGAACTGCAAATAGCCCTTGTTGGAGTGGAATACATTAATAATATGTAGATGCTGAACTAAAGTTAAGGTTTTAAATTGCGATTTTAAAAAAGGTATTTTTTTTAGAATAAAATGACAATATTCAGTATTCTTGTCACATAAGTAAATTGTTAGCTCTTTGAAATTCTTACTATTCTGAATAAATTTTAAAGATTAGTTTTAACCTTGCTGATCTTAGATTTGTTAAAAATTACAAAAGAATATTTAGGAAAACATTTTCTATAAAGCAGTGTTTAACAATTTCAATTTTGTAATCAGTTTTATATAAAATATTTGCATATTGTGTGGAAGAAAATGGTAATCTTTAAAAGATCTAAAATTCAGATTTTTCATTGTGTCACAGGATATATAAAGTGGCAAATTAAAGTATCATTGTATAATTTGTAACTATTTAGACACATGAGGGTTTTTTTTATTCTCTTCCCTTTCTTTCTGCTTTTATTTTTTGAGGCTTAGGATTTTCAGATTCAGTCATTTAAAAGAGAAAAAGAGTACATATTTAGGGAATAGCCTATTTTGCTACCTTAAAACCACTCTATGTGCATTCACTGCCAGTGTTAAATATTGAAATGCCTTAATGAAGAGAGATTTCATTTTCTTAACCTTTAAATCTTATAATAGTCTTAGATTGACAGATAGTTATAAAGATAGTGCAGAGAGTTTCCATATACACGAACCTCAGTTTCCCTTTTATTCACATTTTACATTAATATGTTGCATTTGTCCTAAATAAGGAATAACATGGTAAATTTGAGATACCAATTAGAATCTTGGCTGAAGTTGGCTAATATAAGAGAAGGCTGGCTGATGTCCCAGAGTTTACTCATTATGTTTTCTTCAGGAGTTTTCTTTTCTGGCATTTAGGTCTTTAATTATTTTCAAGTTTATTTTTATGTATAGTGTGTGTGGATCACTTCGGTCCAGTTTCATTCTTTTGCATGTAGCTGTTTGGTTGTCCAAACACCGTTTATTGAAGAGACTCTCTTTTCTTACCTCCATTGTTGCAGATTAATTGACCATTTAATAAGTTTGCTTCTGGGCTCTCTGTTCTATTTTATTCATCTGTGTGTCTATTTCTGTGCTTGTACCATACTGTTTCTGATCATTATAGCTTTGTAGTATAGTTTGAAATCAGGGAGCATGATTATCTTCATCTTTGTTTTTCTTTCTTGAGATTGCTTTAGCTCTTTGGGTCTTTTGTGGTTTCATATGAATTTTAGAATTATTTCTGCTAATTCTGTGCAAAATGCCTAAAGTAAAACAAATAAACAGAAAACCAGAAACTGACTCATAAATATAGAGAACAAACTGGTGGTCGCCACAAGGAAGGAGAGCAGGGAGATGGGTTAAGTAGGAGAAGGGAATAAACAGGTACAAACTTCCAATTATAAAACTAATCATGGGGATGAAAAGTGCAGAAAAAAAGAATACAGTCAATAATACCGTAATAACTTTATATGGTAACAGATGGGAACTACACTTACCGTGGTGAGCATTTCATAATGTAAATAATTGTCAAATCACTATGTTGTACATCTGAAACTAATAGACTATTGTATGTAAACTATACTTCAATTTTAAAAAATTTTAAAAAGAGAGGGGGTGAGTTAGATATATAATTTTGGTGATTATCAAAAAGATGAAAGGTGATGTTATGAGATAAAATAATCAAGGATGTGAGTTATATAGAGAAGAAAAATATATATGGGCAGGAGTAAAGGACTGAGAACCAAATTTTGAGATATTCCAATATTGAGATGCAAGGGAAAGAATGAGGAAAATGAAAACCAGTAATCATGAAACAGAAGAATTAGTAGAGTGTCCTGGGAGCCAAGTGTTTTAAGGAGAGAGTGGACACCTCTGATAAATGCATTGGAAGACAGCTGATCATTGAACATCAAATCTGTCAGGCTCTGTCAGGAGAATGGTCATTGATGACCTAAACACAGTTTCATTGAAGGATATGAATATAACCCTTGAGAGAGACGGAAGATGAAGAAGTGACAGCAAGAATAGGGAATGAAGTAACTGGTTGAACTTGTGGAGTAATGTCCTCAAAATCTTGATGAATTATACTACCAAACATGTATTTTTAGGCTCCCTTGTTTACATATTGTTTGTATATAAAGAATCTATGCTGTTTGTCTTGACCTGGTGAGACTCCAGGCTTCTAGCTGGGTTCCATTTTGTTTCTTATGTCTTTATTCTAGAATGCAACATTTAAATATAAATATTTAAATAATAGTTAAGTGAATTTCTTTTCTTTCTGAAAATGGAATGCATTTGCACGACTGCATCCTGATGAGTGATCCTCTAGAGAAGGAAAAAACTACAGGGCAAGAGAAAGTAGAAATCATTGCAGGTGCCGGGCTAACATGGGAAGTGAGAAGGAATGTGATCCATGCACAAAAAGGGATGAATTGAGTGGGAGCAGGGCCAGTGAACACTATGAAAGGAGGCAAGAGAGAGAACAAAGTGAGGCATGAGGACCAGTGGATTGGTGGTGATCTGACAAGGGAGTTCTTTCTAATTAAATCTATTACACTCCTTCTTGCCCACATGACCATCTGGCCCGTATTCCTTCTGCCCGTACATAATGATGTTTTCCAACCATATGAATGTGGCCGTTTTCTTAGAGTTATTGTCTTGTTATAACATATCATGACATCAGTCTTTCATCTATGCAGATTAAAACCAAATCAGTATCTCAGGCCTTGATCTCTCATTTACACTCCACCTTTGCAGATTATATCACTAGGCAGCACCAATGGTAAATTCTGCTGACTCCTCAAAAAGCGTATGAAAATTAAGAAATATAACTATTATATCTTCTCATTTATGCTTTACCCTTGCAGATTATATCGCTAGGCAGCATATATGACAAATTCTGCTGACTCCTCAAAAAGCATATGAAAATTAAGAAATATAGCTATTACATCTTCTCATCATTTCTCTCTTGATATTATCTCAATTTGCCTGTCTACCTGGCCTGAAATCTCAGGTTTATATTATCTCTCCCATTATTTAACATGGTATTTAGTATGTGATCCAGAGTTGTTGATTTTAACATGTTCATGATTTCAACATATTCATGTTAATGTTATACTTTCCTGTTTATTCCATTTCTACACATCCGTTTGAAATCTTAATATAATTATGTACATGTATAACTTAATAAGATGTCCTTGAATGGAGTACATATTATGAAATAATGTTATCATAATACACTATTAACAAATAATATATTATTCTATATAAACATTTAAAATATATTAAATGTAATACATTATATATAATATAATTTTATATAGATTACATATAGAAAAGTTTATATTATATAGAATATATTGTTATATATTACATAATGATATTCAACCAATATATACCCAAAGAATAGCACCCTTCCTCAAAATGTTTTTATAATAGCTATTGTATATTATTAGAAAAACGATATGTCATTCTAAGTCCACATTAATCAATGTCTCAGCAGAGAAGAAATGGTAAGGAAGAATGGGTAATTGAGAAAGCTTAATAAAGGGAAAATTGTTACAAAGGTATGCATGGGTAGAGATAAGATCAACCAGCACACACATGGATCTGGCAGTAAAGGAGCTGGTATCACCTCTTGGCTTGAAGAGGCAAAGGATGTAGCCATTACCAAATTTCAGAGATTTTAGCTATAGAATAAGCTATTGGGTGAGAGTATGGGCTTTCATAAAAGTGTTACAGCCAGCTTGTAGTGAAACAGAGTGGAAGATGCAGAACCATGACTATTCCAGCCTCTTGCCCTGCTTCCAAAGTCTCCAACTAGACAAATACAATGGAAGTCAGTGAATATAGAACACCCATGACATAGTCAAAATGGCTCACAAATAAGAATGGAAAAGCATGGAGAAATTGGTAAAGAGAGAAAATGAGAGATGTTCAGCAGAGCAAGGGTCAAAATAGTTGCTCATTTCTTGTTTAATGTAATTGTAGGACATCATTAGATTGTGAACAGTTTGTTTCTAAATTTCTATACCTCCTTTGCCAAAGAACTAGTTTAAGTTTTAATATAGAGAATTTTAAAGATAATTTTGAAAAAAATTCTATGAAGACCAAAAAGCTACCAGAAAGGTATTTGAAAAATAACAAAATCAAAGTAAAAATAATAATAATAATAATGGAAATATCATGGAACAGGTTTAAGAGTAGATTATTTCCAGATGAAGAGATAGTTGGTACGCTGAAAGATAGGTCAGAAGAAATTTTCAAAATGCAACAGAGTGACAAAAGCATTGACTGTCACAAAAATAAGTTGAGACATCATAACAGAATGTCATTATCTAATGTATGTTTGTTTAGGGTTCCAGAAGAACATGGGAGAAGCATGAGGCACAGGCAGTATTAAAGAGGTAATTGCTAATTATTTTCCCAAACTGTTTAAATACACAGATCTGCAGATTTAAAAAGCCCAGTAAATCCCAGCCAGAATGGATAATAGATTTCCATGCCTGGGCAAATCATAGTGAAACTGAAGACGATCAAACATAAAAAGAAAATCTTAAACGTATCAAGAAACTAGAGGGAGCGTGCCTTCAAGAACATGGCAGCTCTTAATACCTCATATGTACCAACGTCAAAAAGGCACGAGAGGAGGCAGTGGGATTAAATAGACGATATTGAATGAATATATCCTCCAAGGTAGAATTCTTGGCAAAATATTGTCAAAGTCTTTCAAAAACGACAAAACAATGTAACTTTTAGAAAAAAAATATTAAGAGAACCATGTGTGGCCAGGAGATCCTAACTAAAGATAACACTAAACCCCAAAGTGTTGTGGTGGGGCAGTGGTGGTCTAAGAAACTTGAAGAGAAGCATTAATGTTTGTAACTGAACTGAAGCCTAGCTGTATTAAACACTGGTAATTTCTTACAAGTTTTTTTAAAGCATAGAATTTTTTTTTGTTATTATTAATGTACAATTACATGAGCAACATTATGGTTACTAGACTCCCCCTATTATCAAATCCCCACCACATACCCCATTACAGTCACTGTCCATCAGTGTAGTAAGATGCTATAGAATCACTACTTGTCTTCTCTGTGTTATACTGCCTTCCCCGTATTCCCCCACCCCCGCTACATTATGTGTGCTAATTGTAATAGCCCTTTTACCCCCTTATCCCTCCCTTTCAACCAGCCTCCCCCAGTCCCTTTCCCTTTGGTAACTGTTAGTCCATTCTTGGGTTCTGTGAGTCAGCTGCTGTTTCTTGTTCCTTCAGTTTTTTCTTTGTTCTTATACTCTGCAGATGAGTGAAATCATTTGATACATGTCTTTCTCCACCTGGCTTATTTCACTGAGCATAATATCCTCTAGCTCCATCCATGTTGTTGCAAATAGTAGGTAGGATTTGTTTTCTTCTTATAGCTGAATAATATTCCATTGTATATATGTACCATACCTTCTTTATCCATTCATCTACTGATGGATACTTAGGTTGCTTCCATTTCTTGGCTATTGTAAATAGTGATGCAATAACAGAGGGGTGCATATGTCTTTAAACTGGGTTCCTGCATCCTTAGGGTAAATTCCTAGGAGTGGAATTCCTGGGTCAAATGGTATTTCTATTTTGAGTTTTTTGAGGAACCTCCATACACCTTTCCACAATGGTTGAACTAATTTGCATTCTCACCAGCAGTGTAGGAGGGTTCCCCTTTCTCCACATCCTTTCCAACATTTGTTGTTTTTCTTTTGGAAGGCAGCCTTCCTAACTGATGTGAGGTGACATCTCATTGTAATTTTAATTTGCATTTCTCTCATGATTAGCGATGTGGAGCATCTTTTCATGTCCCTGTTGGCCATCTGAATTTCTTCTTTGGAGAAGTGCCTGTTCAGCTCCTCTGCCCATTTTTTAATTGGCCTATTTGCTTTTTATTTGTTGAGGTGCATGAGCTCTTTATATAATTCAGATGTCAACCCCTTATCCGATATAAAATGTAGAATTTTTTAGAATGACAATATCTTGTAAGTCAAAAGAGTTAAGTGGTGGCAAAGGTTTATATCACTTGAAGTATCTGGTAGGAGGAGAAAAATATAGGTGTTCAGTAAGATGGTAAGTTGAGTACATGTATTTTCTCTTTTAGTCTACCTAATAAACTTAAGTAATGGACTTTGTAACTTTATAGAGAAGAGAAAAAATGAAATGACAGAGTAATCCGGGCATAAAAGATGAAAGAAAAAAGCTTTAGAGAAGTAATACAACCAGAACAAATTAGAAGCGCAAAGTGAGATAATCTGCCACTTATATTTCTAGGATATATGCCCTACAGAATTCCATGCACATATGTACAGGATACAAATGAAAGATATTTATAGCAGCATTGTTCACAATGGGCAAAAGTCAAAACAACTCGAATGCCAATCCACAGTAATATGTATAGGTAAATTCTGCCATCTTTTTTAAGGCAGCAAAACCATACAGCAATAAAAAATGAGTGAATTACAGCTTCAAAAAGAGAAAGAAGAATCTTAAAAATCTAAAACAGAGCAAAAGAAATAAATCTCCTAAGAAAACATAGTATTCTATTTATATGAAATTCAAAAGCAAGAAAAACTAAACAGTATTGTTTAAGGATACATTAGTGCAGAACCAGAAAAAAGTGAATACTAGGATATGCTTCACTTTAGGAAAAATGAATCAGTTCTGTTTGGGGAGAGACACATTTGTGTCTCCTATGGGGAGCTGATAATATTCTATTTCACAAGTTAAGACGTGGTTACATATAATGTTTAACACATTTTTTATTAATTTATTAAATGTCACAATAAAAAGCCTCTAAATATATTAAAAACTGCTGTGAAACCTTTTTGGAAACTATTGAAGACTCTTTTTTTCTTAACTCTGTTTTCCAGGGTAAATATCTGCAGGTTCTGTGCCTTTGTTTCTTCTAATCTCTTTCCCATCACTATTCTGGTGCCACTCTGCTCTGATTGACTTTTGTTTTACATTATCTCTCAAAAACCATGAAAACCTAAGGCAAATAACTCCCCAAATGTGATATAAGCAGCACAATGGAACTAAATTGATTTAGACAGTTCCGTTCCATTAAAGGAATCTATTATTATTTCATTATCTTATTTTGGCAAATTGACCATATTTTTTATTCAGAGGCAATTATGATTAACTAAAACTCATCAATATCTCTTAAGCCAGGTCTGCTTTCTGGATATATACATGTGAATTTTAAAATATCAATAAAAGGTTTGAGATTTGTTTCTTGGTTTCTACCAGTCATGCCTATTGAGAGTGTTTGCAAACTCAGTTTGACCCATTTTGGTCCTGCTATTTTCCTCAGTTTCAAGTTATCTTCATATTTGATTTGCAGAGTTTCAATATCTTCACTGATGTGACTAATCAAAATATTGAATACAACTGGGTATAGAACAGAGTTTCAGAGAACTCCAATGAAACCAACCCTGAGTCTCCTGTAGAGAATGCTGTTGGAGCTCTGCTGGTATACCCTGGAATTCCTGTTACTATTTCTGTGTGCCTCCGCTGGCTTCAACACATCTGTTTCCCTGTAAAGGCCCTGTTGTTACTCGCCTATAGGAGACCACCCTCCAGCAACAGGAGCTCTGTTGCTTGAACAAAGGGCCAGGAGTGTCAATCACCTGCTGTTGTGTTGACCCATAGCTGGTAACTAAATTCAGAGTGCAAAACCCGGCTTCCTTGTCTCCAGTTTGACAAGTTCAGATGACATTTGTCCATGCTGTCTTTTGAGATAGCATAAGAGAACTGCAGCTGACCTTTTTGAACTAAGGATGCACAGAGTATGCTCAGCATTTCTTTTTGACTAACCCATTATATGGTAATTTACAAGCAAATGACACTGATCACAAAATGCAAATGAAACCCACTATGTGGTTTGACAATACCATTTCCCACTAACAGGTAGGATACATTTTAGGGTCTTGATTATAACAAATGTTACTGGGTATAGAACAGAGTTTCAGAGAACATCTCATAAAATGAAGATGTGGGACAATGGAAGCTCTCATATGCTCCCTTGGGAACAGTTTCAAATTATCTGGTAAAGTTGAAAATGTAGGTTTCATGGTATTCAGGAAGTCAAGCCCTGCGTGTGTAGACCTGTAAAGCACTCATACACTCATCAGGAGGCGTGCATGAGGAAGTTCAAAGTGTTATTTTTAGTGGGGAAAAAACTAGAAACTATCAAAATGATCATTAGAATAAGAATGGATGAATATATTTTGTCATATTCATAAATGAATTATTGCATGCATCACTGTGGATGTATTTTAATAATGGAATATGCAAGTGACAGGAAGAAAGATAAGAACAGACAAAATATGCTATTTACATATGGACAAAACATATAGCTATGATAAATTTGGAAACACATATGATATAAAATAATATAGAATATCAAAATTGTGGTAGTGGAGGGTGCAGGTATAAGTAGAAGCAATGGGAGAAGGGTACAAAGGAGGCTTCCAGGGTCTGAGGGGTTCCATTTGGGACCAGATGGCAGGCAAGTGTTTGTTTTTTAAATCTTCAAGCTGTACATTCATAATACCTATCCAACTCTAAGCATTATTGCAATTTTTAAAAGGAGATATAATATAGTTAGTCATAGGAAAGCTTCTTCTAGTCATATAAGTGTTAATCTCTTATAATGCATGATGCATCATATAACATTACCCAGAATAAACTTTGAGCTTAACTGATACGTAAAGTGTACCACTTCCCTTCTTTAAATCTATGATATTTCTACTTGTTGCCTGACAGGCTGCCAATCTTGCTCTCACAAAATTTACTGTGGGTCCCAGTGCTCTCAAATTATCTTCAAGATGTAGAGACTTCAGGACAGAAACTTGCTGTAACACTTCCCATTCCCCTATTTTATAATAAAAATGTGTCAGCCTGGACCTATTTTTTTCATAGGGATTGGGTAAAACAAAAATCTAATTAGAATATTTCCAGTTCAATCTCTGGACTATGTGTCCCAGATCTTGAGTTTTCTTGGTACAGCAGAATGCATAAATAAAGGAATGGATGTGAGACATATATATATGTATGTATATATATATAAAATAATTCATAAATACATAAAAAATATTTATGTTGACAATCCGACATACTACATAATGGTGAGGTGACTACTCTGTATTATCACCATTATGTAATGAAAGAAAAAGTATTTTATAACTGAAGAGAAAGGACATTAAATCAGAATTATAAAAATTCCTTCACAAGAAAAATCAGTCGTTGACCTCACAATATCTGACCTGTGTGAGTAAATTTCTTTTCATTTTAAAAACTTTATCATGGACCTAGAGAAGATGTTACCCGGGGAGGCGCACACACTAGCATAAGGGATCCACTACCCATAAACTCCCTGCTTTCAATTAGATGAACATAATAACTGTAAACTGTATATAGAAATTTGCAACACTTTATATGGCAATTAGATTTGGGGATTTTAATGCCGATGTTCAGCAGCATGTTTTGTAAAAGTGATGAAAGTTTTAGGTCTTTGTTTTGTCTTTAATGGTCCAAACCAGAGAGAAACAGAATGCATGCTGAGGTAGAACATGATCGCTCACAAACAGTTTCTTGCTTAAATCATTTTATTGAAAAGGCACTCACCTCTGGAAAGCAATACTATAATTTCACAAGTTGAACTCTGAACCTAAAACACAGCAACATGAGAGAAGGAACAATTCAACACAGAAACGATCAAATCAAATCAAATAGCAGTTTAATTTCCCTTCTGGGGAAAAGTATATTCAAGCAATATTTCTACCAAAAATTAAATAAGTAAATAAGGAAAGGAAGGAGAAAGAGAGCAAGAAACAGCAAATGTGTTGTAGCCTGCTTCAGAATGTACGTGAAACCAGGAATTATAAAAGTAATGGAAACCTGGTTTATTTATTTATTTCTTCTAAATTTATATTCAGGTACCCATTGCTAAGCCTTTGGGCATATTTATAATCTGAAGTCATATTCTATAAAAGACTGTAACTTGTTTTATGCTCACTCACAGTTCTAAATTGCTACAACATAAAAAACATAATACTGGGTCAATTACTCGTACTAATACGCTAAGAACATGTACTCCTCCCCCCACCAATTTCATTAAGAAAAATATTAATAGTACATGCCTGTATTTTATAAAAGGATAATACAGTTAGAAGATACAGTTTTCATGTTCCTCCTGGAATATGTGCAATTTTAAGATTAAAGATGCATGAAAAACAAAATCTCCAGGGAAAACATTAATACTTAATGGCTATGGCTCCTGAAGCTTTTCCTTTTTATTTATTTATTTATTTATGCATGATTGTCTTTTATTAGAAGTAGATGAGAAGAAAGGGACATACAGCCTCCATTTAAAGAGAAATATGTACAGATAATGACAAAGAAGAGTGGTGAGAACATTTGGTAGACTTCTTAGTTTCCCTGATTCTGGGACAAACTATACAAGCTTCCACCCACTAGCTGGGTTGTTACAAATACTAATACATTTAAATGAGTTCAGAGTTAGTCCCTTGTGATACTTGAGCACACCAAAGTGTTTAGAGGTTAATTTGGGACTATGTAGGGAAGCAGTTTTCCATCTGTAATTTAGGTTAGTTGTTCCTTTTAGGGTGTGAGGCAATCAGGCTTTCTCTGCAGCAAAGGAAATTTTAGTTCTTATCACACATTTTTATAAAGATGACTAACATGGCTACTTTCTTTGATGAGCACTGTATAAATGATTCTGAAGATAGAAAACAGTTGGAATAATATTAGTACTTCAGTATGTTCTCTATTACCTGGACATAGTAGCTAACTGCCTAATTTGCCTAAATTATCTCCTGGTGTCCTCTTAAATGGAAAATGCAATCTTATTCTCACCATTCCATTAACTGCCTATAATCTTTCGAATTGTTTACACTTTATCTAGTTTCCTTCTGGGCTCCCTCCCCACAGCCTACACATTATGGAACTGCTTCAGGCTTATTACTATAATGTAGGAAGTTATTAAAATATGTTAATTTACTTGACTGGCATGACTTTAAATTAAGCCCTGGTAACTTCTGCCTTCCCGGCTGTCTACACTATATAATACCTTGAACAAGATATGCTGTGATCAAATAGGTATTCAGAAAAAAAAAATGTGTTGGCTTTCTCCTGTAACTGTGACCATTTCCACTGTATTAGTTCTATAATTTAAGTAAATCAACAGCTGCTAACATGTTCTGAATACTTGCTCTGGGTCAGACGGTCTCCTACATTCTGTGCATATTCTGTGATTATCCATGTTTTACAGATGAAGGCTGAGTGAATAACGTTTACATCTGAGAACTAATCAGAGGCATGGCCTGGAGTCCTGGGCTACCTGGCTCCTGGGTCAGTGCTCTTAGCTACCATACTATAGGTAGAAAGAGGGCAATCCTTCCACATTAAAAAAAAAAAAGATATGTGGATCACTTTGTCAATATGGTTCTAGTGAAAAACAAATAAAGGTTTGCATTTGTTCCTCTAGGAAATGAGGAGTGACCGAAACAGTTTGTAAGAAGTTACAGGACTTGATTAGATTTCAGTTTCAGAAGCAAACTCTGCTAGGGTGTAGAGAAAACAATTAAAAAACATCTTTATCCTGGTACACATGACCTTTATGACCTCTACACCCCCCCTCCCACCCTGTCCTCTAATTTCAGTGCTTACTCCACGGAACTATTTTCTGTTCCCCTAAGATGCCAGAACCAGGAACCCCCTGGAGCCTCTACACAGGATGTTCCTTGTGCCCTCCGCACACCATGCTGCAGCTATCTTGGCCATACCTCCTTCAGGATATTACTTAAGGGGCATTTCCTCAGATGCTGCTTCTCTCAGTGCAAAGGCTGTGTTAAGGGGCCTGCTTAAGGCACAAAACTCTACTGAGCCTAACAGCATAGTAATTGTGTTTTAACATATCAACTTCTCTATTTATATAAGGGTCTGGGTAATCTCTTATTCATCCTACTTTCTGGTGTGTTATTCAGAATATCTAGCAGCCAGTGAGGACAGGCACTCAGGGACCTATCACCAATGTGGAGGTTGCCTTCTCTTTCTCTTTCCCCTTCCCCATGATCTTAGCTTCTCTGGACAAGTGAAGTCTGGGAACTGTACGTAGCTTAGCTCTCTGAGATATGAAAGAGGAGCCAGGGGGGAAGCCCAGAAGGCAGCAGGTGGGACCTTCTAATGGGGGTCTGGTCATGGCTGTCATGCAACCAGACATGGTTCTGGCTTTAGCACTGAAACAGCATCCAAGACATGTCTACTGTGGCAAGCATTACTTTGTAAGTTTAAGTTTATATATTGTGGGGATATGGGAGGCTCCCAAGGGAACAGCAAGGGGGATGGGAACTTTGAGGGTCTCTGGGCAGTGGTTGTTGACCAAAATATAAGGAAGTCATTTGAAAGCCACACAGATACTTGCCAGCTGAACACCAGTTTTGCTTATCTCCCCAAGTCAGAGTGCTCAAAAGGCAGTCAGCTCACCCTTATGGAAGAATGGAGAAGAGGAAGAAAATGAGGGAGCAGGATGGGCATGTCCCTGGGGAGTAACAGGACCAGTGTTGCTAAAGAAAGGACAAAGTAGAGTTCAGAAACATCACATCTCCTGACCATCTGATGGCCATCATGAGTTTAGATCAATTTTATTCTAAGTGCTCAGGAAGTTACCAGTGTGTATTATAAGCATACCACAGTGTGCCCAAGTGTATTTCACATTAAATCATCTAAATATGCAGGAAACTCTTAGCTATGATAGTCTTTGTAGGAACAGATTAGAAATGACTTGAATTTTCTTGTCATGGAAAATTATAAACAGGCTTATATTCAGTAACATATTAGTAAATCTCGAAGTTAAATGCAGTTCAGTTTATAAAATAGCCAAAAAAAAATGGATCATAGTGAAAAGCAATGTTTTAAATTCTCATGTAGTCCATTCAAAATTAAACACAAAGCAAATATACTCCTCAAATAACATTTAAAAAAATCCTCTAAATATACTTATCCCACAGTATGTGTTATAGTTTATACTAACTCATAATGAAGGAGACACCACTAATCATAATAATTAAATAAAATGTGTTCTTAAATGGAAAATCAGAAGAGAGCTCCCTGGTCTAGTGAGAATCAATATGAAGGCAAGTGTAGGACAGTGTCTATCATCTAAGGTTGGAATAGGAATTAATATTACAAAACCGTGCTTCGGGAAAAAATGAGATGGCTTTAAAATGTAGTTGATTTTTTTGTAATTGGTGTTTGTGTTTTCTTGATATAATTTTCTATTTAAGGAAAACTATTCCTACCTAACAGGCTTTTTATGAGATTAAGTAGAAAAGAGGAATTAAGAGAATTTTCTTAGGAGCACTGCCTTGACTTCGCCTTTCCTCTGTGAGGGGTTCTGTGTGGGGCATAGTCAGTCTCCAAGCTTCTACCTGCTTCTTATTTTGGGGAAAGGAGGTAAGCAGGGGAAAGAGTAAAGGTAGAGCTTATAAAGTTTTACACAAGAGACCCCAGTAACAAAGTCCGTTGCACTTCAAGGAGATGCAGTTTTGCTCAGTGCCATTTGATGTGACACTTGATTGGAGAGCTGGTTTCTTGCAAAGGGAAATTGGATTTCAGTGGCTTACAGGGGCATACTGTGTGTCTCATAGCATGCATTGATTCTCCACAGCCCAGCATAGCAAGTTCATGTTGTGGATTTCTGGGAGATGAGATATAATCCCCTGATTTGAGAAGCTTATGTAACACTTTGTTCATCAAAGATTTTAAAGAATAAACACGAACATCTGAAGAAAAAATATATATATAGTACATAACATACATACTGCTATATAGTCTATTCAAATAAAATCATAGCATTTTACCAGTAAAATGGACCTGGATGGTTAACACCAATATTTTAATTTTTAGAAATGATTTCTTTCTTTCTGAAAGCCATTTAGAATTAATATGTACCAGTCAAAAATTATTCTGATCATTGTTGCTTGTTTTCTTTCTTTCTTTTTAATACATTTTTGTCGGGGTTTTTAGCCTTCCCCGAGCCCCCTCCAAACCTGCGGAGAGAACGGAAAGGGGGAGACACGCCCCGGCAAGGCAGGACCAGGCAGGGTGAGTGCCGACTGTCCGCCCAATCACCAGCCTCCAGCCCCTAGGCCTAAACCGGAGACAGACGCGACAGGAAGCTCAGTCAAAGCAGGAACTCATTTATTGCAGAAACAGCATGGTATATATATAACATTCATGGGCCAATCAGTATAAAGGTCAAGCATTCACAAGTTCTTCACACAGGAAGGCACAATAATGCAAGCAAGTGGTGTCCACGAGCTGATCACGTTCACGGAAGACTCACGCCACCAATAGGGAGATACCCAGAACACAGGTAGACTAACGTCATAGCCCGCCAAAATGCCTGGGCACCAACCCATGCTCATCTGGCGAGAGCCATCTTGGCAATGCATTTAAAGGCTACTTCTTAGATTAGAAGGCCTTACACATTTATTTTAACCATTTGAAGATTCAGGCAGTGATTTATATCTAAATGTTATTCAGTAAACTATGTGATGCAATTAGTTTATCCAATATTGAGAAATTCCCTCAAAAGCTGAACTCACAACATTCAAATTTTACGTTAAAATTTCCAGGAAGTCTTTGAGACCTGGCAACTGGGTTTTAAAAATTTAGAAATGTAAAATATGTATATATATGTACTTATATATGTGTATGTGTGTGTATATATATATATATATACACACACATATTTTATGTATTTCTATTATATACAAGTACATATGTATATGTACTTATGTATGTATATATAAACATATAAACATACACATATGTCTTTATGAATATAAATGCAGTGATTAATAAAAGGATGTTGCAAATTTTCTTCAAATAATGTTCTAATAAAAACTCCAGATTTTGTATTAAAGGAGCATTAAAACAGCTTTCAGTGGCTCATAGTAATACCCACCTCTTGTTAGTAAAAGTTGTATAAGTACTGCAAATTTTAAGAATTTCTTACATCAGCAAAACAAGACATTTCATGAATCTCAGAGAAGGATGTTTTAAACTTGAGGCAGGATTAACACAGTTTTGTATTCTCTGTTTTCATTACTCCATTTTTTAACAATACAGAGCACTTCAGTTCTCAAAACTACGTGGAAATACATGAGGGTAGAATACAATAGATGGATGCCTGTTGACAGTTCTGAGCATGCAAAACAACTATTTTACCTTCTGTGCTCTGAGAGATGAATCGGGATAACATTTAGATCTGCTGCTGGATTTGTGTAAAGGTCCTTTTACTAAAGCACCCAATACAAATATACTATTTCTCAAATCTACCTTTATTCTTCCAGAGTAAGTGGGGTAAAGAATTTACTTAGCAATCAGATGAGAAAAAATAATTTCTGAATTTTGGCCCTCACACTATTCAATTAGAAAAAAAGTATATTTTTCTCTATATGTTAATATAGAAATGGAATTGATAACTGAGACTTCTACAAATCCAGTGTGACAAGCCTTGCTTTTCATACAGTTTTGAAATGAGTTGAGAGTAAAGATTTGAAAACCCTGTTATCATCTGAAAAAAAATTTATCCCCAGGGAAAAGGAACTAGAGGAAAAAGGAACCCTGCATGCAAAATTACATTCCACCAAATGCTTTTGTGAAAGGAATAAAATAAGCATGGGCTTTTCTTGTATTTTAGTAATGAGGAGAGACAGTCATTTGATTTAATTGCTTAATACTGGGATATTTCTGTCAAATAAATTTTCAGAGAAGAAAAATATTGTCCCCCCAGTAGTTATCTTAGCATTAAATGTTAAGGAAAAAAGACAGTTTATTTCATCATATGTACTAGTATTTTTCACCAGCTTGATTTTGTTCGGTAAGATAGAATTGTAGTTCACAATAGGATATTGTATGGCATTCCCTTGAATTAGAGTTGCTCTGAGAGATAAGGCATATTTAAATTATTTGAGATCCAAGTATTTATTATTTAGCTATTTTATGTTCCTAGGATCCAGTGTGTTCTTAGCATTTAATCTTCCTCTTTAATCTATTTTTAAAATATCTGTCCTAAGAGCTTATATATTACATAAGTTATATATATATACACAGATATATATATATAATCATACCACATACACACATATAGCAATATATGTATGTATGTATATAACTCGGTTGCCTATATAACTTAGGAATTACTGAATTTGGGTACAGATACATTTACTCTTTAACACATAAAATTAAATGTCATGTCAGAGTAGAAAGGGATTGTTCTTAATTTCTTAAGTATTCAAAGCACTTAGCTGAAGTCTAAGGACAGGGAAGCTGCAAATGCAGACAGAATTAGCATTTCCTTCTCTCCTCATGCTTACTCTACATACATACTATCCCCAAGATGCTCACATCTTTCCTATACTCACATTAAGTCTTGCAATTACTTAGCCAGACATGCAATTGACAGCTTGCATCTCAAATAAATTTAGTAAGTTCTCACAGAAGATAAACAGTACATAAAAGGAAAATTAAACTGCAAAGCATTTTTATAGTATTTCTTTAATCTTATGCTGACACTCTGACAGTGAACTCTCATTAACATGGGTTTTTAGTTGTCTGAAGTTCTAACAGGTTCAAAAATACCATTAGAATCTAGAGTACAATCCATTTATTTTGTTTTCTTTTTTTCCCAGTGCCTTAGTAATAAGCCAAACCCTTCCACATTAAGCTATTCTTTTAATATTTACATGTAAAATTAGATATAAATGAAGTGTCTTGCAAAACGGTGTATGTTGTGAACACTGAAGAAATTAAGCAATGATAGTTGATCTGTGTTGAAGAATGGGGGATTATTGTTCACAAAAGATTAACACATGTCCACAGTGGTGTTGGTGATGGCAAGAATAGGTCGAAATATGACATAGGACGTGAGTCTCAAAAGCTGTTCTTAATGTATAAAGACTGTTAATACTATACCTGCAATCTGTTTAAACACACACACATTTAACAAGTACCAATCTCCAATCAATACCTAATCCAAATTTTGGCAAATAGGATGTGCTTAATCAATATTTGCCAAAGTAAACTTTGTCAAATTCCATCTTTGCACTTAAAGAAGAGGAAAAAAGGGAAGAAAAAAAAAGCTTTGTCCTGTAACAGTTCAGTTGTCTTTATTATAACTAAGGGGAATAAATCGTAGCAGAAATGATCAACTCTCCATAAAGCACTACTTGGTCAAAACATTTTCGAGGCTTTGATAATTTTTTTTGAGAACACATTGAAAAATTGCCCTGAACTGGATATGATTGGGAAAAGATATGAGAAAATTGGGAAGTACTGCTTAAATGGAATAGGTTGCCTTGTGTCTTGACATTAGGCAATGAGCCTTGACAAGGACAGATGCCTGTGCTAATCAGGTTTCCTTAGAGCAAACAGCATTGCTTTCAGAATTTTCTGAGATGGTATTTCTAGGTTTAGGATTTTCAGATTGGACTTTTAGGTTAATTGTGACTTACGTTAAATGGTGCCCCTTTAGCACATTTTCTCGACAGTGGGTGAAAGCGAATCTGACATTGCGTGGCCAAGTCAAAACCCTGGGATAATGATGCCAAGTGAGACATCGTTGGGAAGTTATTTTGATCCATCGCCTTTACGGTTAGCTTGAAAATAATTATTCTTTAATATTATAGTGATTATATTAGAAAATACTGGAAGTTGTATTTTTAAAATACACATGTCTCAGGGGCCATACTTGCTGTATGGAGTAATTTTTTTTGCAGTGTACTCATCCCTTTGTCACCTCTCATTTGTCATGACAGTTATTTGTGTGTCCCAAAATCAATGGGACGAAAACGGGAAGAGTTATAGGGAGTATGTCCAGAAGCCTCTCTTACTTACAAAACCTCCTTAACTAAGTAGAACACATGGTCAAATCTTGTGCACGATTTCTCCTGTCAAGCGTTATTAAAACACACAAAAAATGTCAACAACAGTACAGTGTAGAGATCACAGCATACCATTCAGCAGTGCTTTGTTTTTAGTTTGCCTCCAGCCCTGGGTCTAAACTGTTGAGTACTTTTACTAATCAATTTGCCATGGAAGTATCTCCCAGTGTACTAAGTAGGGCCTAGATTCTAGAAGCTAACCTGCTCACTCTGCAAACAGACCACAAAGACAAAAAAGGACCCTGGAAAGCTGTGTGTGTGTGTGTGTGTGTGTGTGTGTGTATTTGTGTGTGTGTGCGCGTGTGCCAATCCAGCCATATTGGTGTTACAAAATAATTAATTAAAAGATGTCACAATTGTACAAATATTTCCAGGTTTTTCCTTCAATATGTGCATTTAGTGATCTGCCCACATATTTCTTTTCATTTTCTCTCTTAAATACTGTCATTCATCTATTCGTCTCTCTGACTAGAAGCTGGAACATACATACTTCAGACACCAATCCAACTAACTCAATTTACACATAGGTAAAGTGAAACCATAGAGGTTAATGACTTGTTTAAAATAGCAGAACTTTCAAAGCAGTCAATCATAGTGATCCAGACCAAAGATCTCACCTTTTCCTCATGTATTTTGTATTTTTAAAGTTCTTTTCTTACCTATTGCTTCATAGAATGCTGTTCTCATTTTTGTGTCTTGATGGGAAATGAAACTGGAATTTAGAACACATCCAAAATAACCAGGAATGTCAAGTTTTAGAATCACCAAAGGCATTGAAGCAGTGTGAAGTGGGAGACTACCGATCACACAGCCTCTGTGGGTCACCCCTCTCTCCTACCTGCTTGATTTAGTATGGCTGTTGACAGCTCTATGTAATAAATCAGAGTGTTGTCACACCTGAGTGCTGTATCATATGCAGACACCTGGAATAGGGTTTTCTGCACAGTAAGTGCTCTTTAAATATGACTTTTCTTTCTTCCCTTTCTTTCCCAAAGCAAAGAAAAATTGCATGTTTTGGATAATAAGTAAAAGCATATCATTTACATTTTGGAGGACGGCTAACTACTGAAGTATTTTTTTTGGTATACTGGTAAGACTTGTAATTCATCATTAAAGTAAATGAGTTAATAAAAAATAACATCAATATATAAAAGTTCATTCCCAAAGACATTGTAATCAATTCTTTTTTAAGTGTCTACTGGTGATTACTTTCATAACTTTTAAATATATTCGTATAGTTATATTTCTTATTTATAAATATCCAACAGTATCAGTTAACCCTTGCATATGACAAATAGGACATTTACCTAATTTCTTCTACCTGTCTCTTGTCCTATTCAACCCAAGGTTTAATATGGAATATACCAGTCCTATTGTTCTTTGGACAATCTCTAACTTTAAAAATGTGCATGTGAATATCTTTTTCAGTTATTTGTGAACTTTGAATTTTTGATAATTTAACTCCCTGAACTTTGTCCTAATTTTTCCTTTTTAAATTTTTGCCAATTATACTTTTGTCTTTACAATATCAATGTAATTAATATTCATATTTCTTGCAACAACTCTAAATAGCAAATTTCACTGTGAACAAAAGTGTACACAATGAAAAACAGTGAACATGGTTTCAGAACTCTGCATATTCAGTTTTTGAAATGTTAGGTTTTAGATAAAGGAATGTGAGAAGAGACACTTCCTTCTTTAACAGCCGATTTTAACAAACCTGGCCCCAACCTGCCTCTGTTTGTTGACTCTGTCTTCTAGGAGATTTCTTTAACTTTAGTTTTTCATTTTATTGTTTTAAAATTTTGTACTTTAATCTCTGTGAGACTACTGTTACATTTATGAGATTTCTTCTGGAATAACTCTTAACATAACTGGGCTAAAAAAATAATTATCTTCTGTATCCAGTATTCTTTCTCTTTCCTCTGGAATCAAGTCTTCTGACTGTGTATCTTGTCATTTTTCTGGTGTTCCTTGATTACTCATTTATTGAGAAGAGGAGATATATATATAGATGGCTTATCTTCCCTCTGTTGAGATCTTCCCCCTTTTGTCTCCATATTCTGATTTTTTATCAATGCCTGTTACTTTCATAAAAAAGAAAATCCCTCCTAGTTTCCAATTTCCAGAAAGTCATTAACCTTACACTTTCTTTGCTGATACAGGTTATTCCTCTTTTGAAAACCTGTATATTTATTGTATTGGTATTAGGAGAGCCTGGCTATGTCAATTTCATTTGTGTTTAGTTTTGTCATATTCACCTCAGTAAATGGAGCTTGAATTTTTTTTATTCCCAGAAAACTAGTTTTTACATAATCACCTCTTATCTACATTTAAGTTACAATGATGAAATGTCTTTTTACACTGCATATTGTCTTATGTTTCAAATTTTAGAACATTGTCCTATTTTTTCAATAAGATTAATGCATACATATTTCTATTTATCTAAAGATGTTTCTATTTAATAAATATTGTTGTCATTCATGATAGCATATAGTAGGATCAAAGCATGAATAAGCCCCACTACTTACCTCGGAAAAGCTCATACAGATGTGATTCTCATACAATACTTGAGTGATTGCTAACTTGAAATTTTGTATTCTATGCAATTTAGTGATCCTACATTTCCAGATTTCTGTTTAGCTCCCTCTTGACTTCAGTTTCCTTTGGCAAAAATTGCTACTCTCGTCTTTCTATATAACTCACTTAACTCAAAGTTGGAGGTATATTTTCGCCCGTATGTATTAGATAGCCTTCATATACTAGGAACTCTCATTTATAATGTGAAATCACTGCCAGGCTAAGAAATAAGATGAAGAATTACTTCCAACTCCCTGAGGTTGAACAAAAAATGTCACAGATTGTCTTTTTAGAGATCTAGCTCTACCTTTAATCCAAACTAGTTAGTTTTATTTCACACAATTATAATTATTTCAAATTAAATTATCATAAATTATAATTACTTGTTAGGTTAGCTTTTACAGTGAAGGGGAAATGGGATATTTGAAAATAGGGACTATGCCTAGAGATATAAGTAAGGAGAATAAACTTTTCTGGCTGAGAGGCTTTATGCAACTTAGCCCAATGATAACACTTGAATGTTGGATGTCTCCAAATGTGATGGCTTTAACCAAAGTCACTTTGTAATTCAAAAGAGTTATAAAAATAGACACAACCAGCATTGTTGAAAAACCTTTATTTTTCCACCAAAACTGCTTATGAATTTAAAATATATAAGTTTTCATCAATTTGGTGTTCATTTTTAAATGCAAAAGAAGCATGACTTGAGATGTGACAAACAGCGAAAACATAATGGTATCATTTGTTGTGTCTCTTGGAGCAGTGGAGTATCAAGGAGCCTTACCTTTGGCGTGCTAGGTGGAAGACTACTAGCTATGCACAAAACAGCATTCTACTCCAGGAAGCATGCAGTTCAGTTTGCTGTTAAAACTAACAAAAGCAATTTTCTAACTCTTAGAAAGTCTGCAATGTTATATAAAATACAGGAATCAATAGTTTTCTAAAACACTGTTATATAAAATAAATTACACATCTTTCTAAAGAAAATAACCCCAAACTTGACCTTTGCAACCCAACATATCCTTTCCTCAGCCCTCATATTTTAGGAAGATTCTACAGGGAATTGATTTTTTTGTAAATGTACCTCTCTGAGAATTTTAAATTTACAGTATTATTTTTGTTGTTTTTGTTTTCAGCATTTCATTAATCATATGGGAGAATAGTATTCCAATTCAGTTACATAAATAAAGAAAACTGAAGTAATTCTAATGATGCCTTTACCAATTTACAGACACTTTCATCCACCTACGTTATCACAAGCACATGCAGCTTTTCATTGGCAATAACTAGTAAATACTTAAGCACTAGAAGGTACTGCCAAGGTCAGAATTCTGAGTTATAACTTAAAGAATCTGTTTAATGCTAGATAAAGGGTGAAAAGGCATTGCTTCAGAAAACCAAAATAAAACCAAGCAAATGTTTGTTTGATTGTGGCATAAAACAACTTTATGGATTATGTCATGTGTGATGCAATATATAAAAATATGAAAGATACTTTGATTCATAACCTAGCGATGCTACATAACCTAAGGCCTGTTAATACTTGATGAGAAATGCCAATGCCAAAAAGTGTAATGAGATGCCAGCGGCAAACGCTGGCCTGGCTGGTCTTTCAGTGTGTCCTCTGTGGTTGTACGTACAGCTGTCTGAACTTCCATTCTGTTAAAATTTGCAGATGTACTAAGAGGAAAACATGGAAATTTATCCATGTTGAATACTACAAACAATTAAAAAGAGATGAAAGCTAGCATCACCAAATGCCTCTCCTTTATGAGTGTTCGGTTGGTCCTTATTTTATATTTTGGAATAAAATAAGAGGATTCATAGCACCATTCCAAAATGGTTTGTATAATTTCGAATTGAAAATATATGTAGTTTGGTATTTTTCTGACATGCATTGATGAAGTAAAATATAACAAAGTCAGGGTTTTTACTCTGCTGTTGTTTTTGCTTTTGTTATTCAATTTCCATTTTACTGGGATTCTTATACAACCTAGCCAATGGCTTCTCTGACTTTTATTTTGCTTTATGGGATAAAGTTACTTATCTGCCAGTTTCACTATCAGGACTAGAAGAATAACCTATTTATTTTTATTTGAACAACACATCTATAGCTAGTTTCCCAGTATTTAGGACTTTAGCACTTCAGTGGGTGGGAAAGGGGGATGGTCACCTCCTTTCTCTTTTTTCCATTAGTAAATGCTATTTAAATAATATTCCTATCAGTTTATATGTTGTCCATTAGTTTCTTATGAAACAGAGGAAGGCTTACCTAAATTACCCCTCTCCCTTTCCTACTTCATAAACAAATGGTTCCCAGTCACCATTTTGTAGAATAGGGATAATACACATTCCCCTGCTTTACCATCCTTTCTCCTTTTCAAGTCTTTGACATATTAATTGCATGTTCCTGTCTTAAAGATCCTTCTAAGTATATTGATGAGGTTATAAATTTCTCTTCAGTCTCCTAAATTATCATCAAACCCTTGACTGCTAGAGTTTTTTCTCTCTGATTTTTGTGTTTTTATTTCACATTGTAGTTCTTCTCAAGTCTCTCTTCACTTTATGCTACCTCTTCACATTTAGGAATGAAGCCACACAAAGGCTGGCTCCTAGTGGATGAGGGTTGTCCCCTGCACACTTTTCCTTTTGGCTGGCCGATGAGGAGCCAGTCACATCCTTGGGAATCTTCCCCAAGGCGAGGAGCTCCCTCCTTCCCAAGTATTTCTTTTAATGTATTCTGTGATTTCTCCCTTTCCCCCGCCTCAAGTTACCTAACAGACTTTTCATCCATTTGAAGTAAATGCAAAAGGAAGGCTCCAAGTTATCTGAGGTGAGACTGAGGTGAGATGCAAGGCATTTCTAGTCGCTCATTTTCAAATAATCCTTCTTTCATGAGTACCGTTTCCACATTTCCTTGTAACTGCTACTTTTGATTCAAAGCCTTTCTGGTTCTGTTTCAGCTTTACTGAGATATGACTGAAAAAAATAAAATAGTTTATATCTAGGTTGTACATGGTGAAGTTTTTCAGGTGAACAAATATGATAATATACGTATACCCTGGAAATAATTACCACAATCAAGTGAATTAATACATCCATTACCTCACACAGTTACCTTTTTTGTATGTGCGGTTATAATACTCAAGTACTGTCTTAGCCAATTTTGCGTATAGAGCATCGTTAACTGTGATCACCATGCTTTATATTTTATTTATGGAATTTAATCACGTTATAACTGAAAGTTTGTATCTTTTGATCAACATCTCACTTACCTAACCCTCCAGCCTCTGGCAACCATTTTTCTAGTCTCTGGTTCTACAGGTGCTGATATTTTAGATGCCACATGAATGTGAGATCATAAAGGATTTGTCTTTTTGTGTTTAGGAGCCTTTCTGTTTTGTAGAAACTTTCTCTGCTTTAACCCCTTGTATAGGCTCTAGTTCCTGGTCTCCACTAATGATTACATCTCTTTCATGAGCTTGTTGAAATCTCTGCCTCTCATGCCTCTTCATTTTCCTCATGATTATGGGTTTTTACCAGTATTTTTGCTTTATTGTAATTGTAGTTAAGCCTTAGGAGTGAGGGAAAATAGACTCAACCTATCATTGTAAACTTGCAGTATTGTTACCTTTTTTAAAAATACAAATAATTTGGGCAAAATATTTACTGTCCAAACTGAATAATAAAAAATTACACACTCAAAAGTTACTATCAATTCTGATTCCTAAAAGAAAAAATTGAGAATAATTATATAAATCAAGTATAGTCAATTAATCTATTCATAATATGTATTTCTAACTTGTTTATTGATATTTTTATAATTCATTTAAAAATAAAGATTTATCATTGTCCATGATTGTGCACTGAACTATGCGTGTTCAAATTAGGCCCAAAGAAAATAATGCAGATGGAATCTTGACTTGTAAGAGATTTCCCCATTGGAGTTGACTTTTGTATGTTACATTCATGGTCTTGTTTTTCTTTTCTCAATCCTTTTGCTAGTTTATGATCACTTCCAATGCATCTTTTCTTTGACTGAAAAGCTGAAAATACTTTTCTCTGATTTGACCATCTGTAAAAATCATATTCATTGTCCAAGTTTCCATTCAGGCAAAACCTCCTAGGCAATGCCATCATGCCTTCTAGAGCAGAGTAGGATTTGTTTCGCCCACCAATCTCCTGATATAAAGTTTAAATTAAATTGTTACATTTTTGTATTTCTCTCAATTTGTTTATACATTTTTGTAGGGAGGAAATGTGCCTTTAAATGACTGATTTCTGTTTTTTTTTTAATTGAGTCCTTTTCTCTTAGGCTATCTAAAAATATATGTATTCAAAGAATCCTATGTATGTGTGTTACATAAATATCATCAAAGGAAAATTACACTGGACATGATAGACAAGGAAGACGATTCAAGACTAATAGAGAATAGAGACTGAACTCAAGTCTTCTGAAAAATTAGGTGGAAAGATTTTAAACACTGGGGTGTGCTGTTGGAAAAGAACTGGAGGTGGTGGAGAGGAGGGTGGTCAGAGTGGTTGATCCCTGTGGATTTGCTAATGGGCCCTTACTGAAGTTAGGCTCCCACCCTCCCACAGAGACTGGGACATAGGGGTTCCATCTTGCTGGATGACTACAGTTTAAGGGAATACCACCCAGGTCCTTAAGACATTCTCATGTTATAAAACTGGCAAGAGACTGGAAGAAGATTTGTATCTCAAAGAGGTAGAGGAAAAGTTACAACTGCTGGTTTTCTAAAGAAAAGGGAAGTGTTTGGGATAGGGGTGGAGTCTATATAGTCTGGAAGATACCTGTCTAATGTTTAGTTAAGCTGAAGTGAAAGTTAGTGCTGTCTCTTGTCAGTATTGTATAATAAAAATTCTGATCTGAACACAATCATCTTATATACAATTAAAAATTCTTTATGTACACTTAACAAAAAGCAATATTAAAAAAAATGTATATATAAAATTCAATCATCAACTAAAATTCTAAAACAGCCAGTGGTTACCAGATAACATAATATGGGATCTCTCCATACCTGTTTTCTCAACAATACATAAGATGGACTGAAGAATTTCTAGATATATACCCTGAATATGAAGTGGACGCATAGCTGGGTCTTGAGAACATATTTTTATGTGTGCTCTAAGTCACTACCTTTCTTCACTTTGCTGTGGAGATGGAGTATCAGTCCATCAGGTTGTACTTGCCCATTTATTTTCCATAGAAAAATGACTATCACAATTTTTATTTAAAAAATATTTTGCACATTCTGTTGTGCTAGTGCTTGGGATTAACTTTAAATAACACTCATTCCCTGACTTCACAGATTTTATAAGTCTGTCCCCTTGCAGCCTGCCCACAGAATTACTTTCAGGAGATGTGGACGTGCTATGCCTTCTGCTTCCATCAAAGGCAAGAACACTGAGTGTGTGGTGCCCTTGCCAATTTGATTGGTTGCCTTTCTCAGTCTCTTCTATTTTACCCACATGCTAAAATGTATTTTGAACTGAATGTGAAAAGTATTTCTTCCCTTAAAAAACAAAAGCATTTTTTCCTAGCAGATAATGAAAAGAATGTGGCTATGTGTGTTTCTGCTTTGATATGCAAAAGGTTTTTCAAAAACACAATTTGGCCTCTAGCGATGATACGTCCACTATATATATGCCCTTTTGTTTTTTACATTTTACAAAATTTTATTATAATATGCATCTTTCTTGGCCTATATTTCTTGTTTATATTTTATTACTGTATTGTGTACATTTATAAGAAGCTGCCAGAAAATCCTTATAATATAATATGGAGTAAAAATATTAATAATCTTAAATACATGAATTCTTAAATAGATACTAAGGAAATTCGCAAGTAAATAAATGCATGTTTAAGGAGATGCTGAACTGAGATCGGCTTTAAATACACATCTGTTTCACTGTCCATAAAAATCAGCTGTTGAAGATGACCCTAAGTTGAAAAAGAATTGTAAAGAATTGGGAAAGCAAAACAAAACAAAATAAATCAGCATCTCTGGCTGAATTATTTTATGTCTAAAATACATGATTTTAAAAAGGACTTTTAAAGAAGACACAATATATTCTTCTGGGTTTCCATATTTTGCAATGGTTTATCCTCTTGGAAAAACAAAACATTGGATATTCTTCCCACACACATTTTGAGGCTGTTTTTAAAGAGATGGAATTTTGTTTTCCATAGCAGGCATGTGGCTGCTTGCTTTGTGCAGTTGGTTTATTAGAAGACGTGTCGTAAATGAAGCATCTGAGAAAAGATTCTGGAAGTATTGGGTTTATTCATCTTTGATTGTTTTTCTGTGAGGAAATTCATGGCCTCATTTGCTTTTTAGTTTTGTTTTGTAATTTATAAAAGAATATATCAAATGTGTCCTTTCTATCAATTGAAGGTAATAGAGTTCTGTCTCCCTCACTCACTTTTTCTCTGTCACTCTCTCTCTCTGAAAGGAAAGGAGATAAGAACACAAATTTAAGGTTAACCGGGTGGTTAGGAAGGAAGATAACACCACAAGTTCAGCCGACTGGCAGTGGGGAATTTTTATTTAATCTGCTTAATCCAGCAGTGTTCTTTGCCAGATTAAGTAATATCACCCACATGAGATTTTTTTCAGGATAAATATGAATAAAATGTACTCTTCTTAGGTAGGTAAGTTTTTTTTCAATTATAGTGCTCTATCACTATGATCAAGTGTTGTTGAGAGTGTAATAGCTAAATCACTACAACTCACCCATTTTAAATAGATTTTTTTAAAGTCTGTGTTTGATTTTTGTTTTTATTTCTTCTCTATAGTAAATGGCTCATGTCCCAGCACAGGCATGTAAAATAAACAAGGCAATAATATCTCCATGCAATTAAATGAAGTCTGTAGCAATAGGAACTTACTCTGTGTTAGCAGACATTAACAAATGATTAAATAGCCTATTGTAGTAAGCAGTATTTTCTCAGACAGAGGTATACTGGGTAATACAATGTTGCATTTAATAATGAGATATTCACTATGTAGTAGTTTTAGACATTGGAATAAGTTTCATTCCATAACCATCTCTGTGTCAACAATTAATTCATTAAATATTCCCAATGTATTCTTTTTTTGTGATATATAAATAGGCTTATTTTTAAGAACAGTTTTAGGCTCACAGCAAAATTGAGTGAAAATTACAGAAATTTCCTATATGTCTCCTGCCTCCACACATGCACAGCCTTCCCCATTATCAGCATCCCCACTGGGGTGGGACATTTGTTAGAATCTACATTTGATGAACCTACACTGGCACATCGTAATCACCCAAGTCCACAGTTTACCTACACTTCTTCGTTTTGTACATTCTGTGCTTTTGGCAAATACTTAATGATGCATATCCATCATTATAATATCATATAGGGTAGTTTCACTTTCCTAAAAATCAGCTGTGCTTAGTCTGTTTATCCCTCCCTCACCCCTAACTCCTCTGGCAACTACTAATCTTTTTACTGTTTCCATAGTTTTGCCTTTTCCAGAATTTCATATAGTAGGAATCACATGGTATATAGCTTTTTTCAGATTGGTTTCTTAGAATTAATAATATGCATCTAAGTTTCCTCCATATTTTTTAATGGCTTAATAGCTCATTCTCTTTGGTAGTGAATAATCCATTATCTGGATGCAGCACAGTTTATCCATTTATCTACTGAAGGATATCTTCGTTGCTTCCACATTGGGGCAATTGTGAATAAAATTATAAACATATATATATAGTCAGGTTTTGTGTTAATGTGAGCATTCAGCTCTTTTGGGTAAATACTAAGGAATGCAACTGCTGAAGAGTAGTGATAAAGTACGTTTAGTTTTATAAGAAGCACTGCACTGTCTTTCAAAGTGGCTGTACCATTTTGCATTCCTACTATCAATAATAAGAGTTTCTGTTACTCTACATCTTCACCAGCATTTGATGGAGTCAGTGTTCTGGATTGGCCATGTAATAAGTATGTAGTGGTATGTCATTGTTGTTTCAATTTGTATTTCCCTAATGACATATGATGTGGAGTATTTTTCATAGGCTTACTTGCCTTCTATATTTCTCCTTTGATGAGGTATCTGTTCAAGACTTTAGCCCACTTTCTAATTGCCTGACGTACAGTTGGCTTCATCCTTTAGTGTGAGTGTATGTCTGTCTGAGTCTGCTCAGGCTGCCACATGGAATGCCATAATGGAATAAACAACAGCTTATTTTCTCAAACATTTGAAGGGTGGAAGTTCAAGGCCAAGATGCCAGAGGGTTGGTTTCTGATGAGGCCTCTCTTCCTGGCCCACCGATGGGCTCCTTCTCACTGGGTTCTCATGTAACTTTTCCTCTGTTTTTGTGTGGAGAGAAACATATCTGGTAATTCTTTATCTTTTTAGGACAACTGGTCACACTGTGTTAGAGCCCTATGTTTATTACCTCCTTAAAGGTCTACCTCCAAATACAGCCATACTGGGGTTTGGGGCTTCAACAGATGATTTTGGGAGAGGTATAATTCAGTTCATAACAGTGGGTTGTCATAATGCAGGCAAGTTTTATACCTTCTTAACCCACTGATGCTGAGTGTGACCTAGAGTGGTCTTGAGAAATTCAACATTTGGTTGAGCCTCAGATAGATCCCCTGAGGGTATTGCAGTAATGTTTAGCAGATTTATATCACGCAATAGTGATAAAAACTGAATCTTACTTGTTTCACTGGTTGTGAGGACCATTATCACCTTAATTTACTGTGGATTGGGAACTGTATTAAAATATCTCCTGGGTTTTCCAATTTAATCCTCACAGCAATCTAAGGAGGTCATCCTATTATTATTGGTACTGTAGAGATAAGGAAGCCAAGCTGCTAAAATGTTATAGTCTTTGCCCAAAGCTAAATGCCAGAGTTTTGGACCACTAACCTTTTATTAAAATAACCTAATTTGTTGCTTCAATGCAATTATCACCTAAACAATTTTGAACATCTAATACATGTAAACTTTAGCCTCATGTATCTCAGAGATAAATTAATTTTGTTATGTCTTTACCTGCATTGCTTGATATGTTGATGATTTCCAACACTGGAATCACTGGGTTTTGCTTGCTAATATTATCAAGGATTATCATCACTAGTAGGTGCCTTCTGTATTGCAGACATTAACGTCTATCAGCAAAAATCTCACTGTAACTGTTTAAGGTAGTGGAGATTACTGCTAAAATATACAACAGAAAACTATGGTTTCAAGAGATTAAACAAGTAGCCCCATATCCATAAAAAAGTGATTGGAAGACATGGATTATTCAAGTTCTTCCACTCATTTGCCAATTCATGGATATACACAATGTCTAGATATCTGCTTCTGGATACTGGGGACAGAATAAAAGCCCTACCTGGCTAAAGCATAGTGACTATGGAATGGGCAGAAAGATGGATTAGAGAGGAGGCAGAGCTCACATACGTAGCTTTACATGCCATTGTGAAGAAATCGGATGCTGTTTTCAGTGCAAAGGAAAGCCAATAAATATTTTAAGGAGGGGAATGCTATTATCAGATTTAAGCAGTTACAAGATCATGCTTCATACTGGCTGGAGAATGGTCTTTAAGGCAGACTAATATCAAGGAAACCATTAAGTTTTCAATATGTGGACAAAAAAATAATGGTAATTTAGACTCAATTTAGATGCATATTATTAATTCTAACAGACCAATCTGAAAAAGGCTATATACCATGTGATTCCTTGATTCCTACTATATGAAATTCTGAAAAAGGCAAAACTATGGAAACAGTAAAAAGATGTAGTAGTAAAGATCTTAGGTAGTCAATTCTGGAGGCATTTTGGAGTTAGAATCAATTGGATTCTCTGAAGCTGTTCATGTGGAGTGCAAGAAAGAGAGGCATGAAGAGCAGTCTCTTGGGTTTATCCTAAGCATAGAGCAGATTTTAAGTGACATCTCCTGAGGAGGGGAAGTCTGAGAAGAGGGAAAAGTTTGTGGGAGGAAATAGGATTTCTGAGTCTGGCGTGTTAAGTTTAAGCAGCTTGTTAAGGCAATCAGTTTTATTAAGCTGGCAATAGCAAATGCCATTCAGGAGCTCCTACACAAAATCAGAGCTCAAGAGGCAAAGGATATTTAAAGTCATGTTACTAGATTGAATCAGTCAGAGATTGAAGGAAAAATAGATGAAAGGATGAAGAAACAAACCCTAGATTATTTCAACAGTGTTTATGTGAGGAGGAGAAACTAGCAGAGGAAACAGAAATGTCTACTGAGACGTGAGAGAAATCAAGGAAAGCAGATTCCAGGCAGAAAGGTGTCCAGGAGTGATGGTGAAGTGTGTGAATGTTGCTAAGAAAGTTGAATGAAAGGAAGACCGAGATGTGACCATTTCACTTGGTAAAATGAAGCTGTAAGTGTATTAGTTTGAAGGTAATTTCAGTGAAGCAGTTGGCTTTAAGTCCAAGTTAGAGGTGAGATAGTAGAGGCAGCACATTCAGTCAAGTTGTCAAGAGTTTTGTTGCATTAGAAACCCACATATGAGAGCCATAGTCCACGATACTTGGGAAAATATTTCACTTTAAATTAAGCAATCTTTGCTCTTTTGTGAAACTGGAGATCGCCAATCAGTACCTGATACCAGGGTTATGACATCAAGGTTCAGTTATCTTACAATAGATTTTTTGTTTGGAGATTAACCATAACACCAATGAGAATAATATAAATATATGAAATACCTCTGTAAATTAGAAAGTTGCAACTTCTTAGAACTGTGTAGTATAGCCACTACTAGATGAATTTCAGTTAATCGACTCTATCAATACTTCCTTCTTCACTGACAGACAGGTTGTATACAGAATGGATAGCAATATAACATTGATTTGCTAGTTACCACAAAACCAAATTAATTTTCTCAACGAACAAAAAATAGTTGATGGAAGAACATGAACTATCTTGATTGTGGTGCACATGAATTGAGACCCCACACAGCAAGGTTAGCAGAGCCAGTAATGGAGAAGTCAATGTTTACTCCTTCATCCCCATTACCCCCGCCCCCACCCTCCGAATATGTCTAGGTTTGGGTTTCTCAAAAACAAATCTTGAGACATGGATTTGGGGTCAGGTCGTTTTGAGGGGAGGTGATGGAGGTGATTCGAGGAAGCACCGTGACGTAGGGGGGAAAGTGAGATGGAGGGAACATGGCAAGGAATCGTGCACTGATTACCACTGTGAGGAAATGTGATTCATTCCCACTGGCAGCCTTCTGCATGAGATGCTCTGGGATGTGTGCGGGGGCCTCACCAGCAGGAGCATGGGCAGCAGTGCAGCCCATCTGCACGTGCTTTCAACCCCTCAGCCTGCAAGGGTCAGACTTGCCACCGAAACACCACCTCTTTTTCTTTTGTATTTTGATAAACACTGATGAAGAAGCTGGCGCTGTTAAACTTCACCTTGTGGAAACTCGGAACTGGTATACTTGGTGTTGTGGAACCTTTACTGCTTTCAGTATAAAATTAGTAATCAACTGTTTGTATACTTGTGTTCAGTTTTCATTTCAACAGATGAGCACTGTAATTAATAGCTGTCAATAAAATCTTACCATTTCAAAAAAAACAAAAGAAGGTGGAGTGTGGAACTTGTCTCAGAATTGTCTCACTGAGGGGTGAGGAATCTGGGCTGTTTGTTTACTGTCTTCTGCCTCTCGGGGGGGTTCTGCCCCACAGCTGGGTCAGATACGCTGTAATGAATCACACAAGAAGTATCCATTTTTGAAGAAACTGCGTCCAGCCTGGAGAACAGGTTAAAGAGATAGCGAGACCCTGACAACTTGGCTACAACCACCTAGTCTGCCAACCTCTCCTCATGATCTTTAACATTATATGGTAGGTTTTTATGCGGAGGAAAAAAGAACAAAATTGATTTCTGTAATTTTCTAGAGGTATTAAAACTAGAAAGCACCAGATAGACTGCTCTTATTTTGCATCTAGATACATAGAAATACACTTTGGCCATTTAGATTATACAAGCTTGACAAGATATTGGAGTGTTGTAGGCAAATTAGAGATGTGTTAAAATACACACTCCACTATCATTTGCTACTTTTATGGTGGGAACAAAAGTAGGAACAGTATATGTGCATCAATAAGCTGTCTCAGCTATGTTATCAAGACCATCCCATGCCAGCATACTTTTTGCTAATTGATATATTTTGTGCGTACTGGATGTCTTTAAAGTTATTAAGGGAGTGTATTGAATGGCAGGTGAAAAGGAAAATAATAAATGGATCTATCAAGTAGTGTTTTTTTTTTTTAGTAAGATTCAGGAAGTGCCCTGACATTTATTAAACAGACTCAAAGGAATTTCAAATTTAAGATAGAATTAACTATGCAAATCAATTGACAGAATGATCAAAATAAATTATTTCAGTCCTTTGGATCCAATATAGGTTTCTTGCCTGTAGAAACTACCCCATGTAGAGTTAATGACAGAGGCCATTGGGGAAGTTTTCCTTGAAAAAAAATGATGCTTTAGAGAGTTATTTTTGATCACTGCACCATTCAATATTTCAGTCCTCCACTCAAGGCATTTTATTCATATGAATCTTTGTTTTTATAAATTACCTTAATGTATTCAGACCAATTACCTATTTAAACACTGAGTAAATTATAATTGACATTAATTAACCCACTATAGAAACATATTGAACAAAATATGTATTAATAGGTATGTTATTTATAAAAATGAATTTTTATATGTTTATCCTGGATAGTCTATATTAACAGCCCTGGAATATGTTGTCACACATTTTAATTTTATCTCCAATTTAGAATGTACTATAAATAGAGAAAGAAAGTGCTATTTACTAAGATTATCTCAGGAAAATGGTATCATTTAGGAAATATAAGACTAGCATATTATCTAATGATATTCTTTTAAAGACAAATATGTTCTTTTTATTTATCTAGTTTATTTACCAATATAGTTTATATGCAAGATTATATTCATTTCAGGTATACAACTTAGTGATTCAACAATTACATACATTATTAAATCCTTACTATGGTAAGTATAGTTAATATCTGTCAACATACAAAGGTATTACAACATTAATAATTATATTCCCTATGCTTCACTTTCATCCCCATGACTAATTTATTTTTGTAATTGAAAGTTTGTACTTTATCACCTTCACCTACGTCACTCATACCCCAGCCCTCTTCCCCTAGAGCAACAACCAATCTGTTCTCTGTGTTTGAGTCTGTCTCTGTTTTGTTTGTTCATTTGCTTTGTTTTTACATTTGTCCATCTGACTTATTTCACTTAGTATAATACTCTCTAGGTCCATCTATGTTGCTGCAAATGGAAAGATTCCTTATTTTTTATGGCTGTGTAATATTCCATTGTGTATATGTACCACATCTCCTTTATTTATTCATCTATTGTTGGATGCTTAGTTTGCTTCCATGTCTTTGCTACTGTAAGTAATGTGATAAATGCCAGAATGCATATGTCTTTTCAGTTAATGATTTTGTTTTTTTTCATGTAAGTACCCAGAAGTAGAATTGCTGGTATGTATGATGTTTAAGCAACCTCCACACTGCTTTCAATAGTGGTTGCACTAATTTACATTCTCACCAATACTGTACAATTGGTTCTCTTTTCTCCACATGCTTACCAGCAGTTGTTATTTCTTATCTAGTTGATACTAGCCATTCTGACTGGTATTAGGTGATATCTCATTGTGGTTTAATTTGCATTTCCCTGAGTGATGTTGGACATCTTTTCATATGTCTCTTTGCCATCTGTGTATCTTCTTTGGAAAAGTATCTATTGAGACCTTCTGCCCATTTTTAAATCAGAATACTTGTTTGATTTTATTGAGTTGTATGAATTCTTTCCATATTTTGGATATTAGGCCCTTATTAGATATATGATTTGCATATATCTTCTCCCAATCAGAAGGTTGTCTTTTTGTTTTGTTGATGGTTTCCTTCACTGTGCTGAAGTTTTGTTTGTTTTGGCTTTATTGACACTGTCTTTGGAATCAGATCATAAAAAGTTAACACCAAGAGTGGTGTCAAAGAGCTTGCCACCTATGTTTTCTTCTAGAATTTTTATGGCTTCCGGTTTTACATTCAGGTCTTTAATACAGTCTGAGTTAATTTTTGTGTGTGGTGTAAGATAGTGGTCCAGCTTCATTCTTTTGCATGTGTTTGTCCAGTTTTCCCAGCACCATTTATTGAAAAGAGAGACTGCTCTTTCCTCATTGTATATTCTTGTCTCCTTTGTTATAAATTAATTGACCATATGATCCAGTTATTCTACTTTTGGTTATTTGTCCAAAGAAAATGAAAACACTAATTAGAAAAGATATATGCACCCCTGTGTTCATTGCAGCCTTGTTTATAATAGCTAAGATATAGAACAACTTAAGTGTCCACTGATGGAAGAATGGATAAAAAAGTGGATTATATACACAATGGAATACTACTTAGCCATAAAAAAAACAAGGAAATCTTGCCATTTGTGATAACATGGATGTACCTTCAGGGTATTATACTAAGATAAGTCAGACAGAGAAGCACAAACACCATATAATTTCACCTATGTGTGGAATCTTAAAAACAAAACAAACTAACAAAGTAAAACAACAGATACAGAGAACAGATTGGTGGTTATAAGAGGGGAAAAGGGTTGGGAAATGGGCAAAAAAGGGTGAAGGATGGTAACTAGCCTTATCGTGATGGTGGCTTTATTGTGTATGCAAATATCAAATTACTATGTTGTATGCCTGAAGCTAATATAATGTTATATGCCAATTTTATTTCAATAAAAAATAAATTTAAAAATCCATTCTTCATTGAGGAGAAAATGGGCTGATGGCTAATTAATGCATTAATATCCTCAGAGTTCTGAATCATCTGTAGTTTCTCAAGAGAGGTACATCTTAATATAATTTTTGAAGTGTCCATGCAACTATGTGAAAAATCTCTTATTTTATATAAAGAGATCCAGTAAATAATTGACTTGACATTCACAAGATAACCTTTAAAAATAACTTTCACACTAACTCTCATTCAGTTTACTACTTGAGTGTTTTAACTTTTTAATTGCAAGTGTTCTAAGGTGAACTTTCTTTAAGATTCTGTTTTCTGTCTATGCTTTATAAAATAGCCCCCAAATGGGCATGCACCATTTAAAATGGGTCAGTATAATTTAAAACGATTTAAAAACTTGTCTCCTAATGCATGACTATCCAAATCCCTTTACAATCCCATTTTCAAAATGTATATATATATATATATGTGTGTGTGTGTGTGTGTGTGTGTGTGTGTGTGTGTACGTATCTATATCTATAAATACATATTGCTGATGAGATACTGAATAGATTAGCTTGTTTTACATTTACTTGAGATCAGAGTAGTCTTGATAATTAGTCTTGCCTTTTGTAATACTGCAAAATATGTAAACATTAGATAAGTGGAATTTTAGAAAATAAATTTACTTTGACACCGTATGGAAAAGACTTTCAATATATCATTAAATATGTGTGTCCATATGGATTGTGCCTCTCCTAGAACAACACATTGTGCTTTCTTCCTTCTTGGCTATGTAGAAGTCCTACACTTTACTAAATCGAGCTGTTGGGCTGTAACACACTTTACTAAATCGAGCTGTTGGGCTGTAACAGAATGTTGCCTAATACAATGTGCTGTGTGGTTTATAGTGGAGCTCAGCGTAAAGATAACTGAAAAATTAAAAACAATCTTTTCTCCAGGTATGCACTCAAGGTTTCACACTATTTTGCAGATAGAGCATTACTTAACATTATCTAAATTAAACTGACTGTATATATGGAAGTTCAATGATTGCTTCATTTACACACAGAAACTTCTGCAGTAAAATGATCTGAAAATGCCAGAGAGTTTTCACAAATCTCTCGTTTTCTTTTTTACATTTATTCACTGCTGCTATTTCTTTCATAATTTATACTCAATATGTATCTTTACTTCATGTATTATAGATTTAATAATATGATATATTGAGCAAAATAATAAGTTGTAATTTTCTGACACAAATCTAGACAATGTTTCACTGACATTATTATTTAACTTACAGATGTATTTAATGAAGCAAATATTTCATATAATTCTTCACCAATAAATATTTTTTTCTCAGTTGCCCTGGCAGTTCTGCTTTGTCCCTTAGAAAATACATATAAGCCCAAAGATGTCAAATAAGAAAAATAGAATAAGTAAAATTATATTTTATGTATTATTTATTTATATATCATTTACATGTATAAAAACATTTTTACAGATGAAAACATAATTATGAGTGATTATGCATATACTATCACAGACTATATCTTTATTCTTATGAATGTTTACCAAATGGTCTAAATACATGGTTTGAGACTAAATCATAGATGCCAGTGCCCTTATTTCAATCTTAGGGCCCAGCTTGTTATGACCCTGCTATTCTGTTTCCCAAGCATATCCTGAACCATCTAGGGATCTATATTATAGCAGTTTTATCTGTCTTTACTCTGCCCTACATGTCTGTTAGTATATTAATTCTTGTCACACAATTTCAAACAATTTCATGGCTCAAAGTGGCAAAAGCACAACCTGCCATTGCTGGAGCTAAACACAGTTCCAGCTGATTTAAATTCTGTTTTCAGTGTCTTGGCTGCCTACATATTCAGCATAACCTGAGAACACTCTTTACTGGCAGACTGGCCCTGGCATTGGTGGTTATTGAGCCGGCGACAGAGATGGCTTCTTTAAGTCCTTTGAACTCCATTGATCTATGTGTTATAGTACAATGACCTAATAAATTTAGGGTTAGGAATCTCTCCTCCCTCTTAACACACATATTCACTTCAAAGTGAGCCAGAAGCACCTTGTAAAAATACATCACGAAATCAAGTGTTGTGTAGGCAGGCAAGAGACTGAGCAATCATGTTGTGTGTGTGTGTGTGTGTGTGTGTGTGTGTGTACGTGCGGATAGGCTGGCATAGTATTTCTTTTTTTGCCACTTGTCACTAGTGTATAATTTACACTTAACTTT